>CM034156.1:559752801-560370301 GCA_019776745.2 Taxus chinensis
GGAGGAGATCCTATCTCATGCATGCCATGTAAAGGATGACAACCCCCTAAAATTTGTGAGCTCAAGTTACTAGCTTGATGGCGTTCTATGAGAAAATCATAATCCATCCTAGTGTATCCCCCTAGGGTGTGCAACTAATGATTTTTGTGAAGAAGAAAGACGAATCCCTGTGATTGTGGATTGATTATAGACAAGCTGAAAAAAGTAACGATCAAGAATTGCGTTACCCTGTTCCATGCATTGATGATTTTTTTTATCAGTATAAAGGGGGAGTACTATGTTTTCCAAGATAGATCTTAATTCTAGGTTATCACCTGTTGAGGATTGCGGAGGAAGATATTCAATAAGACAATCTTTCCACATTAGATATGGCCACAATGAGTTCACAGTTGTGCCATTCGGTTTTAACGATTTCACCTATAGTATTCAAGAGTTTATATGAATGTGTTTATTAAGGAAAATCATTGGACCACATCGTTCTCATATTTTTAGATAAAATACTGATATACTCACACATGCGTGAGGAGCACAAGGAGCACCTTCAAAAGGGTTCTACGGTGTCTTCGAGAGAAGCAACTATATGGGAAACTTGGAAAAGTGTCCATTCTTCCAGATGGTGGTTCAATTATCTAGGTCACATCATTTCTATGGGGAGATATCATAGTCAAATCCTTCCAAGATTCAGAGCTATCATTTATTGGTCGACTGCTGACTAGTGTGACTCGAGGTACACAACTTCATGGGATTGGTATGGTACTAAATAGGATATTTATTTCAATGATTTCTAATGTCATTTCATCATCCCATCACTTCCCTACGGTGGAAAGGGAAGAAGTTTATTTGGTTAAAAAAATGTTCAGCATAGGCCTTCAGGACTCTAAAGGAGTGCCTTACTATAGCTCCTATTTTAGTAATTCCAGATCCATAGAGGGACTTCTCTATTTGTACAGATGCTTCATCGGAAAGAGATAGGAGGAGTTTCAATGCAAAATGGTATGTGTTGTTTTTTTTTTAGTGTCACAAACTCAAGGATTATGAGATCAATTATTTTGAGTCATGATACTTAAGATATTTTTCTAGTAGTGCATGATTTATTTTGGTGGCATTATTTTCATATTAGGCAAGAGATTCATTCTCAGGATAGATCATTTTAGCCTACGACACCTCTTTGCACATAGCCCAATCTAAACGCCCGTCAAAGGTGTTGGATGGAGCTTCTTTGAGAGTATGATATGGAGATTACAGCATGTGAAGGGGAAGGATAATGTGATAGTAGACATGCTTTGTGTCTATTGAAGGAATCTTCATTATGGCTACATTAATAGATACCTAATTATAGAGTAGAAAGATCTTACGAACAAATTCCACACAACAACTTCCACCTTTCGGCTAGAGCAGAGATTGAGTCTCACAGACCACCTTAAAGGGAAGATTCAGGGATTAACAAAAGAGCTAGATGGGAATTCTCAAACACGGAGGTAAAGATATATGTGCCTAGGCATGGATATTTGAGACAAGAAATTCTAGTAGAGGCACAATCATGCATCTTATTCAACCCATCTAGGGTGTGAAGAGGATGCAAGCAACATTGAGACAATTATTTTATCGGATAGGACTTAGGTGGGATATAGCTTGATCTATGGCTCATTGTTAGGAGTGCCAGAAGGTGAAGGCTGAGCATAAACATCTAGCTGGAATTCTTTAACCGCAATGCTATATCAGAGTGGAAATGGTACACCATTTCCATATATTTCATAGTGGGGCTACCTATGTAACGATACTACCATGACGTGATCATGGTCACGTTGGATAAATTGACGAAGGGTGGTTCATTTTTCTCTGGTGAAGACCACTTATACAGCTAGTGCAGTGGTTGCAATTATATTTAGATGAGATAGTTAGACTCCATGGAATTTTGTGGAAGATTGTCTGTGATCACCATCCCATTGTACACATCACATTTTTTGACCACTATGCAATATGTTCTTGTCAAGAGGATTAATTTTAGTACAACTTATCACCCAAAGATAATTGGTTAGATGCAGTGAGTGAACCATATACTTGAGGATATGATTTTCATGTATGTCATGGACCATCAGTCAAGTTGGGAAGAGTATCTAAATCTGGTAGATTTTGCATCTAATAATATATTCAAGAGTTCTATCGCTATGACACCTTTCCAGGATTTATATGACAAAGAGTGCATGAATCATTTGAGGTGGGACAGGTTAGAGGACATGGCATCTCTTAGGCTAGCTATGTTACATGATATGGAGTAGTAGGTCATCTTGATCAGATAAAGATTACGTAAGGCATAAGATAGGAAGAATACGTATGCAGACTAGATGAGATTTGACCACAGTTATGAGGTGAGTTCGACGATGTTCCTGAGAGTAAAACCTCATAAGATCCCTATCCATTATGGAAAAGGTTGTAAGCTAGCTTTGAGATTTGTGGGTCTATTTGATTTCTTCGAGTGGAATTGTACCATATTGTATTGCTTAGATTTTCCACCAAGATTGTCTCACATCCATAATGTTTTCCATGTTTCTGTTCTTCGAAGATATATACTAGATTTGTCTCATGTCTTGGATTGGACTACCTTGTAGGTGAAAGATCAGGGACAGGTGATGGTGGATCCCATGCACATTTTAGAGCATATAATCCTGGGCCTTCGAGGCCATGAGATTGATGAGGTGCACTTCTAGTGGGATCGCTATGATCATACATCAGCTACATGAGAGGACGACACTTTATTACGGGCCCATTTTCCACACTTTTTCCAGTGAATTCCAAGAGGAAATTGAGTCTAAGGGGAGGGTGATGTAATGCTCACTACTCTTCAAAACTTATCATACTTTGATTTTTATTATTGTGGATTAGAGACATGTACATTATTATTATATTTTGATTAACATGTTGATAGACAACACAAACATTTGTTATTTTTAGCATCTTATGACTCATATTATAGATGGTATGGACTATTAGAAGACATTCATACATGATGTCGATGATCTAGTGTTGTTTCATTGTATACTAACACTTTGGATTCCTAACGATGATGATTACATTTAGATGTTTGAACTGACCTTATGAGCTTATTGATGTTATGACTTATCAAAATTTAGATGTTCAGTGATTGTAAATAACTGATAAAAATTCATAATTTTGATGATGATGATATAGCTTCATGTACGATTTTTTTGGATGATATGTATGTGTGTTTTACATTTTGATTCATTTGATGTGTCCTTGAGGTTGAATGGGTATTGTTTGATTAGTTTCAAGAAATTATATAATGACAACAAGAAGGGGCTAGGAGACTAACCATGGAAAAATATCAGATATTTGTAACAAGGCCACCTTGGAAAATTTGTGTTCATGTGTATTGTTGTTTCATTTTTGAGTTTTTTAGGAGGTCCCCATGGGGGGGTGACCTAATATGTGGCCATGGGTTGTGTGTTTCTCTTCCCTCTTTTATTTCACCTAGTTTGTTGAGTATGTGATTTTTTTAATTATAAAGTATTCTGACTTTATTATTGCTTATTAAGGTGCTCTTGTTTTGTTAATTAACCATGTGATTAAGTCAATTTGAGATGTGACAAATTGGACGTTTAATGGGTTAGATATTCCTTTTTATCTTATTGATTGTAGATGGATTTTATTGATTTTGAGTTGTGAACTATTTTCCACTTTTCAAATCTCGAATTTGAGGTTCAAGCCCACTTTTAAAGGCTTGTGGGAAAACTTAAACTTTTCCCACAGCTCTTAAACTCACCCACCAACAACTCCTAATAAGTGAGGGGTCAAAATAATTCCAAATTATGTGTCTTTGAAGGAAAAAGAGGTGATTAATTTTACTTTTTTACAAACTCTTTTAATAGTGTCCTTGGTAGTATGGAGTAGTGGTTTGTGTGTTGAAGAAAACTTGTCATATCCTCACCCACCCATTTATGAGTCTTGGTCCTTATGATTGACATAGTGAGGTGGATAGTAGAAATAGTGATGTGGTATCCTACATGGACCCACCTCACCATCCTCTCCACATTTTGTTTTATTTATTTGAGTTATTTTAGAGTTTTGGAGGTTACTTGGTGGATTTGCACACTTTCATATTTTGGATATTTTTCTTGGGAGCTTGTTTTTGGATTGGCTAGGACTTGGAGGAAGCTTAAATTTTGTTTCTTAAAGATTGAATGTTCTTGCAATGGAAAGGTAGGGTCCATAACCTTGCATTTTATTTTACTTGTTCTGTGTTAAATCATAAAATGAATCAATGTGTTTGTTTTGAATTTGGGGTAGTATGACCTTAAGGATGGTGTGGTGATAAGAAAAATGAGGATATTTTGAGGGATGGATAAGAGTTTTGTATGTGTTTTTGGAGGGATTTTGGGTTGGGTGTTCCACCTTGTGAAGTTAATGGAGATTTCTTGTTTATCCTTTTATTTTTTACATGAGGGAATGTTAACATACTTGAGGAAGTGATAAGAGATTCAGGGAGGGATAAGAGTTTTGTATGTGTTGATGGAGATTTTGGAGGTTTTAAGGTGGAAACTTAAACCTTTGGGAGGTATAAGGGATTCCCCATATTCCTCTTCTCCTTTGGATTAGACTTTAATCATGTGTTGGGAAGGTGTATATTGTTGCTTGATGTTATTATGCTTGTATGTATTGCATGTTTTGTTGGCATGAATGTATGTATTGTTGAATCCTTTGTGAAGTGTTGCCATGGTTGAAAAAATTCCCTATTTGTCCATTGTTGGGGCTCGGGAGCTAATGAGAACATTGAATTCACCTTCTCATTGGAATAGGGTTGGGTGGAGAATGTTGCCTACACAGCCTTCCTTGTTGTGATTTGGAGATGAATAAAAGAAGGAGCTAAAATTTGATGCCTTGGATAGAGGCATAGGTGTTGAGACAAAAGAAAGAGTTATATTTTTGTAAAATTTAACATGTTGTATCCACTTTGAGTGGAGGGCTTTTTTGCACTTGCATTTTAAGTTAAAATATCCTTGTAAATTATTTTTCCCAATCTTGTTGTGAGTATTTCCATGCCATGAAATGTGCATGGTTGGAAATTGCATTTCCTTATATTGTATTGATTTTGAATATACTACTTAAGACAAGTATGTAATTGATTAAAATCTGAAATGGTTCCTTTGTATTAGAAATGCATATATGTTGAAAGAAAGAATTTGAAAGTGCATTTTATTGTTTTATGTAGATAATTTAAACCTACAAATTAAATCAAGCATACACATGTTATTTAGAAATTGAAATTGTCCTCATTCTAAACTAGAGATATAGTGAAATATATGTTTTGTTATTTTGAAATATCCTTTGTTACGTTGTAAAATTATACATCATTTGGTCATGGTTATACTTATTTTTTTCTCTTTTAGATAAGTTGTGAATATAGTAGGTTTTTGGTATGATTGTTATGAGTTATACTACTTTGCAAAAGTAGAGTAAGGTAGGAAATTTACATCCCTTAAATTGAAAAAAATAACTAATTTATCTTTCTACCTTAAACTTATCTAAATGAAAAGGATATTAGTCCAATTATTTCACACACACACACACACACACACACACACATATATATATATAAATTTATATAAATTATATATAAGTGTATATGCCCTTATATTTTCTTATTTAAATAAAATTGACTTAGTAGATTGTTTAAAATTAAACAAAAAAAGAAATATTTTTTTAATATATATATATTAAATATGCATATAAATATATATACTTATATAAATTATAATTAAATATACTGAATGAAATATATATATATATATATATATATATATATTTGTGTGTGTGTGTATTTGTATATATATAAACAAAATTAATATTGTAATATAAAATAAATTGGTTGTGTGTTACCTTGTAAAGAAAGGTTTATAAAAAGAAGTATTGAGTTGAACTATTGAGGCTCATAGGCAAAATTTGAAATAATAAAAAATACAGTGGGGTGGTAGAAGTGCCCCCACCCTAATCTTTATTAAAAACAATGGGTACGGGTGCGGCACCCTCCGTTATATATAGAACCCCAAATCCTTTAAACAGTTCAGCCTTTGGGCTGACCCCAATCCATTTAACCCTGTGCCAAAATATATTATGTGGCCATTAAAACTCAACTCAACAAAAAAAACATAAACACACACACACACACACACACACACACACACACGCGCGCGCGCGCGCGCGCGCGCTCACTCAGCCTAATGATAATAAAAAATATATAATAATACACACACACACACACACCCTAAATCTATGATTATAATACTTTTAATAGAAAGAAGGTAAATAATACAAACAACCTGAATAGGATAGATCTTCCATCAAATACAATCTAACAAATAATATATACATTTTACAAAACCTTGAACCGCATGGTTCATATAATAAAAAAATCTCCATGATAATTTTCCCAAAGCTTTCATGGCTTCCATATTGTCCTACCTTCAAACATACAAGTGGAAATGAGGGAGGTTAGGGCATAAAAGTGGATAAAAGGAACCCATAAGGACTATTAGTGCTTTTTAGGGAAACTTTAGATCTTATGCCCCTAAATGATTTAATCCTATGGTAGAGATTTGACCCTAGACATTTTAAGTGATTGGAAATTTTGTGGGAATGGGTATGTGTTAAACTGAATCAGATTTAATTAACTAATAGGGCCACTTAGGGTATTTCCACTCGAGTAGTGGGTTGGACTTAGTTGTGACCCCATTTAATTTTGGATTGATAAATTAAGGTATAGATGGGTGTTATGCACTGAGGGGATTAAATTTAATTAATGAAATAATTAAATAAATTAAATGAGAGACTTAGGAAAATATTTAAAAATGTAATGGAATTTTGGGAATTAAATAAATGTGTCAATACCCTAGTATACACAATGCATGTATATTTGTAAACCAAAAAAATTCCCCGTAAATTTCTAAGTATTGCAATATGGTTTTGTTGTGGTTTCGGTGTGCCCATATGTGGGTGTTATAATAAGTGTGAGATTAAATGGAAGATTTTATGGTACCATCCTTTCTCTTCACATCATAATGGATGCATACTAACTTTATTTATAGCTCTACTATCTAGGACTACATATTTTCCTCCTCCACCCTAATCTCATTTGTCATTTTGTACCAGACACCATTCATTGGAATGTAACTTATTTACTTGAAACAACTAAGCAAAATCTTGAATCTTTTCATCATATGTAACAACACACAAAAAATTCCATGAACCATATTAACATCCTAGACATAGAGGCATGCCATTATCAAGCATGAAATATGGGTTGTTTGATATATGTTAAAATACGATATCATTTCTACTTTCTACATCAATAAAAAATTGTTTAGCTAGGATCATGTGATCCTTAAGTGACAATTGAATGATGAAATGCAAATTTCGATTAAGCTAATTTTTATTACATTGTAAGGTGTTTACAAGTTGAACAACCCCTTGTTCATTCTGAATTTTTTTAGAAATCAGATGGTGGAGAGTAGTTTTGCAGAGATACGTTGAAATCCTAGGGTTGTTGTTTACTACATCATTTCATCCATTCAATCTACATGACCTAGACACGTGTAAAACAATTTACTTTCTCACATGACACCTATTGTTCCATTTGTTTGGGAGAGTACAAGTACATGGAAGTTTTACGTCTGTTTTCAGATTATAATCACTATATTCATGTAGGGTGTTTTGATGCATGGATGAGGCTCAATCCACTGTGTCCTATTTATAGGAAGACATCTTTGTTGATGTCACCATCAGTGAAGTCTATTCATATGCATTTCTTGGAGCCCATTCCTCTTGCAAGGTGTTCTATTGATGACCATTAAAAATAGATGATTTATACTATAGACAAACTAATCATTCACATGTAGATGGTAATAATCTTATTTTTCTTGACCTAAACTTGTACTTGGTACTGAAATAGAAAATGTTGATATTTGGAATCTAATATTGTGTATCGTCTATCCATTGCACCCAAAAAAACAAAGTGTAACCAAGGTTTGGTATGACTACACTATTTGGCACATAAATTTGGAAAAGATAGAACATTTAATTTTTTATAGATATTATATTGATTAAATTATGATCTATATTTCTATGTGTCAATCATTCACTTAAAAAATGGGTTTTTGTTTTTCTTCCTCCTTTTATTTTTGTTTGGCTTCCAATAAAATGAATTGGACTTTATTATGGTGAATGAAATTTCTCCTATAAAAACATATCATGCTAGAATCTTTTGAAGGAAGATATTTAGATAGAAATATGAACATCAATTATAGATGCTTACGTGATTTGTTTCACTCTTAAATTTCATCATGATTATTGAGACTATGAATAGTTTTAACAAGTTATAAACAATAATAACCCCATAGAACACCATTGATATTGGGTAGATTCCCAAATGCATGTAATTGAGACCATATTAACAATATAAATCTAAGCTATTTCACAAATATTGAAAGGTGGTTGTAGATTCCTTCCCAATGACATTGAATGAATCCAACCCATCTATTAACCACAATGGATTGGATTCCTCTTGGATGTGGGTACACTTATTTAGACATACTTCTTGAACAATTATACTTTGATTTGTATAATTATTAGTTTATTCATAAGAAATCTAATCCATCTGTGTGTAGGAGAAATTTCAAGGAAAAAAAATATGAAATAAAAGAAACTAAAACACATTTTATGTCATGGTCTTCTTCCTTTTAACTTTCTGGGTCTTCACCAATGTACTAACTCTAGAGTGGGTCACTCAGTTTTTATAATATTGGCTTGTACTTTGTGTATATCGATTCATAGGAAATAATTTCAATAAAAAACACATTTTAAGTTAAAATTGCAGTTACCCTAAAAGCATTTGAGATCTAGGTTGTATTATTTGTCTAATATCTCTAGAAGATTCTTTAGCTCTATCTTTGTTTTTGTTTGAAAGTAGAAGCTGAAAAATCATATTTTAGCAATATACATACTTTCAAAAGGGTCGCGATTTTAGAATAAATAAAGACCCATACATTTCTGATCCTAATATTCTGTAGTTCTCACTCCTCTTTGACACTTATTATATTTTTATTTCAATTACTGTTAACTAAAGACATGGGTGTTGTATCATTTTTGTTTAGCATGATGTTAGATCATAGATATATTCTGAATATTGAATGATTATTATTCATAGTATGATTTTTGTGGATTATTAGATGCATAGAGAGACATTTTATATTGGTGTTGATTATGTGTCGTTATCATATATATTACTCACATTCTGAATTCTCATCATGTTGAATAGGATTTATCTTTTGAACTAATATTGTGATCTTCTTGATATTGATAAAGGATAGAATTGAGATGTTGTTGAAAATTTAGACAAATGATAACATTGTTTAGTTGAGATGATGATTTAACTATATGAGGATGGTTATTGATTTATGTGCATATATTTTATCTTTGATGTTTTTAATGCAGCCACGAGGCCGAAATAGGTATTGTGTGATTTCGCAGGTAATTATATTAGAACAATAAAAAAGGGGGATTGAAGACCAACCACAAAAAAATACTTGATGGATACAACGATGGTTACCATGCCAACTTCTGTAATGTGTTGTGTTTTGTTATTTGTTTTTAGTGGATCCCCATGGGGGGATGACCTCCAATTGTGACAATGGGCTTTATGTGAAATTCCTTCCCTTTTTTCTTTTATTTAATTGTAGAGTATGTGTTTTATTTTATGATGTAATATATTTAAGCATTGCTGATTAATGTTCTTTATTAAGTAATTTAATCATGTTATTAATTAATACATGGGGATTTGACAAAAAGGCCATTTATTAGAGTAGTTGGTCTTTTAGATTTTATGATTTTGATTGAGTGTAAGTGCCTTTGAGTGTTGTACACTCTACCTTACTTTGGAATTTCGGATTTGGGCTTAAGGGCCATTTTTGGAGGCTTTTGGGACAAGCTAAGCTTGTCCCACACCTCTTCATTTCTTATACCAATCCTACCTATGAATTGGGGGGTCAAAGCTATACCCCATTATGTGTTTTCTAAGACAAAATGTGACATCTACTGCACTTTTATTATATGGGTTTTAAATTTATCCTTAGGGGGTGTGGGTTTAGATTGTGTGTGTAAGAGGTTTGTCATTCCTATCAACCACAAATTTATTGTACTTTGGAGTTGAGATTTGAATTGTGAGGTGGAGTTGAGGATAAGTTATGTGGCATCCTACATGGATTCACCGTACCCTCCTCTTCCCTTTTTATATATATGCTAGAATATTTGTTTGTTTGGGGGGTAAATTCATTTCATTTTTTCTCTTGTATTTTTAGTGTTGGAGATTTTTGGAGTGCTTGTTGAATTTTTGAGCTTGTTGGATTTGTATTGATCTTGATGGAGCTTGGTCTGTGACTATTTGATCAAGTTCTACCATGGAAAGGTAGGAACGACAACTTGTTTTAATTGTTTTCTTTTAGATTTATATAATTGTGTGTAAATGAATGGTTTGTATGCTTGTTGGGTTCTTGGGTAGAATGCCTAATTATGGGGTAGGAGAAGGCTATGGGGATTTTATATGTAGGGAGGGAAAAGAGTTTAATTCATGTTTTGGGATGGAGTTGGGTTGAGTGCCCCACCGTGGATAAGACAGTGCTTGAATTCCTTACTTGGTTCTTTTGAGGGAGATATAAGAGGTTATAGGAAGTTATAAGAGAATGTGGTAGGCATAAGAGGATATTGTGGGAGAAATAAGAGCTTGGTTGTTGAGGCATAAGATTAGTGAACCTTATTCAATCCATCTAGGTGATCCGAAAATTAACAAAAATTTTCTCTACTTGATCTTCGGACCCTTGTAGGCTTAACCAATTACCATTTAATTTTTACTTCGTTAAAATCAAGTTAAAATAATGCAATTTTTATGACACTTTGCAAAAGGGTTGATTATGGAGTTTGAAAATTGCCTACGTCTCTAGGTTCTTTTGAACCATTTCACTAGTCAAAACTTGTAAGTTACAATAGTACTTTCACAAGAAAACCTAACGAAAAATATTAAGAACTTGCTTAGAAGAATAAATAGATCTTCAGATGACAAGGGTGAAATATAGCACTTGACTTTCTCTTTCCTGGCGTATTCAACAAGATCTATGGCACCATCTCCATTGTTTGGAATCCTCTAGATATCGATCGACCTTCAAGACACTTCCTAACGCCCTATGGCACACTTGTCAAAACTCCAGGATTCACAAGAATTTAGTGTAGCACTATGGGATGGCTAGGTAGTATTAAAACTCCTAGTCACAATAATACCTATTTAAATAAATAGGTCTTATAAAAATAACACTCTTCTCCACTTGCTCGAGTAATATTCCTGAAGCTATTGCTTTGAGCTTCCAAGTTGTGTGTGTGTGTATAGAATGGAGAGGGGTCCCCTATTTATATTGAATTATGACCCTCAAAATAATTCTTTAAAATTTATCTAAAGGCTATCATTAGCCTAGCCATGGCATGGGGATGGGTTTATTATCCCATATTAGGTGGCATACATTTTTAAGTGGGTTATATCCCACATGGAGTGGCATAGTTTGTTTTATTAAGGTATTTAATACCTTAGCTTCCCCTCCTTTCATTTGGAAACTTCCATGCATGGGACTTTGCGCCAATGCTTCACCGTGTGGTCTTACACATAACATGGGGTTGGCAGATTATGTGGGCTGACCACTATGTTTAATTCACCCATTATGTGGGCCAAGCAGTTAGCAAGTTGAACATGCCATTACGTGGCAAGTTGGAATTTAATGGGTTAATATAGACCCCATTCAATATAGATGAGCCCAATCACCATGGATAGCTCACCAAGATAAACTATAAATCAGTCCTTACATGACTTGGCTAATAGATTGATGTCGATCCTCGATAGACAAATTGATCATATTAAATTAGTGGTGGAACGCCACATGGTACCTTGAGGACCCACCACATTGGCGATAATACCATAGTCCTCACGGTGGTCAAGCTCCCTTCCATAATAAAAATTAAGCCTCTTTCTCCCATGAGATAAATCATTTTATGATCATCGAAGTTCGGTGGTGAAAACCCCTCCAATTTTTCCAATGCCTTTTTTGCCATGTTTCGCAGTGATATTGGTCCACTATTGAACTATTGACCAGATGACTTTCTTGTTGAGTGAACTTTTACTGGACATAACTGGAGCTCCTAATGTCCGTTTGTCGTATTTTCATAGTCGTTGGAAATATCTCGAAATGATATTCTACATTGACATAATTTAGCGATGTTTATGGAAATTTTTATATCAAAAATTATCCACTGATCACACCTCCCCAACAAGAAAGGATTTTTTTCCCCAAAAAGCATATATTGGAAAATTTTACCATTCTGTCCTGAATCTTGGAAACTCTGCTACCACCTTAGAAGTGTTGTTGTAGTATACCCTTTGGTCTCTTCCTCTATAACTTCCTCACTTCGAAAAAATTGTTCTAATCCTGAGACATGTGGGTTATAGGCCCACTACGGTTCTACTATGTCACTCTGATAACTGAAGAAGACCTCCACGCTTCCGCTATATGGTGCTAAGTTTTTAAATGAAACCTCAACAGTCCTACTATACAGTGCTAAGTTTCATGATATATGAAAACAAGGATATTATTTTACTCTATAAAAAATCTCTTAGCTCCGAGTTGATTCCAAAGAATCCAAAATGGTTCAAAGGAACTCCATGCTACTTAGAGATACAATTGATCTGATGTTAGTGATGGATGATGACTTGTCATTCTTTAGACTTCAACACTTCCAATGCATGATGCTAAGTCTCTCTCAAGACCTCAAGCCTCCAATGCATGATGTTAATTCTGATGATCAGCTACCATTTGAATGTACGGTTGTAATTCCTTGACACCAAATGACATTCTAAGATAATCTTTTGAGAGCTCCTTTTGTTGAAAAACGATACCATGTACCAATTTGTTAGACGCCCATGATGTCTTCTTCAGAGAACAAATTTCCGACCTGACTTCAATTCCAATGATGGTTCAACTATCATTCTGCTACACGTAACAAATGCTTCTACACAAAATTACGATCCGAGATGATTTCTCATGAGCTTCAAAAATGGTGACTCCAACCCCACTACTTAGTTGTTGCCTCTACATGGTTTAAATCCTCTTGTTGATGATCATTATCAAGTACCACTTTGTTGCAAGGTCATAATGCCTCTACACAGAATGAAGTTTTGACCTATTATCAAATGCCAACGGTGTTCAACTATCATTCTATTGCATGGTCACAATGCCTCTACATAAAATGAATTTCTGAGCTGACACTCGTGAACTCAAATGCATGCACATATGGCTGATAGATCTCTAAGCTTAATATAAGTTAAATCTTGTATCCAAGCTGTAAAAGGTACTCACAAGTTGATTAGGAGATATATTTAGAGTATTAATCAAATTTTCTAAGTAAGAAAATCCACTGAGTATGGTAATACTTTCTCTTAGCAATTTCTCACAAAATTTGACCTCCAAACAAATACTGAATAATTTTCATCAATCTAAATAATGCAATATATAATTGAACAACAACTAACTTACCCATTTTAAAGGACTTCACTTTCAGGTATTACCTTTTCCTAGGTTGAATTGTCAACTAGTGGTGGAGTAGAAAACTCCTTTGCCTTTGCAATAGGCCTCCATTTCATTTTTAACTTGCCATTACTCTGATGGCGAGATGGATGTAGTTTCCAAAAAATTTCTACCCGGTGCCCATTCCTTTTGAAATGAGCACAAAAATTCCTCTTAATATCCTTCTTCTGGGATGAGGAATTCTTTCTACCATTTCTCAAATCTGTATGATGAGACTGGTCTTTCAAATTTTCCTTGTTCCTGATGAATGGCATCAACTTCTTCATCAATGTCCTTCTCTTCCAGCATCTGGCCAAAAAATGTACATGGAAAGGAATTCCACATTTTCTAAAAATCATAACAATACTTCTTAATCTAAAAACGTGGATTAGAATTTTTACTGTGCTTATGATTATGGTAAGAAACTGGAGGTGGAATCTCATTATCTCTTCACTGATTTCTCTTACCACATCCATCCTATGACGATGAAGCAAAAATTTACTACTCAGAATCTTATTACAGGACTAGTGGGGTATTCACATTGCTTTCAAAATCTTCTCTTTTGTCAGCATTCTTAGAGAATTCTCCAATATCCATTCCCGCACTAGAAAAACCCAAACCTGTAAAATGAGGATGATCCTCGACCTGTATTGGGTCAGTAGTGCCTTGGCCATTTTTACCAAGGCCTCTTCCATCAAATCCCATTTTATCTAATAAATTGGATCCAATGCCTCTAGTATGCTTTTCAAACAAAACAAAGATTTTGTTTCCTGAATCCGAAACTGAATGGGAGGAAGAAGAAGATTCCAGTGGTGAATAACTTAGAGATTAATCACTTTCTATGGTCTTTGCATCTGAAGCTAAAGGTATTTCCCTTCTCTGATCACCACACTGCAACCTTACTAAGAGCTCATCCTTGTTTTGAAGTTTTGATTTAAATCAAGCATTCTCCTCTTCAAAGGAGTAATACATTGAATGCAGGAGATATTTCTCTTCTTGGATCTGGTGATTATAATCTTCAAACTCATCAAGCTTCACCTCTTTAGACATCTTTCCCATAGTGTAGTTGTACCTTGTTCACAAAAATTGAACCAACTACACCAATCTTGCAGTAATCACTTTATTAATTAGATTTACGTAAAGCAAATATGGAGCTAAACCAGCTCTGATACCAAACTTGATCCAAAAATAGATCAAAATTTGATCTACTTGATCTTTGGACACTTGTAGGCTTAACAAATTACCATTTAATTTTTACCACATTAAAATCAACTTAAAATAATGCAATAAGTATGACACTTTGTAAAAGGGTTGATTACAGAGTTCGGCAATTGCCCACATCTACGAGTGCTTTCAAACCATTCCACTAGTCAAAACATATAAGTTATAATAGTAATTTAATAAGGAAACCTAATGGAAACTATTAATAACTTTCTTAGAAGAATAACCAGACCTTTAGATAACAAGGGTGAAATATAGCACTTGATTTCCCCTATCCTGGTGTATTCGGCAAGCTCTATGGCATCAACTCTAGTCTTCGGAATTCTCTATATCTCGATCAGCCTTCCACATGCTTTGAAACACCTGATGGAACTCCGGTCAAAATTCCAAGCTTCACAATAATTTAGTGTGGTGTTATGGGTCAGATAGGTAGTATTAAAACTCTTAGTCACAATAATGCCTATTTAAATAATTAGGTCTTCACAACTTAATAATAAGCCTAATAAATAGGTCTTATCAAAATAACACTCTTCTCCACTCTCTTGGGAAATATTCCTCAAGCTATTGCTTTGAGGTTCCAAGTTGTGTGTGTGTATATAATGGAGAGGGGTCCCCTATTTATACTAAAATAGGGCCCTCAAAATAATTATTTAAAATTTATCAAAGGGCTATCATTAGCCTAGCCATGGCATGAGGATGGGTTTATTATCTCATATTGGGCAAAATACATTTTTAAGTGGGTTATAGGAGTGACATAGTTTTCTTTGTTGAGGTATTTAATACCTTAGCCTCCCCTCCTTTCACATGGAAACTTTTATGCTTGGGCCTTTGTCCCACTACTTCACCATGTGGTCTTTAGCATAGCATGGGGTTGGTGGATTATGTGGGTTGAACACTATGTTTAATTAACCCATTGTGTGGGCCAAGCGGTTAGCAAGTTGAACATGCTACAACATGGCCAGTTGGAGGTTAATGGGTTAATATAAACCCCATGCAATATTGATGAGCCCCAGCTTTCCGAGCTAAAATATAACTCAGTATATTCATGAATCAGCTAATAGCTTGATGTCAATCCTTGATAGACAAATTAATTGTATTTGATTTGTCTTGACAAGCCACATGATAGCTTGAGGACCCACCACGTCGGTGATAACACCATAGTCCTCATTGGGGACGGGTTCCCCTTCTTAATAAAAGTTGAGCCTCTTACTCCCATAAGCTAAATAATTTGATGATCATCGAAGACTAGTTGTGAAAACCCGTACAATTTTTCTAGCACACTTTTTCCATGTGTCATAATGCTATTTGTCCACTATTGACCTGCTAACATGAGTTGACTTTCCCGTTGAATAAACTTTGGCCAGAGATAATTGGAGGTCCCAATATCCGTTTGTCATGTTCTCATATATGTTGGAAAGATCTAAAAATGATCATTTACACTGACACAATTTATGGATGTTTAGGGAAATTTTTATATAAAAATGATTCCCTGATCACCAGGGGTAAAAAAGATGCATGCCAACTTGAGACAACTTTACCATTATAGAGGATTTTGGAGAGATGTATCTCAATTTTTATCACATTGTTTACAGATTCAGAAGTGAAGGTTGAGCATCAACATCCAGTTGTTCTTATTTACCCACATGTTATCCCACAGTGGAAATGGGACACCGTTTGCATGGATTTCATAGTAGTGCTATTGATGTTAAGATACCACCATGATGAAATCATTGTCACGATGGATAGATTGATGAAATTGGCTCATTTTTTTCCATTGAAGATCACTTACACAGTTAGTGCAGTAATAAGAGTGTACTTGGATGAGATTGTGAGACTGCATGGGATTCTGTGGAAGATCATCTACGAACTTGATCCCTTATATGCATGACACTTCTGGACTACCATGGAACAGGTCTTTGAGATGAGCATCAACTTCAGCACAACCTATCATCTAGAGAGAGATGGACAAGTGAAGTGGGTGAATCAAAATTTAGAGGACATTCTTCAGATGTATGCCATGGATAATCAGTCAAAGTGGGAGGATTACTTTTACTTAGTTGAGTTTGCATACAACAACAATTTTTAGAGTTTGATTGGCATGGCTCCATTTTAGGAATTGTATGGGAGAGAGTTCAAGACACCGTTGAGTTGCAACAAATTAGAGGATAGAGTATCTCTTTGAGCAAGTTGTTTTGGTTCGTAAGAGGTTACAAGATGCACAAGGCATGAAAAATAAATATGTAGATCAGAGGATAGTTATCCGTAGTTATGAGGTCGACATGAAGGTGTTTATTATTGTGAGACCTCATAAGAGTCCTATTTGTTGTAGAAAGGATCTAAGTTATCTCCTATACTCATGGGTCCATTCGAGATAATGGAGTGGATTAGTACCTTAGCTTATCATCTAGTTTTGCTACCCAACTTGTCTTGTGTGCATGATTTGTTTCACGTATATGTTCTTAAGAGATATATCCTAGATCCATCTCATGTTTTGGACTAGACCGCATTGTAGGTGTAGGAGTAGGAGAAGATGATGGTAGAGCACATGCATATTTTAAAGCATACGACATTGGGCCTTTAAGGTTGAGAGATTGATATGGAGCGAGTCCAATGGGACAGGTATAATGAGACTACTACTACATGGGAGGATGCTACGTTGCTACGAGTCTAGTTTCCACACCTATTTCAATGAATTCTAAGAGGAAGTCAAGTATAAAGGGAGGGGGATGTAGTTCCCAATCCTCTTTGACACTTATTATATTTGTATTTTGATTACTGTTGACTATAGACATGGATGTTGTTGTAGCATTTTGGTTTAGCATGTTGTTAGATGATAAAGATATCATGACTATTAATGGATTATGATTCAGAGTATGATTTTTGTGGATTCTTAGAGGCATAGAGAGAGATTTTATATTGGTGATGATGATGTGTTGTTAGTATATATATTACTTACATTCAGAATTTTTGTTGCATTGACTAGGATTTAGCTTTAGAACTAATCTCGTGATCCTGATGATATTGATAAAAGATATAATTAAGACGTTGAAATTTTAGACTAATGATAGAATTGTTTAGTTGAGATGATGATTTAGCTATATGAGGATTATTATTGATTTATGTGTGTATATTTTATCTTTGATGTTTTTGATGCGACCACGAGACCAAAGGAGGTATCGAGCGATTTCATAGGTAATTATATCACATGAATCAAAAAGGGTGATTAGAGACTAACCACAATGGAATACTTGATAGATACAATGATGGTGACCATGGAAAATTGAGTAATGTGTTATGTTTTATTAAGGGGTCCCCATGGGGAGATGATGTCTACTTGTAACCATGGGCTTTGTGTGCAATTCCTTCCCTTTTTTCTTTTATTTAATTATGGAGTATGTGATTTATTAAGTGATGTAATTTTTCTAAGTATTGTTGATTAATGTGCTTTATTATGTAATTTAATCATGTTATTAAGTTATATGGGGATGTGAAAAAAAGGGCCACTTATTAGAGTAGTTGTTCTTTTAGATTTTGTGATTTTGATTGAGTTTAAATGACTTTGAGTGCTGTACACTCTACCTTAACTTGGAATTTCAGATTTGGACTTAAGGGCACATTTGGGAGGTTTTTGGGACAAGCGAAGCTTGTCCCACACCTCTTAATTTGTTATACAAACCTTACCTATGGATTGGGGGTAAAAAATATACTACATTATGTGTTTTGTAAGACAAAAAGTGACATTTATTGCACTTTTCTGACATGGGTTTTGAATTTTTTCCTTTTGGGGTGTGGTTTAGATTATGTGTATAAGAAGCTTGTAATTCCTCTCAACCACCAATTTATTGTGCCTTTGGGTAAATATTTTACTTATGAGGTGGAGTTAAGGATAAGTGATGTGGCATCCTACATAGATTCACCTCACCCTTCTCTTCCCTTGTTCTATATATGCTAGTTTATTGTTTGTTTGGGCAGTAACTTCATTTGATTTGTGCTATTGTATTTTTGGTGTTGGAGAGTTTTGGAGTGCATGTTGATTTTTTGAGCTTGTTAGAGTTGTATTGAGCTTTAAGGAGCTTTGTGTGTGACTCTTTGATCAAGTTATGCCATGGAAAGGTAGGAACTACAATTTTTTTTTTTTTTATATGTGCATACTTGTGTGCAAATGAATGGTGTGTATGCTTGTTGGGTTCTAAAGTAAAATTCCTAATTATGGTGTAGAAGAAGAATATGGTGATTTCATATGTAGGGAGACAAAAGAGTTTACTTTATGTTTTATGATGGAGTTGGGTTGGGTGACCTACCACAGATAAGATAGTGCTTACATTTCTTATATGGTTCTTTTGAGGGAGACATAATAGATTATAGGGAGGCATAAGATAATGTGGGAGGCATAAGAGGATCTTGAGGAGGCATAAGAGCTTGGTAATGGAGGAATAAGATTAGTGAACCTTATTAAGCCCATCTAGGGGTGAAGAAGATGTATGCCAACTTGAGAAACATTTACCATTATAGAAGCCTTTGGAGAGATGTAGCTCAGTTTGTGTCATTTTGTTTAGAGTGTCAGAGGGTGAAGGTCGAGCATCAGCATCGAGCTAGCCTTCTTTACCCACATTCTATCTTGGAGTGGAAATGGGACACCATTTCCATGGATTTCATAGTACGGCTACTGACGTCAAGATACCACCATGATGAAATCATTGTCACGGTGGATAGATTGCTGAAAGTGGCTCATTTTTCTCTGGTGAAGACCACCAATACATTTAGTGCAGTAGAGAGAATGTACTTGGATGAGATCATGAGACTGCATAGAATTCTATGGAAGATCATATATGAATGCGATCCCTTATACACATCACACTTTTGGACTACCATACAGTAAATATTTGCGATGAGCATGAACTTTAGCACAACCTATCAGATTTTAGAGGACATTCTTTGGATGTACGTCATGGATCATCAGTCGAAGTGGGAGGAGTACTTGTATTTAGTTGATTTTTCATACAACAACAATTTTTAAGAGTTTGATTGGCATGGGTCCATTTCAGGCATTATATGGCAGAGAGTGTAGGACACTGTTGAGTTGGGATAGATTAGACGATAGAGTATCTATTGGACCAAATTTTTTACAGGACATGGAGCAAAAGATTTTTTTTTGTTTGTCAGAGGTTGGAGGAGGCACATGACAGGAAAAATAAGTATGCGGATCAGAGGAGAGTTGATCATAGTTATGAGGTGGGAATGAAGGTGTTTATTCATGTAAAAACTAATAAGAGAAATATCCATTGTGGAAAAGTATCTAAGTTGTCTCCTAGATTCGTGGATGTATTCGCGATCCATGAAGTGGATTAGTCCCTTAGGTTATCATCTAGCCTTGCCACCCAACTTGTCTTGTGTGCATGATTTGTTTCACGTATCTTTTCTTACGAGATATATCTTAGATCCATCTCATGTATTGGAGTAGACCACATTGTGGGTGCAGGAGAAGGAGAAAATGATTGTGGATCTTGTTTGCATATATTTGAATGTAGGACCCTAAGCCTTTGATGCCTAGAGATTTATAAGGTGCGAGTCTAGTGTGATAGGTATGATGAGACTTCTATTACAAGAAAGGATACTACGTTTCTATGAGTCCATTTTCTATACTCATTTAAGTGAATTCCAGGAGGAAGTTCAGTCTAAGGGGAGGGGGATGTAGTGCCCAATCCTCTTCGACACTTATTATATTTTGATTTCGATTATTATTGACTATAGATATGAATGTTGTTGTAACAGTTTGTTTTAACATCTTATTAGATGATAAAGATATTCTGACTATTGATGGAGTATGATTCATAGTATGATTTGTGTGGAGTATTAGAGGCATAGAGAGACATTTTATATTGTTGACGATAATGTGTTGTTAGCATATATATTACTAACATTCAGAATTCTCATTGTGTTGACTAGGATTTAGCTTCTGAACTAATCTTGCGATCTTGTTGATATTGATAAAATACAGAATTGAGATCTTGAAATTTTAGACAAAGGATAACATTTTTTAGTTGAGATGATGATTTAGCTATACTGAAGATAGTTATTAATTTAGGTGTATATATTTTATATTTTATGTTTTTAATGGAGCCACGAGGCTGAAGGATGTATTGTGTGATTTCGTAGGTAATTATATCACAAGAATAAAAAAGTGGGATTAGAGACCAACCAAACTGGAATACTTGATGGATACAATGATGGTCATCATGGAAACTTGTGTAATGTGTTATGTTTTGTTATTTGTTGTTAGGGGGTCCCCATGGGGGGATGACCTCCAATTTTGACCATGGGCTTTATGTGTAATTCATTCACTTTTTTATTTTATTTAATTATAGAGTATTTGATTTATTTTGTGATGTAATTTATTTAATCATTGTTGATTAGTGTGCTTTACTAAGTAATTTAATAATGTTATTAAGTTATATGGGGATGCGCCAAAAAGAGCCATTTATTAGTGTAGTTGGTCTTTGGGATTTTATGATTTTGATTGGGTGTAAGTGACTTTGACTGTTGTATACTCTACGTTACTTTGGAATTTCGGATTTGGGCTTAAGGGCTATTTTTGGAGGTTTATCTCACACCTCTTTATTTATTATACCAACCCTACCTATGGATTGGAGGTAAAAAATAAACCCCATTATGTGTTTTGCAAGACAAAAAGTGACATTTATTGCACTTTTCTTACATGGGTTTTAAATTTTTTCCTTAGGGGATGTGGTTTTAGATTGTGTGTGTAAGAGGCTTGTCATTCCTCTCAACCACCAATTTATTGTTCCTTGGGGTTGAGATTTGACTTGTGAGGTGGAGTTAAGGATAAGTGATTTGTTTCTCTCATAGAATCATTTATTAGGACAATGAATTTGGGAGGTTGGTAAGGATGAAAGTTAGCAAGAGGTAATTGGTAAGGATGACAGTTACCAGGGATTTGATTTGATGGTTGATATCATCTGTCAAACCAAAAATGTATGATTTTATAAGGTTTTAAACAATCTCTCAATTTCATTTACATATTTTTTTATTTAATAATTAAAAATATATATTATTTTTATTACTGTCTTTATAAGTGTTGGGTAAGTTTTAGGAATTATATATTCGATATAAATACATTTTTAACCAAAAAAAAATATTTAAATATCTATGTAATGGTGTAGTTATATTTATATTTAATATGTTTATAGTGATATTGACAAGACGAGATGCCAATTTTACAAAGTGTAAAATATGGTCAAAATATCCAAAACATCGGGGACTCTGACTATTACATTGGAAGACCAAATAAGTCAGGTTGACATAATTGTTGGGAATGTTGATTTTGAATTTTTTAAAACATTTTAAGCCACGATTTATCTCTTTATATATTTTGGATAATTTAAGAACGTGTGATTTACCACATAAGTATTCTTGCAAGTCATCGAATGCTACAGAAGATACGATTGAAACTAAGATTTTTCTTGAAATTCACAATTCTAATAGTTTTTAAACAAATAAAAATATTAAATGTTTAAACCTTTTTTTTTTTTTTTTGCATTTTCATATTTAATAATTATCATGAAAAAAAAATTATTTACATTGTCATCAATATTTTATTGTATTGAGATTATGACAGGATTACTTTTATTTTAAATAATGTACATAATTGATAATTATTCAAACAAATAATTTAAAATTTGAAAAGTGTACAATTGATAAAATTTGATGGAGCCAAAATTAAATATAAATTTGTTAGTTCTCTCGTTGATAGTGATATAGGGAGAGTACACGAAAACAATATGACACATATGTTAATTTGAATTAACTATTTATAATTTGTCATAACAAATCTTGTTGTATTTTGATGAGTTTAAATAATTCACATTTATCTTTTCACTTATCAATAATCCTAATTAATTGATATTATATAATCAAAATATTTTAAAAAATAATTTTTCCTTCTCTCAAATTTCATCAATTTCATCTAAATACATATCTCTATTATAATTTAAGTAAAAATAATAGCAGTTAAATATATCCACGTTTCAAATATTTAATTAATAAATACATAAAAATGTTAATCCTATAACAATGAATTATTGTAAACCTATAGTTAATTTAAATACATAAATATAGCAACATAATAGTATCACCTCGTCCTATATGAATATTAAGTGTCTATGGAGAAAAGAAAATATTTATACAAATTTTGAATTCTAAATATGCTTCCAATCAATTTGTAAGATTTTTTTTATGAGAGTCACAAAAATAAATTCTAATAAATACAAATACACTATCATTATAACAATTAAACATTCGTATAAAAATATACAAATATAATAAAAAAATTACATAGATTTCACTTTAATAAACATACATAATGAATAATATTACTATTTTAAAAAAAAATTATAAGTGGAGTTTCCCAAAAATATTAATATTATTTTATAAACAAATTTTTAAATGACGAATTTCCCAAAAATATTTTAACAACAAACTTGAAATTGCAAGTTATATGACAAGTTCTTTTACATGAATAAACCATTATATAATACTAGTTTTAACTATTAACGATTCTCACAATAAGTAATTGTATATATTTAATATGTAAAGTTAAGCTTTGTCATTATGATTGTCTCCATATTTCACATGATGTAATGGCTTACAAACATTAAATTTTTTAACACTTTAATTATTTATTTAATATCTTCACATGCTCTAGATAGCTGAAGTCCCTTATGTAAAAAGAGCAAGAATGCTGCTGAGTACTGTCCCAGTCGTAGTAAAATTGAATTGAGCAGTGGCAAAGGTGAAATCATCAATGCTTCGTATGTAGAGAGAACTACAATTATAAAAACTGAGTTTGACCATGGTGCTATGCATCCAAACCTAGTCACTGATATTTTTAATTTGTTAATTTTTTTTTAAAATGTAAAAAGGAAAACAAGAAAACAAGAAAAAAAACATGTTAATTTGTTAATTTTTAGACTGCAATAACATGTTAATTTTTAGGCCAATCTTATTGAAGATAAATACATTTTTACAATTATTTTGTTAAAAAGTGTGCAACTTTAGTGATATTTATTAATGTAAGAATTGTATATATTTTTTTAAAATGTAAAAAGGAACCAATAAAATAAATGCTATCATAAATGTTATGACACCATAAATGCTAATGACATCATGTTTTTCTTGAAATTGCTGAAGGCTACAATAACATGTTAATTTTTAGGCCAATCATATTGAAGATAAATAAATTTTTGCAATTATTTTGTTAAAAAGTGTGCAGCTTTAGTGACATTTAGTAATGTAAGAATTGCATATTTATTTAATGAAAATAATAATATTGTCTGATTGGTTAATACGTACAAAAAAAACAACTAGTTAAGCAGATATGAGGCCTATAGTAGAATTGCCTTTTGCAGTACTAATAAGATATTATTGAATTACTTATAGCTTTTTAGTCTCAAACTGCAATAAGACAATATAACTTCCCCTTGGTTTCTCTCTAACTTCCCCATCTAAGGAAAAAATCTAACAAGTTAGAAAAAATTGAAAAATGCAAAAAATGAAGTCGCAGGTTTGTTTTAATGCATTGTGGGTCTGGAGGCTATGGGTTGTACTAGTGCAGATCGTACCAAGGTTCATCGTACCAAGTTTGGAGCCAAAATACAAAGGAATTGACAAAATCAAACATTTTTGTCCTATGCAATCCATGGGACAGTTGGGACGTAGGTACATGCGGGACGTGAATCAACTGATTTTGCCACAAGTTAGTCTGTTGTGGGTGGTGCAGATATTTTTATTCGGAACAGTTGGGATGCAAGCACGTGCAGGACGTGAATTGATCGATTTTGCTGGAAGTCAGTCTGTTGCGGGTGGTGTGGAGATTTTTGTCCAGGACAGTTGAGACACAGGTTTGCGTAGGACGTGAATTGGCCAATTTTACCGCAAGTTAGTCTATTGCAGGTGGTGTGAAGATTTTTTTTTGGGACAGTCGGGACATGGGGATGTGCAGGAGGTGCAAAGGTGAAATATCCAGACAAAGAGCCAAGATAAGTGGATGCGGACGATGCCAAAGTCAATGGCCCTCACGACCCACTCAACGACAGACACATAGGAACAAGAAAGTCTGAATCAGCCGATGCAAAATAATGTGTCTGGGACAGCCGGGACATGTGGACTCGATTTTTCTGAAATAACCGCAATAAAGAGAGAAGTCAAAGTTTGATCTCACAAACTTCAAACGGCCATAAATTTTGACTCTGAGATCTAATTCTTTAAAAATTGTAATTTGTTCAACAATGAGGGTAGATATATTTAAATATAAGAAACATATTCAGCTCGAGTCAGTTAATGCTCATTCCCGTCAAATGATAGAAAATTCCTGGCAAACCCAAAGTAGCTGCCTGCACTCAGAAGGCCATAAATTTTGCATTTCTCAACGAAATCACACAAAATTGATACCGTTGGAATCATGGCTCCGAGACCAATGCAAAAAATTCAATAAATTTGGGATTTGATTTGAAATTAATAGATATTTTTCATAAAATGTAGCCGGATTCATGATAGTGTTTTATTTGGTAGTTGGGAGTGCAATTAAGAGGCATGGTCATCATTCTTTCTCTGGTGTAGCATCTGGCTAGTATGGGGAGCCTTTTACAAGTAAAATACAATAATTTCACTCCATTTAATTCCTCTTACAGGTGGTTGAGAGATAGATTTTAGGATTTCCATTTTCCCCTTCTCCCTCTCTTTTCTTTTCCTATAAATTGGAGTGTTGGGCTCATTGTAAAGGAAGTAGTTTTATGGTAGCAAAGCTCTATCAAAATTGCTTTTTGAATCCAATGTACTGCAGGCCCTTGTAGTGGAATCCTTGCATGGTGATCCATGCCCTTATCTTGTAAGAGATTGAACTGTGCATATCATGAAGCAATAAAATACAAGTTTGTGGATGCATCTTCCCCTGCCGTGTTTGTTTGCAATCTTCTTTCCCTTTCAACCTTCATTACAAAAATATTGTGTCTATTTTTATGAACTTTCAAGGACTCATTTATTATACATGTATGAAATATTGTTGTGAATGCATTTACCAGATTGTGGAGAACTGTTATCACCCCTTATAGTATGTATTTTACTTATGTTCTTCACACATTGGAAGACTAATCTCACCCCCTCCTTTTTCTGGTGTATCATCGATTTAGTGTAGACTTTCATTTTATGTATTCTCTCTCCTTGGTCCCTTAGAAAGTTAGATTAGAATAGTTAATTTATCCTGCATAAGATTAGATTGTGCAGGTAGTTTAGGACCAAGGACCAACTTTCTTTGGAGGTCAATCTCAAGTAGCAAGTCCCACAACTTGTAGATAGTACCCATTTTATCCAATCTCACCATGATCCCAAGTATATGCACTTGTGTAAACATAAGGGTGTTGTGATTTGGTGATAACAATACCCCAATACAAAATGGAGTCAAGAACCCAGATACAACAAAAAATCACTGAAAATGAAGTTTAGAAAACCTAAATATTTAACTAATCCCAACCAATAAAAATAACAAACCACAGGTCTGCAACCAACAAATGAGTTTTTTACAGCAGAAAAACAACCTAGAAACAACAGGTCTGCAGCTCAGATAAAGTGATGAAAGCACAAAACGGGACAAGGCTCAAACCTTATTAGAAACACTGGTGTGATTTAGTATATTTTTTTATTTCTTCCTTCGCTCCACTACCATCCAATCCACATTACCTTCTTCCACAAATATCAAAAGAACTAATTCAATATTCTCAATCAGAATGTGACCCTTGTCCATGGCAACATATATCATTATTTCCGAAATAATGATTTGGTTTGAAAAAACTTGAACTATCCCTTCAAAACATGGAAAATTAGGATGTGACTCCTTTTATGGAAGATCATCTGATGGGTTTGTAGAGTCCTCAACTAGGTGTGAATGGGAGCTAATTGTAAGATGGTATGGTAAGTAATCCTTCCACCATGCAGGTTTTTCCTTGCATTGGAACGAGCGTAGTCATCCAAGAGATACCTTCTTTGATAGCATCGTCGGATTATAAATGCTAAGCCCTCATAGTCAATCCTTTGAACCCAATGTATGTCCCCTATTTGCAAGTTAATTTCTACTTGAAGAGATTGGGATGTATCAAGATCAAACAAAACCCAAACATAAGTTGTATGAGTTTGACCCCTTCATTTTATCATATGATTTTATAGTAGATCCCAGGGTATCTCCAATGGAAAAAAGGTAATATTTATTCCAAATCCGTAAAGGGAGTCTAGGTTGTAATTCCCTGATTCCTTATCCCTCTCTCCTTCATCAGTGAGTATTTTGAATAATTATTTTTATAAATAATTAAGATAGTAAATAATTAAAAATAATAATATAAATAAATAATAAAACAAAAAAAGAATCAAAAATATATATTTAGATATATAAAAGGAGTATATATTATTTTGTTTGTACTCATGGTTGGAGGTGTAGTTAATGTGGTCGTGATTGTTTGTGAGATAACTTATGGTGGGAAGGTGGAGATTAATGGAGGCGTATGCAAAGGATGAGTGCACTTGACAGGAGTGAGCAACAAAAGCATGGGCAACCAAAAGGCTTGCATACCTGTCATCTCCCTTGCATAATAATAACTGAACTTTATTTGATATGCAAAGATGTTAACCACGTAGAAACCCAAGTTAGCTTTGAAAATTTAGTAGTAATTGGATAGTTGCTGTGAGTGCAGAAATATCATATTTAAATAAATAGAGCTCTCACTAATAACCATTCTCGAGCATTACCATTGTGGGTAAAATTATTCATGCACACAGAGGTGATCTGTAACTATTTGCATATCTATTTATTTTACTACATGTAGAATGATTGATTTAGATCTATATCTCCACCTAAAGCGGTTTCAATTGTTTTAGAGGAAAGGAAATTACATTTTGGTTGTTTGTTGTTTGCCAAGGAAGAAGAATAAGTTTGAGGAATTGGAGGGGTTGTATTCAGACGTATTGTCTAGCTGCATTGGTTTCATTTATTTTGGTTTTTAGTTGTGCTACGTGCACTTTAACCTTGCAGCACCATTCGCTTGGTAGAAATTTCCTACCACTTCGATTCTAGTTCTATTTATCTTTTATTTCGATTAGTTGGTGTATTGATTAATACATTGAAAATTCCCTTCCTTAATATTATGCTTTTGTATTGGAAATGTTTGTCTCTTTCAATCTTCGTCTGTGTGAAACCCTATGGTTTTCCATTCCCATCTTGGAAGAGAGGGTTAATTTGGAGGTGACGCACACATTGCTTCTACACACAACTAATGTGGAGCTTCAACAACAGGGAAATAACATCCAAAAAAGCTTAGAAAATATTTTTTCTACGCAAGAATGTAACTATAAATTTGTCAGGAATAATTAGCTGTAGAGTGCATAGGTATTAAGGAAAAAAACCTTGATAGTTTTTTGGATGCTGAAACTTTTTTTTTCTAGGTGGACAACTGACAGCTGAGTGCTTAGACAAGGGCATGTGAACTATTTTTTCTGGAGTTCTCTGGCTATAAGATGTTTTTCTTGGTGCACCAATTGGGTTTAAAAATAAATAAAAAGACCATCTCCACGCTGGATGAGCCCTTGTTGTGATTGATTTTTCGAGAGGTATCGATGCATTGAACTCAACCTTGAAAAGAGGTATCGATGCATTGAGAAAAAGACTCATCTCCACACTGGATGTGGTGAATTGGTCCATATTTTAAACTTGGCATGTGTCTTACACCTTATACTATTGTAAATTTTACATAGTAGGTGCAATATTTGGATGTGAATAATCCATTAGGTCATAACTTCCTTTGTTTACATAGTACGTGCAATATTTGGATTTTACACCTAGTGTTTCAAGTCTCACATTTGGAAACGTTTGATGGTATGGAAATTAATATTCAATTGGAATATTAAGACCTTCATGTGGTATTTGGAATAACGTTCTGAGCATAAGGTGTTAGCGTTTGTCCCGAATGCATGAGAGTTGGAAAATAAGGTGAAATGATGTGACACCGATTTTATGAACTTAATGCTTGAGATTTTTGAATTCATTATTGAGTGCCTAAGCGCCCCTGAGATGTGGAGTATGGAATATTGCATTGGAAATCATAGTTGAGGTTTTTGATTCAGCATTTGGTGACTATGTCCCTCTTTCTACGTCATCCATGGAACAAATAGCACAACATTTGTTTTTCTCCTTTAATTCCAGACATGGTATCCTTACTTGCATCTCATATAATTTTCATATGATTTATTTCTTCAATTGAAATATAATAGAAATATTAAACTACTAGATACTCAAACAATTGGATATTTTTAACAGATGGCTAGTGCAATCAATACAACAACACCTTATGATCTATGTGATCGAATTACAATTTGACCATCTACAGTGTCGCGACCACAACCTTATGCATTGCTAAACTGAGGGTATCAAATTTGGTGCTCGTGTTTATTGGTATTTGCGAAAGCTAGATGAGTCCACTAAAACAACCATTCTTGTCAACCTTGGAAGATTAAAAAAATGCAATTTCTAGAGACACGCAAAACAAGATAGTGTGCCCCAAAATAGAGATTTCAAGTGTCATATGCATTCCTTGTTATGAAGAGAGTCACATAAAGTTTTAGATTCACCCCAATAAACTATTGGTGTTCTCTTTTCCTCCTTTCTAGGAGCCCGGTTACCTCATTTTACAATTTTAGGAAGTTGTTAAAACTGAAAAGTTGGGTTTCGTATTGGCTCTTTGTTTGGACCTTGAGCAACAAAATGTTTTTATTCCTTCACAAACCTCCTGTATTTTTACTAGAAAATTTCCTAAAACCTTCAATTTGTAGAAAAACACATTACTAACTAGTTTGGCAAGGGGATGTTTTAGGCCTTTGGTCACTGTTTACTAAGTTAAATTAGACAGATTACGATTGGTGGATCTAAAACCCTAGATACCAATTGAAAACCATTTGTTAGTTTCGAATTCCATTAGTTCCTATGAATTCCTAGTATATATGAGTACATGTAGGAATTTATGCATTATGTATTGCCAAATAGAAGAAAACTTTCGAACCTAGTTTCTTATCCTTCGAGTTTAAATTGGACATTTTTTACAACTAGCAGGAAAAAGTAAAAAGAAAGTTATAGGACCCCACTCAGGTTAGAAAAATATCATGGAAACTTATTGACACTTTTAAATAACTATTTAAATGTTATCTTGTGGCTTGTTTTGTGAAATTTGAATTTTCATAAAATAATGTTTCTCTTTCTTACCTATCTCTTTCTCTCTCCTCCCTTAGTTAAGAAATGAAAAAATGAACATATTCTCTTAACCCTCGTTTGTTTACATGTGTATTATGGTTATGATGTAAATGGAAACTAAAAATGATAATTATGCAAGATTTAGGTGGATGCCATGCCAACATTTTACTGACCATGTGGTGGTTGCATGTATTGAGTCTTGGAGGAGGTGAAGTGACACTTAAAATATTATTTTTTCGTGCTATTGAAACAATGTAGATGTAGAGTATGAACCAATTTTTTTTATGTATTGAAATAATTCTTATTGGAATTTGGTAATATGTATGAGATGCTAGTTTTAGGGGTGCTTTGGGAAAAGTGCATTTAACCATAGTTGTCATTTTGATTCATATTTATGTATGGTAAAAAAAGGTTAGAGATATTTATTAAATTAAATTAAAATTAATATCTTACATATATTTTCCAATGTGTAATTGATGATTAAATAATTGATCTTGTGTTCCTTACATTGATCATGTAATAAAGAAATCTAAACTAAACAGTGAACCCTAGTATAACATTCGTGCATAACTACCCTTCTTATGTGGTTATTTAATTATAGTAAAATAAGACCTTAGAATGAACTTAAATCTTTGCACTCGATAAAACCTTCTAGCTTAGGTAAATAAGATCCCAAGTTTGAGTTTGTCATCATATCCTATATGCTTATTGAAATTGTTGTGAACCTGAAAGTTAGGAATGACATGGTAAAACTTTTTCTTGGGTATGTGGTCCCCCTCCTAGGATTGATATTTGTGTGTGTAGTAAAGAGAATGTGATTTTCTATGGGTAGTACTCTATGGGTATCCAAACTCCAACATAATGTAAAACCGTCTTGGTCAGGTACACATGTAGAGTGAAGAATGCTAGGTGGAAAAGATCATAAACTACCCTTGTAAGTCACCTCTAAGAGTACATATCTTAATTGAACTTGATACCAAACCTCATTTATCATTTGGGTTTTACGGTGCAATACTAAGAGTTAATTGTGAAAGTTTGCAACATTTTAATTTATGATTAATTGGTAAAAATGTAACCAAAATATAAGGTACTTGGAGAAACGTGAATTTTAGACCATTCTTATAACATGTTAAACCATTTTGTGGTTAGAATATGGATCCATGTTGTGTAAAACTCATATGTGATCTTTAACCCATTAAACGATGGAATAATCCATCTTTCTCTCCCACTTGTCCTATTATGTAATGGATGTATGATGTGAAAATATGTGATCATGTTCTTATAAATAAATCCCCTAAGATAGGGACTAGTAGTCTCATGAGGATACAAATGCCTCATTAAAAAATAGGTTACAAAATTCATTACAACAGGAATATAAACCTAGTCAGGGAAAAACCATGTTAAGTTGGATGTAAAAAGATTATAAGGAAACCTAGTCTCGAATCAAAAATAAGGAAGTATGTTTCCATGTCAAGTTCCTTCAAATCCTTAACCAATTGTTGGGCATAACTATAATAAAACTATAATTGACACTTGGCTTTGCAAAGTGTAATCATGAGATACTATTCTATAGGAAAAGTGAAACATGATCTTCTTGGTAATATTATTGAACCATATTTTTGGGGATAAAGAACCTATTTTGTATATAATACTTATTGTGTAATAAATTAATCTATAAATGAGTGAAAGAAACAGGACCGTAAATCCTTAAGAAAAAATGTGAACTTCACCTCAATTGGACTTACACGTGGTCTGTTGCATAACATGGGTATAACATAAGATCGAGATGCATGCCCTTACGAGTGACTCCTAGGGATAAGACCTTATATCCTTGTTTGTATGTAAATAGCCTTGTGTGTAACTAAATACCCTATTAACTAATGGGACATTTCAACAAGTAATTGAAATAATATATATGATCCTTATTCAATGAGATAAACTGTAAGTTAAATGTTAAACAATATAAATGAAATCTAGCAAAAAGGAAAAGGAATTGTATGATTCACATATTATGAGATTTTCTAGAACTTAAGTTAAATATTTAAACATCATTATTATAGATGTGTAATTTTAAAAATATCATGTCATGGGAAGACCCGATATAAAGGTTTATATTGTAGTTGAATCGTTATGATTTGCCTTGTCATTTGAAAAACAAATGTCCATGATGTGCATCAAATGTTTTCATGTCATCCATGTTGGTTAATGTTTTTGCAATCATATAATGTGTTGTGCGGTGTCCTAAATGATCTCTTGTAGTGTTATGTGTATTATATTGTAAGTAAAAAAAAATACGTTGATATTTTTGTTGTTGTATTTGTGTGTGTATAATGTGGGAATTTGGTATCAGAGCCAAGGTTCATGCTCTCAAACCTCTAGGATAGATTGTAGTTGTGATGATCATACATGGTGGTAGTGGAGATTGGAAGAGTAATGTGAGATATGTTGTAATTCGAACAATGTTGTAATTGTGATATTATGAACGCACATGTTGTGAATGTCACTTAGTGTGTATTTATTAGCATGTTGATGACCTTGTGATGGGATTATTTGTTCCCCATTTCATGGATTTAATGACGAGTTCATGTGTGATGTACTGCCTTGTTATGTCAAGAAAAAATGTTATTGTGGATTGCAAAGTGTTGAAGTGTTTTTTTATTATATGATCTCAAGGTGTGTTGATGTGTTGCATGAAAAAATTGGTGTAGAGTGAATTTGATTGTATCATGACGTCTTCATCATGTTGTGATGAATATTTTTCATCACCATCTTGTATTTCAATTGACTATATGTTGTAATGTTATTCATTGTGTTTGTTATACATATAATTTTTGTAATATGTGATGGTTCATGTCCTGATTTAGGGGCATATGGTGAACGTATGACCTGTATTTACAGTGCTTGTACTTTGGGTGCATTAAGTGGAAATGTGATGTGCTGTAACTCATGAAACTAATGATATGGCTATACCCTATATATATACCATGTACAAAACACTAAGGTTAATGTGTGTGAATTACCGTCATGTTAGTAATGTAGTTATGTGTTATGTTGGGAACCTTACACTAACCTACCCTAAGGGAAGAATTTGGCGAAAAGTGTATGGTTGGAGAGAGGAAATGAGTATTGTTGACTAGTCACTCAAGCTGAGTATGAGATAGGAGGTGGAGTCATACATAGACTAAAGCTACACCTCTGTTTGTTTGGGACGTATGGCACATTTCTTAATGAGAACCATTTATATTGCATTTCACAAACACCTTAGTCTCAGTAGATGGTGACCAATACTTTTTTCTTTCTCCTTATATGGTTTTCATATAGATGACCTATGTGTACCTTAGCATTGTTATACCATTGACCAATCACTCGAGCTGAGTAAAAGATAGGGAGTGGAGTCTTACATAGATTGAATACCCACTTCTGTTCCTTTGGTATGCATGACCACCATGTATATTGTGTTTTGTGAACATGTTAGGCTGAGTGAATGGAAACGTATACACTCCCCTATCAGAATATGTTGAGCCTATGTTGAGCCTTGTGGGACTATGGAGGGATGATTTAAATAGTGATTACGACAGTTATATTATTTGATATGTTATTTTATGAGTTGAGGATCGATGTTTTGAGTTCTAGCAACTCGATGAGTATCCCTTGGGTGACCATAAAAGGCCACATAGTGATTGTGATGTGTTATTTTTCTATATGTATTTTATTCATAAATTAAACTTTTCTTTTCTCTCCCTTTTCTGGAACCAGTAAATAGTTCTCTTTAACTTTTGATTAAATTGTTGCAATTTTCATAATTTTGTCTAGATTTTTCACTAACATGCAGATTTTGCACTAACTATGACTAATTAGCCATTTCTTTTACTTGATTGAACTTAAATTTAAGTTTAAATCCTTCATTGAATTTCAATTTATTTTATTTTTTGACCCAAATTGATTTGATTCGATGCCACTTGGAAATTTTTCTTATTATTTTGGCATATTGGTTATAATGTTGTTATGTGTTGTGATAGGGACATGGGTTCACCAAGGAATAGTGGTGCCTATGGGCCCACTTCGTTGTATGGGAGTATGACCCAAGGAGTTACAGATAACTAGTGGGTTGTTAAATCATAAGTTATTATATCACTTAGGTTAGAGGTTTTTATACCTTATGTGCCCAAGGCAATATGCTGACTGACCTATTTAGTAGAGATAAAAGGAAAACTTATCTTTATTTTATTTGTTGGGAGGTATATGAAGTTACTTGTGATGTTTGGAAGGTATATGTGGTTGTTTAGTGATGCTTTGGGAGGTATATCTAGTAATTTTATGATGCCTTGGGAGGTATATGTGGTTGTTTTGTGATGTTTTGGGAGGTATATGTTGTTTTTGTGATGATTCAGGAGGTATATGTAGTTTTTTTGTGATGCTTTGGGAGCTATATGCAGTTGTTTTTTTATGCTTTGGGAGATATATGGAGTTATTTTGTGATGTTTTGGAAGGTATATGAAGTTGGTTTGTGCTGCTTTGGGAGGTATATGGAGTTATTTTGTGATGTTTCCAGAGGTGTGTGAATTTTTAATTGTGACTTATGTGGAATCATGTGAGTCTGGTTGTGTTTTTTGATGTTGAGGATTGATGCCCCTCATTGAGGGTATGATTTTGATCCTCTTCATGAAACTATGTAACTACAGTTAAGGTTTTGAGTTTTGTGAAAAATTGTGTATGTGTATTATTGAGGATTTCATGTGTTATAGTATGTCTATGTTACAATTAATTTTTTGTCAGGGGCATGTGTGAGAAGTACCATGTTGTGAGGGCTATGTATGTTCTTTCCATGGTTCGGTTGAGTTCTTGTGATGTGATATAGTCGTGAAGGTACATATCATGATGTCTTGTGAACCATTAGTGTTATGTTTGACCTTGATGTGGTATTGTGATATCAGTTTCTTTTGGGCTCCAAATAACATAAGTCAATTGAGATTCTAAACAATGGATTTAACAAATTGAGATTAAGAAATATTGCAAAGGAAAATACTAAGTAATAAATTAAAATGGAGATGCCAATATTCATAGAACATTAAAATTTTAGGAAATGGTAGAAATTTCTTAACTTCCCTCTGGTCGTGTTCTAACGATAGAGATCATATCCCTATATGGAACTTGTCATAATTAGATTTCCTTAATTGATTATAAATTTTTCTACTCGTGGTGTTGTGTCACATTAAGGGTGATGCTATTTTAACGGGAGGGAGATCTAATGCCATAATTCCTTCTCCCCCTCTCCTTTATCGATGGGCATTTTTTACAATCATTTTTATTAAAAATTAAGATAGATAAATAATTAAAACTAATAATATGAATAAATAAACAAATAATAAAACAAAACAATAATCAACAATATATATTTATATATTAAAAAAATGAGTATATATATTTTTTTGGGTACTCCTGGTTGGAAGTGTAGTTAAAGTAGCGGTGGATTTTTGAGAGATAACTTATGGTGGGAAAGTGGAGATTAATGGAGGTGTATGGTAGGGTTGATTGAACCTGATAGGAGTGGGGAGTAAGGCATGTGTTATGGCGAAATCACAATGCCCATGATTTCTCACAAGTGAATGGTTGAGGAAGTCAGTGTGATTCATCAAACATGGAGTTATCCTAAAGTGTGGGACATTACAATCGAGATAACCCTGAAGAGAAGGATGGCTTCATATTCTATCATAGTGGAAACTATTCCAAAGTGTAGAGAGTTACAAATCTAACCCTAATCTAACATTTTCCCAAGGAGACAAAGTTAGAGAAAATGCATGAAAATAAAACCTACTATAAGGGAAGGTGATGCACCAGGAAGGAGTGTTGAACAACCTACACAATAAACAAAAACACAACTAGAATCTTGAAATGAAAATATAACAATACGCAATAACCTTGTATGTAATGAAATATTAGAAAGAACCAAAATAACATAGAAGAGGGTTTGAAACATCCACATATCTGATTTTATTGCTCTGAAAGTTGAAACAATACATCAAATTTAGGGTAAAAGCCACATCTTTTGCAATACAATGTCTAGTTGGGAGGTTTTTAATCTCCACAAAATATCTTATAGATAAGAGGAAGAAACAAGAGGCATATACAAGGTGTCAAACATTTTAAAATGAGCCCCTCCTTACAATATATATGAATAATGAGAGGAAGGGAGAGATAAGGAATTCACAATCTCACTTCAGCTACCATAAAATGTATTAAAATCAGCTACAAAAATGATGAGAGCCACTGCAAAACCCATACCTCAATGTACCTTTCCTTGTTGGGGAAGAAAGAAATCCCATATGTATTCATTATTTGGTAGATGAGAAATCTTGACGCATTCCTCTAGAATGGTAAACTGTATTTTCTTATTTTGTCCAAATCTGAGCTCTTAGTCAAAATTTATATCCATCTGAAGATGAGGGTGCCATACCGTAATAAATGTGAGTAGTTGATCTACCTTTTCAGATTCCAACCCTGCATCAAACACTATGAAATCAAATTATTTTTGAATTCGGTAATTTCTGAACTTTGCTCTTCGAGAGATCACTGTCACTATTCATCTTCCTGAGTTCATGAAACCTCCAAAATGTCGAAATCCTAAAGTTTGAAATTTGGACTTTAGGTTTCGGGCTTCAAGTTACTATTTATGTGCATTGGGGTTTCAATGTTCTGAAATACTGAAACCGTGAAGTCTGAAATTAAGACTTTATGTTTCACACCTTTGTGTTTTTAGGGGTTTAAGGTTTTGAGGGTTCGAGGTTTTGAGATTTCAGGAGTTCAGGTTTCGGGGTTCATAAGTTCATGTTTCGATATTTTGAGGGTTCGAGTTTTGGGGGTTTTTTCATGCATCTATTCACCGCATATCTTTAAAATCTCGAAAGCACAAAATCTAAATTTCAGACATCCGGTTTCAGAGTTCACGTTTCCTCTCTGCATGTCATTGTTCATTACTCGACCTTACTGTCAACTCTAAACTTCCTGAATGTCTAAATTCTGAATTACAAACTTCATACTTTGATGTCCTTGAGACCTTTAGAGCTTTACATTTCATAGTTTCGATCCATCGAGCCCAAATGATTTTATGTCAAAAATTTGAATTCTTTAGACTCTAAAGTGTCTCTTCAACATGTATCCCAATGAATCTCAATGTCTTTCCACTTCAACTCACTCATCTCGTGCCTAAAATGTGAGCTCCCATGGTCTAATCGATCCTTTTATTTCTCCATGCTAGGTCATATTCATCCAATTTCGCCTAAGGGGAAAAATTGGCTAACAACATGAGCACCCAACAGGATTGCAAAACCTGTCATTTCTCTTGCATAATAATAATTGAACTTTATCTGAGACCAAGAGATGTTAAACAATGTATAAACCCAATTTAACATTGTACATTTCGTATTAATTGGATAGCTATTGCAATTTCATAAATCTCATAATTAAATAAATAGAATGTGTTAGGGAATGGTGCTAAAAATATCTCCCAGTAATAACCATTCTCAATCATTACCCATTGTCGATAAAATTATCCTTGCACATAGAGGTGATCTATAACCTACATATCTATTCATTTTACTATATGCAGAATAGATTGATTTGGATGTATATCTTCACCTAAAGCGGTTTCAAATATTTTAGAGGAAATGAAACTTCATGTCATTTGTTTGTTGTATGTAAAGGAAGAAGAATAAGTTTAACGCATTTGAGTGGCTGCATTAAGACGTATTGTCTAGCTGTATTGATTTTGTTTATTTTTTTCTGAGTTGTGCCACGTGTCCATTGTAACCTTACGACACCATTCTCTTGGTAGACAAAAAAATACCACTTCGATTCAACTACTCTTTATCTATTATTTTGACTATTTGGTGTAGTGATTAAGACATTAAAAATTCCCTTCCTTTCTATTTTGACTTTGTCTTGGTAAGTTTGGTCTATTTCAGTCTTTCTCTGCGTGAAACGCTCTGGTGTTCCATTCCCATCTTGGTAGAGAGGGTCAGTTTGGAGTTTTTTCACACATTCATTCTATGCAAAACTAATGTGGAGTTTCAACAATAGGGAAAAGACATCCAAAAAATTGTAAAAACCATGTTTTCTACAAAATAATGTAACTACAAATTTGTTAGGGATAATTAATTACAAAGTGTGTAGGTATCAAGGAAAAATAATATTTTTTTCGATGTTGAAGATTTTTTTTTTTGGGTGAACGATTGGCAGGTGAGTGCTTAGATAAGGGCATGTGAACTATTTTCTATGCAGTGCTCTAGCTATAAGATTTGTGCCAATTGGGTTAAAAATAAATAAATGAAAATTTACCATCTCCACGTTGGATGTGCCTTTGATGTGATTGGTTTTTTGGGATGTTTTTATACATTGAACGTGACCTTGGGTGGTGAGTTGGTCTATGTACTAAACTTGGCATGTGGGTTACACATTTGATGGGTTTAAACTTTGCATAGTTGGTGCTATATTTGGATGTGAATAACCCATTGAACTTCGTTTCATTTTACAAAATGTGTTTCAACTCTCACACTTGGTGACATTTAACGGTCTTGAAATTAATATATGGTTGGAATATTAAGAGCTTGATGTGGTGGTTGGAATAACGTGCTAAGAATAAGGTGTTAGCATTTTTCATGAATGCATGGGAGTTTGAAAATAAGGTGAAATGATGTGACACCGGTTTTATGAACTTAATGATTGGGATTTTTGAATTCATTACTGAGTGGCTAAGTACCCCTGAGATATGATTCAGAATATGGAAGAGGTCATGGGAAATCATAGTTGATTTTTCGATTCAGAATTTGGCAACTATGTCCCTTTTTTAATGTCATCCGTGGAACAAACAACATAACATTTTTTTTTCTCATTTATTTCCAAGAATTGTCTCCCTACCTACATCTTGTATAATTTTCATATGATTTGGTTCTTCATTTGTAATATAATAAAAATATTAAACTATTAGACACTAAAAAAATTGGATATTTTTACTAGATGGTTAGTGCAATTAATAAAACAACACCCCATGATCTATGCTACTAAATTACAATTTGACCATCAACCATCTTGGGAGCACAACCTTATGCGTACTAAACTAAAGGTATCAAAATTGGCGATCATGTTTGTTAGTATTGGAGAGAGCTAGATGAGTCAACTAAAACAACCATTTCTATCTACCTTGGAAGGTAAAAAAAATGTAGTTTCTAGTGAAGTGCAAAACAACATAGTGTGCCCCATAATATAGATGTCAAATGTCCTATGTGTTCCTTGTTATGAGGAGAGTTGCATCAGGTTGTAGATTGACCCCGATCGACTATTGGTGCTCTCGACATTGGCCTTCTAGGAGCTCGGTTACCTCATTTTGCACTTTTAGGAAGCTCTTAAAACTGAAAAGTTGGTTTTCGTATTCGCTCGCCATTTTAACCCTGAGAAATCAAATTTTTGTCTACCTTCACAAAACTCTAGTATTTTTACAATAAAATTTACTGGAACCTTTAGTTTTGGGAAAAATACATTCCTGACTAGTTTTGCTAGGGGTTTTTGTAGGCCTCTAGTTGTTGTTTACTAATTTGAATTAGACTGATTACGACTGGTGGTTCTGGAAACCAAGATTCAAATTGAAAACCATTCACCAATTTTGAATTCTATCATTTCCTACGAATTCCCAGTATAAATGAGGATACATAGAAATTTAATCGTTGTACATTTCTGAATAGAAGACAACTCTTGAATGCAGTTTTTAAGGCTTCGAAGCTAAATTTGACATTTTTGTAACTAGGAGTAAAATGTACAAATAAAGTTGTAGGACCCCAGTAAAGTTAGAAAACCATCGTGGAAAATTATAGACACTTCTGAATAACTATTAGAAACTCTATCTTGTGGCTTGTTGTGTCAAATTTGACTTTTGAGAAAATAGTGTTTCTATCTCTTCCCTACCTCTTTCTCTATCCTTCCTTAGTTAATAAATGAAAATAAATGAATCTATGTCACTAACCCTCTCTTTCTACATGTGTATTAAGGTTATGATGTAAATGGAAAGCACGAAAAAATTATGCTAGATTTAGGCGGATGCCATGCCAGCATTTTACTGACCATGCAGTAGTTATAGGTATCGAGTCTTGGAAGAGGTGAAGTGACACTCACAATATCATTTTTCTATTGAAACAATGTAATTGTAGAGGTTGAACCATAATTTTGTGATGTATTGAAATACTTTTTATTGGCATTTGCTAATATTTATGAGACGTTATTTTTATGGGTGCTTTGGGAAATGTGCATTTAACCAAAGATGTCATTTTGATTCAAATTTATTTATGGTAAAAAAAGGGTTAGATATATTTGTCAATTGAAATTGAAATTAATATCTTATAGATATTTTAAAACATGTAATTGATGATTAAATGATTGATATTGTGTTCCTTACCTTGATCATGTAATAAAGAAATATAAACCAAATAGTCAACCTTAGTATGAAATTCATGCATAACTACCCTTTTTGTGTGGTTATTTTAGTAGAGAAAACGAAGAACTTAGAATGAACTTACATATTTACACTCGATGGCACCTTCTAGCTTAGGTAAATAAGATCCCATGTTTGATTTTTTCATCACAACCTATATGCTTTGTGAGATTACCGTGAACCTGACAGTTAGGAATGACATTGTAAACATTTAATTGGGTATGTGGTCCCCCTCCTAGGATTTATAGTTGTGTGTGTAGTAAGGAGAATGTAATTTTATAATGGTAGTACTATTTCGGTAACCAAACTCCAACATAATGTAAAAGCCTCTTCATTGGGCACACATATAGAGTGAATACTAGTGTTAGGTGGTGAAGATTGCCAACTATCCTTAGAAGTCACCTTTAAGAGTTGGGATCATAATTGAAGTGAATACCCAATCTAACTTATCATTTGGGTTTTATGGTGTAATACTTAGAGTTAATTGTGAAACTTAGCAACCTTTCAATTTATGTTTAACTGGCGAAATTGTAATGATAAGATAAGGTACTTGGAGAAAGGAAAATTTTATACCATTCTTATAACATGTTAAAACATCTTGTGGTGAGAAAAGGGATCCATGTTGTGTAAAACTCCCATGTTATCATTAACCCTTTAAATGATGGAATACTCCATATTTCTCTCCCACTTGTCATATTATGTAATGGATGTTTGATAAAAAAAGCTTTGTGATCATGTTCTTAGAGATAAATCCCCTAAGATAGGGACTAGTGGTCTTATGAGGATACAAATGCCCCATTAGAAAATAGGTAACATAATTCTTTACAAAATTCATATGAACCTAGTTAGGGAAAAATCCTCTTAAGTTGGACGTAAAATGATACTCATGAAACCTAATATAGAAACAAAAATAAGGAAGTATATTGCCACGTTAAGTTCCTTTGAATCCTTGACCAATATATGGGCATAACTGTGATAAAAATATAATTGACGCTTGGCTTTAGAAAGTGTAATAATGAGATGTTATTCCATAAGAAAAGTGAAACATGATCTTCTTGATAATGTGCTTAAACCCTCTTGCAGTGGATAAAGAACCTATTTCATATATAATACTTATTATTTACTAAATCAATCTATAAATGAGTGAAAGAAACCCGACACTAAATCCTTAATAAAAAATGTAAACTTCACCTCAATTGGACCTTACACTTGTTCCATTGTGTAAAAAAGGTATGAAATAAAATCACGTTGTATACCCTTAGGATTGAATCCTAGGGATAAGACCTAATAGCCTCATGTGTATGTAAATAGCCTTGTTTCTAACTAAATACCCTTTTAATGAATGAACGATTTAAAAAAGTAATTGAAATAATGGATATGATCCTTATTCAATGAGATACACCATAAGTTAAATGTTAAACACTATAAAGGAAATCTAACAAAAAGGGAAAGGAATTGTATGATTTACATATTATGAGATTTTATAGAACTTAAGTTAAATATTTAAACAAAATTGTAATAAATGTGTAATTCTAAAAATATCATGTTGTGGGAAGACCCTATCTATAGGTTTATATTGTATGTGAATCGTTATGTTTTTCCTTGTAATTTAAAAAATAATATCCTTGATGTGCATCATATGTTTTCATATTATCCATGTGGGTTACTATATGTGTAAACATGTAATGTGTTGTGTGTTGTCCTAAGTTATCTCTTGTAGTGTCATGTGTACTACAATGTAAGTCAAAATATATATTCTTGTATTTCTGTTGTTGTATTTGTGGGCGTTACACTAGGAAAGTGAATCTAGATTGGATGGGAATCAAAGGAGCCATTTAAAGGATTGAAGGATGGGTACCATGGCTTAAACATGAGACCGTGTTCTCCCCAAACCCAATATTTGTAAAAAATTAGATCCCTATCCTCAGGGGTAAAAACAACAATAAAATATGCTTTAGCACAGGGGTAGAGTTCAATCTTACCTTAATAAATTCTCTCCATATATTTGAAATCCTGTCATGGTGCTCTAATAGCATTGGCTAGAAATTGTGAAATTTACAAATGAGGCCAAGTTAGACCAGATTCTCCTCTTGCTTAACAACCTATTACAGTAAATCCTCCTTGATATTTATTATAGGAGTCTTTTGCGATGGTTTTATCAGCTTGTCAACATACCTTACACTATATTTTTAATTTGAGAAAACTGTAGCAAAAGAATTACGGGAACCTGCATTTCTACAACAGAAATCATCGTCCCGTATAGACACAGTCTTCTTTAGATTATTCCCATGATTCCCATTAGTATTTCCACCTCTATATGTTGAAAATTTCACACCACTAATGCCTCAAACCACATGATCCACACCAAATCTGTGTAGCGTGGTCATTCCACCCCTATTTCCATGGATGCTTGCTCTGCCCGCTAAACCTCCAATGGTGGAAAGGCCCTTGCTTGATTTTCCAATAGGACCAGATCTCTCCCCCATCTAATTGGGGTTTTCATTTTCATTACTTCAACCACATAAAGTGTAGTTCTAGCTCCTCTTCGACACCTATTTCACTATGATAATGTTTGTTAGTTGCTTAGTGACATGGAAATTATTATGATATCTTTTATAACATGTTGTTATACACTATGGACATTATGATTATTATTGTGTTTTGGATTTTATCATGAAATGTATAAGTATATTGAGGGAAATTGATAGATGTTGGAGTACATGATGATGATTTATTTGTTACTTTGTTATATATTGACATCTTTGGACTCTTGACAGTGGTGATTATGTTTAGATGATTGGACTAGCCATGTGATCTCATTGATGTTATGAGTTAATAATAATGTGATGTTAATAGGTGATCAAGTAGTACGTTTTTGAATGCATCTAGATAGGATACAATTATAGTAAGATGTATGAATTGCATGGTTATCATAAAATATGAATTGTGATAGATGGTTATAGCATAGGCGTAGGGTGATAATAAATGTTAATGAATATGGTAAAATTGAGATGATTAGTAATTGTAAATAATTGATAGAATTTCTTAACCTTGATGATGATATAGTTATATTGTATGATGATGTTAATTGATAAATGATATATGTGTTTTAATTTCTTGATTACGTATTGATATGGCCTTGAGGCTAAAGGTGGTATTGTGTTGGTTGTATGCAGGAAATGAAATCACAATAAACAAAGAAGGGACTAGGAGACTAACTATGGAATAATATTCGGATGTTTACAACAAGGTCACCTTGGCATAGTCTGTGTGTGTGTGTGCATTGTCATTTTACTTTTCATGTTTGTTAGGAGGTCTCCAATGGGGGAGCAACCTCATAAGTGACCATGGGTGCGAATGTTTTATTTTTTCTTTTATTTTATTATCTTAGTTGTGTATGTGATTTTATTGAATTGTAATGTCTTCTCATTTTATTGTAATTATTTAGTGTGCTCTTGATTTAGTTAATTAACTATGTGGATAATGTCTAATTAGGAGATGTGAACAAAGGGGGAAATGAATGTGGTAGATAGTTATTTGTTCTCTTCATGATTTTAGATGGATTTTATTTTATTTTGATTTGTGTACCCTTTTCCATCTCTCAAATCTCTCATTTTACACTTTGAATCCATTTTTGGAGGCTTGTGGGACAAGTTATACTTGTCCCATACTCCTTAAACTCTCCCACAAACCCAACCTATGATATGAGGGGTAAAATTTAGCCCTTATTATGTGTTTTTGAAGGAAAAATGAGGCAATTAATGTCACCTTTTTACTTAACCCTCTTAATTATGTCCTTGAAAATGGTGGATTGTGTGCAAGAATGAAAGTGTCATACCTTCACCTTACTCATTTATGGATTCTTGGTTTATGTGTTTGAACTTGTGAGGTGGATTGTGGGAGAAATGATGTGGCATCCTACATGGAGCCACCTCACCATCCTCTCCACAATTTTCTATTTATTGGATAATTTTTGGTTGTTTTGGGGGTTACTTTTTTGGAAACTTTTGGAGCTTTCATTGGATTGGCTTGGAATTGGAAAGAGGTTGGATTTTTTCACTTTCCTGAATATTGAAGGAGCTCAAAGACCATGGTAGGGTCTTATACCTTGTATTTTGGTTTTCTTTATTTGTGTATTGTGTTGTAATTTGTATGAATGCATGTGATTTTGTAAGGGATTGGGTTATATTTGGCCATAAGTGATGGTGTAGGGAGAGGGAAATGGATCCATTTTTGTGGAGGTAAAAGGGAGTGTGTGAGGATTATTTGGAGGGAGTGTGGGAAGGGTGAATCACCTATGCGGAGTTAAAAGGAAACTATATCATTTTGTATTCTTTAAAATGGAGAGATAAGGAGTTTTGTGTGTTTGTGATGTGTGTTAGTGCACTTGGAGGCTTTGGTGGACCCCTATCCCACTTGGGAGGCATAAGGAGATGGATACAATGTTTCCCTTCTACTTTGGCTTAACTTTTAATCCTATGTGTTTTTGAAAGTTGTAGGTTTTATTATTAGTGTTTATTGTTCTTGTATGTGTTGTAAGTTTTACTGGTGTATATGTATGTATTGTTGAAGCCATTTTGTGAAGAGATTCTCATGGTTGTAAACACCCCTTATTTTTCCATTGTTGGGGCTCGGGGGCCAATGAGAAGGTAGGCTTCATCTTCTCATTGGATTAAGGTTGGGAGTTGAGTGATTGCTGTCCTATGCTCCTTTCCTTTTGTTATTGTGTTGAAGATGGAGGAGAAACTAATGGTAGTTGTAAGTTTCTTTCATGGGATGGAGATGCAATGTGTATGTTGAGACAAAAGAGAAAGAAGATTTGTTGTAAAAGTTTAGCATGTTGTCTCCACTTTGTGTGGAGGGCTTTTCTATACTTGCATTTTAAGTTTAAGCTTTTTGTAAATGAATTATTGAAATCTGATTTGAACTATTTAATTATGAAATGTGTATGGATTGAAGTATTGGGAGATTCTACATTTCATTAAATTGTATACTCGTCTTAAGTATGTGAAAATGTGTTTTAAAACCTACAACTTGAATTAAAATTTGTAATTTAGTTTCAAAAAAGTTGTTGTCTTTGAAATGGAAATAGATTGATTTATATGAGTTGTTTCAATTTGAAATGCTCATGTTATTCTTCCATTTTGATATTTCAAAAAATAGGAAAAGCATTGTACATTTGGTTGAATATATGCACTTGTTTTCCTTTTTAAAATTGGTTTATAAGTGGTAGAAATCTATCATTATTGTTAAACTTTAATACAATATTACAAAAAGAACAATATACAATTAAGTCCCTTTTAGAATCAAGGAAAGAAACTTGTGTTTCTCTCTATCCTTGTGCATTTCTTGTTCATAAAAAGAATAACCAACATAGACACAACTATAGTATATATATACTTATATATATGTGTGTATCAAGTGTGTGTGTGTGTGTATCTAATATATATAATATATTATATTACATAATATATCTAAGATATACACTTATACATATGGATACATAAATATCATTTATTGAAAAATAACCAAAAATATATGAATAATAAAGAAAATTGAATCGGTGTATACATATCTTTGTAATATAAAACAAATATAAAAATAATTAGGTGGGGGCATGTGCCGATACCTTCCCCACCCCCACTAGACTGAAAAAAAACTATAAATAGAAGGGGTGGGCGGTTTCATTGAAAACAAAAGACCCACCCCATTATTTTAATTAGGGGGTGCGTCGGTCATGGCTGCCCACATCCGCATCTCCTGTACCATTGTGTCCTATAATACTAGTCATGGCCGTATGTCCTGAACCTTGTGACGGAGCGAGACTCATAGTCCTATGCATTTTGGGTAAGCAATCCTATTATACGGTCGATATATCGTATATTTAGGCAGACATACACATATTTAAATATAAAAACATATATAAATATATACATATGTATATATATAAACACTCACTCAAATCAGTATTTACCACGGGCTATAAATAACAAAATGACAAATGACGGGTAAACAAATAACCACAACCATGAAATTTGGTTAAAATCCTTAAAAAAAAGATAACAATTGACATTCTTATGCCAAACCCTAGCTTTTTGGTAAACTATAAAAAGAATGTATAAAGAAATAAACTAAAGGATTATGGAGGGGAAGAAATTTATCCCAATTTTAGCTCTTGAAGAACACAAAATAAGATTCCAAACATCCAAACCCTCCATAGGTTTTCCATACACTTCATAGGCCTCCATCCTTTTCTCCCACCTGCAAAATCCACATGACCAAATGAGAGGAAATTAGGGAAACAAAAGAATATAAAAGAGAAAACATAAGGATGATTTACAGATTTTAGGAAAACCTAGAATCTAAGGGATCTCATTGATCTAATCCAAGGGTGTAGATTAGATCCTACACTTTTTATGTTGTAGGTATTTTATGGGATTAGATATGTTTTAAAATTGAATGTATGGGTATTTAATTAATGGGGTCACCTAGGGAACTTTATACATAGGCTACCAAGTGGGTTAGGTTATGTATTGGACATTTTCATTATGGGTTAAATTAATTAAATAAATGGGGCATTAATTCTATTAAGGGTGAATAAATAAAAATTTTATTTTGGGTCAAATAAACTAATGTGGAGCATGGGGGTAGATAAATAAATTAATTAAAGGGGTTAAAATAATTAAATTAAAGTATAGCTAAATAGGTTAATGTGTGGCATTATTATTTACCTATGGAGATATAGGATTTAAGCTCCAGGAAACGATTTTAATAAATATTAGGAAACAGTAAGTGAATAATATGATTAATATTAAACGGGAATTAATTAGGACTTCGATATTGATATAAGGAAGTGATTTTAAACTTGTAATGAACTGTGGGAAAGAAATTACTATTAATTAAACCTAAGTATTGTATTAAACAACTTGACCAATTATTTGACACAAAAAAGCCCATATCCTCTATTTTTCCTAAGTGATTGATGGAGCTTTGATATGGATTTGGAGCGCTCAGTTTGTGGGCATTACTCTTTGGTATCAGAGCCATGGGTAAGTTCAACAATTGGACCCTGGGTAAACACGGTGAAACACAACAAGAAAACTTTGAAAAACTTTAACACTTAGGACACATAACATTGACTTGACAACCTAAAATGTATGAAAAACTTAGTAAAATAAAACAAACCTAGAATGATGATGAACTTAACTCCTGCACTGGTCTGTGCTAGTTTTTGTAGGAAGCACCAAACTAGATCAGGGGTTCTTTCATGCTGAGTTAGAGGGACCACTCCCTAGAGTAGGTAGTCACGTATGCCATATTACCGTAAAGTCTATACAGACCTTACAGGAGGTCAATGCCATCATACATGGAGGTTCACTATTTGGGATGTCATATATAACGAGATAGGGAGTTGTCAAAGGAGGCTCATCACTCTCTATGACACACTAAGGAGTATAGAGTGGAGGTAACTCCTATGTGGAGGCCGTTAGATGGGAATCACCATAGAGAGATAACATGGAGACAAGGGTTGTGAAATTTATAGGGAGAGATCTAACATCCCTAGGTAGATAGATGGCCACAAGAAGAGACCTAGAGGACATACAATATGACATGTGTCCAATCACATCTGCATGAGATACTAAACCTTTATACGCCTCACTTTATTCAGAGAACATAGGAGGGTTCAAAGCCAAGGCTTCAATATATTTAGCTTAGATCGAATGCTTCACGCTATGTCCATCCAATAATAAAATAAATGCATCATGCGTTTCTATACATCTTCTAAGGGATGCGGGGAAAGAGTATGATGGAGGAGAGAGGACCAAAGTATCCACTTGGATTCAGAGTATGTGACATGGGATCTCTTTGAGGAGTGATTATGGAGTAGATATATTTCAAGACAATTCATTCAGCAATGGATTGATGAGTCCCAAGATCTACAGTAGACAAGTACGACATTAGCAGAGTATGAGAGAATATTTTTAGACTTTTGTTGGTATGTGGACTATATGCAAGATGATCAGGTCAAGGTTCATAGGTTCATTAGTTTCTTGATTTTAGATCTTAGAGGGGCGGTGCATATGTATTGTCTAAATAATCTAGTAGAGGTTGTTGAGAAGGCATATATTGAGGAGGATAAAAGGGGAAGACAAAGAAGGTGAGAGATATGGTAAGGAGTCACATTAAGAATATGTAGGACATGTGATTGAATGGCTAATCCCTCCTCCTTGTTATATACACAGATCCACACAGTCCTTGTTTTAGCCATAATAGCAATCACAGTAGCAATAACAGACCTATAAACCATTCTGGCCTCCACAAAGATATGATGCACAAAGAGGGTGGAGTATGGGACCTTTTGCTAGAGGATCCATCAGGACACATGCACCACCTAGAGATCAGTCAACTGGAGCCCATACATAACGGCCATAAAAATCTATAACAAGATCATTAGGGTCTATAGAACAGACCACTACAACTCCTGGAGGAGTCTCCTCTCATTAGAGGGGACCTGACATATATTATGGATGTGGTATACAAGGAAAACATTGGAGAGATTGTCCACAAAAACTTGGTAACAAGCGTAAGGGCCCCATTTCTGAGCCAAAAGTTGGAGATATGACATAAATTCATAGGATATATGCAGTGATCGAGAACTCTCAGGTAGAGCACCAGGGCATTGTGATCGAGATCACAAGTAACATTGGTGGTATTCCTATCTCTCTCATATTTGATTGTGGCTCTTCCAATTCTTTCATTTCTCCATCTTTAGATGAGCGAAGTAGGATTTTGATAGTAAGGAAGGGTCATCGTAGGGATGTAGAGATGGATTATAAATCCAATCTCATAATGGAATCCTTAGTCAAGGAGTGTGTAATAGACCTAGGACCCTTTTCCATGACCTTAGATCTTCGCATCTTTCCATTCAAATCTTATGGGATTATTTTTTGTATAGATTGGATTTTTGAAAATAGGGCTAGAGTGAATTTTTATAGTAATATGATCTCTTGGATAGATGATTTTAGAGTCTAGTTAATGATTTTTGGGGTTATGAGGCCTATGAAAATTCACACTATATCCGCTATGTAGATGAATTCGTATGCGTGTAAGGGATTCCATTTATATTTTATTAAATTTAGTGACATGTAAGATGATGAGACTAGGGGGCCTTCACTCGATGATTTTGACATTTTGTAGGATTTCTAGATGTCTTTCCGAGTGAGTTATCTGGCCTACCTCCCAAATTTCCATATAGATTTGGTTCCTAGAGAAGATCCTAACTCATGAGTGCCTCACATGATGACTACCGTTGAGCTTTGTGAGCTCAAGAAACAACTGAAGGGACTTCTTGAGAAGGGAAAAATCCATCCTAGTTTGTCTCTATAGGTTACACCAGTGATTTCTGTGAAGAAGAAGGATGAACCCATGATATTGTGCATTAATAATAGGAAGATAAAAAAAATTAATGATAAAGAATCATTAACACCTTCCACATATTGATGATTTGTTTGATAAAATCAAGGGGGATACTTTATTTTCAAAGATAGATATTAAGTTAGGTTATCATTAGCTGAGGATTACGGAGGAAGATATCCATAAGACAACCTTTCACACTAGATACATCTACTATGAATCTAGATTTGTGCCTTTCAGACGGAATTATGCCCCCGCAATGTTTATGATTTTGATGAGTGGGATATTCAAGACGTTGTTAAACTACTTCATGCTGGTGTTATTGGATGATATATTCATATACTCATGCACACGTGAGAAGCACTAGGATTACCTTTGACAGGTTCTATAGTGTCTTATAGAGCAGCAACTATATGGGAACATGGAGAAGTGTGTGATCTTTTTGACACAGGTTCAATATGTAGGTCATATCATTTATGTGGAAAGGTATCATAGTTGATCCTTCCAAGATTCAAGCTATCATTGATTGGATGGAACTAACCAATGTGACTAAGGTATGAATTTTTATGGGATTAACAAGATATTACAGGACGGTTGTATAGGATTTATCATTCATTGCGTATCCCATCACATTCTTTCATCGAAAATGGAATAATTTTTTATGGTCAGACAAATGTGCGCAAGCCTTTAAGACTTTGAAGGAATGCCTTACTACAACACAAATCCTAGTAGTACCAAATCCTCAAAGGAGCTTATTTATTTGTAAAGATGCTTCATTGGTAGGGTTAGGGGGAGTAATGATGCAGGGTGACTGAGTTGTCACATTTGAATCTTACAAACTCAATGATTATGAGCTCAATTACCTGACTCGTGACCTTGAGCTTACAGTAGTCGTACATGCTTTAGTTTGATGGCATAATTTTATATTAGGTAGGAGTTTACCACTCAAGATAAATCATTTGATCCTATGACACCTCTTCACAAAACCCAATCTCAGTGCTTGTCAACGGCGTTGGATGAAGATTGTATGCGAGTACGATATAGATGATGGAGCATGCGAAGGGGACGGAGAATGTGGTATCAGATCACCTTGAATAAATGGAGACATATTTTCATGGCTACATTAATGTGTACATATTTGCGGATGCAAGATCTTCATAGCATCTTACACACGAAAGGACTTCTATCTTTCAGCAAAAGCAAATATTGAGTCACACAGACCCCTTAAGGGAGAAGTTTGATGTGATATCATTAGAATATAGATGGGCTTCTTAAGACACTAGGGTCAGATATATGTTACTAAAGAGGGTGGTTTATGGCAATACATTATTAGCAGAGGAATCATAATGCACCTTATTCAACCCATCCAAGGGTGCAGAAGATGCATCAATACTCTGAGATATTTATTTCAATGGAGTAAACATTAGACGTATATAACATCGGTATCTGTCTTAGTGTTTAGAGTACTAGAAGGTGAAGGATGAGCATCAAGCATCAAACTAGGATTTTTTATCCTCATGCTATACCAAAGAGGAAATTGGACACCATTTTCATGGAATTCATTATTGGGCTACCTATTTTGAGATATCACCATGATGCAATCATGGTCATGATAGATAAATTGAAAAGAAGTGGCTTATTTTTCTTTGGTTAAGACCATATACATAGGTAATCTAGTTGCATGTGTTTATCTTGATGAGATAGTCACGTTAAATGGGATTTCACATAAGATAATTTGTGACCATGATCCCTTATACACTTCCAACTTTTGGACCACCATGCATTTTGCACTTGGGACGAAGATCAATTTTAGTACAACTTATCACACTAGGATAGATAGTCAAAAAAAGTAGGTGAACCAGGTACTATAGCATATGCTTCAGATGTATGTTATGGATAATCAATCACAATGGGAGGATTACTTGTATTTGGTTGAGTTTACATATAATAATAGTTTTCAGAGTTCCATCGGCATGACATCCTTCCAGGTATTATATGTTAGAGAGTGTAGGAATCATTTGAGTTGGGAAAAATTAGAGGATAGGGTTACTATTGGGCCACCTATGTTACAGGATATGGAACAACATGTCACTTTGATCAGGAAGAGATTACATGAGGCAAAAGATTGGAAAAAATAGTATGCTGATCAGAGGAGGACATATCGCAGCTATGAGGTTGGCATGAAAGTGTTTCTCAGAGTCAAAATCCATAAGAGCTCCATCCACTAAGGAAAATCATGAAATTTAACTTCGAGATTCATGGGTCTATTTGATATCTTAGAGTGGATTTTTCCCATTGCCTACCACTTAGATTTACCACTTTTCTTGTCTCATAACTATAATTTATTTCATGTTTCTGTTTTACGGAGATATATACAAGATACGTCTCAGGTCTTGTATTGGACCTATTTGAAGCTGAAATATCAGGGATATGTGGCTATGAAGCTCGTGTGCATTTTAGAGTGTATGATCCTAGGCCTTGGAGGGCCTGAAATTCACCTGGAGCACGTCTAGTGGGATCGATATGATGAGTCATCAGCTACAAGGGAGGACATCACACCAGTACGAGCATAGTTCCCACATCTATTCTAGTGAATTCCAGGAGGAAGACAAGTCTAAGGGGAGGGGGATGTATTCCCCACTCCTCTTAAAATCCTATTTTTATATGATCATATTTATTAGTTTCTTAGTGACATGAACATTATTATGATATTTTGGATAGCATATTGTTAAACACTATGCACATTGTGATTATTATTTTGTTTTTTCTTTTATTATGGACTTGTTATCCAATTTCTCCCCTTAGGTAAAATTGGAGGAACATGAATTCACACATAGAAAATAGTAGGATCAATTTGACCATGATAGATCACATTTCAGGCTTGAGCCGAGCAAGTTGAAGTGATTTGGAAGCATTTGGATTCGATAGGAAAAAATTCTGAATCGGTGGCCCCAAAAGGCTTGAAAGACATCAATTTATGAATTCCAAAGTTTGAACTTCGAACATTTAGGATTACAGAGTTGGCAGTAGGGTCGAGTCATTAACAGTTCCATGTAGGGAGAAAAAGAGGTCTTAAACACAAAGCCCAAAATTCAGACTTTAGGATTTTGATATTTTAGATTTTTCATATGTCAAGTGAATGAATAATACCTGAAACCTCAAAACTTGAACCCATAAAATCTTAAAACATGAACCCCCAAAATCTCAAAACCCTGAACCCCCAAAAAAACAAAGGTCTAAAACCCAATTTCTAAAATTCAGACTTTAGGGTTTCATAATTTCAAAACATTTTGGGTTGAATGATGAATAGTGCCATGTAACATGATTTTGGAGTCCAATCTCCGAAAGTCCAAATTTCAAACTTCGGAGTTTCTACATTTCAAAAATCTAAAGCCAACCCACCGATGAATAGTATAATGACCTTTAAATTAGAAATGCCCTAACATCCAAATCCCAAAATTCCAAAATTTTGGATTTTGGAGGGTGTGGTGTAATATCAACCACTCAGAGGTATGGGTTTTGTAGTGACACCCATCATTATTGCAGGTGATTTTAATGCATTTTTTGGTGGCTAAAGCAATATTTTGAATTCCTTCTCTCTCACTTCTTTCATTCTTCCTATATATTGTAAGGAGAGGATCATTTACAAAGGTTCGAAAACTTATATATGCCATTCCCTTATTTCTTATCTATAAGAGATTTTTGGAGATTTCAAACCTCCATATTAAACATTGTTATGCAAAATTTGTGCCTATGACCCTAAATGTGATGTATTGTATCAACTTTGAGAGCAATAAAATCATATCTGTGGATGCTTCAAACCCTCTTCTATGTTATATTACAACTTTTTGATCTTTCATTTCATGGAAGGTTATTATGTATTGTTTATGTTTTCATTGCAAGGTGTTTGTAGTGCTATGTTTATTATGCAGGTTATTCAACATCCTTCTTGGTGCATCTCCTTCCCTTAGAGTAGGTTTTATTTTCATGCATTTTCTTTATCTTTTTCTCCTTCGAAATATTAGATTAGGGTTACATATACAACTCTCTGCACTTTGGAGTAGTTTTGAGTAGGATAAGACAGGATGTAATGCCCCATTTTAATACGCCAACAATACCTTATATATGCTAAAATTTTGGTAGTAATTTATTTATTATTATTATTATTATTATTCATGTTACAAGCCATATTCAAGATGTAATTCTAATTTACCCATTTCATCCCCAATAAACATTTCCATGATTTTTATACATATAAACTTGTCAAAAGCATATAGTCCTCACAATATGACAGTTTCATTATAAGGTGATTGTTATATGTGTTATAACTATTATCTTTGAAAAATATTGTAATCTTATATTTAATATCATATTATGAATTATATACACATAATAACATTATTATATCTATTTACCGGGTTACAAAAAAATTATGAAAAATATGTAAGGGTGTTTATAAGAAATATCAATTTGGTAGAAACATCACAATTATAATGGTATGTTTACATATAAGACATACTTTACCTTCCCTACTTTACACTATATATCTATATATATATATATATATTCACTTATGAATCTTTAATAATATTAGTAAATAATTTTTAAATTTTTTTTATTTACATACACACCATAACATTAAAGCCACATCATACAATAAAGTGAACTCTTTAATGGTTACTACTTTTAACTAAATGGAATGTCTACGTTGGTTAGCTAGAAGATAATAATATATATTCCAAAGAACCTAATATTTCATTTATATGCCTTTTAATACCCAACTCATTCCTAATATAAATGTGTAAGGAGAGAGGTGGTTTATTTATTATTAAGGAATAAAATTTATCCAACTGGGTCCCTATAAAAATTTATACTTTCCTCAACAATTGAGAGCCCTTGGATTATCTTGATCTTGGTCGTAGATTCAAAATTACCCTAGAGTTTCCCTAATCCATCCTTATGTCCTCTTCTCATTTATTTTATTGTTCATTTGTTGCATTTGCCTCTTTCTCTCTTTGTTTTTTTTGCAGCTTTGTGAAGGAGCTATTGAAGGCCATGAAGAACTTTTTTTTCTTCTGTTGCACGGTGTTGATGTAAGAATTTATTCTCCCACATTTCATTCCATAATAGTATTTTTTATTTTTATTTAGCTATCTATGGTTTCAAGTATTGACTCATTATTATTTTCTTTTGGATTGAAACTACAAAAATTTCTCTGGTTTTCTAGTATTCTCTTCATACCCTATATATATATACTAATTAAAAAGATACAAATTATGACCCATATTAGAGGGGTCGATGTGTCAGAGACATAGCTTCTTAGGGTTAGGATGACCCATGTGGAATGGTCTCTGCTATGAAATGTGGTGCGGCCCAGTCAAAAGTATGCAGTGGCCGAGGGTGGGGGGTTTGACCACCCCATCCCCATGACTAATAGCCCTAGGCATGGGGTTTGAGTTCCCCAGTCCCCAAACAATTCCCTTTTAAAAAAATAAATTTTTAATATATTCTATTTTTTTATTTCATTACGGCTTACCCAATGTTTTAATATAATTTAACTTTCATAAGTAATTTTATATACATGTATGTGTATTTAATTTTCTTAAACATTTTAAATAAGGGAAAAATAAGATAGTTTAGAACCATGTAGATGAGGAGATGATCATCATATTCTGAGATAGAATAGAGTGAAGAAAACAAAAAAAAAGTACAAGATACAAACAATTTATTACGGAAAACTATCACTCAAATTTAAATCCTTCTATTCTGAATGAATTTTTATTTTTATTTTTGAAAAACAAGCAACTTTTAAACTCAAAGTTTAGCTCCGACATTATCCTTCACAGAATGGAGAGTAACTCAACTAAAATATGCATTTAGTAATTCCAATATAACCTGTTGGTAGAACAATTTAACCTCCTTCAGAGACTGAGCAACATCATGCATTTGACAGGACACTCAAAAGTAGATAGACAATCATATATGTTGTTTTGTAGCCAGGGAAGAAATCTATTTGACTTGTTGGCACTCAGGATCTGAAGGGAGTGGGTAGCATATGCAAAAGGATGTGATTCGATCCTCACTATTTTAGGTTGTGCCTTTCAACCAAGGTAAGAGAACTTGTTTTGTAACCTCTTTTATTTGAAAGGAGATTTAAGGTTTCTTTCTTTTGCATAAATTTTATAGAGAAGGACTTGGGGAAAATATGATCGACACACCAAATTTGTCTCTCACACGTTGTCATGTAAATATTATGGAGATATTCTTACAGCAAGGCAAAGGTTTCTAAAGACATCTGTGACCCTGATTATTTCTACATGTTTTGGTAACAAAGATTATGCATTTGTGTACACACATGACAAACAGGGGTACTATGGGTAGGATTAGTTGTTGTTAAATGAATTTTGGTGGGAGAGGAGACAGGACAGACTTGACTCACCATATTCTTGAGAGCTTATGCAAAATGGAAAGATTCAATCAACAAAATGCCACAAAAAGTTAAATTGTTTCCTCAACTAGAATATGTGCTTCAATGGAGGCCAAAATTAGCACTCTTTCACACAACCTATTGAATTCTATCACGAAGTCTCAAGTTAGAGAACCCCACCAAACGCTATATATCAAAATTAACTTGCTCCTCTATTTGGTCTGTAGAAAATATTAATAAATCATGAAGACTCGCACTCCCAAGAGTTTTACAGAAAAAATTTGGGGAAAATCAGATTTAGATGCTCAACAGCCATTTATCTTTGATTTTGAATATGGGTCGTCCACGTGGAAGATGCAAAAATAGGCTCAGGGGATTCCTTTGACATTTTCTAACCATTTTGAAGAAATGGAAAAATATCCCATTTTTCTCTGCACCCCCGCTTTTGAAAATGAGCCCAACACATGTCCTGAGGTGAATCCCAAAGGAAATGCAGAGAACTTCTGCCATTTGACTCTCTTTTGGAAAAATGAAAATTTTCCAAATTTTCCCTGTAGCTCTGCCCTTGATAAATAATTTTAACACGTGTCTAAATGTGGGTCCCAGCAGAACTATGCTTCCCCTTTTACTTTTAACTCTTTTTCCCAAAAGGAAAATTTTCCAATTTTCATTTGCTGGTCCGCAACTTCGCCATTGACCAGGGAAAAACATTGGCTATTTCCCACTAAGCTTGCATGTCATTTTGAGGTTTTAACCTTTATAAAAAAAAATGGTGAAAATTTTAAGTCACCTATGATGGTTCACTTCCCTGCCCCTTGTGACTTTTCAAATTTCCACGTGTCAGCATGGCGCACCTTGAGGCAGTCCCAAAAACTTGATAACTTGAATGAGCGTAGACTAACCACGTGTCCTACTATGGAATTTTTTTTTGAAGGCTTGAAGCTTAGTGGAAGGTTCCACTTATCATGCAGAGGCCTCCATGTGTCAGCCTGGTGCTTCTTTAATTTGAAACACAAGGGTCGATACCCAAACATGAGCGGTTCCTCCACGTGTCTCCATGGCGCAACTTCAAGATGGTGTCCAAAGAAGAGATCCTAAATGAGTGCAAGCTCACCACATGTCCCTGTTTTGCCAAACTGCATCCATTTTCATAAAAATTTTCTAAGTCTGGGTCAAGTAGCAAAAGCCTCCATGTGTCCTTCCGGCGCTACTCCAAGGCAAAGCCCAAAATCAAATCTTCAAATGAGCGTCATTCCTCCATGTGTCCTGGACTTCCTGAGAACCTTTTGAAATTTGTCTGACTATGGGAAACACAGTAGAATCCTCCACATGTCTCTTTCCTACCAACCCTCCATGTGTCCTCCCGGTGCTACTTCAAAGCCAAACAAATTTTTTTATTCTCAAACGAGCGTTGTTCCTTCACGTGGAAACATTTTAAAAATGAGGCTTTTTATGGAATTTCCGAAGTATTAAGTTGATCCGCATCCAACCAATAGGTGCCACATTTCCCTATTAACTAAATGATGCAAGTTTGACCGGGAGAAATGCCCGTCAAACTATAAAACACAAATAAACACCCACTCGAGCCAGAAAATGAGGTTTTCTTCAAGGAAAGATAATTCAGATTGTTGCAAGTCTCAAACATGATCCTTAGGGACACATCAACTCATTTTTTCTCAAGTACCTAGGGAAAATATAACAAGAAAAACATATTCTGACTGTGGAGATTGGAGAAAACGGGAAAACGTGAGTTTTGAAGGGATAGAACATGGGAGACCCAAAATACAGAGCTCTTCCAAAGGAACAAAGGAACCAAGAGAAAAAATACGGACCCACACATGATCTTCAACCTAGGAGTAGACTAAAAAAGGCAATAAGACAAACCAAGCACCATACGGGGAAGGATAAAATGATAGAGGCCGTGAATGAATAATTTTTCAAAGGCATAGATGGGATGGGACCATTTTGAGCACCAACATTGGCTCCAACTCGGGGATGGGAAAACCTTGTGAGTGCCACAAGAAAATATGTAGACCAAGTGCCAAAATATCCATTGGGTAGCAAAGTCATCTTTACAGGGTAGAGTAATAGAGCCATCTTAAAAAAAATTGAGAAACCAACGAAAGCAGGTCACTAAGCACCACGGTGAACCAAAACACAAAATAGGGAACAAACAACAAACTATACACTTTACATAAGATTTTTTTATGATTTAAAGAAAATAATCAAGGAAACAATTCAAGCACCTGCCATCCTAGATATGACCATGCCAAGAGGTTCTGATATGTTTTTATCAACTGGAAGTAGACCTCTTTTTCTTCTTTATTCTGTTTGTAAACCACCCATCTTCTCTAAATCTCCTCCATTGTGTTTAAGTCAAATTCTTTGACATTCTTCAAGGCTGAAACATATAACAAATTCCCAGAAAAAGTACCATACTTAGGAGCTTTGTTTTCAACACTCTCATACTCCTTGAAATCCACAAATCTCACAAAATTGTTAAGATCAACATTGGCTTGCAAAACTTCATAAGATGTATTGCTTCTGTCTTCAATCAGGTACATCATCTTCTTCTCTCCATACAATTTCACCAAGTTTCCTTCAATGGGGATAGTGGCATAAGACATGTTGATTTTCACACTACCAACAACACTTGCTACCCACTTTCCTGACAACAACATCCCCCACTTGGCAGGGTAGTTAACAATGACTACATCAAGCTTTAAGTTCCTTCCAGGATAAGATGCATGTTGCATTGCTAGATCTTTGACACACCCCACCACTAACACCTCTCTATAGTCCATGGTAGTGCACTTCCCATATGATGTTATTACTTTCATACCTAATTAATTCATGACCTCAAGAGGCATGACATTACATGAAGCTCTAGAATCAAACATATAGTTATGTAAGTGCGTGTCTTTGATAACCAGGGTAGTGAAAAATAGATCCACATTCAGATGGTATTTAACCAAAGAAGTTCCTAAATAAACCTCTAGTGGTTTCCCCATCTCTACAAATACTCGTGGATTTTCCAACTCTGCAACGGTAAGGGGAACCTCAACCTTGTTTACATATTTGCCTTGTATGATCTCTTCCCCTTTGAATCCCAAATATTCAAAAGCCCTCTTCTTGAGCTCATGGATCCTAACTAGCTCAACAATTGGGATAGGAATTTTGATTTGAATCAAAATTTGGGCTATGTCATATGGAGCAAATTTGGGTAGAGCAGCACTAGGGGAAAGATTGACAAATTCATCAGATGGAATGGGATTCTTTCCATTTTGGGCATGGAGAGGAACACATCTTTTGCTTGGGGAAACAAGATATCTGCTAGATGCATTTTTCTTTGAGGTTTATTTAGTAAGCACTTGAAATTTTGACTTGGCTTGTGGCCCCTTGTTATCTTTAGTTCTTGTACTGTGGTCCTTTTCTTGGGCAACTACAACATTCATTAATAGCTTCCTATCTTCTTATGAGGGAAATCCTCCATCATACTTTTCAATCATTAATGCCCTCAAGTATTAAAAATAATTAGTGGGAAATTCAAAAGATTGTATAATTTTTACTTCTAAAGTATGAGAGGGGGGGAAGAAGAGGTACCCAGTGGATGTAATTCCAAAAAGTGGCAGCAGTTCAAAGTTACTTCCCTTGACGAACTTGTAGGGATCTCCATCATGCAAGCATCATCAGTTGCTTCTTCTCCTTTTTGATCTTCTTCACAAGGGGCATTAGGAATGAAACATTTGTCACACCAATCAATGACCTTTGTTTCTTCCATAACAACAACTCTAGTAGTCAAAAGATCAGGAACCATTCTATTTTCTCTACATTGGGGCTGCCTATTCCCAAATCCAATAGCTCCTTTGCCTCTGTCATCAATTCTTTGATGATTTGTAAATCTATCTAGGACTTGTTTCTTTTGATGTCCTTGTGAGCTCTGTCCAACTTCTTTCTAATATCTAGCTAATTTGTAAAATATATCCTTAATAACCCCTGCCAAATTTTTCACAACTTCTTCCAAATCAGCAACTTCGCTTGTCTGGGGATTTTTTTGGGTTAACCAGTTTTACACCTTCTCTCTTTGGAGGATTTCTAATTGCCTTGATAATGTTCTCTATTTTCAAAGCCATGATTAAGGCCTACCTCAAATTTTTGGGGTTTTTATCTCTTAAATAATATGCAACCTTTTTATCAAATGCATCAGTATATTTGATTAAACATGACTCATCACAAGGCCTTATTCTAATAGGTAATCTTCTCAAGGTCCTGTTATCCAAAATTCACCCCTCAAGGTAAATTTGATAACATGCATCAAATTCTTTAGTCCCAAGCAAATAGATTGATTTAAGGCCCGAAATCATGTTTTTGGGGCCCCCTCGGCTTCCTTCTAACTTCCCATCCAAGAAGAAAACCCAACAAGTTAGAAAAGGTGAAAAAATTGTAAAAAACCAAGCTTGGGGCCAAAAAAATGAAGAAAATCAGCTAAGTCCTAGTCCAGGCAGTCCAGGACAGTTGGGACGTCGGGGCGCGAATCGGCTGAAAAGCTGCCAGGTGGTCTGCGCTGCAGTTGGGATGTCGGGATGTGCGGGATGCGAAAATGTGAACTGGCTGAAAGTGGAAAAAATTGCCAAGTTTTGTTATCGAGCAGTTTGGGACATCTGGGCCGAAGGTACGCGAAGGACGCAAACCGGCCGAAAAGCTAAAAAAAACAGTCCATTTTGGGCGGTTCGGAGATATTTGTCCCAGGCAATCTAGGACAGTTGGGACAAAGGTACGCGGAGGACGTGAACTGGCTGATTTGGCTGAAACAGGGGACTTTCGTCTAGGATAGTTGTGGCCAAAAGTACGCGTGGGACGTGGAAAGCCGAAAGAGCCGCCAACGAATGGAATCTCACCACGTGTCTTCACCTCAAATAGGAACAAGGAAGCCCGAATCGGCCGAAGCAGGAGATTTTTGTTTGGGACATCCGGGACAAAGGTACGTGTGGGATGTGGAAATCTGAAACGGCCGACAGCAAAGAAGAAAAGTCAACGTTTGACCTGTGAAACCAAATGGTCATAACTTTTAACTCCGAGCTCCGATTTTCATAAAATTGGACTTTCTAGAATGAGCACGACGTCCTCTACGCCAAAAAATCTGGATTTCTTATTTTTAATGAGGTTAGATATATTTAATTAAGAGAAACATATTCTGCTCCAGTCAGTTAATGCTCATTCCCCGTCAAATGACAGAAAACGCCTGTCAGGCCCAAAATAGCTGCCCACACTCAGAAAGCCATAACTTTTGTGTTTCTCAACAAAATCACACAAAATTGGTATCGTTGGAATCTTGGCTCTGAGCCAAATGCACATAAATCAATAAATTCTATATTTGATGAGAAATTGGTCAATATTTTTTAGAAAACGTGGCTGGGTTCATAACAGTGTTTTATTTGGTGGTTGGGAGTGCAATTAACAGGCATGGTCATCATTCTTTCTCTGCTGCAGCACATGGGACAGTATGGGGAGCCTTTTGCAAGTAATATATAATCATTTTACTCCATTTAATGCCTCTTACAAGTGGTTGAAGGATAGATTTCGGGATTTCCATTTTCCCTTCTCTTTCCCTTCTCATTTTTCTATAAATTGGAGTGTTGGGCTCATTGTAAAGGGGGCAGTTTTCCAGATAGCAAAGCTCTTTCAAAATTGCTTTGTTAAGCCAATGTGCTACACGCCCTTGTAGTGGACTCCTTGCATGGTGATCCAGGCCCTTATCTTGTAATAGATTGAACTGTGCATATCATGAAGCAATAAAATATCAGTTTGTGGATGTATCTTCCCTGCTGGGTTTTCTTGCATTCTTCTTGCCCCTTTGATATTTCTACATGAATATTGTGTCTATTATTATGTTCTTGCAGGAATCCATTATCATTGTGTATGCTTGGAATATCGTTGTGAATGCATTTTGCTAGATTATGGAGAACTGTCATCACCTCTTCTAGTGTGCACTTTGCTTTTGTATTTCACACATTTGGAGACTACTCTCACACCCTCCTTTTCTGGTGTATCGCTGCTTTGGTGTAGGCTTTCATTTTATGCATTCTCTCTCCCTGGTCCTTTGGAAATTTAGATTAGAATAGTTATTTTCCCCTGCATTAGAGTAGATTGTGGCAAGTAGTTTAGGAGTAAGAACCAGCTTTCTCTGGAGGTCTATCTCAAGTAGCAAGTCCCACAACTTGGAGATAGTACCCATGTTATCCAATCACACCGTGAGTTCAAGTATATGCACTTGTATAAGCATAAGGGTGTTGTGATTCGGTGATAATAGGTCTTATTAAACCTTGTGTTGAAATCATGTACTGACTCATTAGTTTTTTTTGATATTTTCAAATTTTGTCAAAAGAAACCTAGGGTCAGTCCTGTCAGCACACTACAGTCTGAATGCATTACTCATCTCATCCCAAGAATCAATGAAATTATCTGGAAATGCTTTATACCAGTCCCCTGACATCTTCTTCCAAGGTATAGATAAACATCTTGATATAAACATCCTCATGTTCAATCTCAAAATCCTCTATCATATTAATAAAAAGCTTTAGAAGCTGATCACCAGTAATAGCATTGTTTCCCTAGAACTTTGGCATTATGTTCCTTACATCTTGAGGTACTATATTTGGGTAACCAGCCATTCCCATAAAATGTATAGGTCCAAAAGTGTTTACAATAAAAGGAGGTTTACGTTGAGCCATATTGATTCGCGTAGGTGATCCTAGAGGGGGTGAAAAATTGATGAGGGGTAGAGGGTCCTTGGAACATAGAAGTGTAGTATTCAAAATTGAGATCCCCCAAAGGCCTTGCTTCTTGGAAATCCCTATCTACTTCAGAAAAGACAGGTGCAGAATGTGAAGAAAATATTTCAAAATCAAATCAAGGTCCCTCTCTAACTGGAGAGTTCAACTCCATAAAGAGGCTTCCTAATTCAGATGCACTTAAGCTGCAATCTTCAATGATGGGCCGCTCACTTTCTTCAATGGTGATCCCTTTTCTTCTCTGTTGATCTCCCAAAAATTCTCCAGGATTTTCTTCCTTCCAGCTTTGCAAATATTACTAAAAAAATCTTACTTCTGACTTTTCTTTTCCTAACTCAGGAAATAATGTCCTAGCATGATCCCTAGCAAAGAAAGATATTCTTCCTTCCAGCTTTGCAAATATTAGTAAAAAATCTTACTTGACAAAGGTTTAAAACACTGGTCCTTATCAGAATCAAATAAACAGGGAGTCACCAGTAAGGATTTTCACCTTATTTGTGCAAATGCACTAAAAATGCTCTGTTAAATGTTTGTCAGAACTAGAAACTAGAAATGAAAAAATCTAACCTTTATTTACCAAAATTTATCAATAAATACCATTGTAAAACTTGTGGAAACTAGAGAATTTTCATAACAACACTTGTGACTTTGAAACCTCTTACAAACCTGAACACGGGATGATTTTTAAAATGGATTTCTAGCACTTTAGAGCATACAAGAAACATTTACAAGTGTTTGAGTATGAAATGTATCACAATTTCCCCAAAAATGACACCATATGTGTTGGTGTTGTTGACGGGTCAAATATATATGGCTTCGAATATGTATGCACATAGATTAAATTGATCTAAGTTCCTAGAAACATAAATCAGATCCCTGGAAATGGTGTCATTTATGTTGGTACAAAAATTTAACCTCCTTTAGAGACCGAGCAACATCATGGGTTTGACAGGACACTCAAAGGAAGATAGACAATCATGTATGTCATTTTGTAGCGAAGGAAGCAATCTATCTGAATTGTTGGCACTCAGGCTTTGAAGGTAGTGGGTAGCACATGCGAAAGGATGTGATCTGATCCTCACTATTTTAGGTTGTGACTTTTAACCAATGTAAGAGAACCTATTTTGTAACCTCTGTTATTTGAAAGGAGATTGTAGGTACCTTTCTTTTACATAAATTTTATAAAGAAGGCCTTGGGGAAAATATGATTGACACACCAATTCTGACTCTCACAAATTGTCACATCCATATTTTGGAGATATTCTCATGGCAAGGAAAAGGTTACAAAATACATTTGAGACCCTGATTGTTTCTGCATATTTTGGTAACAGAGATTATGCATTTGTGTACACACATGGCAAACAGGGGTACTATGGGTAGGATTGGTTGTTGTTAAATGAATTTTGGTGTGAGGGGAGATCTAGGATGAGACTTGACTCACCAGATCCTTCAGAGCTTATGCAAAATGGAAATATTTAATCAAAAAAATGTCAAAAAAACTTAAATTGTTTCCTCAACTATAATATATGATTCAATGGATGACTAGATTAGTACTCTTTCACACAACCTGTGGGATTCTATCATGAATTCTCGAGTTAGAGAACCTAATAAAGCACCAAGATTTAAACCAAGGCATGCCTAAGGTACACTGAGAGGATTATAGAGAATCTCTATGAAGAAAATGAAAGAAAAGTGATTTTAAACTGTTTATCCCATTCCCAGATGAAGGATCTTCTGAGAAATGAAATTACAGATGCCACTAAAATATCACAACGACTAAGACCTATATGATTGGACTATATTTTGGTACAATATTGTAATAGAAACAAGAAAAACTATTTGTATGCATTCAGAATTGAAATAAATACACTTTACACAATATTGAAACAGGATAACTCAAAGTTTGATCAAATTTATCAGTAAGGGAAATTTTACAAAGCAATCTCAAATATTTTCAATGGATGTACACTTGTAACCACCTTAACATGATCAAATTTGATACAAAGAGAGATATACAGGCTTCTCTGGATGGATTCTCAAAATTAATGGGCTCTGTCACACTTTTTCTGCTGGAGAGAATCACTTCCTGATCTTTCCAAAAAACTCCCAACCATTCGCACGATGAATTCATGCCCTTTATAGCATTTCCAATAGAGCCCCTTCCTCCGAAATGAAAAAAACTTTAAATCCACCTAGTGCTTGTCATGATTCTTTCGTGATTCGAAGAATCAGATCTGTAAAAGTCTCCAGGTGCTGCAAGGGAAAATCTCTTCAATTTCTTCCACATTCAACTCCTTTCTCAGGAAGAACACACCTCCATCAATTTTCCAACCACTTCCACCCCATATCAATAAAATCTGACCCCTTGCATGCTCAGGAGAAGAAAAATAGAAAACTAGATGGGGCTTGAGAGTCAGACCATTTTAATGGTGAAATTCATTTCTAGATCTCCCCCACCAAACTCTAGATATCAAAATTAACTCACTCCTCTATTTGGCATGTAGAAAAAAACAAGAAATCATGAAGACTCATACTCCTGAGGAGTTTTACAGAAAAAAATGGGGGGAAAATCATATTTAAATGCTCAGAAGCCATTGATCTTTGATTTTGAATGTGGGTCATCCATGCGGAAGATGCAAAAATAGGCTCAGGGTCTTCCTTTGAACTTTTCTAACCCTTTTAGAAAAATGGAAAAATTTCCCATTTTTCTCCGTACCTCCACTTTTGAAAATGGCCCCAACACATGTCCTAAAGCGGGTCCCAAAGGAAACATAGAGAAATTATGCCATTTGACTCTCTTTTGGAAAAAGGAATTTTTTTCCAAGTTTTCCCTGCAGCTCCATCCTCGAGAAATAATTTTGACAAGTGTCTCAATGTGGGTCCCAGCCGAGCTATGCTTCCCCTTGTACTTTTAACTCTCTTTCCCAAAAGGAGAATTTTCCAATTTTCCTTTGTGATTCCGTACCTCCACCATTGACTGGGCTAAAACATTGACTATTTACCATCAGGCTTGTAGGCCATTTTGATTTTTTAACCTTTTTGAAACAAAGAGGTGAAAATTTTATGTCACCTCCCATGGTCTGCTTCCCTACCCTTTGTGACTTTTAAAATTGCCACATGTCACCACGAACGCACTTTGAGGTGGTCCCAAAAATTTGATACCTTGAATGAACATGCAGGCTCACCACGTGGCCTACTCTAGGAAAAATTTGTTTGAAGGCTTGAAACTCAGTGGAAGGCACCACTTGTCATGCTCATGAGGAAATCTCCTTTTGGTGGTTGAAAAGTCGAAGTAAAGTACAAAGAAAGTGGAGGCCTCCACGTGTCATCCTGTCGCTTCTTCAATTTGAAACTCAAGGGATCGATCCCCGAACATGTGTAGTTCCTCTACATGTCTCCATGGCACAACTTCAAGATGGTTTCCAAAGTAGAGACCCTAGATGAGTGCAAGCTCACCACATGTCCCTATTTTGCACCAAACTACATACCATTTGCATTAAAATTTGTCTAAGTCTGCAGCCAAGTAGCGGAAGCCTCCACGTGTCCTCCCAGCACTACTCCAAGACAAAGCCCAAAATAAGATCTTCAAATGAGCATCGCTCCTCCACATTTCCTAGACTTCTTGAAAACCTTTTGAAATTTTTCCAAGTATGGGAAACCTGCTGGAAGCCTCCATGTGTCTCTTTCCTACAAACCCTCCACGTGTCCTCCTAGCGCTACTTCAAAGCCAAACCAAAAAGTGGATTCTCAAACGAGTGTCATTCCTCCATGTGGACACATTTTTAAAATGACACTTTTCATGGAATTTACAAAGTATTAAGCTGATCCATATCCAACCAAGAGGTGCCACATTTCCTTGTTGACTGAATGATGCAAATTTGACTAGGAGAAACACCTGTCAAACTGTAAAACATAGAGAAACACCCACTCAAGCTAGAAAATGAGATTTTCTTTAAGGACAAAGAATTTAGACTGTTGCAAGGCTCAAACATGATTCTTATGGACACATCAACTCTTTTATCCTTGAGTACCTAGGGAAAAGACAACAAGAACAACAAATTTTGACTGTGGAGAATGGAGAAAATGGGAAAATGTGATTTTTGAAGGGACAGAGCATGAGAGACCCAAAATATAGAGCTCTTCCAGAGGAACAAAGGAACCATGAGATAAATACGGACCCACACATGATCTTCGAACCAGGAGTATACTAAAAATGGTAATAAGACCAACCAAGCACCATATTGGGAAGGAGAAAATGAAAAAGGCTACGAATGAATAATTTTTCAAAGGCACAGATGGGGCAAGACCATTTTGAGCACCAACATAACCAAAATAAATGCTTTATTTTCAACATGCGAGATAATACAAAATAAAATCACCAGACTACAATAACTAAGGGTTTTCAACCTATATGATTTGCAATAAAAGCTAAAATTCTCAAATTTTTGCATAAATTTCATCTTGCACTATTTGATTACCAAAAAATAAACTAGAAGTAAAGATTATATATTATTCAAGGTTCAAAATTACACTACAACAAAATTTCTTTACAAAGAGGTAATCAACCAACTAACTCATTTATTTTCTAGTTGTTTATATTAAACTTTCAAGAGAAATAAAAGGAGATCTTTCAAGAAAATGAGAAGGGATATAATATTTTCAAGCATAATTATTTTCCATACAATATTGTGATGCATATCCATACTTCCTTTGAAACCAATTTTACTCCAAAATTAAAAAATATGATAATTGGGAAACCTTTCACAACAAGATAGAAAGTAAAAAAAAAAAAACAAAATGCTCTAAGTATGAAAGATGCACAATACAACAAGAAAATCTATCAAGCTTACAAAACTAATTTCCTTTTTCAAGAGGATGGCTCTACAAAAAATTTCACAAGTACATTATACATAGTTTTATCACAAGAAAGTAGGAACTCTTTACAGGAACATTCCATCATTGATGAGTGTTAGCATACATTGCATCTAGTTCATATTTTAGGAGTGTTTGTTCTATTTTATCCCTTTATTATCTCATCCTTGGTGTATTCCATTATTCTCTCACCTTCTTCCAAATCTTCCTTCCTTTAGTTTAGGGGAATGTGGTTAATTATTTCTCCTATATAATGTACGTGCTTCTTCATAATAAAATAAATGTGTGTAGAGTACTTCACTCCACATTCTTCTCTCCTATCTGCCTCCTACATTTTGGTATCAGAGCAACAAACAGTCCTCTGGCCTGTGAAAAATATAAGCAAACATTGAGCAGCCCCTTTGGCATGGTAGTGATCTGGAGACTGTTGCATGGAAGGAGTCTTGCTGCTATTGCATGGAAGGAGTCCTGCTGCTGCTACATGGAAGTCCCTGCTATTGCGTGAAATAAAACAAAAAACATGGAAGAATTTTTCTTATTTCTACATGGTGAAACCTTTAGCCTATGTGGAGAAAGGAGAGAATGCGTGGAAAAGATTAAAGTTTTTTTTTTGTTGAGTGAAAAGACTTCGACACTAGCATGAACACCTGTATGGAACGTGCTACACATCGGAGAAAGAAGGAGATTCAATTTCTACGCTAAGGAGATTGCTGACTCATCTTGTTGCATAGACCTGTCTTGGATGACTGCATGGTGTGGATAGAATCATTTCTATTTGAGTATTGCATGGAAGTATCCACTTGTTTTTTATGACTTTTGTCTTATTTGCTGCAACAAATACAAAACAAGAGCTGCGTGGTAAAAGAAGTTTAGGCAAAAATTATTATTCTTGTCAGTAGCATATGTGGATATTTTGAGTGGAAGATTCTTTTATCAGCATAAGGTGGCAGTTCTTGCTCTGCATGGAGAGTTGTATGCAAAAGTTGTTGTTAATAATAAAAACGTGGCCAACATATTTGATTCATTCATGGAAATCTAAAACTATGTTTGGAGCATTTCTCTGCTCATAGCCACATGGGAAGACAGTCATTGTTGCAGTGTAGAAGATCTCTAATGCCTGTTTCCTAATCTGCATGTCTTCATTAAAGAGTTTAAATTGAACTACTGCATGGAAGTTTGATACTCTACCAAGGAAACGTGAAGATGATCCTACAACACTTCGCCGAATGTCGGGTGTAGACAACTCGATTGAGATCATAAATAACATGGTCGCCATAGCCGAAATATAGAACGTCGACTTGCCAATAAGAGAACACCATGAAGAATCTCCTGAGGGCTTTAGGTTCTACTTTGCATTGCTCAAAAAGCTTTAAAACACTTGTAATCTAGCTTTTGACAAGCTAGTTCAAGAAGGACTTCTTCAATATTTCCGTTTCGATGTCAACTATCAAGAAAATCGAGTACAAGAAGAATTAGAAGCTAGGTATGACACTGACTATGATGACGAAGAAGAATGCCCCAAAAAGTGTTGCCATCTCATAGCATGTGAATATTGCAAGCATCTATGAGCCAGTAATTCTCATCAATGAGTAAAAATTGTAATAACTCTTGAAATAAATAAATAATTTTTTTATTACAATGTTTACTCTAAAGTTACTTCTTTCCGATGCTCAGTTACTCAAAGGGTCCTATTTTATGGCCTGGAAGACAAAAATGAAGACAATCCTTCAGTTTGAAGGATTATGGGGCATTGTCATAGGGTCTATACCCTCTCCCACAACCCCGGATGAATTAATAAAGTATGAGATGACTAGTACAAAAGCCTTGATGCTGATAATGCTCAATATCAGTGATGATGTGCAACCGCATGTTTAGAATGCAGAGAAACCAAAGGAAGTCTGGGACAAGCTAGCAACCATTTATGAAGCCAAAAATCAGAAGAAGATTCTTCATCTTTAGTCAAAGCTACATGCCCTCTCTATGGGGTCAGATGAGAAAGTGGAGGAATTATTATGTCACGTGGCTGAGATGAGATTCGAGTTATTGGTGCTTGATGAAATGGTAGATGATAAAATTATTTTCATAATAACCTTGAGAGCACTCCCTTCTTATTTCTGAGTGTTTATTATGACACTAAATGTGTCTAAACAAAAAATGACATTCGAAGAGCTTGTGAATTTGCTGCAGTAGGAAGAGGCCATCACTTTATCGCATGAGGAGTCTCAGGATAAAGCCTTATTCTCAAATCCTTATAGTGGCCAGAAGAATCGGAAGGGTCCCCGAGAGAAGCCAAATCAAGCGCAACCAAAAAAATAGCAAAAAGATCAAAATTCAAAGAGATGGTGTCACATTTGTAGAACCAATACTCACGACATTGATCACTGTTGGCATATGTTGTGTAATGCATCTAGATAGATATGAGATACTATAGATGTATGAAAATGCATGGTTATCATAAAATATGAATTTTAATAAATGGTTATACTTAGGCATTCGGTGATAGTAAATGTTAGTGGATATGGTAGAATTGAGATGATTTGTAATTGTAAATAATTTGTAGAAGTACTTAACCTTGATGATGATATGTAACTAAATTGTATGATGATGTTAATTAATAAATGATATATGTGTTATAATTTCTTGACATATTAATATGGTCTTGAGGCTGAAGGTGGTATTGTCTTGGTTTTATGCAGGAAACAAAATCATAATATCCAAATAAGAGACTAGGGGACTAACTATGAAAGAATACTAGATGTTCAAAACAAGTTCACCTTGGTAGCCGTGTGTGTGTGTATGTGCATTGTTATAGTGCTTGTTATGATTGTTAGGAGGTATCCATGAGGGAGCAACCTCACAAGTGACCATGGGTGTGAATGTTGTATTTTACTCGTTTATTGTATTGTCTTAGTTGTGTATGTGATTTTATTGAATTGTAATGCCCTATCATTTTATTGTACTTAATTAGTTTGCTCCTGATTTAGTTAATTAACTATTTAGATAATGCTAATTAGGAGATGTGAAATATGGGTACATGAATGTGGTAGATAGTCCTTGTTCTCTTGATAATTTTAGATGGATTTTATTTTATTTTGATTTGTGTACCCTTCCCCATCTCTCAAATATCAGATTTGGGATTTTATCCCATTTTTTGAGGCTTTTGGGACATGTTATACTTGTCCCATAATCCTTAAACTCTCCCACAAACCCAACCTATGATATGAGAGGTCAAATTTATCCCTTATTATGTGTTTTTGATGGAAAAAATAGGCAATTAATACCACCGTTTTACTTACCCTCTTAATTGTGTCCTTGGAAGTGTGGAATGGTTGATTTTGTGTAAGAATGAAAGTGTCATACCTCCATCTTACTCATTTTTATAGTCTTTAATTATGTGTTTCACATGTGAGGTGGATTTGAAAGAAATTATGTGGCATCCTACATGGAGCCACCTCACCATCCTGTCCACCATTTTCTATTTATTGTAATTTCTTGGTTGTTTTGGGGGTTACGTGCTTGGAAACTTGGGAGCTTGCATTGGATTGACTTAGATTTGGAAAGAGGTCGGAGTTTTTTTTCCTTGAAGTTTGAAGGAACTCACAATGGAAGGTAGGGTCTTATACCTTGTATTTTGGTTTTCTTGTTTGTGTATTGTGTTATAACTTATATGAGTTCATGTGATTTTGTAAGTGATTGGGTAAATTTAGCCATAAGGATGGTGTAGGGAGAGGGAAATGGAACCATTTTTGTGGAGTTAAAAGAGATTATGTGAGTATTTTGTGGAGGGAGTGTGGGAACAGTGATCCACTTATGTGGATTTAAAAGGAAACTCTTCATTTTTTATTATTTAAAATGGTTAGATAAGGAATTTTTTGTTTGTGTGTTTATACTACACTTGGAGGCTTAGGTGGACCCCTATCCCACTTGGGAGGCATAAAAATATGGCCACAATTTTTCCCTTCTACTTTGGCTTAACTTTTAAGCGTATGTGTTTTAGAAATTGGTAGGAATTTATTATTAGTATTATTATTCTTATATGTAAGTTTTATTTGTGCATATGTATGTATTGTTGAAGCCATTTTGTTAAGAGATTTAATGGTTGTAAAAATTACTTATTTTTCTATTATTAGGGCTCAGGTTCCAATGAGAAGGTTGTCTTCACCTTCTCATTTGACTAATGTTGGGAGGTGAGTGTTGCCTATGTTCCCTTCCTTTGCTATTATGTTGAAGATGGAGAAAAAGAAAGGAGTTGCACGTTTCTTTCATGGGATGAAGATACATATGTATATGGGACAAAAGAGGAGAATTTTTTTTCTAAAATTTAACATCTTGTTTCCACCTTTGAATGAGAGAGCTTTTGTATACTCGTATTTTAAGTTTAAGGTTATTGTAAGGAAATTGTTCAAATCTCAAACGAACTATCAAATCTTGGATTGTATATGTTTGAAATGAGGCATTTGAATGTTGCATCTTAATGCTTTTTATACCTCATTTAATTTTGCAATTCGTTATAAAAGTTTTTATTTTTAATGTAGTTTGGATTGGAAATGTTTTTGTTGTTTTTCATATTTATATAAAAAAAGTGAAAATACATTTGGTTGTTGCTCACACTTGTTTTCATTTTTAAATTTTGTGTATGAGCAGAGAATTTTAATTTGTTGTTATACCTTAATAAATATACAAAATATGCACGCAATTAGTCCCTTTTAGAATAAGGAAAGAAAATTGTTTATTCTAACTTGTGCATCTCTTGAAAAAAAAAACTAGACCAACATTTATATATGTAATATAAAAATGTGTGTGTGTGTCTGTATAATATATATGTATATATATTTATACATACTTATCTATAAAATCATACTTACCTAAATATATTTTCTTAAAAAAAAATAAGAAATATATATCTATCTAAATAAGATTATATATATATATATATAATATTAAGAAAATTATAATATCAATAGGTTTAGGTTGTTGAAAAAAAAACATCTTAATAAAAAACATATTAGGGGGGAAAGGGGGGAGGATTACACTCCACTGTTTTCTTTTATATAACTAAAAAATATATATGTGGGGAGAATAACACCCCTCCCCCCACCGAACTATTTTATATTAATAGGGGTGGGCAGCCATGGCCGACCCACCCCACTATTATTATTTAGGGGTGGGTTGGCCATGGCCGCCCACCCCATCCCCTTTACACTGCCGATGTGACCCAATACAACACAATTTTAGCATATAACACACACACACACACATACATATACATATACATATACATATATATATATATATATATATATGTATATGTATGTATGTATGTATGTGTGTGTGTGTGTGTGTGTGTGTGTATACATACATACATACATACATACATACATACATATATATATATATACATCTCACCTGAATCGGATTTACCATGTTTGTTATAAAAAAATACAAGGGTTAACATATACCCTCAACTAGGAAATCTGGTTGTATATTTTTCAAAAAAAATATAATAGCTTAGAAATACAAACCCTTAAAGAAAAATAATTAGAAGGGAGGGTAAAATGGAGGAATATTTTTCTCTATTTGCGAGATCTAGAAAAAAAGTCTCCATATATTTTCCCTTGAAGAATCCATGGCCTCCATCTCCTCTAACTTGCAAAACGCACGTGAGCAAATGAAGAGATTAGGTTCCAGGAAAGAGAGTAAAAAGGAAAACATAAGGATATTTAAGGATTTTAGGATAACCTAGAATCTAAGATCCCTTATTGATCTAATCCAAGGGTCGAGATTAGACCCTAGAATTTTTAAGTTGTGGGTAATTTAATGGGATTAGATGTTTTAAAAGTTTATGGGAATTTCATTAATGGGGTCACCGAAGGGACTTTACACATGGGGGAAAGTGGGTTTGGATATGTTGTGGTATTTTCATCATGGGTCAATGAAATAAATAAATGACATTTTTATTATGGGTAAATAAACAAATGTTGGGCATGAGACACTATAATAAATTAATTAAGGCTTTAAAGTGATTAAAGGTAAATGTGGAATTAAAAAAATTAATGGAAACTTGGAGAAGGATTTAACTCCATAATGATTTTGGGGAAATTAATAATAAAATTTACTTATTTAATGGGTTCTGACTACTTTAAGGGTGTGTATAAATTGATAGACGATAATTAACTAAGCGTAACTAATGTTATTACACTTGGAACTTTTTAACAGAAGTTTGTGTAATTTTTCCTACATAATTGATGGATTTTGGACATGGTCTAGTGCGTTGAAATATGGGTGTCATAGAAAGGGACGTCCCTCCCTACATTCGCCAAGGCCAAACATCCCATAATCCTCTCGCCGCAGCCACGCCTCCATGAGTTTGTCAGTTAGGGTTTCCTGAACCATTTTCGATTAGGGATCGACATTATTTCTACAATTAGACTCTAATATCAAAATATGGAGATTGTATATGTAATGCCCACTTTCCTTTAATACTTATTCTTGTTTCACTCTTGATTACTAGTTTCCTAAATACATGGTTATGAATGTATTATTTTGGATAGTTCATGTTTTGACTATGCAGACATTTGATTATTATGATGATCTAACTATATCATAGATTGTTTTATGCCTTATGGAAACTGTTAGACATTATAGCACATGTTGATTAGCATTGATTGCATATACATACACCGACATCTTAGATATATTATTTTTACAACTATGGTTTGATGCACAATCTAACCATGGTTACTTTGATATTATGGATTTATTGTTCTGAGATGATATTATGTGATTATTATGTGGATAGCGTGATTGTCGTAAAATGTGAATTATGATTATGATGTTGGTAAATGTTTAATTTGAATACAACTTTTTAATTTGATAATAATTGACGATTACATTATTATGCTTTATATGATTTGTATTTCCGTGACCTATTGATGTTGCCATGAGGCTGAAGTTGGTATTACTTGTGATTCTAGGAAACAAAGACCACACCAATGAGAGAGACTAGGAAATCCAACTAGGAAGGAATGTTGTGATTTTACAACATGGTCACCTTAGAACCTATCATATTTAGTGTTGTGTGTGTTCTTTATTTTCATATTTTATGAGGCCTCAATGGGGAAACACCTCACCATGTGACCATGGGTATCTATATTTATGTTATTTTATCTTTGTATGTAGGTATGTTTTTATGTTATGGGAATGTTGTGACTTTTATTTGTATGCTTATGTACCCTCATGTGTATGTGGAAAGTGTACCCTTAAGTTTGATATGCAATATTTTTAAGTGTGAACATTTGACCCCTTTGCAATATTATGAATGTTATTTATACCCTTAACTTTATTTTGATCTAAATTGTAAAGTTTGTGAAAAGTGGTGATGTGGCATTAGGAGGGGTAGAGATTCTATAGTATATACTTTATCCCTTTTCTCTTTGGTTGAAATTTGAATCTTGCTTTGGTTTGTGTGCCATCCTAAACCAGAAATTCGGTTTTTTTATTTGGGCACAATTTTAGGGGCTTGTGGGACAAGTTTAACTTGTCCCACACTCCTTAATTTATCCCCCCAAACATGCCTATGAATTTGGGGGTCATTTTTAGACCGTAATCATGATATTTTGGTGGAAAAGAGGTAATCATTCCTCTCTTTTCCTTTGTCTTCTCAATATGTTTTGGAATGTAAAACATGACCTGGAAAGAAATATTGGTCAATGTTATATCCTTAAGCTTCTCCTTTATTGTTCCTTGGTTTTTGTTTGAGCGTGGAGATGTATATTTGGAGGGAGATGAGTTGGCATCCTACATGGATCAAGATAACCTCTCCCTCCCTCCTTTTCTATTTCATTTCATCTTTTGGATGAAGTGGGGGTTACTCATCTTTGCAGTTGTCTTCTTAGATTTTGGGATTTTAGAGGATTTTCTTTGGAATTTATTGTTTTTCTTGATGGAGTTGGAGTCTTGGATTTCTTGGAAGACTTGGAAGATTGTGCTGGTGGATTGAGGATATCTTGCAATGGCAAGGTAGGAATTTTGACAATTTTATTTGTATGTTTTTATGTTGTTATGAATTGTAAAATGGTGGAATGCATCTTACATATTGTGTGGGTTGGGTAGATTTCCATAAGAAGGTGTTCAGAGAATGAAAATGGGAGCGATGAGGGTGGCATAAGATTTATGTGATTTAGGAGGGATTTTTGGGAAGAGTGTTCAATATTGTGAAGGGATAAGGGGAAACATCTTACTTATTTTTTTGTAAAATGTACTTGAGGGAGACATAAGAGTGAGTGAGGCATAACATATTTTTGCTTGATGTAGAGTTGGAGGGTTCAATATGAAAACTCAAAAAACTTGGGAGGTAAAAGGGGGCTGCCCATGTTTACTTTCTCTCCTTTCTCTATAGTAAGGCCTTTGTGTATTATATGGAGTTCGAGGTTGTGTTGTGTTATGTATTGCATGTTTTGTGATGTGATTATGGCCCTTGTGAATCCCTTGTTGTTTCCATGGTTGTGAAATTTATTCATTGATATTTGGTTAGAGATCGGGGGTCTATGGAGAAGAATGGATTCAGTTTTCCATTTTGTTTTGGTTGGGAGGAGAGCATTTCATATCTCTCTCTCCTTGCGGTTGTGTAGATGAAGAGAAGAGTGATTTGTTGTTGAAGAGTTGTGGGTGTTTTGGGAGCATTTGACATTTTTTATCCACCAATTTGGGTGGAGGGCTTATATCTCTTGCATTTAAATTACTTGTGCTTATTTTGAAATCCTTGTATTACTATTTTTTAATTTAGAACAAAGTGAGAAGAATTGTACTGCTATGATTATTGTAAAGATGTCCTTTATCTTGAAATAAATTTGTAATGGACTAGTACTATCTCAAGACTTAGATAAATTTGTTGCACTTGATGTCCAGTTGGAAAGGAATGCATTCCTTGAAAATTATTGTGAAACTTGTACTTTCTTGTAAATTGGAAATTGATGGGAAGCCATTATGTAAATTTGTCTCTAAGGCATGTACAAGAAATCTAATAGAGATTTGCAAGTATGTGTAATGTTATAGATGTAAATAGATGAGAGACTTTGTATTGCATGAAAGGAATGTATTTATGTTTTCATTTCCTTATGGGTTTTCATTATAATGATCCTTGTATCCTTGTACTCTTATCTGCAAAACAAATAGAATGTGTTCTTCAAATATTTTATACTTGGAATTAAATATGGAAATGTATATGACTCTATAGATTGGAATATGAATCTGTATTTGCTTTTCAGTAAAGTGAAGTTCCTTAGCATCTTGGATATAAACTCCATAATAGATGTATTTTAAATTGTAAAATCTTGCTATAGTTTGTATCAGACATGTAGATGATCCTTGTGTATATACAAATAAGTATATGTATGCAAAGGTTATATATACTTAAGTGTATATACACTTTTCTCTAAAAAGGGTCAGTTTTACAGTAACTTATGTTGGTGAATATAACTGGCATCAGAAGGCTTAGCCTAATTGGCACTGGTTACCCGACCAGCGCCAGTTACCCTGTAATCCGTATAGTTTCATTTACTTAGCCGAATTTAGCCCAGAAAAACACAATTTACGAACCTTAAACTCAAAAAATGTGATAATCAGCTTACTAAGACTCGCCAGTCAAGTGTATGTATGGATACTTACACACATTTGTGTATATATCCATCTATATACCTTGTGTAGGTAAGTTAATATAATATAACTAGAAATGAAAATGTGAAATATCATATCTAAATATCTCACAAATCCTTGTGAGCTAATAAATAAATAAATGAAACTGATTTTCACCTCCATAGTATAACAAAACACAAAGGGATGATTAAATCCATAGAACTAGAAGGCCTCAGCTGAGGAGTCTGAGAAATAACATGCACAAGAAAGAATCAAACAAACCCTAGAGCACATTATAAATCTTAAATAATGGAGTATCCAAACAGGAAATCCTTCCATTGCAAGCTCTGTGATATCCTCTTCCCACATAGTTGAAACCCATAGAACCTCTTGTCTCCATTTCTTTCTCCTCCTCAGCAATATTTCCTGTGCAAATGGAGGCACTTAGGATAGAATATTGAATGTTATAGCTGCTAAATAAATTTTAGGGTTTTGGGGAGACCTAAAATCCAAGGGGCGTGATTGAATCAATCCTACAGATGTGATTCAATCATCCTCCCCTAATATTTAGTACATGTGAACTTTATAAAATGTTAGTTTATATTAATGAATGGGAACTTAGGGATGTTCACGGATGTGGGCACTTTGTAATTTTAGGAATTTTATTTATTAAAGGGTTTAATTAATGGATGTGCATATGTGTAGTGTTAAATGGGGCCTTTGATTTAATTAAAAGTTTTTAATTAATAATGGTGTGTGAGTATTGTCTAATGGGGTTTTAATTAATTTGAGGGGTATGAGATTATTAAAGGTGTATAGCAACTTTATTAAAATATATTTTGGAATTTTATTAAAAGTGTTAGGTGGAGATTAATTTTACCACGGGAAAAACATTAATGTGTTAGAAAATTATGAACCTTAGCTCGAGGATTATATTTCAGATCTGATGTATCATATAACATTATTAACCTTAGTGGATAAATTCAATATAATCAATTTATGGATAAATTAAGTAATCAAATAGAAATAATCAAGGTTAGATAAATATAAACTATTTAAAGAAATATGTGTTAGTTAATTAATTGTACTTTTAATTATCTGATATTAAATTAATCAAGCTTTAATTAGTGCACTTAATATGTCTCTTCTACAAAAAAAAAACTTGTTGTCGTATTATTTTCCTTGTGTTGTTGGTGGTTGGACGTGGTGTTTAGTGGGTTTCACACTTTGGTATGAAAGTCATGGGTTCAACACATGCACCTTGGAAAAATATGGGAACACAACTTAAAATCTAGAACAACCGATAACTAGAAAACTTAGAATTATTGGAAAATTTGAAACGTAGAAAACTTAGTAAACTAAAACACACCTATAATAATGGACTAACTCTCATTTTAGCCTATGAAGGAGGTATGAGAAAGACAAGAGTTCTTACTTGAGGATTTAGAAATCGTAACCCTAGACAAGGCAATTGCCGCTATTTTACCTCAGATGTACCATAGTCACTACAAGATGGTAATGTCATTATACGTAGAGGTTCGCTTGGAGGATATCCTAGCTAGAGTGATAGAGAGACATTTGTGGAGATGCATGCAGCTTCTCAACACAACGATGAGTATATGGTGGATAAATCTCATGTGGAGTCATTCAAAGAAGATTCACCACATAGAGATAAGAGAGATAGAGCTCTGTGGTTCAAATATATATCTAGGAGCCCTAGGCCAAGAGATGATCATGTGGAGAGACCTGGGGCTGACACTTGATAACAAAATACCATATCAGAGAGATTCTAAAGCTTCATCTGCCCCGCTATGCTAGTGATACAGGAGGGTTTCCTGGAAATGCATGGTTGGTTAGCTTGAGTGGATGCTTAAAGCTATGTCTTTGCACTAGCAACAAAACAACTCATGTTATTATCCATTTAATGAGAGATGGGATTGATGTTTTGTTAAGGACAGAGTAGCACAAGATCCACCTAGATTCAGATTCAGTGACATGGAAACTCTTTGAGGTGAAGTTCCGTAGTAGATACATTACCATAAGGTTCAACCAGGATTGAATTTATGAGTTTTTCTATCTTTGATAGGCTAGTATTATAGTTTTGGAGTATGAGAGCATGTTCTTGGAACTACTTTAGTATGCCAATTATATACAGAATGAGCAGGTTAGGATTCAGAGGTTCGTTAGGGGCCTGAAATTGGACCTGGGTGGGGTAGTGTGTATGCATTGTCCATAGAATTTAGCAGAGTCCATTGAGAAATCCTACATTACATAGGAAAATAGGGGGAAGATGTATTAGAAATGAGCTATGGTGAGGATTCATATCTAGTAGCTCCAGGATAGTCGATTAAAGGGCTGACCCCTCCCCCTCGGAGCGGGAATGGATCTACCCATTCTTCTTTTAGGCCATAGTAGTAGTAAAATCACCCACCTTTCATACCTCTACTGAGATATGATATTCAGAGAGGGCACAGTATAGGGCCTCTAGCTAGGGGACCCACCAAGACATAGGGAGCACCTAAAGCTAGTCAACCAAAGCTTATCCACAACACTCACAAAAATCTATAGCATGATATGTGGGGTCTATAACATAGAATCCTAGAGAAAAAATAGGGTTTATTACTCATTAGAGAGAGTTAGGTAGTTGTTATCATTGTGGTGTACCAGGGCATCACTAGAGATATTGTCCACATAAACCTAATAACAAGGGTAAGGGTCCCATTTCAGAGTTGACATTTGGTGACATGTCTAGGAGCCACATGATTTATGCAGCAGTCAAGAACCTTTAAGCAAAGCATCAGGGAACATTGATTAATACTATAGGAAGCATCGATGGTATGTCTACCTCTATTTTTTTTTATTTAGGCTCTTCTAATTCCTTTATTTCTCCATATTTAGTAAATTAATGTAGGTTGGTGGTAGTTATGGAGGGCGGTAGTTGGGAAATTGAGATGGTTTTTGGATCTAAGATCTCAGTGGACTCCTTGCTCAAGGAGTGTGTAGTTTACCTGGGACCCTTCACCATAACCGTGGATCTTCGTATCCTTCCTTGGGTTCTTATGGGGTCATTTTTTGTATGGATTGGTTGTCTGCTCAAAGAGCTAAAGTGGATTGTTATAGAATGATTATATCTTATGTTGATGATTTAGTTGTTGAGTTGGTGATAGTGGGGGTTAGGAGGCTCATATCCATTCCAATGATATACTTAAACAGCGTGCACATCGAGGTTGTCAGATGTATGCTATTATAGTTAGTGACAAATTAGAGGATGAGTCTATTCGGCCTTCACTGGATGACCACCACATCTTTAGAGAGTTTTTCAATACTTTTTTTGACAAGTTTCTAGGTGTACCTCCCACTCACGAGATATATTTTCATATATATTTGGTTCCTTCAGCGGAACCTGTATCATGCACACCATATAGCATGACTACCCTTGAGCCCTTTGAGGTAAAGCTTCAGCTGGAGGGCCTTTTTAAGAAGGGCCTCATCTGTCCTAGTGTATTCCTTTGGGGTGTACTTCTGATTTTTTGTGGATAAGAAGGATGGATCCTTACGGTTGTGCATCGACTATAGACCACTGAACAAAGTAATGATAAATAATCACTACACCCTTCCATGCATCGATGATTTATTTGATGAAATGAAGGGCATATAATTTTTTCCAAGATTGATCTCAAATTAGGGTATCATCAGCTGAGGATTGAAGATGCGGACATTCACATGAAAAATTTTCACACCAAATATGGCCAATATGATTTTACAGTTGTGCCTTTCGGTTGTACGAATGCCTCCAAAATATTCATGAGTTTGACGAATGGCATGTTTAGTACCTATTTGGACCACTTCACGATCATTTTTCTAGATGATATTTTTCTTTTCTCATGCACACATGAGGATTAGTTTCGTCAGGTTCTATAGTGCCCTAGAGAGCAGGAGCTTTTTGGGAACCTAGAGAAGTGTGTATTTTTATAGTCAGAGGTTTAGTACTTGGGTCACGTTGTTTCTGGGGAAGTTACTGCAATTGATCCTTCCAAGTTTAAAACTATCATTTATTCTCCCGTGCTAACCAATGTGACCAAGGTATGAAAGTTCATGGGGTTAGAAGGGTAATACAAGAGTGGCTAATAACAGATATTTTTGTAGGACTTCTCACGCATTTCTCATCCTATAACTTCCCTTCAATGGAAAGGGAAGAAGTTTTTTTTCACAAATAGATGTGAGCAGGCCTTCAAGACTCTTAAGAAATTCCTTACAGAACACTTATTCTTGCAGTGCTAGACCTGCAAAGGGATTTATTCATGTGCACACATGTTTCTTTGGAAGGTTTGGGAGGTGTATTGATGTAAGATGACAAGGTTATTTATTTTTAGTCTCACAAACTCAAGGATTATGATCTCAATTACCCAAATCATTACCTTGATATTGCAACAATGGTGTATGCATTAGTTCGGTGGTGACATTTTCTTTTGGGCAGGAGGTTTACTCTTAAGATAGATCACATGAGCCTTCGACACCTCTTCACACAACCAAATATCAATTCCCATCAATGGAGTTGAATGGAGATGTAATGTGAGTATGACATGGAGATCGACCATGTGAAAGGAAAGAAGAATGCGGTTGCACATGCTTTTAGTCAATGAAGACACTTTTCCATGGCTACCACAGTTAGTACATATTTGAGAGCTAGGATCTTACATTAGCTTCCTCATGACAATTTTTATCTTGTAGCTAGAGTAGAGAGTGATTCATGCAGACCCCTTATGGGGAATTTTGAGGGGATATTTTTTGACTTAAATGGGCTTCTTTGCCACATGTTCTAGATATATGTACCTATATACAAAGGTTTTAGACATGAAATCTTGGAAGAGGATAATTGTGCACCTTATTCTACCCATCCAAGGATGAAGTACATTCACGCTTCACTGAGGAAGATATTTCATTAAAGGGGTGTTCAGAGGAATTTAGCCCATTTTTTATCACGGTGTTTGGAGTGTCAAAGGGTGAATTTTTAGCATCAGTTTTTGATGTGTAATAATAACACCCCTGAATGTCTGCAACTCGATGGGTTAAGACTCTCAGTGTGATTGCATAACATGGACATTTTCCCAAAGTGTTGGACTTTGCGATTGGGAAATATCTCTAGATGAAGGTCAGTTCGTATTTCTCTATTTAGATACAAACATTCAAATTGTAGAGGATATGCTCTAAAACCTACTCTAACTTTCCAAGGATACATGGTCAAGAAGATGCAAGAAAATAAATGCAAACTAGCAAATGTGATGCACCAAAGGAATGTTGAACATTTTCTTTTCCATTAAACACAATACATTGAAATGTAATACAACCACCATACATAAATAACCAAGATTACAATGAGAGATCAAGAGATGCAATGAACATAAGAGAGGGTTGAAATCATCCACAAACTTATTTTATTGCTCCAAAAATTTGATACAGTCCATTGCAATGGCCAAGACACAAGATTGCATTTATAGTTTAGATGGGAGGTTTGAATTCCACAAGATCACTTACAAGAAAAGAAGAAGGGAGGGTGCAAAGCTAAATTTTCCAGCCTTTATAAAAATTCCCCTCCTTACAATATATAGGAAGAATAAGAGGAGAGAGAAGAATTCGAATTATTGCTTCAACCAACCAATTATGCATTGAATTATCCTACAAAAATGATGGGTTCTACTGCAAAACCCATGTCTCCATGTATTATTCCTTATCGGGCAAGAAAAGTCAGCACATACCTTCCAATTGTGGTAGGTGAAAAAACTAGGACACCCTCTAAAATGGCAAACTATATTATTTCATTTTGAATAACTTAGAGGAGACTGTAAGCTTTCCAAAAAGTCCTTTATTTTGAAAATCCAAGATTCCAATAAAACATTATGGCCATCTGAAGCTTGAGGTGTCATTCTACAAAAAATGGCAGGTGGTTGACCCTGTCATTTTTTTGGAGTCTAAAATGCATGCAACCTCTGAAATCAAGAAATTTGAACTTTCAGACATTTTCATTTCAAAGATTGAAACACTGTTCATCCGCCAACTTTTCTTGAGAGTTCTAAAAGTCTGATACCCAAATCTTTGAAACCTCAAAATCTGAAATTCTAAAATTTCAGACTTTCAGACAATTTTCCTTTTCGGAACTTTTTTGCTATTCGTCACCCAAATCACCTCGAGAGTTATGAAAGATGAAGTTTCGAAACTCTGAAACCTAAAATTACCACTATATTGACCCTGAAACCTGTGCTGACTTCTGAAATCTGAACCCTTTCGAGATTCAGGATTTTAGGATTTTAGACATTTTCATTAGTTTTACGATTATTTCGTTAAAGACCCCAAAACCCCCAAATTCCACACCTTTTGAAACTCTGAAACTTGAAATTCTAAAATTTGGGATGTTCAAATTTTTGGATTTCTAGCTTTTTTTCTCTCAATGTGATCCCCAAAACCTGAAATTTTGAAATTTTAGACTTTCAGAGTTTCGGGTTTCAAAACTTTTCCTTCATTTTTCCAACTTTGTCCTTCAATATCTCTGAAACTCAAAACCCTGAAACTCTGAAATTTTTGGACTTTCAGAGTTTCAAGTTTTAGAACCTTTTGGCCACTTTTTCCATTTTGCTCGGTGAAGACTTTGAAACTCCGTAACCTTAAATTCCAAATTTCAAATCTTTCAGGCATTTTGATTTCAAGATTTTCGGCACTGATCACCTACCTTTTATAATAAAATACCGAATGTCCAAAAATCTTGACATTTTGGGCCTGGAACTCCCTCCTTCCACTTGAGATATGATCTCCCTTTAACATTCCCTTGGCCACTCATTGGATTTTCTAGCCTTTGCATTTCCATTCTCAAGCCTTCCTGTAACTTTATTTTTTGAATTCAAATGTGAGCTTGCATGATTTAACCAACCTCTCCATTTTTCCCTCATCCAAGGTTGTGTTTGTTCATTTTTCTCAGGGGTAAAATTAGATAGCATCAGCATCCAGCTGGGCCTTCTTTATCCCCATGCTATATTGGAGTGGGAATGGGGACACCATTTCTAAGGATTTGTGGGGCTACCCACATTGAGATACCACCCACGACACCATCATGGTCATGGTGGATAGATTGACAAAAGTTCATTTTTTCACTTGTGAAGATGTTACGGGATTCCATGGAAGATTCTATATGACCTCGACCCATTGTATACATCACATTTTTTTACCACAATGAAAGTTTGTTCTTGGGACGAAGATTAGATTCAGTATAATGTATCACCTAGAGACCAGATGGTTAGATAGAAACAGGTGAACCCAAATACTAGATGATATGGTTCGCATGTACGTCATGGATTAGCCGCCACATTGAGAGGAGTACCTCTATCTTGTAGAGTTTTCTTATAACAACACCTTTCATATTTCGATTGGTATGACACCATTTCAAGCACTGTATTATATGGGAGGTGCATGACTGAATTGAGTTGGGATCGGTTAGAGGATAGGGTATCCTCTTGGACTAGTCATGTTACACGATATGAAGTAGTAGGTAACCTTGATTAGAATAAGATTGCAGGAGGCTCAGGATAGATAGAAGAAGTATGTAGATCAGAGAAAAGTTGACCATATTTATGAGATGGGCTCAAAGGTCTTCCTAAGAGTCACACATCATAAGATCCCTATCCATTATGGAAAAGGCTCTAAGATAGATCAAAGATTTATGGGTCTATTCAAGATCTTTGAGCACATATCTATCATTGCCTACAACTTAAGGTTGCTACCTAGCTTCTCTCGTATCCATGCTATATTCCTTGTTTATGCTCTTTGTAGATATATTCCATATCCTTCTCATGTATTGGATTGGAGTGCATTACAAGTTACTAGAGCATAGAATGGTAATGATGGGATCCCATGCGCATTATAGAGCACAAGGGACCATGGGCCTTTAAGGTTGTGAGATTGATTAGGTACACGTCCAGTGGGATCGTTATGATAAGACATCAACTACTTGGGAAGACACAACCTTTCTATGGGTTCAAGTTTCCACACCTATTCCAATGACTTCTAAGAGGAATTTGAGCTAAGGGGAGGGGGATGTAATGCCTACTTTCCTTCGGAACTTATTCATGCTACACTCTTAATTACTGTTTGCCTAAAGACATGGTTATGGATGTATTATTTCGGATAGCTCATGTTTTCAGTATGTAGACATTTGATTATTATGAAGATCTAGCTCTATCATAGATTGTTTTGATGCCTTGTGGACAATATTATACATTGTAGCACATGTTGATTAGCATTGATTACTTTTACATATATTGACATGTTGAATATATTATTGTTGTGGACTATGATCTCATTCATTATCTAACCATGGTTACTTTGATATTATGGATTTATTGATTTGAGATAATGTTAGGTGATCACTATGAGGATTGGGTGGTTATCGTAAAATGTAAATTATGATTGTGATGATGGTAAATGTTAAATTTGACTAGAAATGTAATACCGTGATAGCTAATGATGATTATGTGATTATGATTTATATGATTTGTATTTCCATGACCTATTTATTTGGCCATAGAGGCCAAAGATGGTATTAATTTTTGATTGTAATAAATAAAGACCCACACCAATGAGAGAGACTATGAAAGCAAATCAAGAAGGAATGTTGAGAGTTCACAACATGGTCACCTTGCCAACTGTCCATATGTTGTGTGTTGTGTGTGTTCTTGATTGTCATATCTTACGAGGCCCCCATGGGAAGCACCTCACCATGTGACCATGGGTATCTGTAGTTACATTATTTTATATTTGTATGTGGGTATGTTGTTATGTTATGGTAATGTTGTGACTTTTAATTTTCTACTTATGTACCCTCATGTCTATCTGGAAATTATACCCTTAAGTTTGATATTGTAATAATGTTAAGTGTGAACATATGTCCCCTTTGAATTATTATGAATGTTGATGTGTACCATTAACTTTATTTTGATCTAAATTTTAAATGTTGTGTAATGTGGTGAGGTGGCATTAGGAGGAGTAGGGATTCCTCTAGTATATGGTTTATCCCTTTTCTCTTTGGTTGAAATTAGAATCTTGCTCTCTTTTGTGTACCATCCTAAACCCAAAATTCGAATTTGGGCTTTGGGCCCAATTTTTGGGGCTTGGGGTACAAGTGTAACTTGTCCCACTCTCCTTAATTTATCCCCCAACCATGCCTATGAATTTGGAGGTCATTTTTAGACCCTAATGATCATATTTTGGTGGAAAAGATGTAATTATTCCTCTCTCTTTTTCCTTGGTCTTTGAAATATATATTGGAATGTGCAACTTGAGCTTGAGTGCAAGATTGGGGCAAATGTTATATCCTCAACCTTCTCCTTTATTGGTGCCTTCGTATTTGTGTGAGATTGGTGATGTCGAATTGGAGGGAGATGATTTGGCATCCTACATAGAGCCACATCACCTCTCCCTCCCTCCTTTTCTATTTAATTTCATCTTTTTGATGAAGTGGGGGGTTACTCATTTTTTTCACTCGTTCTTCTTAGATTTTTGGATTGGAGAGGATTTTCTTGGGGAATTTATTGTTTTTATTTAAGGAGTAGTAGTCTTGGATTTATTGGAAGACTTGAAAGATTGTGTTGGTGGATTGAGGATCTCTTGCAATGGCAAGGTAAGAATTTTGAGCCTTTTTGAGCATGTTTTTATGGTCCTTATGAATTGTAAAATGGTGGAAATACACCATTGCATATTGAGTGAGTTCGGTATATTTCCATATGAAAGGTGTTCGAAGAAGGAAAATTGGAGCCATGAGGGAGGCATAAAATTTATGTGATTTAGGAGGGATTTGTAGGAAGAGTGTTCAATCTATTTGAGGGATAAGTGGAAACTTATAATTATTTTTAGGTAAAATGTACTTGAGGGAGACATAAGAGTGAGGGAGGCATAAGAGGATTTGGCTTGATGTTAGAGTTTGAGGATTTAAGATGAAACACACAACCCACTTTGGAGGTAAAAGGGGGTTTTTCTATTTTTCCCTTTCTCTATTGGCTCTATAATAAGGCCTTTGTGTATTATTATGAATTTTTAGGTTTTGTCCATGTTGTGTATTACATGTTCTGTGATGTGATTGTGCCTCTTGTGAAGTCCTTGTAATTTCCATGGTTGTGATTTTTTTTTCATTGTTGGTTGGTTTGAGCTCATTGCTAAATGGAGAAGAACGACTTCACTTTTCCATTGAGATTTGGATGGGAGGAGAGAATTACCTAGCTCTATCTCGTTGTTGCTTTGTATACTAAGAGAAGAACGAGTTGTTCTTGAAGAATTAAAGGTTTTTGTGGGAGCATGTGACATTGTTGTCTACACCACTTTGGGTGGAGAACTTATATCTCTTGCGAATTCTAATTACTTGTGTTTATTTTGAAATCCTTGTAAAAATATTTGTAATTAAGAACAAAGTGAAGAACTTAAATGCTATTATTATTGTAAAGATGTCCTTATCTTGAAATAAATTTGTAATGAAACTGTACTATCTCAACACTTAGATAAATGTTTTGCACTTGATTTCAAGTTGGAAAGGAATGCATTCCTTGAATTATTGTGAAACTTGTACTTTTTTGTAAATTAGAAATTATAGAAAGCTAGTATGTAAATCTATCTCAAAGGCATGTACATAAATCTGATATAGATCTGTAAGTATTTGTAATGCTACATATATAAATTGAAAGACCTTGTATTGCATAAAAGGAATGTATACATGTCTTCATTTGCTTATGGATTTTCATTATAATGTTCCTATTGACAATTTTTGCACTTGTGCAAAAAATGGGCAACTCGAAACTTTGTTACAACGGATAGCTTTGGTGAAGTATACCTAAGCTAAGGGATTTCTGTCAAATTATTTTTGTTATTGCTGATTTGTGAAAGAGATTAAGTGGAATTTGCAGCTATGTGTGTTGATACAAAACGTAACAACTCACATAGTTTGCAATCTCACGAATATCCTCAGCAAGAGAACACAAGCCCCGAAGGACAGTTGTGTTATCCTGATGAAGACACCAGATTGCAGAATATGTAAGGTGTATAGTTTTGGAACAACAGACATAATGGTAGTTTTCAGACAATCAGATTCATGATTATTATCTTGATTCCTATCAGTTTTATTGCTCTATGTTCATTGAAGTTGTTATGATTTATAAGTTTACGTTTACATATGCTGCCATAAAATATTACAATCGAATCCTTTCCTGCTACCTCCATCAAGAAAAAATTGACAAACAAACAGTGACAATAATGTCCAAATGGAGATAGCAGAAAGGAGTCAAAACGAAGAATGGAAGCTAAGATAATCACATAGCTTACAAAGAGACACATTTCATTCAATGATTATCCACTGGAGTTACAGGTATTCACTTCAAGTTATCCCTTATGTTAATTCATTTTATTGAGATATTGAGTTTCCTACATCATTGTACAATCAAAAGAAAACTGAATGCAGAAAGAGATAATCAACTCATTATTTCAATTTAATGCTTTATTCATAAGAGATCATAAGCTTTCCCACACAAACCATGGGATATGACTAAGTGACTCATCATATTCATGGAAATGAGAATACTGCATGTGCTAAAGCACAAGAGTAGAGGAGTAAAAAGGAACCCATCATTGCCTTTTATGTCTTCTGTCTCCACTCCCCAGCCTTTCCATATCCATCTCAACTCTTCCATCTTCCGCTTACATCTCCATTTCTTAACACTTGCAAGACAAGAGAAGCATCTGTCAAATTGAGCTCAGGGTACAATGTTATTCCAATACTCATGTTCTAAAGCAAATACAAATCCTGAATTCGATGTATCTAATGGTACTTAAAAAGGTACAGAAACACAAGGCATAGGAAAACAAAGAAATATAGATGAGATGGCAACAAGGAAGAGGCATATTTCATGAAGTAGATTTGAAAAAAGGAGGTCAAATGAAGCTAGGAGTTGATTTAAGAAAAGGAAGAATCTGAAGTAGTTGGAAAAGAAACAGATGTAAAAAATAACACATGAAGGAATTTGGAAAACAACTTGCAGAAGAAGGATAGCAAGAATAAATAAACCACATGGATACAAGAGAGGCCAAAAATCCTATTTATTTCTAATTTATTTCTAAGTTTTGTAGGAACAGGTTGCAGCATAGAATGAAAATTAGTCTAACTGGTTAAGAAGGAATTAATTACTGAATGAGGATAAAATATCATTTTCAGATGATTTATAGGAAGCATCAAGCATTAGAATGGGTCAAGAAAGACATATTTTACAAATCAGGATTAAAAATCTAAAAAGGGAGAGAGAAAACAAGATTTTTGGAAAATTTTGCTAGAGTCTCCCCTTGTAAAATTGACTTTTGATTTAAAATAGAATTGAAATACATGATTTTAAGCTACTACATGCTTTCTAAACTATCCGAGATTCAAAAGGAATAAAAACAGTCAAGAAAAGTACATGTTTCATCACTCCTAAGTTGATATCATGATCAAATGAAACATACAGAAGTTGCGATGAATCAAGTAAAGCCAACATGGACAGCTTCATTCAAGTGATCAGAAAAGTAAGAGAGATGTTCATATCCTTTAAGAAATGGTCAAATCAAAAGAATCTGGAGAGAGAAGGATTCTAGAAAAAAAATTCTAGAGTTTCCCCTTGCAAAATGGACTTTTTTAGAAAAGCATGGAAATGCAATTTTAATGCAAAATTAAAATACAATTGCTACTATAACTTCAGAAAAGGAAATTAACTATTTACTTCATTTCCTAGAAAAGGAACATCTATTTCATTATACAGAATGGAATGCTATCATGTTTACATCAAAGGAGCAGCCTTATAGCTTCTAGAAAATCTTTCTGAATGGAAATGTCAAAGCTACAGGTTCAATGGAAGATCATAAAAAGTTAAGCTTCTAACACTATGCTTTCTAGAAACTCTTCAACTAACAACTACTGCAAGCAGAAGGTACAAGATCCATTCCAAGTCTACATGAAGATGGAGTTCTATCATTACAAAAAAGGAAATGAATCACAAGAGAAGTGAACTACTAACACTAAGTATTCATCTACAATTATAGCTCAATAATATCCAATAAAACATTTCCAAATACCATTACAGGTTTGCAAAGAAGTATCATAAAAAACAATGCTAAGAAGTGAATTTCTCTCACTACATCTTCAAAAATGAGTTCAACAAGTCAAGCATGTATCTACAGGGAAGAAACTACTCAAAAAAAATCATTTTTCCTCTACAGAATGAAGGAAGGGTTCATAAATTACAAATATGCATGTATCACAGGAAGATGAAATTAAACAGAGCTCGTGTGTTCAGAATGAAAAACAAAACAGTCAACACTTCCAAGTACCGAGACAAGTTTACAAACAGTTCATCAAAAATGCACAGAAGGGAGCTTCAACGAGTTTTGAATGACGAGTCATAGCTCAAAGGACCACATCAAAAGGAAAAGCCACTGAACCCACAAAATATTTTTTGAATATTTCACTTGATTTTTTCCACGTTTCAGAGTTACAAAAATAAAACCTCGAGTTTGAAAGCAGTTATCAGAAAAGGGTAACAAAAGGAAACTTACCAAGGTGACCACGAATGAAACGAGTTTTCCAAACACGCAAAATGATGGTGGAATTTCCCTGTTGCAGACTCGTGTCAAGCTTGACAATCTATCAAGATCATGAGAACCAGATAGAAAACCAAAAAGAAGTAGAGATTCATCATTCCACGTAGAAGATACAAAGCATACAAGATAGAAAATGATCTATTGATCATATGAAAGGAAAATCTGAGCCACAGTTTAGAAACAAAAATGAAGAAATACCTTCATTTGTTATCAAAAAACACAGGCCGAACCAAGCAAAAATGGCGTCGAAGATCAAAGAACAAGTATGCAGGCTCAAAATGTCAAAATCTCCAAGCTTTCATTGAAAAATGCAAAGTGATAAAAAAATTTTGCTAGGGCTTTGCCCATAAAGTGAAAAACAAATGAAGTAACCAAATGCAAGCTTGTGAGAATAAACTTGCATTCAAACTAGGGTTCTAAAAACCCTAACCCCTGATTAAAGATCAACGATCAAGCAAATGCCAAGTGCCAAGATGAACGGTGGTCATTCTCCCCAAGTTCCCAGGTGATAAGGTTCACTTAAACACCACCGACTGCATTAATTGCGTAGGTTAGAACCCTACTCATGGTTAGAAGGATCAATGGTGGTAGAGAAACCAAGGACGAAGATCAAGGGCCATTAGCGCTCACAAAATCCAAGCCAAAATGCCAATGGTTAGGGTTACCACCACCTAAGACCAGAAAGGGTTGAGTCATCATGGAGAGGGGCCAGCCCACGTGGACAGTAAAAAAAAAATCATTCGCCAAGACTATCCAAAGTTTAAACTATGGTGCATGCCCACAAAATCAAAGTAAATCATTATATATGCCAAAAGTCCCAAAAAGGGCAAAATTGTATTATGTGCCAAATCCAAAGGTGGCAAACCAAATATATATGGTGGGCTAGGCAAAGGGTGGTCCCCTTTTATCAAATCACATGCAAATTGCCTAAGTCCACAAAGGTGGCAGCATCCAAAATTTCAAACAAACCAAGGTGGTCCCCACATGAGGTGTTTTTAAACAAAAATTTGTCTAAGTGTTGCTCATGTGACCATCCAGAAAAGTGGAGGAAATCAGAGCATGTATACATTGGAGGTGCCCCCCACTTCAATTTTATTGTACAAATATTGCTAAAGGTCGCATCCTTTTACCTACACATAGGAGATGATATTTTGCATGCCTCCACAACAGGACATAATAGAGAAGATGCTGAATTTGCATGTGCAAAGAAAGAAGACTTGCCTAGCAAGTAATTTGTAATTTTAAAAAAACTGTTCACCTTTCTTTCTTAAAAATAGAATAGTCAACTTCAATTTGACTTTATTGTATCTAAGGCTGATAATGCCTATTTCATTACATGCTCTAGTTTGTATTATTTTATTCCTTTATTTAAGGGATAAAATTAGGATGCATGGACGAGTACAACCTTTAGTCTATTTTTAGGAAGGGGGTGAAATTTTTCTATATATTGTGTGCTCTTGTAAAGCACAAAAGGGGGGAATTTTTTTAGAGATTTTTCCCAGAAGAACTTTTGATATGAGTACTAAAGCAATTTCTGCCAGTTTTTCCCTCTGAGTGTGAATTATTCCTTTCCTTTCCAAGTTATTTTGTAGGCTTGTGTATGCCAGTATTAATCTTGTGAATAAATATTCCCCAATTAGTCACTTTACCCTGTTGCAGATCTACTATTTTCTGCTAAATTTCATTGTGCATGTTAGCTTACTAGTACTGTTGTGATTTTCCCTCAGTATAAATTAAGTGTTTTTGCCCTTACATTTTTGTAAAAAGTACAAAATTGGTTCGTGCACATAAATAATTCTTCACAAGTCAGTTGTGTATTCCACTCAAGTCAAGTTCAAAAATTTATTCAAATTTGGTGTATCACCTTAGTAATTATTTCATTTTCAGTCACTTCCTAACCCTAAATTTCCAATGGAGAAAGCAATCTAGTGAACACCAATAAGGAACCAAGGAGGCGTTTTAACCCCTGGTTGCACAGGTTCACCTCAAAATAGGTATACCCATGAGACCTGAGGTGTCCCCATTGTATCCGATTAAGTGACAGTGTGACTGTTACCAGCAGACCTGATGAAATTTATTACAGAGTTTCTCTACTGAAACCTTGCTTGTTCTTCGATGTAGTTCATGGAAGAGGGCCTCTTGGAGGCGGATCTGTTTTAGATCAGAATATTCATGAAGCACGTTTGCTTTGCTGCAGTTATGGTGCTTGCTTTATGTGTTGGTGACAGATCACACCCACAGGCACAGAAGATATATGCAATGTTGAAGAAAATGTCTTGGGAGATGAAGGTAGCAGATATTCCTCAGATCCAGAGCTTGCACTGAGTCATTTCTCCAAAACCGATTCGTGACAGTGAGGGTGTTACCAACAGGCCTGATGAAATTTATTTACAAAGAGTCTCTATTGAGATCTTACTTGTTGTAGGATGTAACTCATGGCAGAGAATCTGTTAGGGGCGGATCTGTTTCATATCAGAGTATTCATGAAGCACAATTTACCTTGCAACTATATGAGCATCTTCTACAAGTCACTATGTTTGGCAGGCATAAAGGGTGCTGATGGAATTATCACACTTTCAAGCTACAGCTGAAATGTTTGCACCGAGATTTTGATGCTGTCCTCAGATCTGATGAAGGAAAAGGTTTATTTATCATTATGGTTAGATGCCTTCAGAGCTAGGAGTGTGATGTAATCAGTATATTTTGTGTCCAAGCTTCAAATTCATGGGGGTTTGGCCTTGTAGATGTTATTCACTGCATGAATGTGGCACTAGCACGAGCTCGCAAAGCAGCTGCATTGAAGCAATCTAGTGACTGGTCAGCCTTAATTGAGGATGCTAAGTCTAGGGACTGTTTTATGGATTATGGAGTCTATACCAAGAGATTGTTCTTGGTTGTAAAGCCATCTTCTTTTGCTTTGTCCCAAACTAAGGCTGCTCCTAACATGAGAACACCAAGGTTAGGAGGTCCAAATTAGAAACAATCAGATGCATATGGAGATGGTGGAGGTGTTTGGATGTATGACGAAGGATTAAGTTCATTTGCCAAAAATGGGGGCCTACAGAAGTTCTAGGGCTGATCTTGGAGCGGTGTTGGGAGTCTGTATTAGACCTGTAGATTATCCTGGTGTATTTACAAATAAGTATATGTATTATAAGGTTATATATACTTAAGTGTATATATAATTTTCTTCAAAAAGGGTCAGGTTAACAATAACCAACGTCGATGAGCATAACTGACTAAAACAGGGGTAGCCTAACTGGCACAAGTTATCTGACCGATGCTGGTTACCCTGTAATCCATATAGTTTCTTATACAGGCCAAGTTTGACCCAGAAAATTCCATTTGTAAACCTTAAACTTAGAAAATATGATAATGGTCCAATGGAGTTATAGAGACCCGCCAACAAGTATATGTACGGATGCATACACACGTTTTTGTATGTATCCATCTATATACCTCTCTAGGTAAGTTGATATAATATAACTAGAAACTAAAACGTGAAAGCACAGATATGAATTTCTCACTGATCCTTGTTAGCTGATAAATAAATAAATGAAACTAATTTTCACCTTCTTAGTATAACAAAACAGAAAGGGATGGTTAAAACCATATTTTCAGAAGTCTTGGTTAAGGCATCTGAGCAATAACCTACAAGAAAGAATCAAACAAACCCTAGGTCAAAAAATAAATCTTAAAAAATTGAAGATCATAAGGAGAAATCCTACCATTACAGGATCTGTGATATCCTCTCCTACATAGTTGAAACCCAGAACCTCTTGTCTCTATTTCTTGCTCCTCCAGAAAATCTTTCCTATGCAAATGGAGGTACTTAGGGTAGAATATTGAATGTTAGAGTTGCTATATATATTTTAGGGTTTTTGTAAGACCAAAAATCCTAGGGACATGATTGAATCAATCCTACAGATTTTATTCAATCCTCCACCCCTAAGTTTTGCACATGTGAAATTTATAAAATGTTAGTTTATATTAATGAATAAGAACTTAGGGATGTTCACGAATGTGGGCACTTTGTAATTTTAAGAAAAAAAATTATCATAAGTTTTAATTAATGGATGTGCATGTGAGTAGTGTTAAATGGGGCCTTTGATTTAATTAAAAGATTTTAATTAATAATGGTTTGTGGGTATTGTCTAACAGGGTTTTAATAAATTTTAGGGGTATGAGATTATTAAATGTGTTAGCAACTTTATTAAAATATATTTGGAATTTTAATAAAAGTGCTAGATGGAGATTACTTTTATCATGGGCAAAACAATAATGTGTTAGAAAATTATGAATTTTACCTCAAGGATGATATTTTAGACCTAATGTATCATATAACATTATTAACCTTAGTGGATAATTTAAATATAATTAATTTAAGGATAAAGTAATTAATCAAATGGAAATTGTAAGGATAGAATAATTGAGATAGATAAATGTAGATTACTTAAAGAAATATGTGTTAGTTAATTAATTGGACTTTTAATTATCTAAGATTAAATTTAATCAAGCTTTAATTAGTGCACTTAATATGTTTCTTCAAAAAAAAAAAAAATCGTATTTTTCCCCTTGTGTTGTTGGTGGTTGGACGTGGTGTTTTTCGAGCGTCACAATATATATTATAATAAGAATTTTAGGTAATTAAACTGAATGATAATATTGTATTAGAGAATTATGATTTTTAAGGATAGTACTTGATTATGTGTCAATTTCAAAATTACAAGACACAAGTCTAAACAACAACATTAGATGATCTAATAAATTAGAGACATATAGTTATATGAATTACTTTAATCATATAATATATAGAAATGGTTGACCATTACTCTATGGAGTATGGAAATGAATTCTTTCAAAAAAAGGCCAATTTACAAATATGATCACCTAGCTTTGACCACTAAGAACCACACCCACTTTTCCCATTTATTCTACAAATTACTGATAAATTTCTTATCTTAATTCCAATCCTAACCTTTTCTTGACACTCTATAAAATGATAAAAATGAGATTTGGATTTGAGGCACTGTCTCTATTACACCCTCTTTACATAAGCATTCTTGAAACAAACACTGTAAAATTTAGCAAAAAATATGAAATTCAACAAACAATATGATGGTATACATGTATGTTTACCAAACACTATCTTTCAATATAATTAAATAAAGTAGTAAATGCTAACATGTACTCTAAATACTATAATTCTACTTTTAACATTGGGATCCTTTTTTAAAATAATAAATTGTTCTCCTCCAATTTTGATATTATTTTGGAATCTACTTATCTAATTATAGACATATTTATTCAAATCAAGGCTTTATTGACATAGAAGTTGACAAATAATGGTTTGAAAAGCTGATTAAAAACATAAAATCTGTGATTTTTTTTTAATCATTCGATAAAAAGCCCAAAAAACATAACCATTTTCATATAATACATAAATGGTCAATGCTTAAAATAGGAGAAAGAGAAATATGAATAAAAAGGAAAGAAAACGGAGAAAATAAAATTAAAAATTCTAAATTTTTGAAATACACACAAAACATTCAAAAAACCATTAAAAATTGAAGAATACAAGAAACATGGACCAACAAAAACACAAATTTAAACAATAATTAATAGACAAATGAATACTTTAATACTGAAGCAAACTACTAATGCTTTACTTAAACTGAATTGAGTGTCTGTGAACTTTTTTTTTTAGGGGGGGAAGCGGGGATTCTAAATTAAAACTTTGCATTAAATTTTTGAATTAATTTTGATTTTTCCTTTAATCTTTTCAGAGTGTATTACTGTAACGACCCAAAAATTCACACACGAACAACACTGTAAAAGACAGGATATTTTTTTTTTGACTTGTTTGACACATAACACGACACAAAATGTCGTCACCAAGGATACAATTAACACTGTGAACAACTTGATACAAGGATGGCCACAAGATCAGCACGGAAACGTTCACACCTATCAAGGACAACTTACTTTTCTTTTTGACAAGACAACATAGAAGTCCAATCACAGAACACACTTACAGCTAGGGCAAGCCACAGTCAGAAATGATTGGTGGTTATTTATTTTAATAAGACACCCTTTAACTCGTGACTTAAGTTTTCAGAAGGATTCAATATATGATTCACACAAATCATCTTACCAACTGAGTTATGTTCTTATACACTGTAGAGTAGTTCACTTAAAGTCTTCTCCTTTATAACGATTATTTGTTATATATATTTATTTGATAAAGATAGTAATTTAATTCCACAGGGCCATCTATTCACACTTACGTTACTAGAACTCGTTCATGCCCTTATGGTAACATCGGTTCACGTTCAACAAACTTAAGAGAAAAATTACAAGGTACCCTGGATAAAGTTAAAGGAAGAAGGTCAAACGAGTTCACCCTTAAGATGTCATTAGATATTACTAAGGTTTAATTGAAGCTTGAGGTTTTATACGTAGTTAATTAGCGCTCTTACTTAGGCTTCACCGAAAGAGCTTATCAAGAGGAAGCTACTTACTTTTTAAAAAAGGCTGAGAGATAAATTGAGTGGTTTCTAAATTTTCTTCTCTTACTTGTTAAATCTTATTAGAAACTAACCATAGTTTTCCTTTAAGCTTGTTTTTAGCGTTCACCAGAAGAGTAGTGTTTACTAGTTCAGTTAGGGATAACACGTTATATTAAATCACTTTGCAAGGATGGTCTCACTCCTGGTTACTTAAGGTATTGTTTGTTTACAAGGGGATCTAAACCACAACATTTTTCTTTGAATAAAACTTTTAGGTAACTTCTGTAAGGAAAATCCACCCCATTAAAGCTTACATACAACCCATCAATACAAAGTCTTAGAAAGATTTAAATTAACACTTAATTCTCAAGATCAAAGTTTTACAATGCTTATGCCAGCATGTAATGATTGAATATCATTTCTCACCAAGGTAAGTTATTAGTCTAACAACAAAAGGGAAGAACACTTCACCACGTAGTTTTTCCAAACATATCAAGACAAGAGACCTTCCAAACTCCTTGCAAGCAAGGTTACAAAATTTACAACGCATTGAACTTTCTACAAAGAACTTCATAATTTGAACTGATGAAACTTTTACACTCTTTTCCTTTAATCTACTCGCATAATCCATCTGCACAAATATTTATTAGAGTCAGTTCGCTAGAACTGAGCATGATAAGATATAAACCTCACCTAGTAATTTATGCCATCTAGCATTTAAATAAATGAAAGTTTGCAATGCTCCTTATCAGATAAAAATTTCTAACATACATTTAAAACTTAATTGCACATCTCATGACAATATATTACCTACTCATTAATGTTCACTTCTTTAAGATCTGCTTACATAAGGACACAATTCCAAGTGACTAGGTATACCACCTTAACCATGCAATAGATCATACTTAAATTACAGTAACAATAATAATGCTCACCTAATACTCTCGACCTACTTCATGTATATAAGTATCCAACAATGTTATCTTTCAATTAAATAAAGAACACCAACGACATCAAGTTTATGTAATAAACACAAGTATCAAATTTATATTATTTATCGATATTACCCAAGTATCAAACCTTCATAGAAAATCAGTGATATGCAAGTATAATTTGGATATTTATCTCACCATTTTAAGGAGATATTTATGTTAACAAGGATTCCACCAATCCACAAGTTCGTATATTATTTAGGTATCCTTTTGGTTGCTTATTCCAGGTCTTTATATGTTTCTAAGAGTACAAGGGTCCAACTCATTGGAATGAGTTACGATCAACAAAATTGTCATGTTTTGCTAATATGTCAAGGATACATTTGTCTAACTAAGAAAAGTAAGCGGGGTCCAAGCCACTATAAGTACAAGTATCAACATTATCTCAACTCCCAAAGGAAGAAGATAAGAACCCCACAAACCTGGTAAGAAAGTGGGAAGAATTCCATACATAATTAATTCACGAAAACCATGAACAAAGAATGAAGAGAAGAATACCTTCAATCAGAGCAAGGAAAGATCAAAATGATTAACGCAATCGGGCACCGGCGAGTTTCGGGTTTTGGGGTTGGATAAGCATGTGCGAAACTCCACGAAGTAAAAATACGTCTGGTAAAAAAAATGACGTGGAAAACCGCATATAGATAAGAAAATTTGCAATTAATACATTTCAGCTGGCACGTGTCAACCCACTCGACAACTCGGCATTAACGCCATGTCAACATGCTCGGGAGGTCCGAAAACCCGACACAAGGTGTGTTAGATCAAACCGGGTTTCGGGTTGCGGGAAACAACCGACACGAAGCATGATGCTATGATGCTTCGGAGTTCCGAAAACCCGACACAAAGGGACCAAGGCAAATCGGGTTTTGGGTTGCGGGAAACAACCGACACGAAGCATGATGCTACGATGCTTCGGAGTTCTGAAAACCCGACACAAAGGACCAAGGCAAATCGGGTTTCGGGTTGCGGGAAACAACCGACATGAAGCATGATGCTACGATGCTTCGGAGTTCCGAAAAACCGACACAATCAGGTTTCGGGTTGCGGGACCAAGAAGCAAATCGGGTTTCGGGTTGCGGAAACAATCGACACGAAGCATGATGCTACGATGCTTCCACCCAACACAAAGTTCGGGTTTCGGGTTGTGGGAAACAACCGACACGAAGCATGATGCTACGATGCTTCGGAGGAAAACCTGACACAAAGGAACATGAGTAAATCGGGTTTCGGGTTGCGGAAACAATCGACACGAAGCATGATGCTACGATGCTTCGGAGTTCCGAAAACCCGACACAAAGGGACCAAGGCAAATCGGGTTTCGGGTTGTGGGAAACAACCGACACGAAGCATGATGCTACGATGCGGAGTTCCGAAAACCCGACACAAAGGAACATGAGAAAATCAGGTTTCAGGTTGCGGAAAACAACCGACATGAAGCATGATGCTACGATGCTTCGGAGTTCCGAAAACCCGACACAAAGGGACCAAGGAAAATCAGGTTTCGGGTTGCGGGAAACAACCGACACGAAGCATGATGCTACGATGCTTCGGAGTTCCGAAAACCTGATTCTCTCCCGTAAGGCAAACCTGCAAAACCAGCTCCATACTAAATTCCACAGAAACCATCATTCAAGGGAAAAGTAATAATCAGGGCAACAAGATAAGCCCACATTAGAAGATCAGTAGGCAAGAATCGATGTAGAGATTTCTTCTACTCAAGCAGTAATTAAGATAACCTGTAAAGGGGGAGAGAGATCAGTTCAAGCAGTTATGATTAAAAGTCATTTGGAACCCATCTCTTTCTGGGCATCCCTTTTCAAGGAGTGGGTATATGAAAATGCATGTAACATAATATCCAGAGTCCAAACGCTATTTATTTAGTAAAAACAAAACACATCAACATTCTAACAGAAACCCACATCTACAGCAGTCGAACGAAATTGCAAAGGTCAATTTATCCAAATGCTAAAGGAAATAAAATATTAAGAGAGAGGGTTAGTCTTATCATGCCTGTTTTAAACGCATCCACCAGCAATCAAATCCAGCAGGGACTACATAAGCCACACGTCCCACTGATCCACTTCTTGGGGTTTCATCAAAACTAAGGGTTTGATATAACACATTTGACTCTGTCGACCTATCTTGAACTTTTGCTTCACTGTAATTGTAACATCATTTACAGAAGGTAAATGAACATCATTAGGAGTAAATGTAGGCAAGGAACCAGGTCTAATATGCACATTAGCTCCTCCAGGTAATCTTTCACCCATATCCTTCAACTGTGGATCTAAAGCCCGCCGAAGCCATGGATGGAATAGGTGCAGGCAAGCAAGCAATGGAAAAGTGGCCATTGACGAGGGCGTTGGTATTCACCGCCTCCATTCCTGATCCTGCCTCCTTCACCTCTTCATGAACCCAAGCACACAAGGATTTCAATCTCCTGAACATTGCCAGACCAAAAGCTGTGGATAATACTCGAACATGCAGTGGAATCCTCCTGCAAGTCTGACTATAAAGAATCTTAGCAATAGATTTCATCAGGTCTCCTGGTAACACACTCACTGTCACATAGTCGATTTAGATAAAAATATCTTGAAGGAGAATCCCGAATTTGAGGATGCATTCGATACAGAACGGATAACAATATAGTTGGACAACCTGCTTGTTGGAAGCGCCCAAAAGGGGTTCTACTAAACTGTAACCTGCCTGCCGCCTGGCCAATCCCTGTTGCAGGTCGCTGTTGCTGTGGATCCCCGACAAGAACACACCTTGCAGCACCCAAAGAAAGCGGAGGTTACACACCTACTTCCCTAGCCTGTAGCTTCATCTAAAACCGCCATATCAAACCCAACAGGCGAGGGCAGGATAGCAAGGAAGGGGAAACACAGCCAAGCAAAATCCCTTCACCACCCAACTCACGCGGCCAGCAACAAGGCCAGAGCAGGTAAAAGATAAACACAGGGAAGATCAATAATAAAATCCGATTTGAAAGCCAAGCGGACAACGTCAGAGGAGAATAATTGCAGGCTGTGGCAGGTAAAAGGGAGTACAAAAGGTCCTGCGCAGTCACCAACCATCTACGCAGCTAACAACAAGAAAAAAATATGGGAAAGATTTGCTGGCACCTCTAAAATTAATGTGTGCGGTCCACTACCAAAAGGGAAGAGATAATTCTTACCCACAGCACGTGGGATAAACCAAGCAGAAAAGGAATAATTAAAGAAGTAGGTGGCCTTCATTCCCACAAAACATGCCCAACACTCATCCACCCATACGCATTGAATAAACGGATCCCAAAAGAGATCAAGGTGAAGGGAGTTAAAACTCCACCGACTCCCATCTCCCTCACGCAAGGTAAAAACATAATGACCATAACTGTTTGCAGTTCGGTGGTTGGGAGGAGTCCAAACGCCATTTAAAAACCACCTCCAATCCGTGGCGCCACCACAAATCATACTCTTCCTCATTTGCGCAACGAGGCTCGACCAGCGGGAGCGACAAGCAAAACAACAGGATAGTTTAACAATAACAGAGGATGATGTCAATAACAATCGACATACAGAAAATAATAACAAAATACAATCATTGATCGATAATACAATCAAAATGTCATTATTATTATTATTATCATTATTACAAGCAACCAACAGTTAAACTCGACAAGGCGAAACACTAACGTTTCAAAGGAAAAGTAACAACGTTCGACTCTAAGAAGCACGGTCGTCGCAGAAGCAAAGGAGCAACGATGAACGGGGCATTACACTCTCCTCCCCTTAAGAAAAGCATCGTCCTCGATGCGACATAACACAACGGAAAAGAAAAAGTTCATAACCAAGAACAAGTAAAAGGAGAAGGCACACCCTATGGTTTAAAATTTTAGTTGATTTAAAGCACGGCCACAGGGTAGCCTTAGGAACATTTGGTAGAAATTTTAACTTTCAAGGTTCTGTGAAGATTGGCAGTTCCCTCTTATTTATTATTTCCTTAGTTTCTTTCCATTAGCATTATGCTTAGTTTAATTTCTTTTAAAATTTCATCATTGAAGAGTTTTAGTTTATTTCTTATTGTGGGTGCCCAACATGAACTGCTAACACAACACCCTATCAGGTTCAAAAAGGACACTACAGATTCTCAAGCACCCAAGTATATTCTTCATGACTGTATTACACCACAAAAGATTACTCAAATACGGAATGGATTAGGCACAGTCCACATAACATAGTACTCATCACACAACAATGACTGACATACCAAATACTCAAACAAAAAGAGTACTACAATCCACCAGACATTTCCTCAATTTGCACCGATGAAAATTTCACATAACACCAAACAAATGCTACAGGTACATAGTGTCCACAAGGGAATCAATGACATGTCCACAACATCACAACACATATCCATCTGACATGAGTAACACATACATCAAAAGACCACTACCAAAACATCACAATAACTCAACATATATCCTGAAACATCAACCATACAGACAAATATCATAAGCCTCCCTCAAAATCATGCCTCCCTCAAACTCTTATGCCTCCCTCAACTCTTATGCCTCCCTCAAACTCTTATGCCTCCCTCAAGTCTCTTATGCCTCCCTCAAACTCTTATGCCTCCCTCAAGGAGGCCGGTTGACCCTATGGTCCAAGACACATAGAGTTCGAACACTCCTAACCCAAGTGACATAATAACGCGTGGTTCAACAACCCGCTAGTTATCTGTACTCCTTGGGGTGTACCCCTATACAACAAAGTGGGTCCATAGGTCCAACCATTCCATGGTGCATCCCATGACCCTATTCCACACATCACGACAATAGAACCAACACAACAATCCAATCAAAGTGCCAAGTGGCAAAGTACAAGCCTTGGGCAAGGCGGTAAAAATTCCAAATTTAAAAGAAGACCCAAAATCAAGCAAAAAATAAATGGCCAAATAGCCATAGTTAGTATCAAAATCCCCATGTTAGTGCCACAAACCAAGGAAATGCCCAAAATTGTAAAGCATGGCAATCAAGAAAAGCTGCTGGTCCTTACAAATAAAGTAAAAAGCTCAATTTACGAATAAAATCAACTTATAATAATGTCACATTACGATAACTGTGTGGCCTTATCTGGCCACCAAGGGGTACTCAACGAGTTGCTAGCACTCGGAACATCAAGCCTCAGCTCGCAAAATACATATCAATAATACAATTGTCATCACCTCTATCTGAATCATCCCGCCACCACTTCGACAAGGCTAAACATAGTCATAGTTGCACTTAGGTTGCGTACATACAACCACATAGGGAGAGAGGAAAGAATCACATGTTATCTACTAAACCGAGGTTGGCTCAAGTTATTGACCCATGGTACACCATTCCTCACTCTCAACATACACTTCTACCGATTCCCTCAGGGTCGGTTAGCGTAAGGTTCACAACATAACATGTATCACTAACATGGTGGCACACACATAACTACCATAAGGTGGTACATATGGTACATATACAGGTAGATCACAATCATACATTCACTGAGTGTAACACATCACTTTACCACATTCTGCACCCAAAGTGCAATCACCATACGATGGGGTTCATACACTCACCGTATGACCCCAAATCACAACATGAAGCATTACATATTTGCACAAATCATACATACGATGAACATAGTACATCTCAACATAACATCCATTGCAATCATAGCAAGGTGGTACACACATTTCTTCAGAACATGGTAAAAACATCATGATACAACTCATCTCTTTTAACATCAATCTAGTCATACAACACATTGATACACCTACGTATCACAATATGTCACAATGCTCCAACACTACGTCATCCACATTATAATTCTTTTCACACACCACAACAGTAATTCACACGTGAATTCTTCATAGAATCCACAAGAAGGAGAGAGAATACTCCCATCCCAGCACATCAACGTGATCACCAACACGCACAAGGTGACATACACATCATGTGCGTTCACAATATCACAATTACGACAATAATCACATCACGCTTAAAGCACATTACTCTTCCAATATCTATCATCATCATGCAATACCATCATCTCCATGAAGCAATCATCATGTAACACCATCACCATCATGTAACATCATCATACAACACCAATCCGGCCCATAGGTTCGAGAGCATGAACCTATGCTCTGATACCAAATGTAACTACCCAAAAACTTCACACACGAACAACACAGAAAAAGACAGGATATTTTTTTTTTTTGACTTGCTTGACACATAACATGACACAACATGTCGTCACCAAGGATACAACTAACACTGTGAACAACTTGATACAAGGATGGCCACAAGATCAGCACGGAAACGTTCACACCTATCAAGGACAACTTACTTTTCTTTTTGACAAGACAACATAGAAGTCCAATCACAGAACACACTTACAGCTAGGGCAAGCCACAGTCAGAAATGATTGGTGGTTATTTATTTTGATAAGACACCCTTTAACTCATGACTTAAGTTTTCAGAAGGATTCAATATATGATTCACACAAATCATCTTACCAACTGAGTTATGTTCTTATACACTGTAGAGTAGTTCACTTAAAGTCTTCTCCTTTATAACGATTATTTGTTATATATATTTATTTGATAAAAGATAGTAATTTAATTCCACAGGGCCATCTATTCACACTTACGTTACTAGAACTTGTTCATGCCCTTATGATAACATCGGTTCACGCTCAACAAACTTAAGAGAAGAATTACAAGGTACCCTGGATAAAGTTAAAGGAAGAAGGTCAAATGAGTTCACCCTTAAGACGTCATTAGATCTTACTAAGGTTTAATTGAAGCTTGAGGTTTTATACGTAGTTAATTAGCGCTCTTACTTAGGCTTCACCGAAAGAGCTTATCAAGAGGAAGCTACTTATTTTTTTAAAAAGGCTGAGAGATAAATTGAGTGGTTTCTAAATTTTCTTCTCTTACTTGTTAAATCTTATAAGAAACTAACCATAGTTTTCCTTTAAGCTTGTCTTTAGCGTTCACCAGAAGAGTAGTGTTTACTAGTTCGGTTAGGGATAACACGTTATATAAAATCACTTTGCAAGGATGGTCTCACTCTTGATTACTTAAGGTATTGTTTGTTTACAAGGGGATCTAAACCACAACATATTTCTTTGAATAAAACTTTTAGGTAACTTCTGTAAGGAAAAGCCACCCCATTAAAGCTTACATATAACCCATCAATACAAAGTCTTAGAAAGATTTAAATTAACACTTAATTCTCAAGATCAAAGTTTTACAATGCTTATGCCAGCGTAATGATTGAATATCATTTCTCACCAAGGTAAGTTATTAGTCTAACAACAAAAGGGAAGAACACTTCACCACGTAGTTTTTCCAAACATATCAAGACAAGAGACCTTCCAAACTCCTTGCAAGCAAGGTTACAAAATTTACAATGCATTGGACTTTCTACAAAGAACTTCATAATTTGAACTGATGAAACTTTTACACTCTTTTCCTTTAATCTACTCGCATAATCCATCTGCACAAATATTTATTAGAGTCAGTTCGCTAGAACTGAGCATGATAAGATATAAACCTCACCTAGTAATTTATGCCATCTAGCATTTAAATAAATGAAAGTTTGCAATGCTCCTTATCAGATAAAAATTTCTAACATACATTTAAAACTTAATTGCACATCTCATGACAATATATTACCTACTCATTAATGTTCACTTCTTTAAGATCTGCTTACATAAGGACACAATTCCAAGTGACTAGGTATACCACCTTAACCATGCAATAGATCATACTTAAATTACAGTAACAATAATAATGCTCACCTAATACTCTCGACCTACTTCATGTATATAAGTATCCAACAATGTTATCTTTCAATTAAATAAAAAACACCAACGACATCAAGTTTATGTAATAAACACAAGTATCAAATTTATATTATTTATCGATATTACCCAAGTATCAAACCTTCATAGAAAATCAGTGATATGCAAGTATAATTTGGATATTTATCTCACCATTTTAAGGAGATATTTATGTTAACAAGGATTCCACCAATCCACAAGTTCGTATATTATTTAGGTATCCTTTTGGTTGCTTATTCCACGGTCTTTATATGTTTCTAGAGTACAAGGGTCCAACTCATTGGAATGAGTTACAATCAACAAAAATTGTCATGTTTGCTAATATGTCAAGGATACATTTGTCTAACTAAGAAAAGTAAGCGGGGTCCAAGCCACTATAAGTACAAGTATCAACATTATCTCAACTCCCAAAGGAAGAAGATAAGAACCCCACAAACCTGGTAAGAAAGTGGGAAGAATTCCATACATAATTAATTCACGAAAACCATGAACAAAGAATGAAGAGAAGAATACCTTCAATCAGAGCAAGGAAAGATCAAAACGATTAACGCAATCGGGCACCGGCGAGTTTCGGGTTTTGGGGTTGAATAAGCATGCGCGAAACTCCACGAAGTAAAAATACGTCCGGTAAAAATGACGTGGAAAACCGCATATAGATAAGAAAAATTATAATTAATACACTTCAGCTGGCACGTGTCAACCCACTCGACACTCGGCATTAACGCCATGTCAGCATGCTCGTCCGAAAACCCGAGGTCTTAGAAAACCGGGTTGCGGGACACAAGGTGTTTTATGATCACCGGGTTTCGGGTTCGGGTGGAAACAACCAACACGAAGCATGATGCTATGATGCTTCGGAGTTCCGAAAACCCGACACAAAGGGACCAACGTGGGAAACAACCGACACGAAGCATGATGCTACGATGCTTCGGAGTTCCGAAAACCCGACACAAAGGGAACAAGGCAAATCAGGTTTCGGGTTGCGGAAGAAACAACCGACACGAAGCATGATGCTACGATGCTTCGGAGTTCCGAAAACCCGACACAAAGGGACCAAGCAAATCGGGTTTCGGGTCGCGGAAAGGTTCCGAAAACCCGACACAAAGGGACCAACAACCGACACGAAGCATGATGCTACGATGCTTCGGAGTTCCGAAAACCCGACACAAAGGAACAAGCAAATCGGGTTTCGGGTTGCGGAAAACAACCGACACGAAGCATGATGCTACGATGCTTCGGAGTTCCGAAAACCCGACACAAAGGGACCAAGGCAAATCAGGTTTTGGGTTGCGGGAAACAACTGACACGAAGCATGATGCTACGATGCTTCGGAGTTCCGAAAACCCGACACAAAGGGACAAAGGCAAATCGGGTTTCGGGTTGCGGGAAACAACCGACACGAAGCATGATGCTACGATGCTTCGGAGTTCTGAAAACCCGATTCTCTCCCGTAAGGCAAACCTGCAAAACCAGCTCCATACTAAATTCCACAGAAACCATCATTCAAGGGAAAAGCAAAAATCAGGGCAACAAGATAAGCCCACATTAGAAGATCAGTAGGCAAGAATCGATGTAGAGATTTCTTCTACTCAAGCAGTAATTAAGATAACCTGTAAAGGGGGAGAGAGATCAGTTCAAGCAGTTATGATTTAAAAGTCATTTGGAACCCATCTCTTTCTGGGCATCCCTTTTCAAGGAGTCAATATATGAAAATGCATGTAACATAATATCCAGAGTCCAAACGCTATTTATTTAGTAAAAACAAAACACATCAACATTCTAACAGAAACCCACATCTACAGCAGTCGAACAAAATTGCAAAGGTCGATTTATCCAAATGCTAAAGGAAATAAAATATTAAGAGAGAGGGTTAGTCTTATCATGCCTGTTTTAAACGCATCCACCAGCAATCAAATCCAGCAGGGACTACATAAGCCACACGTCCCACTGATCCACTTCTTGGGGTTTCATCAAAACTAAGGGTTTGATATAACACATTTGACTCTGTCGACCCATCTTGAACTTTTGCTTCACTGTAATTGTAACATCATTTACAGAAGGTAAATGAACATCATTAGGAGTAAATGTAGGCAAGGAACCAGGTCTAATATGCACATTAGCTCCTCCAGGTAATCTTTCACCCATATCCTTCAACTGTGGATCTAGAGCCCGCCGAAGCCATGGATGGAATAGGTGCAGGCAAGCAAGCAATGGAAAAGTGGCCATTGACGAGGGCGTTGGTATTCACCGCCTCCATTCCTGATCCTGCCTCCTTCACCTCTTCATGAACCCAAGCACACAAGGATTTCAATCTCCTGAACATTGCCAGACCAAAAGCTGTGAATAATACTCGAACATGCAGTGGAATCCTCCTGCAAGTCTGACTATAAAGGATCTTAGCAATAGATTTCATCAGGTCTCCTGGTAACACACTCACTGTCACATAGTCGATTTAGATAAAAAAAATATCTTGAAGGAGAATCCCGAATTTGAGGATGCATTCGATACAGAACGGATAACAATAAAGTTGGACAACCTGCTTGTTGGAAGCACCCAAAAGGGGTTCTACTAAACTGTAACCTGCCTGCCGCCTGGCCAATCCCTGTTGCAGGTCGCTGTTGCTGTGGATCCCGACAAGAACACACCTTGCAGCACCCAAAGAAAGTGGAGGTTACACACCTACTTCCCTAGCCTGTAGCTTCATCTAAAACCGCCATATCAAACCCAACAGGCGAGGGCAGGATAGCAAGGAAGGGGAAACACAGCCAAGAAAAATCCCTTCACCACCCAACTCACGCGGCCAGCAACAAGCCGGAGCAGGTAAAAGATAAACACAGGGAAGATCAATAATAAAATCTGATTTGAAAGCCAAGCGGACAACGTCAGAGGAGAATAATTGTAGGCTGTGGCAGGTAAAAGGGAGTACAAAAGGTCCTGCGCAGTCACCAACCATCTACGCAGCTAACAACAAGAAAAAAATATGGGAAAGATTTGCTGGCACCTCTAAAATTAATGTGTGCGGTCCACTACCAAAAGGGAAGAGATAATTCTTACCCACAGCACGTGGGATAAACCAAGCAGAAAAGGAATAATTAAAGAAGTAGGTGGCCTTCATTCCCACAAAACGTGCCCAACACTCATCCACCCATACGCATTGAATAAACGGATCCCAAAAGAGATCAAGGTGAAGGGAGTTAAAACTCCACCGACTCCCATCTCCCTCACGCAAGGTAAAAACATAATGACCATAACTGTTTGCAGTTCGGTGGTTGGGAGGAGTCCAAATGCCATTTAAAAACCACCTCCAATCCGTGGCGCCACCACAAATCATACTCTTCCTCATTTGCGCAACGAGGCTCGACCAGCGGGAGCGACAAGCAAAACAACAGGATAGTTTAACAATAACAGAGGATGATGTCAATAACAATCGACATACAGAAAATAATAACAAAATACAATCGTTTGATCGATAATACAATCAAAATGTCATTATTATTATTATTATTATCATTATTACAAGCAACCAACAGTTAAACTCGACAAGGCGAAACACTAACGTTTCAAAGGAAAAGTAACAACGTTCGACTCTAAGAAGCACGGTCGTCGCAGAAGCAAAGGAGCAACGATGAACGGGGCATTACAATTACTGTATCATCCTTCTTCTTAACTCGTGTATTATCCTCTTCAATGCAATTGACTATTCCTACCCTGTATATTTCATTTAATGTATGAAGTAAACGTAAAAGATGTGGAATTCAAACATTGAAAAGTGAACGCGTTTATTCCCATTCAAGAGATGTTTAAATCAGGTGACAAAAAAAAAATATTTAGAAAAGGGTGATTATTTCAACCACATTCCAAATATCTCACTTGTTATTATTTCAGTCACAGTCCAAGTCTGTCACACATTCATTTCCAAGGTCGCTTTGTGTTGAGAATCCAAACCAGCCAGCTTCAATAAAATATTTAAATTTTTTGGGCATAATTCAGTCACGCTATAGTTGGTATAACTATGACCATAACGTTTTCGTTTTTTTTGACAACCACGAACAGCAAAAAGGTCATAGAGTTGGTACAACTATGCAATCCTTCGACTCTGTTGTAAAAATTGACTCTCCATACTATTCTACTGTTTACTGTGGAAAACGTGCCAAATCTATTCTACAATTTCCATTCTTGCATAAATCACGCAGAAGAATATGCAGTTAACACCTCTGTAAACGACATGGTCACCTCAAATCTTTGAATAATATTTGCAAAATGTCGGTTCTGCATATTTGTTTATATCTTGAAAGTCATTTCAAGTCGTTACTAGCGTGCGCAATAAAAAATTTACATATTACGGGAAGTGTCGTGCTGGGAATGTTGCAAGGTAAGGAACTTATAATTCTTTGCTGCGTCAATTATATTATTCATTCTAGATGGCGGTTGTCTAATATTGAAAAATAAAAGCATAATATCTAGCTTTGCTTCTAATAAAATATTTTATGTTATTCATCTTTAAGGAGAGATTTTCAAAGTTTAAATGTAGCTTTGATTAATGTTTCAATTTGTCATAATTTTTTTTTTGAATTTGTAATTTAGAGCCACTAATTAGTCAGGAGTGATATTGTAATAACGAAGGTATATATATTATATGAAAAATTGGGACAGCTAGTGTAGTTGAGAACATATGCCCTCAATGTTAACCGTCGAGTATTAATTGGAGCTCCAGTATTATAAAGACTCTTTCGGTTGTATGTATTTTAAAAGTATTTTTGAGGGTCAATTATTTAATTTTTTAAATCTGTTAAGTAACATATAAATAAATAAATAGTATAAGTATATAAACATAGGCATATACAATAAATTGGTTATAAAAAATTTATATATTTTTAAATAAGTTTTATGGTACACATGTTTTGTTATGTAGTTTTTCGGTAGGAAACAACTAAATAGTTGTGAAACTTCTTTTTTGTTAAACAATATCCAAAACCATAACTCATATAAAATAAATATAATTATTTATATAAACCCCGATATTTCCACCCCAAAAATATTTTTACCCAATTAATTGTATGTAATGTCCCATTCAATGTTATCACAGTTCTTGGTCCGATGACCCTGTTGATACGCGTGTGATGGTTGTGTGTGTGTCCCCATTAACCATTAGTTGACCTCGACCTTGTCGCATAGAAGGATTAGCATCCTTCCTCCCTGTCTTGGCTCCCCGTGTCCTTGTCGATGCTTCTAGTGGAGGGCCTCCATAGTGCCTTGTACGATTACCTTGTTTAAGGCAGATCGTGTTCTCAAATCGTTGTAGGTGGCTTGAATGGCGATTTGGTGTTGTTAGGGCATGTCCGGTTAAAAGGAATATCCATAATAATAATAATTTTAAATTGTCGATCTTAACTGCCGACCATTATGATTATAATTAATAACTATTTTTAAGTTGTAAAATAACAATAATAATAATAATGATATTATTATTTTAATTGTCGATCAACAATTTATTTTATTATTATTTTAATGTCGATTATTATCAATATCATCATTAATTATTGTTAAATTGTTCTATTGTTTTGTTGGTCACTTCCGCAGACCGATCCTCAATTCGTGCAAAAGAGGACGAGCTTGTTTGTTGGTGGCGCCATGATTTAGGAAGTGGTGTCATGTTAAATGTTTAATTTTTTTCTCCTTGGCCAACTAGGCATCCTTGCATGCTTTGATTTTAATTGCAATTTATTGGTGAAATTTTAGTGGAGGTGTCCACCCACCTTGTCAATTTTAAGGACATGCCACCATTTATTCCTGCCTGTTGGCCACATAAACTTTCTTTATTGTTTTTTTTAGACCTAGTCATTAGCGGAAATGCATTAGAAGTTGGACACCTGCCATTCCTTTAACTCCCCTAAATGCTAAACGTGTTGGCATTGCCTTGTGGGTGGCCGAACCTTTCTTTTATTTATTATTTTGATTTGTAAATTTGCTTGGGTAATTATTTGTCTACAAACGCCAATCTGCTCTAGCCGCGTGAGTGTCTCTGGTGAAGGACTACGTTTGGGGGTTGTTGAAAAGGCTTTGAAACTCTCAAATGAATGTTTTTGATAGTTGAGCGGCTACCTTTATTACAAGTTTTTAATTAAACTTTCTGCCTGGATATTATTGTAACCTACTCATGCCAATTTTGGTTGTTGAATGCGTCTTACCTAGCTGCGTGAGTGTAGTGGAGGGATTTCTATTTGGGGTCTGTAGATAATGCGTCATTTTTTCAAGCCGATGTTGTTTGGAATAATTCTTCCCATTGCCTTGCCTTCATCCTCCTAGATGCGTTAGAATGGAAACTTGGAGCAAGCATAGGTTTCCATCAAGTAAAACGTCGAAGATTCGCCAAGCTATTTCGAGGGCCCTATCAGATGTGTCGAACATGTCGAAGCTTTTACCAGGCATGATAATTTCTACCCATCTGACTTCTATGCTAACTTTAACCATAGCATGAAAGGAATCTGATTTTATTTACTGAAGTGGTTGTTACTTGGAGTTCTATGGTGGTTTTGTAATCGATTCCCATCCTCCAGGCTATGTTTTTAGTTACTTTCTTGTGTTAGCTATTTCTTAGGATGATTCCTTGCTAGATGTGTGTCTGCAATGGTCTTGGCACATGATTTTCACTTGTTATTGTTGCTACCTATATGCAATGGTTATGTTGAATTATATATCTCCCTATCTTCTCTTTTCATTGCATAATGATAGGATAAAATTTGTATGATTGGTGATCATATGGTGGTTTTGTAATCGATTCCCATCCTCTAGGCTATGTTTTTATTTGATTTCCTGTGTTATCTATTTCTTAGGATAATTCCTTGCTAGATGTGTGTCTGCAATGGTCTTGGCACATGATGTTTACTTGTTCTTGTTGCTACCTATATGCAATGGTTACATTGAATTATATCTCTCCCTATCTTCACTTTTCATTGCAAAATGATAGGATAAAATCTGTATGATTGGTGGTCATATTATGGTTTTTAATACTAGCGTTCTCCAATTTGTGAACCTAGTTTTGAATCGTGCTGGGGTTTAGTTTAAATAATTATGAACTTGGTGCTAATGGATGCTTATTGGTTTTTTTATTACACTATCTATTTCTTTTCTATCCATATCTAAATCCGTATGGGTATTATTCAACTTGGGATGTGTGGAGTTGTAACGTGCTAAAGTATTGCATCTTTCATAGAACTCAGCCAACATATGCACTATGTGGGTTAGTTTAATATTTAAATATGGGACATTTTCTGTTTACCTGGGTCCTTAGAATATGAGATATATTTATCAGTTCTATTCATTAAAGGCTCGATATAAGTTTCAGTTTTTTGGATACATATTGTTAATCTCTGCCATAATTTATGAAATGTGTATAAATTATAATTATAGATTTTTGTTATGGTAGAAGTCAATGGGTATTTTATCCAAACTATGCTCTGGTAATTTCATTCGAATGCTATGGTTTAATAGAAATCCACACCTTGGAGGTTAGGTGATTTGGTTTGAGTTATGGTGACAATTAGAATTTTGTATGCTTAAATTATTTTCATATTTGTTCATAGTGTGGAAGGGAAATAATTTTTTTTATCATCATTATATGTATGATAGCCTTGTATCTCTCCCTTTAGTTAATAAAACCTTATCTTAGGGAGTTCTAGATGGACTCCTGGTAAAGTGTGCATTTTCCACACCTTTAGTACTAACAAAGGGTATATCTATGATGTAGAGTATTAAAGTTACTTGTATATATATAAATGTGTAGCTTAAGATATCAATGAGAATAATGTAAGAATTAATTATTAGTATCATTTTATACCTGCATCTAATCAGAATTAGTGCTACCAGTATATAGTTTGGCAGGACCAAATATCATCGGTGTTGGTATATGAATTAAGGATTAATATTTTTCGACACTTGTTTTACATGATTGAAATTAAATTGATTGAACCCTATATAAATCAGGTTCCTTTGGGATGGTTTACTTAAATTTAATTGATATAGGTTCAGGTGTAATTAAATTGACTATACTGTAATTTAAATCTTTTTAAGGCGGTGGCATTAGATTATTTTAATTTTTTGATTTACTAAATATGGGTTATTTCCTTTATCATACTTTTTGAATGTTGTACATAACATGTCAAGATGATCGGATGTTGAACTTTCATTTTGAAATTACTTTGTATGTTCTTGGAAAGCAATTAGGTGTAGGATTGTTGTGGGGTAGATTTTCTTTGAAAGGGGTAAATAGTGGTTAGCATATGATGTTGTATTTCTAGCCTTTAATCTTTTGGATCTTGGAAAATTGTTGGGAAAATTTTGATGATGTTTGAGAATTGGATTTCAATCATATGATCTATGTGATTATATGATTGAAATTCCAATATGCTCGACACCTTAATTTAGACTTACCGAGTCATTGAATGCTACTTGTTACACGTTGATTTAACTCTGGTTGTCCTTAAAACAATTTTCGTATCCGATTCTTATGGCTTCCTTCCTAATTTTTACATGGTATAATTTCTAGCATGTCTAATGGTGTTGTTAGTTTTTAGAACTTGGCACCCCTTCTTTAAATAAAAGGTTCTTTTAATGATATTGTTAATGGTAGCATTTTATTCCAATGTGTAGTCTTTATCACGCTCAGTTATGGTGAACTGACTCAAGTTAATAATTGTGCAAATGGATATTGTGGGTAGAAAAAAAAAGAGAGAGGATTTCTAGAAGATGCTTTGGTTTCGCCAATAAAGTGCTATTGTATGAATGCTTAATGTGTATTAGGACTTTGGAATGATAATTGTGGAAAACATTTAGAAGGACAATGCCTTAGTATTTTGGTATTTGTGGAGTAGGTTTGCCATTATTGACTCAGGCTAAAACTTATGAAATATTTTTGTGAATGAAATAAAATGATCATTGAATTGTGACGAGCATCTTATTGTATGATTGAAATGTTGAAAGATATTTAATCCTCGATATGACCAATATTGTTTTAAACCTATTTAATCCTGAGTCAAAATACAATAGACTTTTAGCCATCTCTAGATTGTGTGTCATCTTTGATAGGAAATTATGTATCTATGTCTAGTAATCAAAAGGATAATGGTAAGAAAACTAAGTTATAACCTTGAGTTAGTAAACCCTTCTAGATTGTGGAAATAATGTAATACTAGGTATCAACGAGTGGTTTTATGATCCATACAAAGGTTATACTAAAAATAAATTAATATGGAGTTGTTAACTTATAGACGAAGTAAAGAGTTTTTAAATGGAAAAAAAGGGAACTATCTTCTTGTGTTAAAAAGTATATACCTTATTATTGTTAACCTATGCTAATAAATTATTCTTAGTGTTGATGGGATGTAAAATGATATTAAAATGTAAACCAATGTTTAGTAATATATGAGGTTAACAAGGTTATGTTAAACTGGGATAAATGATATTAAGTGGAATCAATGGTTAACTTTTGGGAGAACCCTAGGCTTTGTAGTAGGAGGAAATTTATTAAGAAACCCTTATATATATCTCACCTGTTTTGAAAATGTAATATGTATAGTTTTCTCAAACTTATCAAGTGAAGCCTAAGTGAAATTTTTAACCATTCTAAATAAACTATCAAGCCTCAATAAGATCCTAGTTAATAACTAATAAGATCATGAAGGTGAATTCAAATTTACCTTCTTTCATTAATTCTTGCCAAGCATTTTTGTAATTCTTTCTTAAGTGTTGTTAACGTTGTTCCTTTCTCAAAGGATATTATAGTTCTGAACCTAAATGGCATTTCACCATAGTTTGATCTTATGCTCTCCTCCTCGTGCAACAAAGGTATGAGATAAGAGCATGTAGCTTGTGTGTGGGTTAACGGTCTTATGTGTAATCATGCTCCTCTTAATAATGAAAAAATCAAACAAGTAAATAATCTAACTTCAATGAATCTTTAAAATGGAACTTACTGTAAGAATACATTAATAGATTAGAGGAATCCTAGCAAGAGGAAAAAGGATTGTTTGATTCGTATAACATGAATATTCTAGAAACTAAGTTAAGAATTAAAATATATTTTAGTAATATAACAAACCTCAAAAATACTTTCACCATGGGATGCCCCTAACCGTAAGTTTGTTCTTTGGTTGGACTAGTATGTGATGCTAATGTCTAAAAGAGAAAATTGATTTGTTCACGTTAGGTGTATGTGTTTCCTTGTTGCCTATGTGATCAACTTTCTGTCAAGCTCATTGGGAGTTGGTTGTATCCCATTCTAGTTGCGTATGTTGACGTGTAAACTCTAAGAAATAAAAAAAAAGGTATATGAGTTTTTCAGTCATGTATTTTTTTTGTTTTAAGTGGGTGTTACGTTGTACATTGTACAATTTGGTAGTGATCACTGAAAATCACATTGGGGTCACCACCGAGGTTAGTCTAATTAAATAATATAAATTATTTGTTTCATATAATGTTTTCTTGAGCCTTGTGTAGCCATCTAGGGTATGTTTTCAAGGTTCATATGTGATAGTGAAACCCTATAGTAAAGATAGAGTGATAAAAAGTGAAATGTAGAAGGCAAGATCAGATCTTGAAAAGATAAAAAGTAAAGCATTTTCTAGGAGAATAGCACCTAGTTCGAACAATAACACTAATACGGAGAAGTACTTCTCTAAGTGGTTATTTTTGAAGGAGTTTAAAAGTCCATTTTTCTAGGTGAAGATTACTAAGTCTAGATCCTGCTGGTTCGACTGACTTTCCATCCTAAAAATAGTTTAAATTTTTGAATACAAGTTAAGTCACTCTTATTTGACAATTGCTTATAGTTGCTTGTCTCTTACATGATCAATCATTCTTACTAGTATTATATCCATTTGATCTCAGTCCTATGAAAAATATTTAATTTTTAAGAATCATTTGGTGAACTTATTTATTTATCGAACCCTAAATAGTCATAGAATCCCTAATTTTATGATTTCTTCATGGCTTACCAAAAATGTTATGTACCCTTCATTGAATGAATTCTTCCCCCAAGTATGATCCTATTCTTATGATTAGCATTTAACATATATTTTCAAATTACCAAGTGGAAGCTACCTTCTACCATAAATAACATACTACTTCTACATGCAATGCCAAATTCCTCTTTACTTTACAAAGCTTATAAACCCGTATCCTGATGTTTAACTCCTACCCCATATTGTGGCTACTAGTTGTAGTGATGTTGATTCTATTTCTACAAATGATACATATGTTGAAAAACTTGTTAATTTTTCATATGAAGGTATTGCTTATGATTATTGTGATACGCGTAATTATTTTGATATTGTCAATGTTATCCTAAATGGCCCTCACTCTTCTTCTTCTTCTCCTCCACTTACATTTGCTAAAATAATTAGATCTGATCCTATTCTTGTTAATAATTATATTCAAATCCCCTACCCTTTATCTCAAAAAGGTGGATGTTCATTGAATATTGTGTCTCCCAAGTCATATCTTTCTTCCTCCACCTCTTGTGTGATTTCTAATGATGTCATTACTAATTTTCCTTCTCATAATGTGTTAAAATTTTTCGAAGTTAGTGATGCATGCATTTCTACTCTCGATATTTCTAGAGATAGTGTACATGATGATGACCATAAGGATAATGTACAAGTTTCTTAAATTTCTTCATCTACTAAGCTTGTTGATAAAGGTGTGTAAACTTATTTTCCTCTTTATTCATATGCCCATGCTTCTATTCCTATTTTTCCACTTTCTAATACAAAAGTTTACTTTTAATCAAGTAACGTACCTATGGGTACTCATAATGGAAATATTCAACCCATTAATGTTTATTTCATCCCCCAAATAATTTTCCTCTCTTATGCATGTTGTAGGTGACTTATATAATCATATCGATACCCTTGAGAGTAGGGTCTATTATGCTGGTACTAATAATAATTCTCTTCATGGTAATCCTATTCCTCGGAATATTTACAATTCACCTTTTCCTAAGGATTTTTATTTTCCTAAATTAAAAAAATTTGATGGAAAAGGTAATCCTTATATGCATCTTAAGTATTTTAGAGTAGCTATGGATTCGCATTCTACTAATATCTTACTTCTCAAAACATTTCCTTTGTAGTCTTACTAATATCGCTTCTCATTTATTTCATCATTTTCGTAGTGGATATATTATTACTTATATGTATATGAAGGAAAAATTTCTTATATTTGTATTTCTTGAAATGGTCCTAAAGATACATTTGATTTTTTACCTTCTTTGCATCAAGAAAATAATGAACCTATTACTGATTACATCAAGTACATTTCAAAACTTGTATATATCATCTAATTTATCAACTCATAGATCTAGAAATGCAATAGATCTTTTATCATGGATTGATTTTTCCTTTCAAATAAAATTTATTATATGGTACATTTGAATATTCTACACTTATTTCTCTCATGGTTATACATTTAGAACAGGAGATGCTTAATGAATTTTCTAATGCACAATCTCCTATAAGTTCTTGTGCAACTGCTCCCTGTAGTACATCTTCTCTTCCTCCTATTATACCACCCTCAAATTATGTCTCCTGTACTATACATACTCACAATCATTATACCCATACTCATATACCTCCACCAAATTCCACACCACCTCCTTAGAGAGATCCACTATAATTTTCACAGTTGTCTTGGCCTCATGATATGTTACATGCTTTTATTAAGGAGAGGTTGATTTGGGTACCTTATAATCAGCATCATCCTCCTCGTTACTTATAATGAAAGTGTAACCAACCATTTTGTAATTTTCATATGATCAGTGGTCATAGAGACAATCATTATTATGCACTCCTTGATATGCTTAAATTTCGTGAGGATAGGGGTGTCATTAATTTTCACACATTCGATGCTAATAGATCGCATTCTACCATGCCACTATGTAACACACTGACATCTACTACTTTGACTACCTCACATCCTCCTAAGTTAATTTTGTCTCCTTCTAACTTGGTTTCAACTATGCCTGAGATGAATTACCCAATTCTTATTCAAACCAAACCCAAATGACTCCAGAAGGAGCTTCACTTGCCATTACATGATTCACATATTTTTAGTGTTTCTATGATCAGTCAGGCTTATCACTCTACACTTATGCTAATTAAACTAAAAAATTTGAGCCACTTGTGCATATTAATCACCTTATTTCCCGATGGATGATATATATTACTTAGTGCAACATGATTTAACATTTTTTCTATAAATGTATGCTATTATTTCTATCACTTCAAATGATGTATTTTTTCCTCTTTATCTTCAGCATTTTTATCACCTTTACTACAAGACCCATCAAATGATCATATTACATGCGTGCCTATCATCATTCTATTATCTCTTCTACTATAATCATCATGTTATCTATGATATCAACATATATAGTCTACTATACAACATAATCCCAATATATGCAATTATATCATCATAATTTAAATAAATACAATTTAAATAAATTCAATCAACCAAAAACTCTTATAAATACACAATTACACATCACCATTTCCAAAATGATCTCATCATATATACATCACTTGAGGATTTAATTATACAAAATCATGATACAATTACCAATAAAACACATGTCATATATAGTCCTCAATAATTGAGGCCACTATCAAATATTTCGAAGTCAAAGCGTTGCCACTAAATCTTCACCTATATACTTGAGATCGCTTCTCCTCTATCTGAGTCCCTGGTGACACTCCCTCAACCACTACATCATCATATTGGTCCTGAAGCTCCACATCACTATAAAATGTACTTTTTTCTAGGCCCTCTCCTCCCAAAACCTCTCTTAATCAACCTAACTCCTTCCTTGCATCATCTCACTCTGACTACAAAACTATACTCCTGGATAGTGCCACCGCCACTTGATCAAACAAGTGGGCATGCTTCTAGTCATATGATTCACTCTCTCAAAAGTACCTCCTTAATACAAACATCTGGAGGCATGTTCATAGTCAATGTGCATAACAATGTATCGAAGATCACGCTCCAATACTCATAACCTTCCAAACATGACTCGTATTAGCACAACAATATCTAATTACTATACATATTATCAAATACATATCATAATGTCTCATACTTACATCACTAAACTTATTCCACCACCGCATCATCCTCGGGGGGAAAGTTCCCAATCTTCTATTGGCCCTCCTCCTCCTACCAGTGCACCGGGTGTATCTCATATTTCACCCATAACTACCAGGAACAATAAAACCCATCGGTGCTCCTATTTCTACTACATTTAGGCTAGGTTATGGCCCATGTCATCTTCTTGAATAAGAACTATCTCCACATCATCCTCACATTCAAATAGTGGGCATAACTGGGATTCTCTAGAACCTTTCTTCACCCCTTCTATACTCCCCAAATGAATATATATATATATATATATATATATATATATATATATATATATATATATATATATATATATATATTTGTGTGTGTGTGTGATATATGGATCTAGGAGAACATCATGTGATATACCAAACTGCCATGACATACACTCATACTAAAATATCTCACTCACTCCTATAAACTTGTCGACTAACCCCATAGTGCACTAGATGCGTCGAAGCTCAACATAGTCCTCAACCCATCTAACCTGGTCCATGCATGGTCTCTAAATCACTACAAAAGGAACCATCCTATCCAAAATAGACATGTTTGTCATGGTATTAAATACATGAATCCTAAGTAAAACACATATAATTCCAAACATATATGTTTATTCATAATAAACTCGTGGTCTACTATGTAGCCTCAATACTACTATGTTCTCTTGTGCCCATATATGTAACATCACAATTAAACCAATATCTCCACTCTGATCCTCTTGAGTGAATATATATAAATATCTATATTAATGACCCAACACATAGTGGATGCATACATACAATGTCCAATACTGCTCTATACTCCTACAAATATCATATATTCGATATGATATCAATACTTCTACATCCATAGCCATAAAAGAATCTAATACAACTCTAATAAAATTTCATAATCTCGGAAAACCTGATCTCACTATGTCATCCATGGTAATCAATGACTATGCCTATACATGGGACCTTATAAAATATCATTGTCGTGTATCACATGGGGGTATAACCGAAACTCAATATTCCACCAGTGCCAACTCTTATATCTTATATACATCCTCAAGTACCACTGTCATCTCCCTAGTAAGTAACAAAAAATTACATGTATCTCCACACTATCTCTCACAGAGTAGAGTCATTAAATGAATATTATGGGGTACCTTTCCTAATCTATTGATGTTCCATAACCCAGAATGGTCCAATATGTCCCACTCATCCTCTTTTCACCCCAACACAAAAAATAAGTCAAGTACCTACCCACATAGAACTCATGCAAATGTACATCTCTCTGCACAACAAAAATAAGAAGTAACACCGCAAGTTAGTATCTATGTCATGACATAAAATGATAAAAAGACCATCAAAGGCCACATGAAAGAAATTACAATAAGCTTGAATAGTACCACCCATTATATGGAAAGTAGTGCCGAGAACTGGATAGTATAGTCTCAAGGAAAAACACTTGCCCCACCATCTTTGCCTTGGACAACAATGCCCAAATTCTCAAAAAATTAAAAAACTCTAAATTGGCAAAAAATTTCTATAATATTACTTAATCTAGTTAAAAAAAAACACACTTACTAGCCAATCTTCCTTTTGATTCGATATCACCTCTATGACTCTCTCAATCCTAGTTTCGATCAACTCTCGAGCATGTGATATTTTTGCAACCCAAATCTCAAATCAAAATGATTAAATTTATTGAGACTCCTATTACATTTTCAACACTTAATATTTATAGTAAATCTTATTTCCACTACAATTATTATAGTTAATATAATACGTCTTACGACAATTAATTCATTGACACTATTTCATCTATATCTTGATATTCATTTGTATATTTTTAGCACCTTCAACGACCCTAGACCCGTATTTTAGATGTCTACCACATTTGAAATTGACTAACGCACTCCCTCTACTTTGTTATATGCTACAATTATATTTTAATTAGGGTTCATTTCAAGACCCCATACAAAAAAAAATTATAGGATGGCAGGTGAATGTTCCAAAAAAGGTATTTACATTGTTTACAAATTTAGGAAAGGAGGGGTTTAGGATGGTGGCGAATGCATGTATATATGTCTTCTCTTATGGTAATAAAAATATCTCACTATCCAGTGATGGAATCATGCTAATGTGTGGCTACTCTATCATGTTATCGATCATTAACAAACACATAGCCTTGTCACCATCTAGGTTCGTTAGAAATCATAGCGTATGGGATCTCCAAAACGATGTTACATGCCTTCAAATTCAGTTTTCCATCTTATGTAACATGTCACTATTTCCAGGGCACAGACGCTGCCTTAATATCGATGATGACTGGCAGCACAAATGGTGATTCCTAATGAATTTTTTTTGTGTTGCCACACAATGACCTTTTTTTTATTCCACATAGTGGCATTCCCAAGTTACCCAACATTATTGGTTCCATTTTCCCAGGCTCAATCATTAGGTGAATTCATCTCCTATATATACACCCATCTCGATTCATTTTGTCCCAATTGTACTTGCAACTTTATGTGGACGATATTTATTTCACAACGTCAATAACTATTCAAAATGATTTGTTCATCAATTTTTCTTTCAATATTATCCACACGACTAACTCTTCACGTGAAAGGTACATGGTACTGATAAAATTATCTAACAACACCCTTTTTTAAAAGATCAAAAATCATGGTTCCAAGAAAAAGGTCAATTAACACTCTTCCTTTTTGTTTACAAGAACCGATTGTATCCATAGTCACTAAAGCTACTTGAAGACCCAGAAATTAAATATCAATACGATTGGATTGGAAAATCAGATTTTCCTAGACTACTTTACATGCCTTAGTATGAGACAGACACTAAGTCGTAATACAATTGAATACATATGTAGAATAATTCTAATTGCATTTTGCCAGTGGCATTACAATCACACCAATTTGACATCAGAATAACCCCTGATCATTTTCATTGTCTAACAGGGATACCCCATTTAAATATATTTCCTTTATCAACAAAAAATGTTCTACTTGATCATGAAAATAAAATTTTAGAGTCTCATTATAAGCTTTTTATTGAGGCTAAGGTTATTAAACCCTTCAAAAGAGGGATTATCACTCAATCAATCAAATACCCCTTTCGCCTGGCCATGTTGGGATTTTTCATGATCATATCATTTTATAGGGAAGATACACTAACTTTCCTTAGTGGTTAGTGTGGTACCTTATCAAAACCCTTTCCGGTGTTAGATTTGATTGTTGTTCATATATTTAAACAAGGATTCTCTCTGACCTTGACAAAGTCATTGTGAATCCTAGTTCAGTTATTTCTTCTTCTTGTTCTATTATTTCTTTCTATTATGAGGGTTATCATGCACTGAAATAAAAAATTGTTATAGTTTCATTACATGAGAAGATGGAAAAAATGCAATGTCTGTAGACACAAAGTTGGTGAGAATTTATTTTTTAAAGAATTTTATCTTGATTCTTTTGATAAAAATAATCATTTCTTAAAACTAAATAATCTATTTTCGATAGTTAAAATCAAGAAAAACAATGGATCGACAATTTGTGGCACTTCTCTAGCATAACCCTGCTGGTCCTAAGGGGTTTCGCGATAACGTTGTGGTTGATGTCACCATTACCAATGACACTTTGACTGTTATTAGCCCACAAAATCCTAGAATAATAAGCATAAACACATGTGGTTCATTTGGAACATCTCACAACCATTAAAAATGTGTACCCAGGCCAATATAGGTTTTACTTAATCCACAATGCAAAATCATGTTAATTTTGATTAAATTATTAATAGACTAATCATAGTCTGAGTCTGTAACACACCAAAATCACACACCCAAACAACACAGTAAAATACAGGATATATATATATATATTTTTTGACTCGCTTGAAGATAATACGACACCACACAAGTTCTCTAGGGAATACAAGCAACTAAAGACATGCTTTCCACAACACGGACCCACACTGGTTACGGATAAACATGAGGCACACACTTAGGACACAATGGTTCATCTAAAATATGCAATTTTACAACAAGGTTTTCCCATAGGAGGTTTCTTTAGAATCATGTTTTAGCTGTAAGTGCTTTTACATTCTTTACTTTTCCCAGAGAAATCATGATAGGAAAATCTGAAGTTCATGTCTCCTTTGAAGAATTTTCTCCCACCTTGTTAATGTTAATATACAGTGTGAACCAATTATTGTATGGTAAGAGGTTACTTCATTTACTTGATTAACTTATTCATTTGTGAGGAGGCAGTTAATTTCTCAAGGCTCTTAACTTCATCAATTTGTTTTCGACGTTGTGCTTTTGAACATATATGTTTTATCTTTTCAAGCGGTCAATTTTATTTTATTTTATTTTATTCCAGTACATGACTGCCTAAATCTTGGATTCATCATTAAGATTTTATTAGTTGTTAATAAGGTTTCATTGGGGTCAAGAGTCTAACTAGAAATATTAAATATTTCACTTGGGCTTCACTTGAAGAGATATACATAAGTATATTGTTTACATTTTCAATGGGTAAGATAGATCGAAGAGTTTCTTAATCAAGTTCCTTCTATTTATTATAATTTTATTATCTTCCAAGATTTAATCATTGATTTCACCTTAAGACCATTCTAAGGGCTCACCACAATAAGAGATTGTTGATTAGTTTACGTGCGATCACAAGGTATATTTGTTTCTCTTGTTTTCTTTTTGCTAGGTTCAAAACATAGTCCTCTACCAAATGACACATGACCAAAGGTATCCAAAGTGATGTAAGTTGATTCAAGTTTAGATAATTATAATTAGGTTGACAATCCAAGGATAAATCATATTCTGAAAAGTGAAAATTCAACAAAGGATATGCATGTCAAAACAAGTTCATTTAATCTTATTGACAACAATATTTCTCAAATTGACTTTCAAATGATAACAACCTACATGAGAACAATACAAAATTATAACGCAATTCCTTCTAAATAGTCTCCACAATTTCAATACCAATGTTTTTAAGCAAAGGAAAAACATTCGTACAACAATAGTTCCTAAGAAGGCTGGAATCCACTTTCTACACGTGTTTCTTTTTCTCTCTTTTTTTTTTCTTTTCTACTCAGGAAATCCTCCTGCACATTTGTTAGCACATGTCAGTTCGCAAGAACTGAGCATGATAAAAGCTATAACATTAAGACAATATGTTGTTATCTAACTGTTTCAAGGAAGAAAAGCACCGTTGATGATGAAAAATAATCCAAGAGTCTAAACAAGAGCAATTAAAGAGTTGTCCAAAAGCATAAAACGTCAGAATAAAAAGGGATGGCACTAAATCTATTTAATTATCATTTTCTCATAGGAGAACTTAATAAACATCATAGTGAATTTCACCCATATCACAATAATGACCATCATTTTAATAGGATAACATTTCGAAACAAAAACAATTACAAGAAGAGAATTAATTTCAAATGTGATTTGTCCCTATTTGTTTAAGTTAGTTCACCAAGCCAAGGATTCACTATGCCACTGGAATATCCCAAACAATCAATCGACATGAGAATATCTAAACCAACATGACTTATTGATATTAAGATGATGTTCCTATAACAGTTAATTTTATGTCAGTACTGAATAAATAAATAGGAAAGAAAAGGGATGAAATGCACAAATGACCTCGTATGGGTCACATCCTATCCTAACAATCCTTCTATTAAACTTTCTTCTAATCAAGAGAATGTCTTAAGAAAAAGGACAAACTTGGCAAGACCCAACATAACCAATATAAATCTTACAGGAGGGTTACTCAATCATTCACAAGAACACAACACAGGATACATAGCTTCCAAGGATCTGTCGTCAACAACAAGTTGACTTAAACCTTTCTGGTCAATACATAACCATTCTACTACAATGACAACAAGGAGGTAGTATCACAACGAACATCCCAAAAACCAGTCAACCAATGAGTTTCCAAACACACCAACCTCTAAGTCACAGGAGAATGAAATTTAAACATCTTTACGGAGCAAAATGTAGGGTAATTTCTTACGCATGAAACCAACATCCCAATTTTAAGATTTGAAAACTTCCTCAATAATGATCCGGTAGATCTCATATCCTCCAACAAGTGTGAAACAAAAACCAAGGTAAGAAAAAGAGTATTTCCTCTGACATTTTAAGCTATCCAGAGGAAATGTGAGTATCGTCAAAAGAAGACATTCCATAGGATCAGCTACATTCCTCAAAACATATGACAGTCACCAAGGGAGAGAAGGTGATTCCAAAGACAATAATCTCCAAACGGTCAACATGAATTGATATCAAATTATGACGATCAACCATGACACTCGAAGAATAAAAGTATTTCTTCGAGCGATTCAAAACAAATAACAAAAGCGACTAACCTAGTTGAAAGTAATATCAACTTGGCTCAATTCAAAAGTCAGTTAAGCTAAGCACACACCAAACCAACCGGGAAGAGTTACTAGAACCTAAAAAAACTAAAAGAAAAGGATAGAGACAGGAATAGCATCATTCACCTATACATAATGCACTCGCAGTACTTAATCACTAATTCACAAATACCCAACATAAACCAGAACTACAGATCTCGAACCGAAACAAGAATAAGAACAAAACAGGAACTATAAGGTTGAGTCCAACAACAATGTTTGATAAAACATTCAAATCATGAGTCCAACACAAGGAACTAGGGGATATTCATTACAGGAGCCCCACCTCTTTTGTTTTATTAGTCTTAAGAACAAATTTCACCCAACTAATATTTATTAAAACCCAGAAAACAATATAAAAGGCTTCAACCAGCGCAATCATTTCTAACGCCAAAAAAAAATACAAGGGAGCAAGGGAAGTGGAAACCAAATAGCATACCATCACATGAGACATTTATATGAAGAGTAGAGTTATTTAATGATTCAGTTAAATAACAGAATAAGAATCAATGGTATAGATAATATCATGCCTGATTAAGCTCCAGAAGTCGATAACAAGCTGGACAGGGCCTGCAACAACAACCCAAGTCTAATTCCATTTTCTTCAAGCTCGTTGGGAACCCAAACATCGAACATCTTCACGTTGGCACGGGTAGGAGTTCACGGCCAGGGTGGGTGGTCTAAAATACTTGCCATCATCCTCCCAACACCACTCCAAGGTTAGCCCTAGAACTTCTGTAGGCCCCATTTTGGCAATTGAACTTGATCCTTCGACAATCATCCAAACACCTCCACCATCTCCATATGCATCTGATTGCTTCTAATTTGGACCTCCTAACCTTGGTGCTCTCATATTAGGAGCAGCCCTAGTCTGAGACAAAGCAAAAGAAGATGGCTTTATAACCAAGAACAATCTCTTGGTACAGGCTCCATAACCATAAAACAGTCCCTAGACTTAGCATCCTCACCTTTTCCCTGCATCCCATAACCTACAATCATGGCTGTCCATGAGAATACATCACTTTTAGGAATTTTTTCAAATACTCGGCATGTAACTCTAAAATTCCCACATTTGCAATACATGTCTACAAGGGCATTCATTACTATAATAACAAATCAAAACCACTTCTTAGTATGAAGATGTGGATCTCCTTCCCCTGATGCAAATTCGACAGGTGAGAAATTACTGGAAGAATAGTTGCAAAGGTAACATTGTTGGGTTTCATGTCAGCCAGATGCATTTGTTGAAAGAGATATAAAATTTCCTCATAATGTCCACTCTGTGCATACCTTGCAATCATTGTATTCCATGACACTACTGTTTTCTCAGTACATGTTCTGAATCTGAAAAATATCCTGCTACCTTCATCTCCCAAGACATTTTCTCCAACATTGCATAGATCTCCTGTGCCTGTGGGTGTGATCTGTCACCTACACAAAAAGCATGCACCTTTTTATTTCCTTTAATCCAACTACACCCAGTTTCTTTTTAATTCCTCTATCCTTCATCGATCTCCTAAAAGTTCTCTTGCAAAGAAAACTGTGCTTCATGAATATTCTGATATGAAATAGATCCACCTCTATGAGATCCTCTTCCATGAGTTACATCATAGAACAAGCAAGGTTTCAGTAGAGAATCTCTGTAATAGATTTCATCGGGTCTCCTGGTAACAATCTCACTGTCACTTAATCGATTCTGACAGAAATATCTTGAAGTAGAATCCCGAATTTGAGGATGCATTCGACACTGAACAGAAAACAACATAGCAACAGATGTGCATTTCGCACACCGTTGCACCATTCAACACATGCCTGCTACACTAGCTGGTTTCCACGTCCCTCCTCCACGAGGAACCAGTCTCCACCTGATCGAGGGCATTGAGGATGTCGAGGCCTGAGATGGCAAAGTAGGCGAGAGTGAGACGATTAGTGTCCTGCTACTGATACTTGCTCGGTAGACCATCCAGGACTGTTCTATTCTGGCTCCATAACCGATCTGCTCCATTGGTTAGCTCCCACACTATTCTTCACCCTCTAAAATGTTTTTCATTGCATCTGGGTATTTGTAGTTGCATTTTCCTGTGACATGATCAGGTGCCTTGTAATAGTCTGCAAGTAGAACAGAAGTATATGTTGTCGCAACAGCAAAAAAAATAGAAGAATAAGAGCACCCATAATCCACCCAAGCTGGGCCACACTCCAAGGCAAAGACAAAACTCCTGCCCCAATTACTACTATAATGACATGAGATGCTGCTGTCCATACATTCCCTATTCTGGCACGTTCATCATCATAGTTGATATTTCCATGCATATTCCCATTTTGGGTATGTTCTAAATCCATAACTGTTGTTGAACTCTGGAACTGAATCTGTCAATGGAGCTAATTGTACTGGTACTGTTATATTTCATAGAAAAATAGTGTGCTCCACCAACGTACCAACACATACATCATTTAACCCAAACGGACACAAGGAGACAAATACTCATCTACGGGCAGAGAAAACGTGCCAGGAGGAAGAAAAAAATGTGCCTAACACCCACCTATACGCATTGAAGGAGAATCCAAAAAGAGATCTTGGTGAAGGACGTCAAGACTCCACCGACTCCCACTGTCTCACGCCAAACAGGAAACATAAATTGCCACCTAACTATCAGCTAACCATAGCAAAAATTTTATTTTATTTTATTTTTGGAGCCCCATGCTTTGGGGACAGGCCGCTTGCCAGGAGCAACAATGAACGGGCATTACAGAGTCTTAAAAATGACATATTTCATTTCCCTATTGTACATCCATGTATGACACATGAGCCATGGCGTATAATGCTCCAGACACTAGTCACTTATATGAGAGACAAGATATTAAGTTTGTATAAGTTCTTCACCCTTCAAGTTCAAGTGTGAATAAATCATATATTTAAATTTTATTTAGTTAGTATTGGTTTTAGGATTTTATCATTCAATTTAATTGGTTTCCCATAAAATCAAGGCTTGCAATGCCTCGACCTCTTGTACCCTTCCATTCAGTGCCACAGTATATCGATTATAGATAACAACAACATTTACAATGTAAAAAATTCATATTTATTTCATTATTTTTAAGTGCTTAGCGTTCATTTGGTTTACTTTGTGCATATAACATAGTGATATTGTTAATTTATTAATTCTCGCATAATGTTTGCAACCTCAGTCTCATTTTCAACCAAATGCCACCCTCTCTACCTAGTGTTTAATGATTACACCAGGCCCACCTCCCTTCTTCCTCATGGTATAGGAAAGAGGATAGTGTTCCCTGAAATGAGTAGGGGGATGCATAGTTATACCCAATTCAGATTCCCCCAATTCTTTTTGGGTGGTGTTCAAAGTTCTACAGGAACTTATATTTTAAATTATATATTTATGGATGAGAAATATCTTATATTTGAAAACCTTTACGATATGGTAGCAGCAGGGAAAAAAAAATTAAATCATAATGATCTTATTCAATCTACAAAAAAGGAGCATCGAGTTCCTAAACCACAATCGACTTCAGATCCTCCTTCGTCAATTGGGGAGAAAAAATCAGATGGTGCTAGTAAAACAAAAGTTTTAGTTGATATTATTGTGGCTCATAATTTTACAACCCTTATGATGGAAAATATTTTTCCTGATATTAAGGAATTAAGGAAATAGGAGATCAAAGTGAAAAATATTATCAAAGAAATTAATGAATGATATCATAATTTTTCACATAGGAAACAACCTTTTCATTGATAAAACTTGAACTGGTTAAGATTGATGGTTTACTTTCTCAAGCACAATCTTGTAATATTGTGATCGATGATAATTCTAATAATGATAATGTTTTAAAGATAATTTTTACCATATTGGATAATAGGAACACAAAGGCACTATCATATTACAATAAGTGGTATAGAGACAAAAAATTCTCACTATTGTAAATATAGAGAGAGACTTGGCCTTGGTAAGTACTTAATATTTTGAAGATTATATTTTATGTTGTTATAGTTTATCTACTGTGAAACTATGGTATTTTTATGTATAGTAAAAATACGAGATATTGAAGACTAAAGTGCAGGTGTTATATGAGAACATTACTAAAGTAAGAGAAAGTGTATGGAGATAAATATTATTCCAAGAGAAATTTGTTCTATTAAACAAGCAGAAGTATACATTACGAAGGATTATAAAGGAGCATGGATTGGATCGCAGGATATTTTGTTGAAGAGAAAAAATTATTAGCATCCTACTCTTCTTTTAACATGGGATACAAATAGTGTGGATAGGTGAAATATTAAAAATATTAATGATGATGCATATGAATTAGTCAAAGCTAGTGTTATTAAATATAGTACAAATGTTGATGTTGTAGAATATGGTCTAGAATAGGGATCCAAATGAATATAAAAAATTATTGTCAATCATTTTATTTGTTAGATGAAAACATTATCTTATTTCCAAATATGTAAAGTTGATGAATACATGGATTTACAATTTATTTTCAACTGTGGATGGAATCAATATTGAAAAATTGGATGTAAATTGTGCTCTTAAATCTTGATAGTTTATTTTTGATGTATAGTTATATTAAATTTTCATTTTGTTTTAAAATCGACTGAATTAAGTATATAAAAAATGATCTCAAGACTCCTATATATTTTATTAATCCCCAAAATATTGATGGATATATGGATTATAATATATTCGCAAACATGTGTGGATTCAATATTGAGGAAGCAAGATTGAACATACTTTTACAAGTAATGTAATTAATTTTTTTTACATCATTTAGTTTTCACAACTATTTAGTCTATTTTATTTCACACAATATATAAAAACATATAAGTGATTTAAAATTTCCAAATATTATATAAAAAATATATGTAAAGGAAAATAACTAAATCACGAGTCAAAAAATATAGATTTTATAAAATGAAAATGCTCGAATGTGTGGTAAATGAAACAAACCTATCCTTAATGGTTCTTCATCACTTATTTTATGTTTTACGGTTGCAGGTCTGCCAGATTCTAGTTCGATTTCAACGTAATATGAGTCTCCATTGGCTATTATCTTATTGACAAAATCTCCACTCTACAAGGATGTCTAAGTAGATAATGTTATTCCATAATGTAATGTCTCCACTCCATATCTTGAAACATATAGTCTCAACCAAGTTTCCATTTTTTGTCGAATCTGTTGTGAATTTTTTATCTTAAAAAGTTAATGCGCTAAAAACCCTTTCATCTTCAATTGAGCCCAAAATTATTGTCTCTATGAGTTCATATTGTTTAAAGTATTCACTTATAGTTTCTCTCAAAAATTTCTCCACCTACGTGTAATATGTACATTTTATGTTGGTTTAGTAAGTGTCTTATATTAATTACTCATTGTCAATGCAAAATGTGTAGCATTTGATATGAATAATTTTCTATTTAATATACAATTGAATTCAACTCCATTAACATATGAATATTTGCAAAACTAATCCATTATTCTAGACATGTATTTTGTAAAGAGTTGAGTTGTTTGTTCTTTACCAATAATTGGATTCCAGAAATTGTGATTTACCACTCACATATCTACAAGAAAATAACTATTCTTAAATCATTATTTGATATCAGAATATAAACTTTCAGATATCTTCATCAAAAACAAAATTGTATCAGTTAGTGCAACATCAAATAAAAGGATTTTCACTGGTACTTTCTCGATATTAGAACATAGGACATAAGGATCTCTTTGCAAAGTGTGCATTGGTATATTTTTCCCATCTACTGAGACATAAAGAAGACCATTGATATTGAATTACAAATAGTTCTTGGGATATTTTTGATCTGTTAATACCATTCAACTACTAAATCTTAGTTCCTGAAACCAGTCTTCACTGGAATATAAGTTATCCAAAATCATACATGCACATTTCCTTAATTTGATAAAATTAACAATGTATATAGATCTTTCTTGAGATTATTTTAACAAGTTGTTTATTTCCTTCAACATAGGAAAAATACGACATAATATTAAAAACTTCTCTAAATCAGTCAAGTGATATAAAATATATTCTTCCTTGTCAAATTCTCTACGATTCATGAACATATACCATTTTTAATTCAAATTGGAAATTTATGAAAATACAAACATCTATTGATACTGCTTGACATGTATCAATATAAAACACATATAGGCTCATCCACTTTAGTGACATTTACAAAATTACTTACAAGCTTGTAAGTGAGATTCATTTTATGAACCATGCAGTGAATAAGTATCATCTACGGGGGCAATGGTTGTTTGAAGGAGAATATAAATCCCAGTTTTCTGACCTTGTATAACAGAAGCCCCATCAGTCCTAACAAATATCAGCTTTGTAAAAATTTAATGATGATACATACCAACTATTTATTTCAAATTCTTAATAACAAGTTCACAGACGTTCTCAGAATTATAATTCTCCATCATTTTGTTCATAGTTAGTAGATGAGGTTACCTTAAATGGTTATTTAAATGGAGAATGCAAACCCACTATTTATTGTCTATGGTTGTGACCTCATCAATAGACAATGAGATAAAAATCACTTTTTTACCTTCTCTCTCAAATCAGTGATTTCAATTTATGCCATACACTATGTCAATACACAACCACTGGTAACTAACTAGTGTGATGTTGGATTGTTTTGAAACCCATTACATTGAAACAATATATTATAATCAATGAGATATGAAATGGGTAATATCTTTATTAAAACATGAAATATTGTCTGGAATTGTATATGTTTTGAATGAAGACTTACATTACTAGATTTTGCAGATTTTTTCTTTTTTGTTCCACCTTTGTTAACAAGGTCTTTAAGATGGTTATAAATATTTTCATATTCTTCTCCATATCTCATATGTAAACAATCTTCCTCATTTTTCCATCTAGATGTTCTTATTAATGTTCCATCTTCTTTATTATTAGACAAATATACTTTCCCACAACGCTTCTCTATTATGTCTAGCTTCAATTTCATTAATTGGTCTTTTCCTAGTTTCCAACAACATATAATACATCTACATTTGCTAGAATTATCAATAGTGTTTTATAGTTCAAAATTTTCAATAAATGAGTATTTAGTTGACCATTCAAATTTATAAGTCCTTTCAAAATTCGACTTCCCACTCTTAGATTTATGATATCTATTTCAGGAATCTTTATCTGAAGTTTGAGCTGGATGGCAATTGACATTATCACTACTATATATGTAAATTGAATTACTATGATGATTACAAATTTCATCTGGCATAAAGTCAGTTATAGTTTTTTCTACATTTGAAATAAATTTATTTACTAATTGCATCCTTCAGGAAATCAACATATGAATTAAGATCAACATAATAAGATTCAAAATTACCTATTAACACTATTGTAAATGTGGGTTGACTAACATATTTTTAAATGTGTATGTCATGTTTTCTTTTTCCTTGAGATATTTTCTTATTTGCACCAGGGGAAATCATATGGGTGATTTTGAAGTCTAAACATGTGACAAAAGTATAAATTTTTAAAATAAAATCTGTAAAAAATATATTGAAGACATTGTGAAAAATAAACCTCATCCTACTTGAAAACATGGTAACATGGATTAGGCTACTGAATAGGGTTATATGAACATGCAATCGGGACACCATCTAGCTGTATACAATCATGCCACAAAATGGTGTCTCATATTTAGGTTTCCTTCGGGTAACATGAATTTTTATACCATCCAACATTGTCTCATATTTAGGTTACCTTCAAGAAACCTTATATATTTAGGCTGTCATCCAATAACAATTGTGCATAATGCATTGAGAGGTCAAACATTATCACTTACCTTTTCAACTTATACCTTCAATTATTTTGGCTTATAGTTTTAATTTTTTGACATGCCTATTTTCTTTACCGTCAGCTTCAAATCGATATTTGAAAATTAAAGAATTTCATAATTATATTGTATTAGTAAATTATGATGAATTAATCTTAGATATAATAGTATATTTTAACATAATGGAAAATATACCAACATAGGTTGGACCTTAATGGAAATAGTAAGGCGTAATTAGGGTCCAATTTATTTATTACCAATTAAATTTTGGAAAACTTACTACCATAAGGTCGTAAAAATAATTACAATTTCCATGTTTAAAAATCCCAATATTCGTGCATGTACGAATATTCACCCCTGAAATGAACCCAGATTTGAATCACCACTATCTAATCTATTTTATACGTATCTAAATCATCTAAAAAAACTTTATCTAATTTTCTACAATGAAGTCATAGATATAGAAAACCTACTCACTATTATTAGGGGCTATAAGATTTGGGCTATTACTTCCTATCTATTACTCCAGAAAAGTGTAATATTCAATGACTGCATTTCAGATGCATTAATCACTACATAGGATGGGATATTTATAAACTCCATCTCACAAATTCATCTTAGGGGTCAGTTTTTGGATTCCGCTATCTTGGTGAGACTAGAAGAAGGGAAACATATCTTCAAGCGAAAATTTTTTATCACACACATAGTAGAACTACATAGAATTTTAATTATAGTGTAACACTCACTAAAAATCACATAGGGGTGACCAAAAAGGTTATTTTGAATAAATAATATGCATTATTTATTTTATATAATGTTTACTTAAGCATTGTGCCGGTAGATATGGTCTATTTTTCAGGTTAAAGTGCCTTAGTGAAACCCTAGAGTGAAACTAGAGTGAAAAAGAGAGAAAGGAAGAAGGAAAGATCATACCCTGAAAAGATATAAAGTAGATAATTTCTAGTAGAATTGCACCAATTAAATAAACTAGTTGCCATGCAGTCCTATGCTTTTCTAGGTGGTTCAATTCGAAGGAAATCCATAAATTATAGTATTCTTAACGATTCTTACTCAATCTAGATCTAGCTAATTCTATTCAATTTCTAGCCCATAACCAGTACAAATCTTCAAATACAAGCTAATTCAATCTTACCTCACTATTGCTTACACTTTTTTATCACCTGAATGATATATATTCCTTATTATTTTTATATCTGTTTGATCTTAGTCCTATGAAAATATTTAATTTTGTTAAATCAAACAGTCAAAAACTTGATGGAAAATAAATTATTTTCAATATGGAAATTGTGATATAGCTATGCCAAGTAACTTCCAAATACCACCAAGCAATGTGTTTGAGTAGGATTCAAATGAATAATTCCTATCTTGGGGAAATACATCACAGAAATACAAAAAATATTTTACTAAAGTGGTGTTTCAATCTATGGACAATGTTTGTACCATAGTAGAAATGTAATCCTTAAAGCGTATAAATTCTTAATGGAAATTTTGATGGAGATGTAATTAATGGTGAAATTTTGAAAATATTTGCACACTGATGATAAAGCCACATTTGCACCATTCAACCAAGTACATATACGATTGTGCATAGAAAATTTGAAATAATGTAAAATAAATTTGAAGAGGTTATTGTATTTTCTATCAAATTTAGGATTATAAAACATATAAAATACAAACAATGCCTTGTTACCTAGATATATCTAAAACTATACCCTATTCATGTTAACAACTCATCCATTAAATTTAACATAGTTTTTTTCTCCTATAAATGAGGGGTCATGCCTTATCATGAAAACCACTCCATTAACTGAACTAAACCTAATACACAATGAGTTGTTATTACACTTAATTTCTTACACAAAATGATATAATATAAATGATATACCAAAGTATGAACTAACCTAGACAATTTTACACACATACACACACAAAGATATGTAGTTACTCAAATTTTCCATTATATCATTTGACAGAATTTATCTTGACATTACATTCTCGCATGGACAAACACACTCTCATCATTCTTTCGTAGCACACCCTAATAGAACATCATGCACTTTCTTATCTTTTCACACCTATATTTTATCATACGATGAATTTTAACTACATAAAACCATCTAGAAATATACATGCTTGGCTCCATAAAGTCAAAAGACACTTTTCTACCTGCAATCCAAAAATGTTAGTTTCAGTAGGAATGTAGAATTACATAGTAACTCTATTGTACAATTTTCGACTGATAGGTTTTTAGTAAATCATACCTCATTTAGGGACCTAGAACTTTTTAAACTCCTCATGTTAAGGAAAACACTAAAGGCAATCAAATATCCCTAAAATATGAAAAGAATCATGAACATTCATTATGGTGGCACCCTCTACTAGTATAAAGTCTTCTCCTATGTATAAAAATCTCTTCCTTCATCCCACAAGTAATAAAAATGACCCTTCCCAAGTATTTAAAAAAATGTGAAAGTGAAGTGAAGCATTTTCAAAGCATGATTGTCATGTATGATTGCACTCTGGTAGATATCACATGCTAGGAGAATAATTTGTGGTGTGGTCCCTCTTCAGAGTAGTGGTGATGTTGACGGTGCACAAGGCTTCTCACAACCCATCAAACTTTATTTTACAGGAAATCCTTCTTTCACTATAAGGGTTTGAGAGATTTACTAGGTTTTAAAATATCTATTTTGAACGTGATTGAATGAGATTGAAACATAGTGACACACATTTCTGGGTAGGTGAAATACTCATGAAGAGACAAAAGTAGATCCCAAGAAGCTCCGAGACTGTATATAAGGGTTAGGATCATATATATGTTGTAGACCAACTTATATGGTTTTGACCAGGCTCAGTTTCATCAAAAAAACATTTCTATTTCTAGATCTACTTATTCATGTACTAAGACTATCCATAATCATGATGATCCACACAAAATCAACTAAGTTCATTATTTCCTATTTCATTTGCAATTTGTTATGTCAATAGTCACTTTGAAAAATGATATTTTTATTTCTGCAATTAATGATGGATGTTAATTAAATAAGAATATCCATCAATAATATTATTCATCCTTGCAATTACATTAAAGAATAGTTTAAAAATTTAAAAAAGGGTGATGTTTTTTTCCCAAAAGAGATAAATCATTCGCAGAACCCGAAACTCTTTAATCAAGCATTGTAGCCCTAACCCATACTTACCTTATGGTTTAATTTTACATTTAGGTCATGTTTATTTGCATCATCATTGTGCCTTGTTGATGTAGTTTTTCTCTTCTACTTTGTTTGGGTATTTTACTTCATTATGCAAACTCTCAAAGACCATATAAATATCTATATAACTTTTCCAAATCTTCTGATTCACATCCTAATATATTTCTCACACATTTTATCAATTCAATTATTATCTGTTTGTTAATAATATTTGTAATCTTAATACATATCATGAACAAGGTGATGGTTCTAATTCTAATTCTTACCACCATACAAAAGACCTTCTTAAGGATGAGGAACAATATTTACAACATTTATTAAAAAAATATGCTAGAAAAATTGGTTTTCTTCTATATGTTGCAAGATATCAATTTAAGAATGCATATATGGAAGCATTTGATATACCCAAATCTGTTGTTTCTACCTCCTTGGGGGACCCTACAATTCCTATGAAAATTGTGTGTATGCCTATTCTTGCATCCAATATTGTTACTACATCTCTTATCTATCATCATAATGTATTACATCCATCTTTATCTACCACATAGGTTCTGGAGTCCCTTGTTTATTCTTTGCAAGAATACTTTTTAAAATTAGAACAAGATGTCTCTCATAATTATAATACTGTGGAATCTTCTAAATTATTCCATAATACAATTACACCTGAAGTTGTCTCATTATATCATTTGAGGTTACTTATTTTGACTACGAATCTACTGATATACTTCTTACTAAGCTATTCCTTATGATTCTTAAAGAATTTTCATTGCAATGGTTTTATGATCTCTCTACCCATTCTGTGTGCTCTTTTACATCATTGGAAAATCAATTTTGGGAAAAAATATCCTTCAACATTGGGGATTAGATATCTTATGCATAAATTTCCAAACTCAAAAAAGGATATGATGAGCATTTCAATGATTATGTCTTTACGTTATAGAAAAATGCTTACAAAGATGAAAATCATAAAAAAATTTTATGCAAAGTGTACTTCCTCCATTATAATAATTAGTCATGTTTGATAAGTTTCAATATTTTGACCATCTATTTCATATAATGAAATAACATGAAGTTAAGATATTACACATTAACAAAATCATGTATTTTGCTATCTTCCCTAATCCATCAAATACCAAGTTTAAAATTAAATCTAATTTCAAAGGAAAATATAATGACCCTAAGGTTTGTTCTAAAGATAGTGTTAATGTTGTTTCTCAACCTACTAAGCTTCAATTACAACCTATAAGATGAAAATTTACATGGTTACCTTCTCCTCTATGCATGGTTTTAAACAAATTACTTGAGTTCAATCCTGTGTCTCTAATTCCCACGGTTTGCAATTGATTCTAGGAAGCCTCAGAGTAAGATCTATGAGGATAATGCTTATTGTGATTATCATAGATGTATTCATCACTCTAGAGATAAATGTCTTAATCTACGAAACATATTTTAGGATCATATTAAATATAATGCAATTTGATGGGATGAGCCCACTATATATACTAAGACTACTAATAACAATGCTAAGCTTAACATATTCAATGATCTAGTTCCTAAGCATAATAATGATACATCCACTTTCAAAGTTTATAATGCTCAACTTTTGGTGCCACCACCACCTTATTATGATCATCCAGTTAGTGATATGATTGTAAATATCACTCATATATAATATTCTACACCAATAACTACTTTTAATAATTTAGATATAGATGACCCCACTTATCTCTAGCACATTATATATTCTTATATCTATTCATAATATTCCTATTCAGGGTGTCTTGGTTATTCCACATACAATTGATGATGTTTTTGTATGAACCTTACTTCAATCTCTTGGTATCTGTTTTGGAATTCTTTTTCTTGATTCTGATCCTCCTTTTTGATGGATCACACTACCAATGATAGTTATATCTAGAATTATATGAAATTCATTTTTGGTTGTTAAATTTGTTTCTACATGAGAATTACAAATAGGTATCCCTTGGGTTCATGTTATTAGGGATATTCTATTCATCATCCATCTATGTATCAAGACAAGCCATCATCATCAGGTCTTCACTATTTTAGGTATTCCTTTTAGGTATTTCTATTCTAGCATGCCTAGTTGTTCAAAAAACATTATCCCTCTTCCTAGTGTAGCTACGGATATATCTATTTTTCACACAATAATTCACATAGAAATAGTTCTCGTTATCATGATAGGACTTTGGTTTGAAATAAAAATTTAAATCTTTATATGTCTCATGATATTCCTTTAGTTGAACTTTTTGCATCACATAGTTTTACGACCTCTAGGTCTCCTCTTAGGCATTACTTTGTGCACATTATCACTAGTGGCTCACACTCTCATATGAATTTATTAATTTGTAAACATAGCATAAATAACCTATACTAAAATAATGTTTACCTGAATATAAAAATTGAAAAAAATCAGGAATGAAATTTGATCCAATGTGTTTTCAAAACATGATTTTAAAATGAATGCAAATACTCATATCAGTTAACCCACTCCCACTGAAACATTCAAGATCCCACTATCACCCAATTTAAATAAAGTGTCATCACTAATTTTTTTAATATGAAATATTCTAATTAAATAACTGATTAAATGTGGAAATAAACTCCAAAATCTAGGATGCAATCGGAAGTTAAAACCGACATCAAAAGCATGATATCAAAGTTCAGCATCTAAGCCTATGTCTCCCGGTTCATACAAACCAATTTATTAAAAATTGTTAAAATTGTAAGTACAATAACCATCACAATCAAAAAATTATATGATTACCTATAAAATGTACTTTTTGACCTTTGAAAGACACTGACATAATTTAGTAAAAAATATTTCACCTTCCCGAAGCACTTACTGAGCACACTCTGTTTGAAATTCCATAAATATTGAATTTAATAGATAAAAAAGGCATCACAGAACTTACAAAATGGAAAAATAATTTCACCACTAGGAGCATAATTAAAATCTAAACAAGTTTCCATTTTTAACTAAGACCCTCCAAAACTATGGATTTTTGAAAGTAGGTATAATATGCCTTGTACACATGTCTACAATAGACTTCCTTTAAATAGCAGTGAGCTTAATTAATAGCTCAACGAGCTACTGGGACATGGCGGTTTTGTAAATATTTTTTTGTTTTGGTGTTGGGGGTTCGAACCACCCAAACCAACCTCCACCATGTTTGATTCCCTTTATGGGAATATCCTACGTTTTTGGTGAATCTGTATTAATATCCTTTATAAACGATTTCACCACCAAGTATAATTGTTGATGTGGACACATATTGACTGTATTTATGCCAACACAAAAGATCCAGGTCTCGCACCACCACCTAGTGGCTTCCATGGAAGGCATCTATCCGTACTTTGTAGGAGAGATTCCGAGGGCTTGAAACTCGGCTGAGCTATTTGAGACGGGGATCAACTCGTTGAGTTTAATGAATAAATCTCAAACCATTCACTAAATCCAATAAGCAAATAAACTAGGTCTAATACAATACATTGTAATAAAATGCAATATACACACATTTATTAATAACCTTGGAAGATATTAAATCGCCAAGGTAAAAATGCGTTGGCTCGGTGTAATAGTGGTGGTAGGCTATGTGGTGGCATAAGGAAACACCTCGTGATGAAAACATGCACATGACATCAAAGGCACCCCTCCATGAAAAGAGTGTTCCAAATCTAGCTCAGGGCCTATAGCTAGCAAATTGCGGGGCCCACCTTTTCGATTCCGAGTGTTGAAGACTGTGGTGTAAAACTAATTTTTAATTTTTGATCAATCTCCATTTTTTCCATGTATTACTGCCTAACTGGCTATTTGACCATGCGTATTCCAAACTTTGACAAGTGATATCTATAACTCACGATCTCTATTTTCAGCGTTCTTGGAACCATCAAAAATATATTAGAAGACTCTACTATTCTTAAATAGTTTAGGGAGATTTTGGGGATTTCTAAAGCTCTAAATTTCCTCCATATAAAATAGTTGATTAGTTAGTAACAAACATTCAATTAGTCAAAAATACACAATCATCAACCATAAAAGGCAATTGTCTACTTATACTCTGCACACAATTTGGATCAGTATAAACAGAAAAATAAATGCCCAAATAATAGACGAATACGTCACTGAAACTTGTAGACTATCATCCCACTGTGATTCCATCAGAAACAAGTAATCAAATAAAAAAAACAAGTCAACAATAGAAAGAAAGTATCCAAATGATACTTTTTGATATGACCCATCACTGAAAATATAATTCCACCAAAAATAAATCAATATAGAAGACATATAAACTACCTAAAATAGGCTAGTGTCCACCATCCATGTGAAACTGTAAACCACTTTAAAATTTTAACAATATAATTTATAATAAACATGTTGGACATAGAAACAAACTGAACTTAGTGAACTACCAACGAAGTATAATTTATCCCCATAATTTGCACTGCAAATAAGCTAGAAGTAAATTGTTTTCAAAATGTTGAAATATATAGTATAGTGAAATTTCATCCATTGAAAAGATCACCAGGTATAATCTGCAAACTAGTTTGTTATTGTAATCAACATAGACTCTTATTGTAACCACAAAGGATAGTTACAATAAATTGCCAAAATCACGGACTTAGTAAATGTGCAAGCATCTTGTATGGGTATAATGAGTTTGTAAGTAAATTAAAAAAACAAAATGGTGCCCAAAATACTTCTTAAAAACAGCCATACATTTCACAAATAAAACCACCAACAGATATTGAAATTCAAGTTTCCAAATATAGACATTTCAACCATACCGACTAAACTTGCATACTGTTGTTAGAAATATCCCAAGCTGAAACATGAGATGTACCAAAGTATACCAGAAAATCAAAGTTGACACAAGGAGATGTAAATGGAGTATTAATCAAAATTTTCAAAGTAAGAAAACCAAATGAGTATGGTAAAAAAATCCCTTAAATTTTCTCACCAAATATGAAATCCAAAACCCATTTAAAGCTTAATGGAAAAATAATTATGTAGAAAAAAAATTGGAATCCCATAAAAATCCTTAAATTAATTGCATGCTATAATCAATCAATAGCTATGCAAAATAAAGTAGAAATTATTTTTACAAACCCATGCCTATGGATTTTCATCCAAAGGTATCATCGAATCTAGGGTTGTAACTTCAACTGAAGGTCAATATGATACTTCATTTACATTTGAAACAGGTCAGTACTCCATATTTGGCTTGCCACTACACTAATGGTGAGATGGATGATTTTTTTGGAAAATGTTCACCCGATTTCTATTGTCACGACAAGGGTCATATAAATTCCTAGAAACATAGGAATTCTTCTTGTCGTCCATCATTTCTGAACCACGAGATTGGTCTTTCCCATTTTCTCGGTTCTTAACAAATGAAAACAACTTCATCAAAAAATTCCTTCTCCTCCAACATATAGAAACATAATGGTTAAGCATCCCATAAAATATATAAGGAAACACATCCATCATTTTCTAAATATCAAAGCCAAACTCCTTAAATTGAAATATTGGATAAGAATTTTAATTATATTCCTTTGTATAATGCAAAGGTGTGTAAGAAAGAGGTGGTGGTATCTCATTGCCTCATCTCTATAAATTTTTACAAAATTCATCTTGTGATAATGAAAGACCTGATTCCCACATCGACACTACCGACAGTACTTGTGGGGTATTCTCTTAGATTTCAGAATCTTGTCTTTGGCCAGCATGCTTGGATCGTTCGTCTGTATCATTTCCCACACTAGTAACCCAATCCTACAAAATGAGGACAATCCTCAAGCTGTATTAGGCTAGCCATGCCTTGACTATCCTCGTTAATACCTCTTCAATAAAAATCGATCATAATTCACAATTTGGATAAAATGGCTCTAGTATGATTTTTAAATGAACCAAATACATCATTACCTTAACCCAAAATTGAATAAGAGTAAGAAGAATATTCATGTGGCAAAAAACTTATAGTTCAGTCTATCATAGTCACTACACCTCAAGTAGAAGTAATGACCTTCTTCTGACCACCACACTAAAAAGTGATCAAGAGCTCATATTTTTATTCTATCTTCATTTTTAAACAATCAACTTGATATTTGAGGGAATCAATCTTGCATCGCATGAATGCATTTTCCTCTTGAACTTGTATACTGATTCTCTCAACCTCTTCTAATCTATCCATATTCAATACTTTCCCCATTATTTCCTCAAACCAAATGATCCACAAAATCCTACAAAGTTACCAAATAAGAAGATCAAGACAAATAGTATACACTGATGGGATTAGAAAATCACAACTGGTATCTAAATGCAACTGAAGCAAACACAAAACTAGCTCTAATATCAACATGATCTATAAACATAGAAAAAATAACCTCTACTAAAATAATGTTTACCCATATTTTAAAACTGACTAAAATCAGGAAAGAAATCTGATCCAATGTGTTTTTACAATCTGATTTTAAAATTAATGGAAACAGTCATATCAGTTAACCCAATGAACCATTACTTATCCCATTATCACCTAATTTCAATAAAGTGTCATCAGTGATTTTTTTAATATGTAATAATGTGATTAAATAACTAATTAAAGGTAGAAATAAACTCATAAAATTAGAAATTAAATGAGACACCAAAAACTTGATAATAGAGTTCGACATGTAAGAATACGTATTCGGGTTCATATGAACCGATATATTAAAAATTGCTAAAATTGTAAGTACAATAACCATCATAATCAACAAAATAGATGAAAACCTGAAAAATATACTTTCATATCTTCAAAACAAATTGAAATAATTTAGTAAAACATCTTCCACCTCCCTGAGACATTTTTCGAGGTCACTTCTATTGAAATTAGGAAAAAAAAATACTTTTGAAGTTAAAAACGACATCATAGAACTTCCAAAATGGAGAAATAATTTTAGTAATAGGAGTTTAATTAAATTATGAACAATTTTTCATTTTTAACTAAGACCTAATTTGGTCTTTAATTCCTTCAAAAATGAATATTTCTGTAAGAGGGTATAAGCTGCCTTGTACACAATCTTGTAATAGACTCCCTTTCAATAACATTGAGCTCACTTAATAGCTCGACAAGCTGTTGGGATGTGGTGGTTTGGAAATTTTTTATTGACTTGTGTTTGGGAAAATATTTTTTTGTTTGGTGGTTGAGGGTGCAAATCACCCCAACCACCCTCCACCACATTTTATTCCCTTTGTGGGTAAATTTGTATTTATAGCCTTTATAAAGGCTTTCACAACCAATTATAATTATGGTTGCAGTGACATATTGACTATTTTCTGCCCATGCAAACGAGGTATGCCTCTTAATACGATGTAGTGGATTTCACGGTATGAGGCGCCACTTGGGTGGCGAGGGACAAGTTTATACAAACTGGTGGCAGGATTCAAACTGCAATCTTTAATTTGGGTGGTGAGGAATTAACTGATGCATAACCATTGTTAAAATAACCTTCTTTTGAAAAGGATCAATCATTTTGGAATTAATTGTGTTGTGTACGAGCTTTATAACTCTTAGTAAGGCATATGAGGCAATCCAATAAAATAGGGAAGGTGGCAAATTCAAATTATATGTTTTCCCTCTAAGAAGGGGTGTATAAAAATTCAAATATTTGTAAGGTGTGTATGGTCTTTAAAGGAGGATTAAAGTGTCTCTAAGTGTTTTAATATTCTTATAGGTGTTAAGTTAGTATGTATGAGTCATGTGTGTGTGTATTGTATCATTAATGTGATTGGAATAATTTGTAAAGGGTAGTTACAATCATTGTAGAAAGAAGTTGAATGGTCAAAAACTTGTAAGTCGGTCATAATGCATTATAAGATGAGTTACATATTAGTGGTTAATGTATTAAAATGTAGAGAAACTCGAATATAGGAGGATATTTTCAGTTTTTGTAAAAATAATTCCTCATGGATAGGAAAGAGATATCATACAAGTTTTATTTGAAGACATCTTAATGAAGAAGACTGTATTTTAGTATGAAAAACCATGAGTGTATTTTCCTTTTAGTTCATTGTAGCATGCACTAACATAAGGAGGAGTTTTTTTGAGGTATGGATAATGAGTTATTGACATCATAATAAGGTTTGAGCTGATTTCTACTATTTACATGAATTTTGAAGTAGTTCATTTACATCTTTGTTTTCCTTGATGACTATGTTGCCTATTAGATGCTTATTGATAACTCTATTCCTTGTAAGAGAAAAATCATGACTTTGAGAAAATGGAGATATGTGTGAAGGTGTTTTGTTTATTTCTATGTGGGTATGAACAATTGTGAAATCTCCTTGTGTTAAGTTGAAGACATCAAACTTGTATGCATTGTAAAATACAACTGTAAACATTGGACTGTGCAAACCAGTTCTGGTACAGAGTCGATAAATTTTACATTTTAACCTTAAATAAATTGAAAATTTGACCACAATAATACAAGTACGTATGTAATATGGGTCACAAACCATTTTCCTTGATGAGTAGTAAATGTTTATGTATATCTTGGTTTACCAGTAGGTCTAGGATGAATACCACTTGTTTGACAAAATGTATGTCATGTTACAATTAATATATCCCCTATTTTTTTAGGAATTAAGACCTGAAATTTGGAGGAAATCATTTTAGGGTAGTCTATTAATATATTAAAAAATAATTAATTATTTTACATTGTTATTTTCTGAGATATTTATGATAGTTTGTAAGTGGGTAATAATGCACAGTTAAGAAGGTTAAGTGTGAGAGTGGGTTAACAAAGGAAGTTACCATTTCCCTTTGAGTTAAGACATGAAAATTTCCAAAATTATAGAAATCAATCATGAGTGTCTAAAAATACTTTAAAGCTTAGATTTAGCATTCTTAAAATGAAAGCTAAAAGGTATTTGGGACATTCCTAAGCTAGTAGGACCTTTAAGAGAAACAATAAAAAAGTAAGGTACAAAGAATTGTTTAATTAGTGTGTTAGGTAAGAGGGTTTCAAGTGTCTCTAAGTGTGTTAGGTGTGTTAATATTCTTATATGTGTTAATTTATTAGATATGAGTCATGTGTGTGTGTAATGCATCATTAAGATGATTGGAATAATTTGTAAAGGGAAGTTACAAGCCTTGTAGGGAGAAGTTTAATGGTCACAAACTTGTAAGTCAGTCATAATGCATTGTAAGAGGAGTTACATGAGAGTGGTTAATGCATGAAAAGGTGGAGAAACTAAAATATAGGAAATATATTTCAGTTTTTAAAAAAAGCATTCATGGTGGAGAGCAAGGAGATATCATGCAAGTTGTATTTGGAGACATCTTTATGAAGAAGACTGTATTTTGTTGTGAAAAATTGTGAGTGCATTTTCCTTGTAGTTAAATGTAGAATACACTATCATTATAAGGAGGAGTTTATTTGGGGTAAGGATTAAGATTAATTTTCATTTTACTTTGGTTTGAGATGATTTGTAGTAAATGTTTACATGAATATTCAAGTAGCTCATTTACATCTTTGTTTTCCTTGATGATTGTGTGCATATTAGAGGCTTCTTGATAACTCTATTCCTTGCAAGAGAAAAATCAGACAGTGAGAACATGGAGAGATGTGTGAAGGTGTTTTATTTATTGCTAAGTGGGTGTGAAGAGTGTTGAAATCTCTTTATGTTAAGTTGAACACATCAAATTTGTATGCATTGTAAAATACAACTGTAAAAATTGGACTATGCAAACTAGTTCTAGTACAGAGTTAATAAGTTTTGTATTTTAGGCTTAAATCACTTGAAATGTTGAAAAAAATAATATGAGTAATTATCTGAGATGTGTATTAAGTGGTTTGTTTTGATGATTAGTCAATTTTGAGTTATATCATGTTTTACCAGCGGATCTTTATATGCATACCACTTGTTTGACAAAAAATGTTTTTCATTTTACAATGAGTATATCTCCTATGTTTTTAGGAGTTAAGACCTGAAATTTGGATGAAATAATGGTAGGGTATTATATTAATCTAGGAAAAATTAAGTTATTATTTTCCATCGTTATTTTTAATATATATTTATGACAATTCAGAAGTGGGTCAGAGTGCACAGTTAAAAAGGTTAAGTATGAGAGTGAGTTAACAAAGGATGTTACCGTTTCCCTTTGATTTGAGCCTTCAAAGTCTACAAAATTATATAAATAAATAATTAGTGCCTAAAAATCCTTATATTTTTGCCTCATCATTCTTACAATGAAATCTATAAGGTATTTAGGACTGTCTTAAGCTAGTAGGACCTTTAAGACAAAAGATACCAAAACTAAAGTAGAAGGAGTTCTGTAAGGAGTTGGAAATTGATATTTTAGGGTCATGTTAGGATAGATAAATTTGAACTAATGAAGCTTTTAAGGACTTCTTTGTGTACTTGGAACTCTGAATTCACTTCTGAACTAACTACATGGTCTTGAGAAGCATAGTGAACACTTCTGAACAAAGGGATGAATATAAGCAATTTTAGTTATCTTGAATACATTGAATGATGGATATAATTATGTCATGAAGTGAATGAGAAGGGTTAGGAGTCTAAGGAGCAAAAAAAGAGTAAGAATAAAGAATTTGCATCCTTAAACTAGATATCCAGTGAAGAAATGGGGAAGAGTTTGCAAGGACAATTGAATACAAGGTTAGATTGAAAGATGAATGAGCAATCAGATGACTCAAATTAGAAGTGAATGAAATTATTGAGAAGGGTATAGGTAAGTGCATGCTTGAGTGAAAGGAATTTAGTGATAATTGACAATTTTTCACTAGATTTGAGCAATCTTGATATGTCTTAGCCTTATAAGCTTGTTAGAAATATCCTCCATTCGGAGGTTGTTGTGGTTAAGTTGGTTTAAAATTTTTCTTTACTCAATATAAGCTTGATTGTAAATATTTTTTTGCATCATTAACCAAGCCTACAGAGTTCGTAATATTCTCGTCCAAGTAGGTAAATCAGTCGGTTGGTAAAATCCTAACTTATAAAAGACATGTGTCTGCACTTTTTAGGAGGTCTGCCAAGTGCTTGGAACTCAGATGAACTATTTGAGATGGGTACCTACTCACCGATTTGGATGAATAAATATCGAGCCATGCAATGAAGCCAATAAATAAATCAACTCGATAAAATATAATACATTATTATACAATGTAATATACACACATATATTAATAACCCTACAAGATATTGACTTGTCAAGGTAAAACCAAATTAGGTAAGTGTTATAGTTATGGCATGCCACATGGTGGCCTGAGGACCCACCACGTGGAAAAAAAATTAAACATGGTGGAGAAGGTACCCCTCCGTTAAGAGAGTGTGAAAAACCTAGTTGAGGGCCCCAACAAGAAAATAACGGGGCCTACCATATTGATTTTAAGTGTCAAAGACCGCTCGTATAAAAGAAATTTTATATTTTTGATCAATCTCAATTTTTCTGTGCGTCACTACCTAACTAGCAAGATGACCATGTGTACTCATAACTTTGACCAACAATATCTTAAAATCACTATCTTTATTTCTAGTGTTCTTATAACCATCGAAAATATATCAGAATGATCTATTTTTATGACATGGTACAGGGAGATTTAAGTAATTTCCCAAGCTTCAAATGTTTTTCGGATCATTTACATATATATTCTATCCTTAAGGATCAATATATAATTTCTCAAACACCTTTGAGGATACCCTCATTCTTCTATTCCATCCTGCAGGTATATCACATCGAATCATACTCAATGCTATACCATTTCTTATTCTCCTCATCGTCCTTTTTCGGAACATATCACCACCATGGTTTTTATTACACTTAAGTGATCCTTTATTACCAATTCCAGGCTTGACTCTCTATCACATTTGGATTTTGGATCACCTCCATGTAGGGTTCTCTTGGCATTACTCTCATGTTATTTCCCCTTATTTCTTAATGAAGTAAGCTATTTATTGGTTCAACTTGACTATTGAATGAGAGATCTAACACCTAAACGTCACTTTGTACACATACACACACTAGGGGAATCCTTGTTTCCTATCTTTATTTACACACTCTATATCAAAAAAAAAAAAAATTAGCATAAAAGAATTTAAATCTTTGTAGAAAATGTTAAATCAAGACTTGTTTCTATGACATTTATTATTTGCACTTTAGATTATATATGTTGTTTTTTCCTTTGGTTTGATAGATAGCAATTATTATTTAGAAAAATTGATTCACTTGGTATAATGAACATGATGAAGGACATACAAAGAGTGATAAATTATGATAGATGTTGGCTTAACCCTTACCCATACTTCTAACCTATGGGGCATCTAATTTTACATATTATATCTAGGGGATATATTTTAGTAATATTTTATTTATTTCCTCATTATTCTTACATACATATAAATTTTCTATTTTCTAATTTTTGTACTAATAAGACTACCACATGGGTATTTTATATCACTTAAATTTATTATTACACTATCTCTTCTATATCATATGTTATGTGCTTTTCACGCCCTCTAGAGATGTTTTCCTTTCATACATGTTTGTTAGTTGTGTATATGTATGTTTTTTCTTACACTATCATTGTGTCCTATTGGTGCTCAAAATAGTCTTGCCCCATTTTCCCATTACAAATATATCAATTTATCGTCTCTGTCACATTTTGTCTTCCCGTACTATGCCTGAAAAAGTCTCCACCTTCCTTTTGCTAACAAAATCAGTCCTTTCCTAGACCAAGGATCACATATAGATCAAAAATTGTTTCCTCGTTTCTCTGTTCATCTGAAAAGGTCTGTATTTGGGTGTAAAAAACTCAGGATTTCCTGTTATTTCCATTTTCCATAGTCGGGATTTGTTTTCCTTGTCATTTTTACCCGAATTACTTGAAAAAAAACTAATGGATGTAGCTTGGAGGAATTTATTTAAGTCCTATAACGTTTCTAAATTCTTCGTCCTTGGAAAAAATTTCGTCTCTAGGCTCAAATGGTCATTTTTCCACATTTTACTATTGGAAATGTGTTTCTCCCAATCAAATTTACATCTTTGCATCAACAGGAAATGTCACATGTTTTGGTTGGATGCGGCTTTGTAAGGTACTTCAAATATTTTATGAATCACCTCAACTTAAAAAACCTGTCTACGTGGAAGAACAACGCTCATTTAATGATTTGCTTTTTGGTTTGCCTTAGAGTTTTGTCGAGAGGACATATGGAGGTTTCCGATGCTCTACCCAAAATTAGACAAAATTTTTATGAAGTTAGTACTATTTGGCAGGGTAAGGACACGTGGTGAGCCCACACTCATTCAGGGTCTTTGCTTTTGGGAACCATTTTGAAATTGCACCATGAAGGCAAGTGGAGGCTTTCGCTAGGTCTTCCCATACTTAGTATTTTTTTGAAAGTGTTGGAGAGGCCTGGCACACGTGGAGGGACCATGCATGTTTGATGACCTACCCTTGAATTTAATTTTAAAGAAGTGCCAGGAGGACACTTGGAGGTATTTGTTCACTTCGCATTTTTTTTTGGAATTTTCAACAACCAAAGGAGATTGCCTAGGAACCTGAAACATGGCACCTTCCACTGTGCTTCAAGCCTTCAAACAATTTAATAAAGGCCAGGACACGTGGTGATCCCATGCTCATTTAAGGTCTCAAATTTTGGGGACAATCTCAAGATGCGCCATTGTGATGCGTGGTAGTTTGAAAAGTCAAAAGGCGGGGAAGAAGACCATCAGGAGCAACTTGGATTTTTTTCCTCTTAAGGATTAAAATATCAAAATGGCCCATAAGCCCGACAAGAGGGAGGTCATGGTTGGTTTTGGAAAGTCAAAGAATGCGGGGAAGCGGACCATCAGAGGCATCTTGTATTTTTTTCCTCTTGTCATCAAAAGGATTAAAACATCAAAATGGTCTATGGGCCTGACAAAGGATGAGTCAAAATTTGATGGGAAGGTCAACGATGGAGGTGTGGACTTTTGGAGGAAATTTGGAAAAATTTCCTTTTGTGGAGAAAGGAGTTAAAAGTGTAAAATGAAGCGTGTTTCCACTGGTACCCATGTCAGAAGCTAAAAGTAGAAGGGCAGAGCTACGGGGGTAATATGGAAAAAAGTACCTTTTCCTAAAAGGAGGTGAAATAGCATAATTTAGCTACGGTTACTTTGGGACCCACCTTAGGACACGTGTCAAGCTCATTTCTCAAGGGTGGAGGTGCGGAGCAAAAGGTGAAAAATTTACATTTTTCCAAAAAGTTGTAAAAGGAAAAAGGAACCCTCAGGCCCATTTTAAATTGGATCTCCCATGTCGATGGTCCAAATTCAAAATAGAAAGATAGATGGGTAATATGCGTATGTATATGATTTTCTACCATTTTTCTCCAAAGCTCCTAGGGATGCACATTCTTATGGTTTTTTCACCCTGGTTGAAAGGCACAACCATAAAGTAGTGAGGACAGATCAAATCCTCTTGAGGGTGCTACCCATTTCTCCATATCTGTGAGACAAAGAGCAAGTTGCATTTCATCTGTGGCTTTAAAATGACACACTACATGCTCTACTTATCTCTAAGCTTCTTACCAAACTTGTGATGTTGCGTAGCTTCTAAGGGAGAATCAATTTGGGTACCAACATGTCCTAATTAGGGCCTTGATTGTCTTGTGACATTATGGGTATCCCATGTTTTCAGCATCATGCCTTGTGTGTGGTTGTGTATATCATTTTTCATGGATCAAGCACTTGATTTTCTTGCAAAACCATTGGTGTCCTATGTTTGTAGAAAATTCACCTTTTTTGTGACAATGTTTGACATGGCTACACTTGTTTCTATATTGTATGCACTTATTTTCTACTAACACATGATTTTCTGTTATTTTTTATTACTTTTATGTGGCATTAACAATGTTATTGTTATCATGTTTCTTATTTTGTGCCCTATTTTTTACCATGAAAATCCCCCTTCTAAGTACATTTTATTCTTGGTGGTCACCACATTATATTTTTAGAAGATATACATATGTTCTTAGGGTTTAGACATGGGTCTAAATATTTTCTCTTGAGCTATGTTCTCAAAAATATTCATCATACATACCTCAAAATAAAAAGAAAACATATGGGGTTTATTATAAAATTCTAGAAGACACATGCATTTTTTGGGAACATTCATTTTTTGGGCATATGCAAAGGTAAAAAATAATACCTTAGGATTATACTTACACCTAGGAACTAGGAAAAATCTGCACAGGGTCAAGAATGTATAGCATGATCAAGATGGTAAGGATTATTTTTACCATATTATATGGTTTTTATTAGGTGCATTTTATCCATACATTTCAAAAATATTAGGGTTTTCATCGCTGGTACGTAATTTTCATATGGTTTCATAATTAGATTAATTCATGTTGGTACATATTCAAGGGGAATTAACTATTTAATTCTCTCTTTCTCCAAGGTACTCATTTTCATTTCCATTTTTAGGACATAAAGGACATGGGTCTATTTTCTCAACTTAGATTTTAGTCTACAATAAGTTCTATTTATTTTCTACTTAGCTATGTGACACATGGGAAGAGTATGGGGCCACTTATACTCTTTTTATGGCATGTCCTAATTTTAAAAAATGGGATTATATTTTTCTATAGTGGTATGGTCCATACGGCTGAGAAAGTTATAGAAATGGATAAGTAATTCGTTGGAAAACATCCCTATACTCTTTCATTTAAGGGAAAGATATCAGATTTGTTGAATGAATTTGATACATAGTCTTCTTCCTTGATAGAGTCCTTCAATTATTCATATTTTTTGTTCTTCTATTTAATATTCATGTGTTTAATTGGTACACCTAATGCATCAACCTATCCTCAGAACAAATTTTGGAGTGATCACCCTGAATTATCAATAAGAATCTAGCAAATCTAGAATCTTCAATGCATAAGAATGGGAGCACATTCCCTTTCCAAAACAATAATTTTATTCCTTCTATGATTTTCATATCTTTTGTATTTTCTTACTACGTATTTTTTAATAGTACTTTCATTGTATTTTTGAGTTACATATCAATTTCCTATGTTAGGAATCGACTACACTCTATGTTGTAGGTTTCATTTTAGAGCATGTGAACACCAACACAATGGGATAATACAAATCAAATTTATTGCGAGTGGATACAAAGGTTGTCGAAAAACTCAAGTATATTTTCCTTTAAGAAAGTAATTTCATTTCATAATTGAAGGGAGGAAAATATAGACATTAAATTTAGAAATCTATCCTTTGACAGTATTGATCTTAACATTCCACACTCGCATTTAAAAATACTCTCTCCTTACTCTTTATTAGCACGCCATAATAGAACCTGATGCACTTTGTTTTCTATTAAAACCTCTCTAAGGTCATTATATAAATTATAATAGTATAGAATACATCTTCAACCATTCATGATTCGACTTATAAAGTTACAACCCTCTTTTCTCTCTCTATCTAAAAACATTGGTTTTGGTGAAGATGTAGAATTTTATATTGACCCTATTGTAAAGTTTTGTACTAACAAATTTTGATTTAACTATTTCAATTCTATAACATTGTTATGAATAAATATAGCCCATTCATAGCCTTTCATGACATAAAAAAACATTTGGAAGTATATAGAATAAAGTAAAGCATACGTCATTTAGTGACCTGGTATTTTATGAACTTTTCATGTAAAATCAAGAACTAAAGGCACTTAAACCTCTGTAAATTGTGAAATAAATTGTTTGCATCAATTAGGGAAGAACCCCTTAATAGTAGGAAGTATCCTACAAGGTCTAGGAGTTTCCACCTTCATCCTAGAAGCATGAAAAGTGACACTTACCAATTATTTGAGGAAGTGTGAAACTCTGGTGAAGAAATTTTCAAAGCACAACTGTGAAGTCTAATTGTTCTACGGTAGATATCACATGATAGGAAAATGATGTACAATTCAATCCCTCTTTATAGTAGTGGTAATGTCACTAGTGGATAGGGGTTTTGAAAACCTACCTAACATTTTTTAATAGGAATTGCTTATTGTAGTAAGGGTTTGAGGGCTTGAGCATTATTTTATAAAGCAATTATGAGGATAAGAGAAAAATACGGACACATAAAGAAACAATTTCGAGGTAGGAGAAACACTAAGGAAGTTTAAAACCTAGCTTTCAAATAGGTCGAAGACTATAAATAAGGTTCAATATGGTATGGATGTTATGGAATGAGTTTTACGGTTTTGACTAGGCTGAGTTTTAGGTTACAGTTTCATTAATGAAGTATTTCCAGTTCCATATCTTGTTTTTCCTGTGATTAGACCCCACAAATTTTTCATATATGTGCTCAAAATTAGCTATATGTATCTTTTATCTTTTATTTTTTCATTTGTTAGGTCAATATCCCTAAAGTCTGGATCATTTTTATAGAAGAATCACACAGAAAACATCTTTGATATATTAATTTGAGCACCATTACATATACACATGAGTTGAATTCCTATTATTATGGAACCTCCTAAAACCAATCAATCCTACAATATCTCATATACTCCTATATTCGTTAGTTAGTTCAATAACTATACTCATGTACAATATAATGCAAAACTTTATGCGATATTATATTGTTATTTCTAACAATATAATATTAACAATATTTACCGTATTAACTATAGGGTTAACAACTAACATAATTTTTACCTTTCGGTAAATATCAACCTGTTACTATTTACCTCTCGGTAAATCACCCACAAACACGTGAACATTATAATTCCTAACATCCCCCTCTTAATGTTTACATGGTAGTAAAAGAATTTTCACACTTCCTCTGCAACCTGATGCCTCTGCACACTCATGATCTTGGCACACACTCAAAATGAAGAAAGAAATCAACTTCTTATTGACTTTGTGCTATCGGGAACACATGTTACTAACAAGGATGGGAACACAATCAGGAATCATCTTCTTATCAACCAGTCACTCTAGCAAAAACATCTGAACAACCTTAACTAGTTTTTTGGAGGCTAACCAAAAACCTAGGTATGAACAGGAACACATCTGACTGTTATACCTCGTTAAGACTCATGATGCTTCCGTTCACTATGCTATTTTTTCTTCACTATGTTTTTTGCATTAGGGAAATAGGAATAATCACATACACAACTGAGAAACTGGAAATGGAACATTGGATCATGTTTATCATGTTCCCCCCTCAATGTGAAATTTCCACTTATTGAAAACTACAAACTATAAAAAAAAATGAAGTGCATGAAACCACACTACACACACGTGCCACCAAATTAGTGAACTAGCCCCATCGTTGGCAACTAACAAGAGGTCATTGTCTGACCTCTAGCCTCTGATGCCTCCATCCTCTAGTAACATGCTACTAACTCAGACTGATTTGGATATGAAGCTCAACTATTTCCACATTATTTATTATATCTTCACTCCCATGATGTGAAACACTTTATTTTTCTGAACGTCAGGTAACACCAAAAATGTGTCTGTAAGATATTTTGTTACACATTGTATTTTTCAATGAAATTTGAATCAATGCAAAGATGATAAAAAAAAAACACTTTTGTAAAAAACAACACTCGATTTTGAGGTACAAAGAAAAATTTATTAAGGTTTTAAGTTCCCATAAAAAAGGCCCAATTTGAATTAAAATTGGATCAACGATTAAAAAATTTCTCCAGATGAAGAGAAAAATTATCGTGTGACCACTCGTGAGAACTAGGAGGAAATGAGGATTCCAAAAATGTTAAAGGCCCAAAACAATGGTGTTGGAAAACTATTAATTTGGCTAAAAAACATAATAATTTCCCTTAAAATGTAATTATTAAACAAAAACTATTGTAAAATTAATTTTTTTGAACTATAGTCGTTGCGAATTTTTTTTCCAATAAGCTAGGTAAAAAAACATCCTATAAAAGAGGATGTATTACAAACAATAAACCCGTAAATAGTGATACAGGTATAACAAAATAAGCATGTACATAATATTGTTATTCTGTTTTATAATATTACTTAATTAACTAAATATGACTAACCACCCAAACATATAATGGAAACATTATTATTAATTTCCTAACATTCCCCCCTTAATGTTAACATGGTAACAATAGAAATTTCACACACTTCTTTCCAGGAGGAAAATCCAGTCACATAAAACTCTACAGATTGTCTCAGTCTTCAGATGGACACTATTAAAATGCAAATGCATAGGTGTGGAAACTAGTGGAAAGTCCAACACAGGTCTAGAACAACGAACTCAATTACAAAAGCACGCACTCTCAAATGATGTCAGTAATAGAACTTAAAACCCCCAAAGTCTTATTTATTGAATATTTGAATGAAATTCATCACAAACATCCATTTTATATATGCTGCATGCCACGTGGGTGGTTTTGAATGACCCAAACTTCTATATTTTTTAATAGCTTTTACAGTGACATGACTGAAGAAATGTTATAGTTGTTTCTTCCTTTTGATCACAATAGCCACACACTCATACACAGAATAACACTCCCACTAGAAAGTCAAGATTTGATAGAATAAAAATCCACAAAGATCTTCCACACGACTATCAAGCAAACCTAAGCTAAAGCTATTTAATTTTAAACTAAACATTTTGCACAAATTTAGTTTCTCTCATTACTAGGGGCAGAATTTTTTTTGGAGAATCCCCTTAATAAATCTTCAGAAGCTCATACTCGCTCTGATACCAAATCTAAAGTCTGGATCAATTTTATAGAAGAATCACAAACAAAACTTCTCTGATATATTCATTCAAAAACCATTACACACACACACACACACACACACACATATATATATATATATATAGGAGACGAATTCATATTATTATGGAACCTCCTAAAACCACTCTATCCTACAATATCTCATATACTCTTATATTCATGAGTTAGTTCAATAACTATACTCACATACAATATAATAGAAAACTATATGCGATATTATATTGTTTTTTCTAATAATATAAAAGTAACAATGTTTACCGTATTAACCATAGGGTTAGCAACTAACATTATTATTTACCTTTCGGTAAATATCAATATGTTACTATTTACCTCTCAGTAAATAACCCACAAACATGTGAACATTATAATTCCTAACAATATCCACTTTGATAAGTCTTATTCTTATTTATTCAATTGATGTTGGAAGTTAATTAAATCAAAATGTCCACTTATAACATTACTCATCCTTTTTATATATGTTGATTAAAACACTTAAAACTTTAAAAATGTGGGATTCACTTCCCAAAAAGGTTAAATCACTTTGAGGAAAATTTGTGGTGTATGCAATTATATGTATGGGTTAAATTTTTATGGTGGTTTTTGATTTAAAATAGCCCTTAAAAAAGGCTATTTAATGGTTATAGAATAAAAAATTAAACCACCTATGGGGAAAACATAATGATAGTAATTGTAATTATGATGAAGGAGTGGACAGAATAAAATTGTGAATTTCTAATTCTTCAATTGTAATCATAAAAATCCCATGATTCCAAGTCCATCACCAATCTTAATCTTAGTCTCATAAATACAACTATTAATATACAATAGTACATATCTTCGATTGTTACAAACATGCATTATTCATTTCTTTGAAATCCTTTATAGAAGGTGAGAATATCCAATCCCCACATCAATCAGAGGGATTTTAAGATTCCATTTTTCTGCAAAATATCCATATATGATTGTATGGAAAGTGCATAATTATAGTGGATATCGATAAAGTGTTACAACAAATCAATGAAAAAGACTTATTATCATAGAATATCCTAATTCCATACAATAAAAAATAAAAACTAACAAATTTTTTAGTACTTGAGTGGCCTGTTACACATGTATGTAAAATGTATGAGAATCTTAGAGAGTATACATGGATTATAAAAAAAAATGATCATGAGAAACCTAGTTCCCTTCTTTTAATCCAACTACGAAATAATTTTTTTAGAAACCGGTCTTGATTAGATTGTCAAACTTACCTCTGTAATTTTGGGACCATCATTATCTTGTTTCCATTAGAAATTTTCAAAGAAATATTTTAAAAATTTATTTCCACACCAGTGAGTTTACCCAAACAATGTATGCCCAAATTTTGGTTGAGATTGATACCTCAAAAACCTACCTGATAACATTGAGCTTAAATTTCAAAACTGAACTTAGCCCAGCCTTTGAATTACGAAGGGTTTCCTTTAAAATTCCAAAGGTGTTTATCTTTGAGGCATATCATTGATGATTGTGAGATGGAAAATTTAAAAATTAAAGGGCCACTTGCTGTAAAAATGCTCCCAGATCATTTTTTTTATTTTACAAAAGGAGATTTAAATTCAAAGGTTGATTTAGAGGAATTGGTTGATTATGTTCCTGAATATTCACTTAGAGAAATTTTTATTGAAGGAAAAAAGGAAAAGTTAAATGCAGATATTGAGCGAAACAAAAATGTTGTATCAAAATTCTATAGACCAGATAAGGAAACTTCTCATCTCTTTCCTTTAAATAATAATGCATATCAGCTAATTGAAGTTCTTAAAGTAGTGCTTCATGTTAAGGACACCTCAAAAGGTTAGAAAATGGTGCAGGGAAAGAAAACATCCTACCACAAGCAGACTTTTTCCCCTTTGTAGTTGTTTATTTTCGTTGGAGGGTAGTTGTTCCTAATTTTATTATTGTTGTGTTTAATGTTGTATTTAGGTTTTCATGCCTTCTTTTCCTTGGTATGACCATATTCAAAAAATTATCATTTACCCTTTATTTAAAAATATACTATGAATAGAATTTTTTTTTATAGATAAATATATCCTTCAAATATAAAATAAATAGATAGTAGATATGAAATGACTTTATTTAAATATCGATTCGTTTCTTTGCCTATGCAAGGACAAAAACACATTCATACATGTCACTCTATTAGTTTATGGCACATGTTCCCCTTAAAATGTTCACTCTGTAAAGGCCCTAATTTAATTACTTATATCTCCTTTGTAAATTTTGGTGTCAATAAAATTAAAAAAATAATATTAAATTGAAATATAAACCTAAAAATATAAATTAAATTAGAAAATAAAATCAAAATTGACTGATATAATGAAAGAATATAGTTGACAAAAGAGTACACAAAAACTTCCAAACTTAAATATTTACAATGGAGAGAAAAATAAAATACAGTCAACACACGTTAAAAACTATATTACAGGGTTATATGGTATGTAAACAATGAAATTGATTCCTAAGTATTTTAACTAATTTGTTAAAGGACTTGGTAAGGCTAATGCTACATCAAAGTACTATTAGAATGTTATATGCCTGAATTGTTAACATTATCATAGCACCTAAATCACATATTAATTTCCATATCTCATGAGTGTGTGTGTGAAGAAAGTACATTATTTGTGATATGACCATGTAATAATGTAAGCATTAGGTTTTACACCATGACATAACTATAAGTCTTACAATGTGTAAATACTTGTGTTAAAATTTTATGGAATTATAGTTGATGGTGAAAGTGTGTAAATTCGAGTATACAAACAATCACTCCAAATCTAGACTATTCACCTATATATACAAATGTGCCTATAACATGTAATCTAATGTAAATCAAATATCTGCATCTACATAAAATTTTAATACAATATACATAAAAAATATAGCGAACAATGCATGATAAGAAAGGCATGAAAAAATTTACCATGAATTTACACTATTAATATTGAAACTTAACTACACAAAATTTTGTAGCATTGATTTTCAGACTTTGAGGTTTTATTTCAACCTAAATATAATATGTACATTTTTATACATTGTCATAACATAGTCTTCATATATATTTCTTAGGTATGACATGTGATATTTCTATGTATACATATTGAATTTACACACATATGTATCTATGTATGTATGTATGTATGTATGTATGTATGTATGTATGTATATGTATTGATAGTGTATGATATTCATTTTACTTGTATTTATATATTTACTTGGATATTTCCTAAACTCATGGGATATGCTTTCTTAGTTGTAGTAGTTGTGTTGATTTAGCTTACCATTTCTATTGAGTTAGCCTACTAGTTGTGTGGAGTCATCTCTACCTCAAGAATCAATTAGTGAGAGTTATTCCCCACTAATATAGGAGGAGGTTACACATTGAAATCATATATGTAAATCACTTACATCATTGTATCTTATGGATGATATGGAGCACTGATTTGACTTGGATTTGTTCTTTTTTTTTTCATTTTATCTCGTTGTTCATCATAAATTGTAGATTTACATGTGTGTGCTTAGTCTTGCCTTTGTAAAATTCATGCGTCACATTTCTCATTGGTTCACTCTTTGATTTAGCAAATCCTTACGTACCCAATATCGTATCAAAGCAACACTAGTATTAAGCTTGTCTGGTTTTTATTCTGCTAGTTTTACATGAGATTATTGTTTACATAGACTTGGTGCTATGTGTGTTTATTTTGTTGGTATTGTATTATCTTGTTGGTTCATGTTAGTACTGCACCTTACAATTTTGTATCATACATATATAGATATGTTGATTGGTATCTGGGCTATGCTAGTTGTACCATGGACTTTTTTTGTACATGTTATTCTTCATAACCCTCAATAGGGCCTTATGCATCCCCAACAAGAGGTTTGACTTTTTTTTTGGTTTGAAAACTCTCTGTTTTTCCATAATATGTTACAGATCTGAAGTATTGAGTACCAAGATTTGAGTATTTTCCATCTCATAGGTCCTCAACAAAAAGGTTTTCTCTTTAACTATCTAAACACCTCTCTAATTAGAGGAAACATTATGTATTTTGATATGGTTTTTGGCTAGGCAGCACATTTGGAGTTTTTGGATCCTTTGCTCAAACTAGGAAGTTTCTATATCCTTATTCCAATGTGTTCAGGATTGTATTTGGCATCCCAGATACCTGTAGCTTCAAAAAAGGTAATAACTTCCCCATTTGCAGTGTTTTTTCAGTCAAAGGAAGCACCATATTATTCCAACACAAGAAAAAATCAAAAATTTCTTCAAAAATGTCCTTGTAATTGTCCTTTTGTCAATGGCAGCGCTAAGCTCAAGGAAGAAAAATGAAACTTGGGTTTCTCTTGATTGGTATCAAGAGAAAACCTTGATGATGAGGACCTATGAGATGGAAAATAACCAAATCTAAGCATTCAATAATTAAGATTTACAACGTATTGTGGAAAAATAGAGAGTTTTTGAACTAAAAAATAAGCCAAACCTCTAGTTGGGTATGCATATGGCTATGCTCAAGGTTATGAAGAATAGTATGCATATGTTTATATCATACATATATAGATCTAATGATTGGTATCCGAGCCATGTTGGTTGTACTACGACATTTTTGGTACAAAAAATTCTTCATAACACTGATTAGGGCCATATGCATCACCAACCAGAGGTTTGACTTTTTTTTGGTTTCAAAACTCTCTATTTTGACACATTATGTTACAAATATGAAGTATTGAGTGCCTATATTTGAGTATCTTCAATCTCTGACATCCTCATACACAAGGTTTTCTCTTTCACTATCCACACACGTCTAATCGTAAGAGGAAACATTTTGTATTTTGATCTTGTTTTTAGGCTAGGTAATGCATTTGGATTTTTTAGCTCTTTTTCTGAGCCTGGGCAATTTCTATAGCCTTATTCCAACGTCTTCAGGATAGTATTTGGCCTCCATATACTTGTAGCTTTGAAAATGGTTGTAAATTCCCCATTTGCAGTGTTTTCTCATTCAAAGGAGGTGCCATATTAGTCCACCATAAGAAAAAATAATAAATTTCTCCAAAAACATCCTTGTAACTATCCTTTTTCCTATAGCAGCACTTAGCTAAAGGAAGACAACTAAAACTTGGGTTTTTAGATTCAAAATTATCTTTAAAGTAGAGCCCAAACACCTAGAAAACCTCTCTCATCTTAGAATGCCCTCCTCACACAACTGTAATGAGCGTATGGTAGATAAAAAAAATAGAAAACACAAAAAACTATAATAATTTTTATGTTTTCTCAAACTTAAAATAGGTCTTTATTACTCTCTCCATGTAGAATCCACTTTTAAGGAGTAAATTACATTACTTTTCTCATTTTGAATTTTCCTTATTTCTAATATAAGCATTTTATGCTTTTGAAATGTAAGTTGTTTTGGATAAATTGTATTAACGGAGAACTAAATGTTTTGTTAAATTTGTATCTTTGTTGTTCAAAGATAAAGGGTGAGGCCGAGGTTGACAAGAGCCCAATTACTCCTCACAAAATAAACTTGTTTCTTCTTCATAATTTTCTGGATCCAATGATTATATACACAACACCCTTTCCTCTCAATTCTAGAAAATTATAATCAGTTTGCAAAATTTTAATTGAATAAGGCATTATATACGGGAAATTTTATTTCCCGTAACGCTTGATTGGTGGCTCATATTTGAGCACTATTCGAGTTAAAAGTGGATTTCTTATCATTCTCTACATGATTTCTTAATCTATTTTTGTAAACAAACTGCTTTATAAAGTGCTGCATTTTGGGGGGGTTCTTGCAAAACTCTATGGGGATTTGTACTTTTTACACTAAGTTATAAAGAATCACATTTTTGGAGGATTTTTTGCAATGGATGATGAATAAGACAATGATCACTTGGTTCATTTCTTATTTCTGCAATAAGCACATTTAGTGCATGTGTTTCTCTTGAGAATAAGTTTTTACATGCATTATAAATGGGTATCTAAAAAGGCATCTATTTTAAGAACCCATATTGAGGATCATTGTGTCTTCCTTGTAGTATTTATGGATTACTATAGTACTTTTTGAGTGTGGCATGTGCACACAAGTTCTCCATTCCTCTGGAGTTTTAAATTAGTCCTCTATTTTTTTGTGACTATTTGGCTAATCGATGGCTTTCAAAACAATATTGGATAGATTTGTTTGTGCAAATTTTTCTTTTTAGAGGGTAATCTTTGGATCAAGTTCTACTTGTTGGATATTATTTATCAATTCCTCATCAAGATTTTGATTCCTATTGGGTTGTCTTATTTATTCCCATTTCATCTTTTTATGTACTTGGGTACCTAGCAAGGCCATGTTTGTTACCAAGACCCAATTCTTTTATCCACATCATCAGCTTCATCATCTTAGGGGGTGCTTCTAGCCTTATTCACTTCTTCATTTCTCTCTTTTTTGGGGGAGTTTTTTCCCACTCGGTTTTTTCCTTTTCTCTATTTTATAAGAGATTTGCACTGTAAGTGGGTAGCTCATCAAGCCTTGTTGTCAGGACCCACTTTTATTTTCACTTCCCACCTAATTTGTGTTGATCGGGGTGTGTTAGTGTAGGATATTCATTTTAATTTTATTTTTATTTACTTAGTTATAGAAGTCATGTTGAATTAGCCTACTAGTTGTTGGAGTCAACTCTACTTGTAATATCAATTAGTGAGACTTATTCCCCACTGATCTAGGAGGAGGTTTCACATTCACCTCCTATTTGTACATCACTTACATAATTCTATATTATGGAGCATATGGAGCTTTAAGTTTATTTTGAGTCATTATTTATTTTTGTATTTTATCTCATTGTTCATCATAATTTGTGGATTATTATGTGTGTGCTTAGTCTTGAATTTGAGCAATTCATGTATCACATTTCTCACCAATGCACTATTTGATTTAGTGGATCCTTGTGTTCCTGATGTGTACGTGCATGTGTATGTGTATGTGTATGTGTATGTGTATATTTTAGTTCGCTCAATCCTGAAGAATTTATTTTGTTAAAAGAGAGGTCATAGGGTTGAATCCTATAAGGGGTAAGATACATATGTCTTGTATTTGAAGCATGGTTAAATGTCTCATATTTACAAGAGTATGATGTAGTCCCATATGTTATAAGCTTCTTATAGGATGAAAAACAAACTTCCTAACATCATATAAAGCTATAAAACCAATTATTATTAATAGATGTGTCCACTTGTGTAAATTTGTATACAATGCTAGTTATTAATTATTTATTTCCCTGTAAAAGGTAGGATAGTTCATGGTTAAGGATGTATATTGAGATTGTTGGAGAAGTAGATTGGATAAAAAATGTAATTTTTTTAGTATAATAATACATATCAAACTAATGATGTTTGTATAAACAACAAGAAAGATTTTTTAAATGATGAATATCATGAGTTTGCTCCTTAATAATGAGAAATTTGAATTTCTTTGAAAATACCATTCACTTCCTTGTCAACAAGATATAACAATGTGTTCCATACAATGTGATTAGAGGAAAGAGAGATTCAGTGTGAAGGAAATATACAATAGAAAAAATACATTAACATAAGCATTATAAATCAATATATTTAGGCAATAAAATAATGATATGTTATATGAGGTGAATGAAATTAATTTTTAGCATGAAGATATGTGTTATGAAAAATCTACTACCTTCTTGAAGATATCAATGTCTACAATCTTGTTACATTTTAATCAAATTTGTAGGTAGTTAAACATTTCTAGGAATAAGAAAAATATATTAGAGGAATTTTAAGCATGTTCTCATAAACCAAAAGGTATCACAGTCATTATATATTGATGGTTAAAAACTGCATATATATTTATATATCTACATTCCTCTATTAGATTCATTTGAATAAACGTGCACCATCTTGACATATTCACCAACCTCCAAATTAACCCCAGATAAATGTGGCATGTTTTCTGATACACTTGCCTAATCTTCAAATATGTGTCAAATGTTTTACTTTTTCCCATGTCTTCATCGAAATAATATGAATTCATAGGCCATATTCTTGACCTTTTGGAACCTAATTTAAGGTTTTGAGGTGTAAGATCCTTTCTAAATGGCTTACTTCCCAACTATGCTAATTCTTACCTTTTTATTTAAATCACATGCTTCTTAGTTATTCATTTACGTCTCTCCTCCTTGAAGTAAGATTTTAGGGGAGAAAATACACTAAGTATTAATGGTTGCAATCTGTGAGAGGTGTGCACAATAAATGTTAACAAATCTATTCCCAAGCTCCTTGCCCCTTGTGTTTTTCCTAAATAAAAATGTGAACCATGTCCATGACATATCATTAAATGCATGTTTGTTGGATTGTCTCGAGTAGGTATATATTATGCAAAATTATGTATCCATTTCAAAAATAAATATGTGGTCATCCATGCATGAGCTTGATATGTCATGTAAGCACAAGGATCACATATTTCAATGTACTTATGTAATTTCTTGTTATTATTAAAAAAGATAAAATCCTGGAATGTTTTATCCAAAATCATATACACAACAAAATATGGTAATTAATTCCATTCTTCTTGAAATGATGCATGGTACACTTTTTTTATAATGCCCACTTCCTTTAGACCCTTTTTTATGATATTTGAATAGATTCTCTTGAATTTTTATATATTTAGTTGGACACACTGATAGGGAATTTCGATATTGAGACATTATTTATATTAGCATGACATTAAATACTCAACTAGATTGTATTGATTCTTATATATACGCATGGATGGTGTTAACCTTGTAATGGATGATTATAGTGTTGTTGTGTTTATTCTGATCATGCAATTATTTGATGATTTTAATAATGTTCTGGCATTCATATTTTGGTGACAAATTTCAATGATGGAATGTTTTGCTGACACAATTATGTTTGAATTTCTTATGTTGCACGTAATTATAATAACGATTGATTAAGGTAAAATGTAAATACACAATCCTAATATGATGTTATAGTAGCAATAAATAAATGCAATAATGAAATACAAAAATATACCAAATCCAAATAAGCAATAAATATGTAAACTGTAAGTGTAAAGAGAGAGTAAGAGTTATTAGTTTATTCAAAATATTGCCGAGGGTATACATCACTAGAAACTAGAAAAATATGAATCATTGATCATCGCAATGTAGTACAAGAAAATTCAAATCTCGATAGACAAGATAGACTCGGGAACATAGAGAGGGATAGGGGCACCCAGGTATTGATTCTGGGCAGTTGGGTCTACTGAAATTCTAAGAAACCCAAATTATCATGGTCATAAGATGTTTGTTGATAGTCATCTTTTATTTCTTAGGATTTTCATAATGATCACCGATGTCACAATAAACCTGTGATAACTAATAGACATGCAAAACCCTAAAAAAACATCAAATCTGAAACAAAAATATCCAAAACGAGGGGTCCTACTATCCTTAGTTGCCAAAATAGTGGACTTAAACTTGAGCACTACACTAAATATCATACCCAATTTAGTTATGTGTGTGTGTGCGGAATTGTGTTGTAGGTTGTTATTGTGTCAGTCACACGTGGATAGCGAGCAAGTAACTAGATGTAGGATGTAATAAAGGTTTACATTGAATAGAATCAAATTCCCTCCTATGAAGTGTATACAGATGATCCAGTCCTTGTGTCCCAATGTAGTACAAGAAAATTCAAATCTCGATAGACAAGATAGACTCGGGAACATAGAGAGGGATACGGGCACCCAGGTATTGATTCTGGGTAGTTGGGTCTACTGAAATTCTAAGAAACCCAAATTATCATGGTCATAAGATGTTTGTTGATAGTGGTAAAATGGGCAAGAAGAATGCAAGAAAACACAGCAGGGGAAGATACATAAGATGTTTGTTGATAGTCATCTTTTATTTCTTAGGATTTTCATAATGATCACCGATGTCACAATAAACCTGTGATAAATAATAGACATGCAAAACCCTAAAAAAACTATCAAATCTGAAACAAAAATATCCAAAACGAGGGATTGCTGTGCATTGGGCTCGGAACTACAATTCCAACGGTACAAATCTGAAACAAAAATATCCAAAACGAGGGGTCCTACTATCCTTAGTTGCCAAAATAGTGGACTTAAACTTGAGCACTACACTAAATATCATACCCAATTTAGTTATTTGTGTGTGTGCGGAATTGTGTTGTAGGTTTGATTGGCTCTTGGTGTGTGTGCGGAATTGTGTTGTAGGTTGTTATTGTGTCAGTCACACGTGGATAGCGAGCAAGTAACTAGATGTAGGATGTAATAAAGGTTTACATTGAATAGAATCAAATTCCCTCCTATGAAGTGTATTTTCTTACATTTTCTTGGAACTTGCTCCCTCCTTCTTGGACAGATGATCCAGTCCTTGTGTCCCTTGAGATGGAGCTAGATGGATGCAATAGAGCTCATAGATGCTTTTCATGGATGTAACATAAGGTGGAGATATTAGATTCTTAATGCTTGGTCCTTTATTATGATCACATTAATTTACATTTATATGATTCCCTTTCTTGAATTTCATAATTAACTATGGAAACGGTAACTACCAAAAATATAAGTTGCTTAAATGGCTAGAAAGGACCCAAAAAGCGTGATGAAAGTAAAATGAGAAAAGGGAAGCCTAGATTAGATGAGGGCCCCTTGCATTGGGGTCCTAGTCTATGTGATAGTTTCTAGGATGACCAATGTCGAAGACCAAAAGGGAAGACTGAGAAAATAAGGGTGCAATACTGAAAGTAGTAATAGAAACCATCAAAAGGTGGCCAAATACATGGGTTAATTACTACCGTTATTTATTAGGAATCATATGAATAGTAGTATGTAATCAAGACTAGATAATTACCAAAAGTGTGTTATTTTGTGTCTACATTTGCCCCCAGTTTATGTTTGTGAGTGGAAAGAGTGGTAACATAAAGTAGATAGAGATGTGTACCTAATACCCATGTAGATCAAAGTAGAAAATATGCTAAGGGACTAGACAAAGTGTGTAGTGATAAAAATGTGAAACATGGATGTTAAGGTGGAGAAAGTGTAAAAAATGATGAAAATGAACCTCAGGAAGAGAAACATGTGTAGTTGTTATGATGTACTTTTTTTCAATGTCAATATGTGTGATATTGTTGTTGTTGTTGAATTTTACATCCCAGATAGATGGATCTACAAAAGAGAACATGAAAAGTAGTTAAATACGTATGTATATTATCAAAATATTTAAAAGTATGCATAATGAAAAAGTGTCAAAAAGGACCATGTGAACATGATCTATGATGAGAAAATATGTGTAGAAAGGATCCTAAAGATGACGTCTATGTGTGAGTTTTGCATGTAATCTCACACCAATGTAATGTAAGAAGTGTAGGGAGAATTTTCTGGTGTCGTCTGCCAACCTTTAACTTCTTACTGATGTGTAAAATAACACTGTAGATGTTGTATATGTGCTAAGGACTCTCTACCCTATAAAGTCCAATGTGTAAATTCCCAATGCTAAAGCAATCTCTACCCTGTCAAAATAATTTGGATCATGTCAAAGAAGTTTGTAATTATCCTCTTGTTACTAGCATTTTAGGAAAGACCAATGTATTTCCCCCTCGTTTCATGCTTCTAAGAAAACGCACTATACTAAGATCCAAGTCTGATATTGAGTCCTATCCGAAACAGAAATTGTGATGAACCATTACCGTGCCCTGTGTATCTCTGTATGGGGTGATTGATTCAACTATATGATGCCCCCCGTCATTTGGGGTGCATATGATGTCACATAAAGAGTATGTTTCTGAAAAGAGGACTAATTGCGCTTTTGAAATTCTACCCTGCATGGGGAAGGGAATTTTCTTTGTAAGAACCGAGGCACATGTAAACAAGTGGCTAGGAAAAACAAGTGTTAGTAAAATCAAAGACAACCACTCATGTATAGGACAAAATTTAATCTATGGAGATAGTGTGTAAACACACAAGAAGAAAATTTATACCATGAAAATTGGGTTGCAAACATGGGACATCACTCATGATGTCACAAGACAATAAATGATGTAATGTCTAAAAAAAGACAAGTGTCCAAACAAGAGAAGGGGAAAAGCCTACACACAAGAGCATACAATGACAAGAAATGAAAAATAATGTAACATATAACCATGAAATCAAACCTCTCTACATAAAAAATGTTTCACATGAAGTACTTGTAAGCATTTTAGAAACAATAAAGTTTGTCAAAGTGTGTATAATCTGATGATGTAAAGTGCTAAGTACAAAATGAATCAATAACACATGCAGTGTATGAAATTAGATGTCCCATGAGTTGCTATGAGACTGGTAATAGGTACTATGCTAAGCATCCATGTTGCATGTAATAAATCTATAAATTCTGTGATCACAAATACAAAGGAAAGTGAACGCGCATGTGTGTATGATAACGATAATGACATATAAGATATCTATCTAGAATTTATAATAATATAGACATGTAACAAATACATGTGAGAAAAATTAAATGTAAACAAGATATGCAATATTTTGTGGATGAGGTGAAGTGGAATGCAGTGTGAATGAAAGGAGTAGTGTTCCCCTCGAGTGGATGAAAATGTATGAAATGAGGCTAATATATTTATTCCCCCTCAACAGTCAAGAATGGACCATAAATGATAGTACATCATCAGGAAATGGTCTGAATGATGTGTAAAGTGTGTTAATGGTTGATTGTATGACCGTGTCGGTGTGATGAGGCCCATTGTTAGATGTAGACCAATTCTAGTCGAGTATGGACTGTGGAACTAGAATGCGTCATAGGGTAATGACTGTTGGTTTAGGTGTACTAGTTTTTAAGATGCATGAAATTGAGTGGGGTTTTTAGTGGATTCCTTAAAAGGATGGCAAGGTGATAAACTCCACCACAAACTTTGTCATTGGTAATGTAAGGAAAAAGCCAATTACGCTTGACTTTTCCTTTAAGAGGAGCTTCAACTTTTTATATTCTTTTGACTCTCTTTTAAGATGAGGTCACCTATGTTAAATTCATGATAACCAGTTTTGTGGTTGTATAAGCGTACGATACATAAATTGTATGCATGAATATATTCGAGTTCTTGGATGTGACTCAAGTGTAACATTTCTAACTCATGTAATCATTTTTCGTTATATGTATGGTTTCTAATTATACCCTTGAGCAAAACAAGTAATGATGGTATTTCAAGTTCAATATGGATGACTGACTTAGTACAATAATCCAACGAAAAAGGATATTCAAGATTAGGTATACACACCCTAGTGTGATAATCCCAAAGAACATAAAATAGTTTATTATGGATTTCATCACCACTATAAGCAACTATCTTGTGTAAGACTCTGAAAATAGTTATCTTAGAAGATTCATCTTGGCCATGGCCTTATGGGTAATAAGGAGTAGAGAATGATTGTTTGATTTTGAATTTTGCACAATATTTTGTAACATCCTTATTATTAAAGAGAGATCCATTATCAATGATAATTGTGAAGAAAACTACAAAACACGTAATGATATGTATAGTGAGGAAACTACAATTGTCAGTACCAGTTGTTGTTTATAGTGGGGATGCTTCAACGCATTTAGTGAAATATTTTGTAGCAATAATAATGAACTTATCTCCATGAGTGGACTAAGAATTTATCATGCCAATGAGCTCGAATCCCTGGTGAGAGAATGGCCAAGTGGGAGAAATTGGCTAGAGGTCATAGGAAAGTGCATGATGGAGGGTGCCATTCTTTTAACACTTCTTGCAACAAGTAACATATTCAAGGAAATCTTGTTCCATGGTGGGCCAAAAATATCCTTGATGTAAAATATTTTGACACATGGATTTTCTAGAGAAATAAATGCCATATATGTTGTCATGGATTTTTGAAATGGCAATAGGGATACCGATAAACCCTAAGAAATGCAAGAATCGACCATTAAGTTCATGTTTAAATAATTTTGTGCTAACGATGACATACCAAGTATCCTCACATCAAAAACGATGAGCCTTGTGAGGTTACAAAATATCTGGAATAATTCTTTTCATAAGAAATTATAAATGGGAGTAAAGGACTAGGGATTTCCGTGACATCAAAAACTGTAAGAGGTAAAGTGGAGATGGAAGGATGACACACGTGTGTAATGATGAATGTGGTTTTCTCATCATTAATATCTTGTGGTATGAGTGAAACCGCACTATCCATGGAATCCACATGATTATTATCCATACGAGGAATAATAGTGATAGAGTAAGAGTCAAACGTATCCAAGAGATATTTGACAAGCGTGTTGTATGGGATTAAGCGTTCCTCTTTTCATGGATATGTATCATTATCTTGATTTATGACAAGTTGAGAATCACCATGTATGCACAGGTTGTGAATGAGTAGTTTTTGAGAGGTTTGAAGGCTGAGAATGAGGGTTTCATATTCAATGATCTTATTTGTATATAAAAACCCTAATTAATAAGAAAACATGAATGGATTAACCGGTCTAGTCATACAAATTATCCTGGACCCTGCGCCAAAATGAAAATGAGACTTATAAAAGTACATTATCCATGTGTGATAATCAATATTATAGGTAGTGAAATAATCATGGAAGGATTAAGAAATAGGTTATGTATCAATAAGGTGTGCTGCAGTTAATTGATAAGTGATGATTTGGCCTTTAATCTTTTTTTGTGGTATTAACTTGAAGTTAAATTTGGTGAGAAGCATGACCCAACATGTTAGACGTCCCGATCGATGCATACCAGATAAGAGGTATCACAAAGAATCCACCTTGGTGATGATATGTACCTCATTCTTAAGAAGATAATGACACAGTTTATCCATGACAAAGGCAAGGCCAAGACATAGTTTTTTTATGTAGCTATAGTTACATTCATAAGAGAGTAATGTTTGACTAATGTAATAGATTTCTCTTTCACATTGAGAATCTTCGTGGTATACCAGGAGAGACCTTAAGGCATGAAATGTTGTGGAAATGTATAGTAAGAAAGGTTGGTTAGCTATTGGAGGCACTAAGACAGGTGGGTGTAAAAGATATGCTTTTATGTCATCAAATGCTTATTGGCATTGCTCATCCCATACAAATTTAATATCTTTCTTCATGAGACATGTAAATGGTAAAGTTTTATGAGAAAGTTGTACAATTAATCGCCGGATAGCTTGAATTTTTACTTGTAATGATCGTAATTCATGTAAATTTTTAGGTAGAGGCATGTCGACAATGGATTTAATCTTGTTTTGGTTGATTTCAAAGTCACATTGCGAGATGATACATCATATTATTTTAACAGTTGTGACTTCGAAAAAACATTTTTTGGGATTTAGGTGTACTTGGTATTGATGTATGCATTCAAGCAACATTCATAGATCTCTTGCATGTTTGGAATGATGTCTGGACTTAGCTAATATTTCATCAACATAATCTTTAATAATCTTGTGAATATAATCATAACTAGAATTAGATCCGACAATAACGTCAATATGAGGAAAAAATAGATGTGGCCATCAGGTTTCATGATGGGTACAATATTAGATACAAATTTAGGATAATTAACAGCATGAATAAAACCAACATCAAGTAGTTTTTAGATTTTTTCATTGACTAAGACAACCACTTTTGGTTGCATTTTATGGATTTTTTGTTGGACTATTTTTACACTGGGGTTAAGGACAATGTTATGCATTACAAAAAATGGATCAATACCTTTCATATCACTATATTCCCATGTGAAAATGTCAGATAAGTCACACATTACTTTCTTGATATCTTTATTATTGCTAGGCTTGAGAGAGGAAGCCAACAAAACTATGTGTGGATTCTTAGGTGTTCTTAGGTTATATTGAATGGTTTCTTCATTAAGAATGGCGGACCCATATTTTATGTATGGATATGTAGGAATAGTGATAGCATAATCAATTTCATTAGCAAGTGTACAAGACTCTCCAAAGTAGGTGGTAGTTTAAAGCAAAGGTGGATAACGCCTCTTATGGTGAAGGGAAGGAAATTGATCATAAACCCCCATGTGTTATAAGAAAACATCATCAGTATAAAAAGTGTCTAAAGTATCCCAAATGGTAGGGGCATTAGCACTGATGAATTCTTGATGAATCAAAGGAAGTGAAGACGTGTCCAAAGTGGTATAAAATTATAAAGGAGGGATAAGTGGGGGATGATACATGTTGACCAAAATAAACTCACACTTATTTTTGGTCAACTAACACCATTTTTTTCCAGTTTTTGTGCTTCAATCTGAATTTTTTAATATTTTAAGCCCTTAAGGTCCCCTAAAATAATTTCCATCAGATAAGAAATTTCTTCCCATTTCCATAAATATAAAGAAGTCCTTCTAACTCCTCATATTTTGCAAGTTACGGGTCAGCGGGCCTTAGAAGGATTTTTTGCCCAAAGCGGGTCAGCGGGCCTGGGGAAGACTTTTTGCCAATGGGAAGATTGTGGACTGGCGAGGTGGTGGCAGATATTTTGGTATTTTGGACTTTTCACAAAAGTCACAAGTTATAATTGCGGGCCCTCGAGCCCAGGAAGGATTTCTTTTGCTAAGTGGAAAATGCGGGCCGACGGGCCCGGGAATGACAAATGGAAAATGTAAAGTTCCGGGGCCACGAGAGTTTTTTACTTTTTTCACAACTTTCATAAAAGTGTAGTTTACAAGTATGGGCCTGCAAGCTCGAGTAATTTTTGTCACTAATCAGAAAGCTATGAAGTTGCGCGCTTTCAGGCCTAAGGGAGACTTTTGCACTTTTGGAATTTTTGTGCAAAAAGTACAATTTAAATTTTCGGTCCACGCAAGCTTTTGGGAAAAAGTGAATTTTGGGCCGATGGGGCTGCGGGAGGTTTTTTATAATCATGCTTTTTTTTTGTAAAAGGAGCAAAGTGAATTTCGGGCCCGCAGATCCATTTTGTAAAACTTTTTTTTCACCATTTTTGTATGGATTCAATTCAAATATTCAAATGGGCATAAATTTCGATCCAGTGCTCAAAATTCAACAAATTCAAATATCTTGACCTCATCTATGCCATGGAAGCCTAAAATATTATTTTTAGCAAACTTTGGTGGGTGAAAATCTTGAAAAAATATTTCAAGCCATTAATACGGTATCTGATTGCTTCAACTACCCAGATCTGATCTGATTTTCCATCTTTCCTTCTCCAACACACCAAACAGACATAAGGAACTAGAATTGAAATATTGTAGGTGGATTTGTAGGGCATTGATGGTTGGTGGTTGAGCTTTCACAGTAGAATCTGACTTTTTATTCTCTCTCTCACCTCTACCTTCTATATATTGAAAACACTTATCAATTAAGAACAAAGACATTCTGGGATTTGGGGAAACTCTGACAACTTTGTTTCCTAACTCCATTTGAGCTGTAAGCCTTCTCCTATGCCTGGAAAGCATATTTTATTATTTTGAGCATCCATGTAATGGTCTATGCACCTCATAGAGCAATAAAATTGTGTTTTTGTGGTGTTCTTTAACCCTTTCTCATGTTTTGTTTTTTTTTTTGTGCTTCTCCATTTTGTTTTTGCTTCATGTGGATGTATTTCATATTTGCAGGTGTAAGATATCATGTTTGATGGAGTTTTGATGGTGGATTAGGATCTAGGTCTGTGTCACTTCTATCTGACGTCCCTCATCTCTCTTTTCCCTATTTCATCCTCCCTCAGCAGATTATCTCACCTCTTTCCTTTTCTGGTGTATCACCACTTTAGTGTAGGCTCTCTTTCACTCTCTCTTTCTCTCTAGTTCATTGGAATGGTTAAATTAGGATATATTAGTTTTTCCTACATTATATTAGCTTTTCGTAGGTAGTTTAGGAACAAGAACTAGCTTTCTCTGGAGGATCATCTCAATTTTGTAGGTCCCACAACTTGAGAGATGGTCTAATGTTATGCAGATCACACCGAATGCCCCACAGATAACCAGGCCATTTTGGGGTGCTATGATTTTACATCAACATTTTTAGCACGCTCGGTGGGAAATGTTTCAAGCACATTAGAACTTCATTTTTATCAAGTTGGTGTGTTCCTGTTAAAATCTTAGCCTTTGGAGGCACATCCAAAGCACATCTAGCAACTCCATCTGGTCAACAACCCATCCTCAGAGTTGTAGACTTTCCTTCCATCCATTTCCACCCATTCATATTTCGACATCTTTCATTTCCTTCCATTCCATGAATTTGTGCAATCATTACTTCATTTCCATCTTGGAATTCACACTTGCAGCAATAACAGTGCAATCCACATCCAATGTATTTCATGACTCCTCTAGATCAACATTATGATTAGATCTAGAATAATCATGATTACCCATATGAGTAGTGCCAAAAATAGTGTGGCTATGGAGCTTATCAAGAACAAGGGTATGCATATAATGATAACAGTTACATGGAAAATGCTGATCTACTAGAGTATATTCAAAGGATGGAGGATGACATGGTTCAGTCAAGGGCTACAATACAAATGAAGGCATTCAGGATTGGTTCCGGGGAACCTTATCCATGGGAAGGCCCTTTTCTAATACATTACAGCCCTCAAAAGAAGCTTGACTTCATGGTTGAAATGTTGCCTCAACTTACACAGTGAACTAAGGATATTGAGGAATATGAGAAAAGTGCGAGACAACCTTGTCAATGGGTAAGTCAATCACCACCTCTTTGACCTTCATTTTCTCTTTCTCAAGCTTTATCATTTCAGCAGTGTCAAGAGTCAAGCCCCTCTCTTGCTGCCCCAAGTGTTGATTTCCCTTATCCATGTCCTAATCCTCCATCTCATCTCAATTATTCTACCCTTTTCCCTTCCAAGTAGTCATCCCCCCCAAAGAAACAAGAGGTTCCACTTCCCTCTCCACCAAAAACAATATCAAAAATTGTTGAATCCCAACCTACCCCTCCTCTTGCATCCCCAAATCCATGTTGAGAGAATGAAAATGAGACAACCAGCCAAGGGCAGTAAGAAGAAGAGCCAAGAAAGGAAGAAATGATAAAAATCTTAGTCATCGTGGCTCTCAAATTTTGTATTACAAAGATTCCCTTGATGGTTAAGCCAAAAGAGGAGTTCAAGGTTAAAGAGCCAGTAGTGGCCAAGGCTGGTTTTGTAGCAGAAATCCACCAAGATGATCAACAATCAATTTTATCTAGGTGTAGTGCCCATGTTGGCACTTTATTTTAAGAAAATTTTGATCCAATTCAATCTACACAATCAGTCCAAATGAGGGAAGAAGAAGTTACTCCAAATCTAAAAGAAGAGGAGTGCATTCTGGCTATGGAGGAGAACCATACAGTTCAAGAGGCTTCAAGTATACAGTAGGCCATAGAAGAACCTTTAGTTCTTCCTCCCACTTCATCCCCTTCAATTTTTAAATTTGAAGAATATTTTGAGCTTTCAAACTTCATGTTTGAAGATGAAGGGAACCATGGTGAGTGAGTCTCAGATCAGGAGGACACCATAGAGGAGGTTGAGCACATGTAGCACGACAACAAGGATGCAGATTATCTTTCTAACTTGGAGGATTGCTTTTATAGATAGGATCCCATTGAGATCACATCATTTTATCCTGCATCATCCACCTTCCAAGCACATGAGCCTGTTGTCATGAAGGAGAGCATCCAAGGACAACAACATGCACTTCATAACAGCCATCTGGAACCAAGGTTGGAAGATATGTTTGTTCCATGTTCTTCATAGGATGAGGAAGGAAAAAATGATGACACACATTACATATCAATCATCATTGTAGAGGATAATCTACTTGTAGAAGCAATGCAAAGAAAAATCAACATGCAAGCAGCGTCTATTTTTAGGAAGGTCCGCAAGAAGATTACATGTTTGGAGTTGAATTTCAAAACAATGGGCACATTCATTGGATCAGACCTTACCCAATTAGGTATATAACTTCATTGGAGCCAAGGGAGAATCCAACACTAGTCATTCTTTCTTCTAAGCATGAGGGAGAGCCTCAACATGCCAAGGTTCAACAACAATACCTCTTGGAATCAAGTGAGCAGTAGACTGAGGAGTTATTTATTTTGTTTCTAGTTGATACCTTGATGGAGGGAGTGAAGAAACAATTTTCAGTCAACCTTCCACTCCTAATAACAGCCATATACAACGCCAAATCAGTTGCATGGATGCCAATTTTAAGGAAGGGTAGTTATTTCTCATCACCAGTTGTAGGATTTGTTTGAGTTCCCTTTCTCTCTAGTTAGCGTAGAGTAGGTAGCTTTGCTTTCAGCAGAAAAAGTTCTTGTGCACAATCTACATATTCCACTTGGGTTGTGTACGATTTCCATTTTTGTAAATAGTTTTTATGGTGGTGTTTTGTTTCTCATACATAATGCATTGGAAATGGCATTTTGTGAGATCAGCTTGATTTTTAGTGGTGTTCCAAGTGGCTCAGGGATCAGATTTCAGAGATTATGATCATATTTTTTTTATCATACTATCATTCATGACTCCATGTCCAATGGATGATTCAAGGAAAGTGATCATTTCACCTAGCAGGAAGGTGATCACCATGAGTCATAAAATTGTTGACCAAAATAAAATCACTTCATTTTCCCCATTTTTACACTTCAATCTGAATTTTTATATATTTTAAGCACTTAAGGTCACCTAAAATCATTTCCATCAAATAGGAAATTTCTTCCCCTTTCCATAAATATAAATAAGTCCTTCTAACTCCTCATATTTCGCAAGTTATGGGCCAATAGGCCTTGGAAGGAGTTTTTGCCAAAAGTGGGTCGGCGGGCCTGGGGAAGACTTTTAAAAAATGGGAAGATTCGGAATGGTGGTGCGGTGGGAGATATTTTAGCATTTTGCATTTTTTACAAAAGGCACAAGTTATAATTGCGGGCCCATAATCTCGGGAAGGATTTCTTTTTGCTAAGTGGAAAATGCAGGCCAGCGGGCTCGACGATGACAAATGGAAAATGTTAAGTTGCTGCGTCATGGGAGTTTTTTACATTTTTTGCAACTTTCATAAAAGAACAATTTGCAAGTGCAGGCCCATGAGCCTGAGGATGTTTTTTCACAAATCAGAAAGCTGCGAAGTTGCGGGCTTTTGGGCCTGAGGGATACTTTTACACTTTTACAATTTTTGTGCAAAAAGCGCAATTTCAATTTTGGGCTTGCAGAGGCTTTTGAGAAAAAGTGAGTTTTGGGCCTATGGGGCTGTGGGAGGTTTTTTTTATAATTGTGCCTTTTTTTTTGCAAAAGGCCCAAAGTGAATTTCGAGCCCACGGACCCATTTTTGAAAAATGGATTTTTTGATATTTTTGTATGGATTCGATTCAAATATTCAAATGGGCATAATTTTCGATCTAGTGCTCAAAATTCAAAAAAAATTGTACCGTTGGAAATATCTCGACCTCCTCTATGCCATGGGAGTATAAAATATTATTTTCAGTAGGCTTTGATGGGTAAAAATCTAGAAAATGTCTTCTAAGACATTAATACACGATTCGATTGCTTCAACTACACAGATCTTATCTGATTTTTCCATCATTCCTTCTCCAACACACCAAATAGACATGGGGAACCAGAATTGATAGATTTTAAGTGGATTTTTAGGGCATTGATGGTTCGTGGTTGAGGTTTCAAAGTAGAATCTGAATTTTTCTTCTTTCTTTCTCACCTCGACCTTCTATATGTTGAAAACACTTCTCATTTGAGAAAAGAGACATTTTGGGATGTGGGGAAACTCTGTCAAGTTTGTTTCCTGACTCCATTTGAGCTGTAAGCCTTATCCTATGCTTAGAAAGTGGATTTTATATTTCTGAGCATCCATGTAATGGTCCGTGCACCTTATAGCGTGATAAAATCATGTTTTTGTGGTGTTCTTCAACCCTTTCTCATGTTTTTTTGTTTCTCTGTGCCTCTCCATTTCGTGTTTTCTTCATATGCTTGTATTTCACGTATGCAGTTGTAATATGTCATGTATCATGGAGTTTTGATGGTGGATTAGGATCTAGGTCTGTGTAACTTCTTTCTAACCTCCCTCATATCCATTTTCCCTATTTCATTCTCCCTCAGTAGAGTATCTCGTCTCTTTCCTTTTCTGGTGTGTCACCATTTTAGTGTAGGCTCTCTTTCACTCTCTCTTTCTCTCCGGTTCCTTCGAATGGTTAGATTAGGATAGATTAGTTTTTCCTGCATTAGAGTAGCTTGTGGCAGGTAGTTTAGGAACAAGAACATGCTTTCTCTTGAGGATCATCTCAAATTTTCAAGTCCCAAAGCTTTAGAGATTGTCCAATGTTATGAAAATCACACCGAATGCCCCACACAAAAACTAGGCAATTCGAGGGTGATGTCATTTTACATCAACAGTACCAAAATCTAAATTGATGATATTGTGCTAGAAAATCCCAAGGTGATGTTATTCTTTCCCAAGTTATTGTTGATCTAAGTTTGTATTGGAGAATCCATAGTGGTGGAAGTATTCATATCCTAACATATATTTAGAAAATTCTTGAGTGGAATTAGTATAACTAGGATTATCACTAGATTTTTCAATAGAGTGGAAATATGTGAAATGTAATGGATCAATGAGGTCATCGTAAAAAAATCCCTGATAACAAAACTTAAGTCTTGTATATAGAGTAGAAGGGACTATATGCATGGCATGGATCTAGGGGCATCAGAGAAGAATATTATAATTAAGGTTATTGGGCATGACATGGTAGGGAATATTGATTATACATGAATCAATGCTGACTGGGAGGTTAATAGTGCATAAGACACATTTCATGGGGATATTGTCAAAACCACAAATGGAGACTGATAAAGCAACTAAATAACTTTCGGAAACACCTAAGTGATGAAGAAAATATATGCTCCATATATTAAGGATAGATCCACTATCAACTAAGGTGTGCATGACCCCAACATTGTTAATACAAACCTAAATATATAAGAGGGGTCATGCTGTAGCGCTACTTAGGAATGTAGATCATCCGATGTGAAATTTATTTGATCCTCATTAAGATATATGGTGGAAGTAACCTGATGGTATACATATTCAGGTTATGTGTAAGGAGGAATATAATTACTTTTTTAGCTTATTGATATAATCAGAGTGATTCTATAGATAAAAATGGATAAATATATTCATGATCATAAGAACCTAAAGGGGTGGGGACCCTAAGAGCATGAAGATCGAGTTCACATTCATCAAAATGATTAAGCTAAAATGTAAATACATAATCCTAATATTATGTTATATTAGTAGTAAATAAATGCAATAATGACATACATAAATATACAAAAGTAAATAAAAAAACAAATATATAAACTCTAATTGTAAAGAAAGAGTAAGAAGCCTTAACTAATTCACAATGTTTCTGAAGGTGTACATGAATAGAAACTAGAAAAATTTCAAGCACTGATTATCACACTGGAGCACAAGAAAATGTAGATATGGACAGATAAGCTAGATTTCTACTCCTGGAGAGGGACAGGAGCACCCAGGGGCACCTAGGTACTTATTCTGATTGCTTGGATCAACGAAAAATGCTAAAAAATGTGAATTCTTAGGGTTGTGGGATGTTTGTTAATACTCACATTTTTTTCCTAAGGATTATCACAACTATAACCGAGGCTGCAATAAACCTAGAATGAAGAATAGAAGTACCAAACCCTCAAATAGACATCAAATCCCAAAAAAGAGAGATGAAGAATGAGGGGTCGAATTATCTTCAGCCACTACAATGGTGAACTTACAATTGAGTGTTGCAGTACATCTCAGACCTAATGTAGTTCTATGTGTATGTGTCTGTGTCTGGAATTTTGGCCTATGTTGTTGTTCTTTTCATTCGTACATGGATAGTGAGAAATTAGTTAGATTTAGAATGTATTAAATGTGTACATGGAATAGAATGAACTTCACTCCTATGAAGTTTATGTAGATGAACCATTACTTATGTTCCTTGTGATGGAGCTAGATGAATGCAATGGAGAACTTAGATGCCTTTGACGGATGCAACCTTAGGTGGAGATATTAGATTTCTAGTGCTTATACCTTTATTATGATGACATAACTATATATATATATGATTCCCTTATTTGAATTTCGTAATTAGCCTCGAAAAGGCCGATTACCTAAAATATAAGATGCTTAAATGGCTAGAAAGCATGCAAATAGTGTGAGTAAATTACAAAGAGGACAAGGGCACCCATATTATACATGAGGGAATCTAACGCTAACATCCTAGTATGGGCATTGGTGTCAAATATGACCAATGTTGATGAATAAAAAGGTATACTGAGCAAGTAAGGGTGTAAGACCGAAAATAGCAATAGAAAGCAATGAAAGGTGGCCAAATACATGGGTTAATTAGTATTGTTATTTCTTATGAATCAGATGAATAGTATTATGTAACGAGGACTAGATAGTTACCCAAAGTGCGTGATTTTTTGTCTACAATAATAGTTATTGATGTTGATATTGGTGTATCTTGGTTGTGATGATCATAGTATATGTGAATGTATGTTTTGGAAATAGTTTGGACATATTTGATGTGCGTGTGTGTGTAGTGTTCATGGATTTGCATGTTATATATAAATAAAACATTAGGACCAAGGGGCCAACAAGTGAAAGATGTTTGGACCAAAACCCCTTAGCCACCTTCAGCCACATTGAGTGTGGATTATGAAAATTGGTTATGACCATGTAAAAAATTTATGGTTGTTTGATTTATTTTTACATACCCTATATTGAGGCACCTTTGGTTGTGCACCCTTTCATATTCTTTAATTTGGAAATTTTATAAATTTCCCCTCTCCTCATGTGCCAATTTTCTTTTGTTATGACTTTGTTAGTAGGTGGAAACTAGTTTAATGAGTCCCTAAACCCAATAAAGTAATAAAGGGGCATATTTGGACTTGAAGTGCATTTTTGGGTAATTTTATTTTCACCTAACCTTTTCCTAACAACTTGAAAATGATCCCTTACGCATAACGTATCATAGACATAGTAAATTTGAAGGATTATTTATGATTTTTGATTAAATAAAATGTTGAATTTTAATGTTGTTCTATAGTTAATCTAAGTAGGTAGAGAGATGAAAATAAATCATGTAAATAGAAATATGAATGCTAGATAATCTATTTAAAACTTTAAATAAGACAAAATAATGAAAATGAGTAGGATAAGATACTAACCTGAATATGCCTTACCTTGTTGTGTGCTGGAATTGAACATGCAGATGTACAAAAAGGACAAAATGTGAAGGTTCTACGCTAGGAATAGAAGAAATTGAAGATCCAGTTGGACGGGAGTGCCTGGGATATTACTGGGGCACATGTAGGCACCTTGGTATATAATCTAGGTACTTTCATCTACAGAAAAATCTCAGGATCTGAATCTAAAAGTATTTCTAGGTATTCGTAGTGTCTTTATCCTTGTCACATGATTGTCACAGAATGTAAGATTATGTCTCTATGAAATTGATCTATTTATTTATCTAGATAACCCCATTAAAATCATCAAACTCCTAAAAAAGAAATATGCATATGAAGGGGTGAGACTGACCTTAACTACCACAATGGTGGACTTACAACTAAGAATTGTGCTACATTCTAGACCCAACATAGTTGTGTGTGCTTGTGTGTGGAATTGTGTTCATAGCGTGCCCTAGCACTAATGACACATAAGTAGGAGTAGTAACTAGATGTAGAAAAGAAAATGGTAGATCAAATAGAATGAATACAACCCTTTCCTCTATGCTTGTGTGATGAAGATGTAAATGAATCCCAAATGCATTCCTTTGTCTTTGTAGATAACAAGCTCTTAATAGTAGATATTCTGACCATAGAATACTGAGTATGCTATGTTTATATAGGGATCTCTTGCTCAAATTTTGACACTAATGACTGAACACACCGAGTAGTACCTAGGGGAATGAATGAGACAATAACAAAGACTGACCTTAAATAGATAAATGAGACCTAAGTGTTATGGGGACTGAGCTTCCTATAATCACAAATCAAGGCACCCATGGGTGCCCCCAAAACTACCCTAGGTTCCCTAGTAAGAGACTAGAGATAAAAAATGACTAAATAACAACACCAGGTACTCCCTGAGAGACAACAAAAACTGAGTAAATAATTAATGATTATGCAAGACACATGACAATGATGACCAACTAACTGATGACAGGAATAAGGGATAGGTCATTAGTGAATAACTTTATTACGCAAGATCCATATATAAACTAAAATACTTGGTGGTGTAATTGTAATAGTAAATGTGTGATTTTTTGACTATATTTTCCCCCACTTTATGTTGGTGAGCAGAAAATATCACTAACATAAAGTAGATAGAGATGCATACCTAAGATAATTCAAAGAAGTTTGTGATGTAGTAGAATTCGCATATGTGTAGTATAAGCATGTAGAAAGAACCATATAGCCTATCAAACAATGGATCAACGTGTTTATCTATGAAACGTAGAAAGAAATACAGTGTCATGATAAAGTGTACTAAACAAGACTGATGATTGTAAAGTTGGATGATTGATGATTTCAAATGTATATGAGATGGGGTAGGTAGTGATCAATTTCTAACCTGAATGCATGTATATGAATAATCAACTAGAGGATTTGGTTTTCCTACCACCACAGGAATAGTGTAGGGAGAAAAGTGTTTTATTCTCCATCTCTAACTACAATCTCAAGATCTAGCAACTACAAATAGACTTAGATCAAATATTTGTGATTTTTGGATACAGATAATTTCATTCAAACAATTGACCCATATATTTGTGATATATGAAAATCACTATTGACCCCACTCCACAGGTGTTTTTGGAATGTGATAGCTTCCTAGTTAGGTCATCTGGAAGCAAACATAAAATGTATGATGAATTATAATTTAGGTCATCTGGAAGAAAGCATAAATATATATGATGTCTTCTAAGTTCAATCATCTAGAAGAAAGGGAAAAAATATATGATGGCTTCTAAGTTAGGTCATCTGGAAGCAAACACAAAATGTATAATAACTTCCCAAGTTAGGTTATCTTGGAAAAGTGATGAATGTAATCTCCCAAGTTAGGTCATCTAGGAGGTCAATTGTGTTGAATTGTATAAATTGAGTGGTGTCATTTTGATTGTTAGAGGTTTGAGCGTTTTGATTAATTTTCTTAGTTACTCATAGATATATTTTACGGTGCTTACCCCTAGGTCATGTCATTAGGGGAAATTGTTAGAAGTTGGTGAAACATTGAATAAAATATTTGTAATCATTTATTTCCCCAAAGCTAGGTCATTAAGGGGTAGTGATGAAATGCTGCATAGAAGAATTGTATATTTGTTGTCCCCAGATTAGGTCATTAGGGGCAGTTGATGGTGAAATGTCACATGATGAATTAGTAAATGTGTTGGAATTGTCACATCGGTAGTATTTTTAAATGTGTGGTGATACAAATGTAATTATAGGATGAATTCAATGATATTCTCACCCTTTCGATGAAATGGGAAGTGATGATAAGACCGAACACTAATTCGAAAGTAATCACACAATAGATATAAAAAGGTTAAAAATTTACCAAAATGTGTATAAATTTGTGGAGAGATAACGTGCGTGAAATTTGTTTAATATAGTGGTAGGTCGCATTCTAAAAAGAATTCAACAAACAGGATTTAAATTGGAGTATAAATGCTCAAGATATGGTAAAAATAGTGTAGTGTGTATTAGTAGTGGTAATAAACGTGAAATAATAACTATAGTAAATTAGGTGATGAAAAAGTAACTATAAGTAGTGTAGTGAATTTTTTTTTTAGTTACTTCATTTATTTTGCAAACGATTGTGAGAGTGAGCACATACTGAGTGAAAATTCCACAAGTGAGTGTAGTGTGTCCTAGCCGGTTTGAGAGGGTGACAACCATCATAGCATTACATACAACCACAGATTTGGTAAGTGCCTTATTTTTCGCAAAATGTCGGGTGTAGTACTAGTTTTTGCTGAATTATTGTAATTTTCAGATTTTTAAGTTTCTCTACATTTTTTACCTAGACAATAGCAGTGAGGGTGCTAATGACCCCTAGTATAGTTACATCTAGATCTAGGATCTGGTGTCTTGCTCCCTGGAGCCCTAGTCACGAATGTTTGTAGTTGATGTATAATGGTGAAAAACATGCTCCTAGTATGATAAATGAATGTATGTAATAATGTACTGTGTCCTAACGTTGGGTTTTGTTGTTGTTTTGTGATGTATAAAGGGATATCCATACGAGGGAGTTCTGTGATGGGTGTTATATGAGTACATTGCTGAGATTGGGCTTGACATATGATGATTGGGATGTAATCGACCATGTCATCCTGTGGTACATGGCATGGATGGCAGATGTGCCCAATAATATGCCCATGTTGACTACATTATGTGAGAGATGGTGTGCCAATATGTGTACATTTTGGTTTCATATGGGAGAGATGACTATTACACTGGATGATGTATATTGCATACTGTGATTGCCAGTGGTTGGGGAAAGAGTGTGCATTATCTCAATAGAGGATATGGAGTGACAGATGCAAGCATAAAGATGGTTATTTGTGGGGACTCGAGTACCTGCTGAGGCCCATATGAGTTTGGAGGCTATATTGTTATCTAGGGTTTAGAGTTTGGAGAACTTCATAGTATTTTTTTTGCTTCATGTATAGCTAGAAAGGGAGGAGGTGTAGGCATCTTATATAAGATGGATGACATATGAGAGTGGATAGAGGAAGAGTGTATGAAATATGCATGGGAACAATGTGTATCAGCCTACCTATATAGATACTTACATTGATTTACTCACAAAGATCATGGTGGAGTGATAGGAGCCACTACACTTTTACATGTATGGGCTTATGAGCATATAGTTGTATTAAGACCAGTTGGAGGTGTTGGTATCCAAATTCGTTCTCCTTTTCAAGTTGAGAAGCAAAACATATTCAATAGGGAGCTTAGAGGAAAATAGATAAAAGTGTGTGTCATTTTGTAGCCGTGGATGAGACCTAAATGACCCTTTGTTACTCATATTATGGAGAGATGGATAGTACTTTAAAGAGGATTTGACATGTCCTCACTACTTTAGACCTTTCCTCTTCAACCAGGGTGAGAGGACCCTTAATGTAACCTTTTTCTGATGAAGGAGATGGAGATATCCTTCCTTTACACAAATTCTATGAAGATAACCTTGGGAAAATATGGTCAATGCTACATGATTTAACTCTTAAGAGTTGTCACTTCTAAACGATGGAGATATTCTCAACACAAGGGTCAGGTTACTGAATACATTAAGAAGTCTTGTTTGTTCTGCATATTTTTGCAAGTAGATTTTGTTCCTTTGTTGATACACAGGGAAAACAGGGGTAGTTTAGGGGGGATCAATGGTTTTTAAATGATTTTGGTGGGAGATGAAGTAGGATAAAGTTGAATATACCAGATCTTCGGAGGGACTTCACAATAATGAACACCATCAACAACATAAAGCTTCATAATAGTTAAGACGTTCCTTCAAACAGAAGATGTGCTTTATTGGAGGCCCATATCAACATGTTTTCACATAATATTTGATACTCCAACATGAATGCTCAAATTGAAAGACTCAATTAAACACTAAAGTCTCTTATTAGTCAAGCCTAAGGTACACCCGAAGACTTACAGATAATCTTTATCAAAAAATGACAGTGAATTGATTTTAAATTTGTTTATCTCATCCAAGATGAAGGCTCGTCTTGAAATGAAATTTAAAATACCATTAAACATTCACAAGGGATGAGATCTTGTGTGATTTCACAAAGATTTCAATATAAGATTGCAATGGGATTGAAACAAACTATTTGCAAACATTCTGAAACAAAGGTGACACAAATTTCTCGAGATTTGACATAAATTAATTCCAAAATTGCTTAGATTGATTATTAAGGGAAAGCATCCAAAGCAATCTCAGTGCTTGTCAATGGCTATACATATGCAACCAACTTGACATGACAGAAAATATAACATAGAAGAAAATATCATGTTATCTCGGCTTTGGTCACTCAGGAAGACGCATTTCTCAAATTTTTTCTCAAGAATTAAAATTGTAACGCCTTACAAGAGTATTCTCATTACATTTATATATTTTTATCACTCAATTTTCCCCCCAAAAGAGAAGAATATTCTAGGGACCTTTTTTTGTTACCAGTTTGTTTCAGACAATGACGTATAAGAAATTCAAATCTGAAATCTACCAAGTGGACCACTTGTGAACTGATCACATTTATTGGGCTCTCAACTAATGACTAGGATGTCATGCCACAAATTTTCAGGAGTCCTTTTAATCATTCTGAATATTTAATGCTATAAATCCCCTTTTTAATCACTTTTCGGAGCCTCTACATAATTAGACATAATAGGTCATCCCTTTTTCCTCTCGAGGCAACGCCTTTTTCACCTTTTTCAACTACACTTTGATCATTTCATCCCTTTTCCCTCTTTTTCCTCTACAATTTCTTCCCCACATCCCTTTCCTCTAGTAATTCCCATTTTTTCGACTATCTGAGTAATTCCAACTTAAAAATATCAACCTTAACGATCCTTGGACTCATAATTTAAGTTTTGAATCCATTCAATGTCATCTTACTAGCAGAAACGACAAAGAATTTCATCAAAGAATGATGAAAAATAGTGTGTATTCACATCTCCAAGACTCTTGGACCATAAATGGTGGAAAAAATAGGTGAAATGCATAGCAACCATTGATCCTGCCCCCATTTCCACTTTATATCGTAGCTGTCCACATGATTCCTTGGTGCAACTACAAAGGAGAAGCATAGAGGAAAGTATCAAACAAGTGCAAGCCTTCCACATACCATGGGCCAAAAAAAAATGTATTTTGGCCTTCGAAAAGTCTCGATGAAAAAAGGAGCCAGCAGAAGCCTCCACGTGTCTCAATGGTGCATTTTAAGATGGTTCCCAAAATAAAATACCTCAAACAAGTATGGGCTCAACATGTCTCTCAATCCAGAAGAGTATGTTAAAAATTTAAAGGTTTAACAGAACGCGCCATGTTTCTATGGTCTTAGAATTTTTTCCTCGACCATTGAAAAGTCTAAGACAAGGGCCGAGTGAGCGGAAACCTCCAAGTGTCCTCCTGGAAATTTTTCAAAATAAATCTTGGTGGCCAGTCTCAAAACATGTCTGGTCCCTCCATGTGTCCCAAACCTTTAGAAAGTTTCTTGAAAATTCTAAGTAAGGGAAGACCCTGTGGAAGCATCCACGTGTCCTCACGGTGTAACTTTGAGATGGTTCCCAAGAGCGAAGACCCTGAACAAGCACAAGCTCACCACGTGTCTTAGGCCTTAGAAAATCTCTTTGAAGAGTTTAAGTACAAAGTGGAGCCGATAGAAGCTTCCACATTTCTCCCTATCGTAATTGTTAAGGTGGGACCCTGAGATGGATCCTCAAATGAGCATCAACCATCCACATGTCCATGGCCCACCAAAACTATACCAGATGTATGAAATGTTTTTCTAAGTTTAAGTAAATTAGAGGAATCCTCCACGTGTCCCCTCGGCACAACACTAAGGCCAAACCAAAAGGTGAATTTTCAAATGAGCATCATTCCTCCATGTGGACAAGTTTTGGGTTGAAGCGAGCCATAAATTTTTTGGAGTTCCCCGTCGAGCCACATCCAACAAAAAAGGAACACATTTCCACTAATATAGAGATGTAAATTTGACAGGTAAAAACACATCCGTCAAACCGTAAAATACAGAAAAACCACCATTTGAGCCAAGAAATGAATCTTTCTTCAAGGACAACAAATTTGGAAATGTTACAAGGCTCAAATATGATCTTCCGAGCTACATCCAATCATGTTTCCATAGGTATTTGGGACAAAAATGATAGGGAAAACAAAACATGACTATGGAAAACAGAAGGAAAGGAACAACCCGAGTAATACACCCAATTTACAAACTCCTTCAGATGGAAAAATAAACGAAAAAAAATTCTAGACATTTAAGTGATCCTCGACCAAGGAAGGGATTGATCATGGCAACCAAATGGAGGACAGAGTATTCAAGCACCAACTCGGGGAAATAGAAAACATGATAGAGGCTACAAACTAAATATTTTCAATGACAAATGAGTCAAGACTAATTTAAGCACCAACATCGGATCCAACTCGAGGATGGGCACTCTCTGTGAGTGCCAAAAGAACAAATAGTAGACCAAGAGCCAAAAATAGACCATTGAGAAACACAGTCAAAAGAATAAGCTTCCAGAGCAGAACAACCACAACCATCCTCCAAAAAAAGAACCGAGAAACCAATAAAACTAGGTCACCAAGGACCAGAATGAACAAAAACACAAAAGTAGATAAGAACAAAGAATTATAAAATATAAAGATGGAGTATACCTTGATTCTGAGAAATCAATCAATGAAATGCTTCAAATGCCTTCCATTGCAGGAAATTCAGGTAGTTTCCCATCTAAGTCTTTTAGGAAGAAGCTATTTTCACCAATTCGAATATCAATTAAATAAGGGCCCATCCAAAATGCATCAAATTTACCATTCTTTCCCTTATCTTCAAGCCTTCCATCACATAAAAGCACAAGATCCCTAATGCTAAAAGCTCTGGGTGTCACCTTTTTGTCAAATATCTTCTTTAACTTTTCTCTGAACTTTACATGTCGCTGATGGGATGCCCTTCTTTCTTAATCCAAATCAATAATATGATTTATTTGAGTATCATATGGACTAACTTCTTGGTCTTTAATCTATTGAACAAACTGAAATTAAGATAATTGTAAATGGAGGGGAAGAAAATCTTGAGTTCCATACAGCAATTCAAACGGGCTTTTACCAGTAGCTCTTTTGACAGTGATTCTATCAACCCAAACAACAAACTTCAATTTCTCACGCCACTTCTTTTTGTTCAGCTCCAAGGTTCTTCTAATGATTTTCAACAATATTTTATTACTAGACTCAACTTGTCCATTTCCTTGGGGATTTTCGTTAGAAGAATATGTCAAATTGATCCCATACTCCTTACACATTGCCACCAAAGGTTTGGCTCTGAAACTCATGGAATTATCAGCAACAGTTTTAGCTGGCACTCCAAATTTGCATATGATTTGATTCAACATGAATTCCATCCTAACTTGGTGTGTCACCTTCTTGGTGGAAATTTCTTCTACCCAGTTAGTGAAATAATCAGTGGCTATAAGAATCCATTTATGACCAGCACTGGAAGGATAAGAAATTTCCCCAATGAAATCCATTCCCCATTGTCTGAATGGGGCTTCAAATAACATAGGCTACAAAGGATGGGACCCTGAAGCTTTCATTCTTCCAGAAAAATGCTGGAAACTTTCACATTTCCTCACCAATAGAGTTGTATCCTTGAAAAGAGTTGACCACCAATAATCAACCCTAGGGATTTTATGTGTTGTAACTCTTCCAGCAAAATGTCACTCATAGACCTCTCCATGGAGATCAACAATTATTTTAGGGGCCTCATTTTTAGTAATGCATCTCAAGATCACTCCCTCATGGTTCTTCTAAGATAACCCAAAATCAGTAATGACATATTTTTGAGAGTCTAAGTTAAGACCTCTCTTGTTATTTTTACTCAAATATTCAGGGCAACATAGATGTTTGAGATAAAATATTATATCTTTGTACCATTCGGAACTTACCAAATTTTCAAGGACATCCACCCTTTCTACTTCTACTTCATTCACCTCAATAGTTTGCAGGTTGCTCTCAGCCATAAGATTAGCTAGGCCTAAACCTCTTACCAATTTCTTGGTTTGGATATCCATGTCATACTCTTGCAAGTTTTTCACCCATCTGCATCTTTTTCTTGAGACCTCCATCTCTGATAAGATGTCTTTCACCATGGCGTAGGGAAAATAATCAACAACTTTAGAACTGAAAATGTAGGGTCTGAAAATATTTTTTGCTTTCACCAAGGAAAATGGTTACTTCTCCATAATTGTGTATTTCAACTCAGCTCTCTGTAATGCCTTATTGAAAAAGGCAATTGGTCTCTCAGCCCCTTCATCATCCTCCTGTAACAAAATAGTTGCAATGGTGTTTTCTGAAGAAAAAGAAAACACTTGAAAAGGCTTCTTGTAATTTGGGGCTGCCAAAACAGGGGCATGCTTTAGTGATTCTTTGATCCCATTGAAATCTTAAATGTAAGCTTCTTCCCATTTGATAACTTGGTCCTTTTTTAGCATTCTAGTAATGGGGATGGTTAGCTCAGCAAAGTTAGACACAAACCTTCTGATAAAGTTTATTTTTCCAAAGAAGGATTGAATTCCCTTAGTTCTTGGAATTAGAAACTTACTAATGGATTCCACTCTCTTTTGATCTATCATTACCCCTTCTTTTGACATAATGTGACCAAACAACTTTGCCTTTTTCTCTCCAAAGTTGCACTTCTTGGGATTTAATGATATGTCATACTCCCTGCACCTTATCAGCATCTTCTCCAAGTGTTGCAAGTGATAATTTCTCTTTCTAGAGAACACAATTACATCATCCTAATAAACAATAATGAAATCATTGAGATAACCAACAGTTGCTACATCCATTGCTCTTTGGAAACTTGCTCCAGCATTCATTAAGCCAAAAGGCATCTTGACATAGACATAAGTTCCCTAAGGAGTAGTAAAGGTGATCTTTATTCTTTCTGACTCCTTCACAACAACTTGATTATAGCCAGAGAAACCATCCAGAGTAGATAACAATTCAAAACCCAGTACCAATTGTAGAATATTCTTCATGTTTGGCAAATGGTAATTATGTTTCAATGATGCTCTATTTAGTTTCTGAATTCTACACATAGCCTTATGTCACCATTCTTTTTTTCTGATAGGCACTAGGTTTTCAACCTAAGAAGAGTACCTCATGGGCTGAATGATCCCTCCATCCCTCAACTTTTTCAGTTCTTCTTGCATCTTCAAAGAAAGAAGCAGATTGATGGGCCTCTAGTTTTTTTTGAAAGGCTTGGTAGTAGATTCAAAAGGAATCTCATGTTGGAAAAAATATTCCATGTATGACTTCAACTCAGAGTAATACCAAGCTAGGAAGTCTTTATATTTCTTTAGCAATTTAATATAGGACTACTTCTCTTCGTTGCTGAGATTTCTTCCTAACTAGATTTTATGTGGATTTTCTTTTGTGCACAGGTCGTGTTCTTCCACATCTCTTTAAATTGACATACTCATTTTAATAATGTAGTCATCATTATCAAAGTTCAACTCAAGAGCCACAAAACATCTGGGGATCATTTTTCTCTTCAACTAGATGATGTCTTTGCCAAATAATGTTTCCTTTCCTTTAGCAACACACACCATTGGTTCCCAACCTATATTTTGGTCACCAAAATCACCTTGGCTCTGCAGCAACCGTTTCACCTGGGCATCATCATCAAACACTTTCCAATTTTTAACGTTATTAGGGACAAATGGCCTTGTTAGTACTTCAACATCATACTCACAAAATGGAGACATTGTACAATTCCCAAAACTAGATCATAGCACTACTAACTTGTCTACAACAACAATAAACTTTGTATCATAGTGCACAATATTAAAAGAGTCAAAAATTTCAATCAAATCCCAAACTGCATGCTTGTATTGTTTCATTCTCTGATTTTTAGTAGCATAAAATTTCCTAATTTTCTTGACAATCAATTCTCAATCCCCTTTGACAATGAAATCCTTTGTACCATATTTCCATGTAATTCTCAAGCCTAATTAAAATGCTTCATACTCAACAATGATGTTAGTGCATTCAAAGTTAATTTTGAAAGAAAAGAAAAAATCTTCTTGGCTTGGGAAGATCAGAACAATGCTAGCATCATTTGCAAACTTGGAACAGGCTCCATCAAATAACAACGTCCAAGGTAAACCCACTTGTTCAATACATTTGCACTAATTGATCATGTGCTCCTTGGCATCAACAAACCCCACAAATTTATCTACATCTGCATCAGCATATAACACTTAATAAGAGGCATTATTTGGATCTTTAATGAGGCGCAACATTTTCTTCTCTCCGTACAGCTTTACAGGACTGCCTTTAATTTGAATGGTGAAAAAAGACATATATATGGGGGACACTTCCACCAAAACTTTCAGCCCACTTTCTTGATAACAGGATGCCCCATTTTGCAAGGCAATCAACAATGAAAACAACAAGTTTCAGGTTCTTACCTAGATAAGCTACAAGTTGTACCACGAAACCCTTCACACACCCTAAAACTATGACCTCTCTAGAATCTATTGTAGTACACTTTCCATAAGCCACTGTCACTTTAATGTTCAACTCATTCATGACTTCCAGAGGCATAACATTTTATGATGCTCCAGAGTCAAATATACAATTTGACAACATTTTGTCTTTAATAATAAGTGTTGTAAAAAATGGATCAACATTTAACTGAGACTCAACTAAAGATGTCCCCAAGTAGACTTAGGTGGTTCACCTATCTCCTCTAATGGTAGTTGTTTTTCTAAGTCTGCAATGGTTAAAGGAGGAGTGTTTACATTATTTATATTTTTTCCTTGGGCACTCCTATCTTACCCCAATCCCAAATACTCAAAAGACCTCTTCTTATGCTCAGGAATCCTAAGTAGTTCCACAATTGGGACAAAAATTTTGATCTGATTCAAGACTTGGTCAATATCATAGGGAACGTACTTGGGAAAAGTAGCATTTGGAGAAAGGTTAACAAACTCATTATATGGCACAAGGTTTTTAACATTTTAGGCATGGGTGGGAACACCAGTTCTATTTGAGACAACAAGGCCTTTGCCAAGTGCATCCTTATTTAGAGTCTCTTTTGGGACATTGGTGAGAACTGGGGTCTTTTTATTGGCTTGAGGCCCTACCCCTTTAATAACTTTACTTATTGTTTTATACTTCTTCTCTTGGTCCAAAAAAACAAATCATTAGTAGTTGTCTATCCTCTTTTAATGGGATTCCTCCATCGTAATTTTTAATCTTTAGAGATCTTAGGTACTCAAAATAATTATTAGGAAGTTCAAATATTTGTACCATATCTATTTCTAAAGCATGAGAGGGAGGAAGAAGAGGTACCTGGTGAATGTAGTCCCAAAATCTTACAGCAGTTCTTGCACTTATTACCTTAGTTGAAGTTGCTCCTTACTGTGAGCTTCTAGAGAAGTCCACCATGCATGCATCATCATCAGTGTTGTCATAATCATCAACTTCTTCAACTTGCTGATGTACTTCACATAGCAGGTGGGGAAAGAAGTATTTGTCACACCAATCCATTTGATTTGTATCTTCAACAAAAACAACTCTGACATTTATAGGATCATGCACTACTCTATTTTCCCTAGCTTGGGGTTATCTAGCTCCTATGGGTCCTTTACCTTTGTCATCATACCTTTGATAATTTCTAGGATGATTCACAAGTTTATCTTGTCCTTGTTTCCTATGATGGCCCTGAGAACCTTGTTCAATTCCTTTTTCTGCCTTGGTCAGCTTGTAAGAGATTTATTTGACATCCTCAGCCAAATTCCTTACAACTTCCTCAAGATCCACAACCTTACTTGATTGAGGCTTGTCAACATTCATCTGTTTAACACCCTCCCTCTTAGGAGGGTTTCCAACTACCTTAATATTGTTCTCAATTTGTAGAGCCATGGTAATGTCTTGCCTTAAATTCCCAGGGTTTTTATCCCTCAAATAGTAAGTAGCTTTCTTATCAAATGCACCTAAATACTTTATCAGACATGATTCATCACATGGTCTCAAATTAACAGGTAGTCTTCTCAATGTTTTGTTAAATCTAGTGTTGAAATTATGTAGTGATTCATTAGGATTCTTTTTTTATATTTTCAAACTCTGATAAAAGAAGCCTAGTGTCTTTTTTATCACTGTACTGCATTCTAAAGGAATTATTCATCTTTGTCTAGGAGTCAATGGAATTATCTAGCATAGATTTATACCAGCATTCCCTTCCATCTTCTTCTAGAGTATGAATAAATAATTTAATTTATAGATTTTCAAACTCTATTTCGAAATCCTCCATCATATTGACAAAGAGTTTCAAGTGCTGATCACGAGTTATTACATTATTTCCTTGAAACTTAGGCAATATGTTTCTTACATCCTGTGGCACAACATTTCGATAGCTAGCCATGCCTCTAAAACTGATGGAACCAAAAGTATTAACGAAAAATGGAGGTCTGGTTGGAGGCTAAGCCAAATTATTCTAGGGAGGTGACCTTACAGGAGAAACAAAATGATGAGGAGTGAGAGTTCTGTGTGGTACAGGGATATAATTATTAGAATGAATTCCCTCTAAAGGATCTATTTCTTGGAACATGCTATTAGATTTTGAAAATACAAGAGCATATTGAGAAGCAAATGTTTCAAATATAGATGATGGACCCTCTCTAGATGGAGAGTTTAATTCAATAAAGTTGCTACCTAATTCAGAAGCACTTGAGGAAGTAGTGCAATCTTCAATCACAGACTTATTAGTTTCACCAATGGATATCTCTTTTATTTATGCTTGATCTCCAACAACTTTCCAAATTATTCTACCTTCTGAGTTAGACTTTCCTAGCTCCTAAATCAACCTTCTACTAGGGTCCTTGGTGAAGAAATATCTTCTCCCTTCCAGATTTGTAGATATTAGTGACAAATATTTCTTGATATATGTTAAAGACAATGGTATTTATAAAGAATTTAAATAGCTCAGAGTCACCACTAAGTATTTTCACCTTACTTTGTGAAAATTCACTATCAATGACCTATCAAATGTCTATCAATACTATATTCATGCAAATCTTACAAGATATACTCTTCTTTTACCCAAATTTATCAATGATGATACAAATCCTAGTGCAATAACTATTTAAGCTGGAAATATTGCACTCATAACTCACAACTTTGAACAATTCTTACAGATATGAGAAAATAATGATGTTTCAACAATGTATTAGTACTTTAAAATTTGTAAAAAGCATTACCAGCGTCTGTACACATACACCTTTGCTCAAATACTTAAAAGATTCCCCGACAATGGTGCCACGAGTGTTGGTATCCAAATTCATTCTCCTTTTCAAGATGAGAAGTAACACAAATTCGACAGGGAGCTTAAAGGAAGATAGATCATAGTGTGTGTCATTTTGTAGTTGGGGATGAGACCTAACTAACCCTTTGTTACTTAGATTTGTTTTGAGATGGATAACACCTTTAAGAGGATTTGAACTATCCTCACTAGTTTAGGTTGTGCCTCTTCGAATAGGGTGAGAGGACCCTTAATGTAACCTCTATCTGATGAAGGAGATGGATATATCGTTCCTTTACACAAATTCTACAAAGAGAGCATTAGGAAAATACACTCAATGCTCCATGATTTAACTCTTAAGAGTTGTCACTTCTAAACGATGGAGATATTTTCAACACAAGGCTAAGGTTACTGAAGACATTAATAAATTTGATTGTTCTACATTTTTTTGCAAGTATATTTTTTTCCTTTGTTTATACACAGGGAAAACAGGAGTAGTTCAGGTTACATCAATGGTTTTGAAATTATTTTGGTGGGAGATGAAGCAAGATAAAGTTGATTATACCAGATCTTCAGAGGGGCTTCACAATAATGAACAACTTCAATAATAGAAAGCTTCAGAACAGTTAAGACATTCCTTTAACTAGAATATGTGCTTTAATGGAGGCCCAGATCAGCACGATTTCACATAATATTTGAGACTCCAACATGAAGGTTGGAATTAGAAGACTTAATTAAACACTAAAGTCTCTGATTAATCATGCCTAAGGTACACCCGAAGACTTACAGATATTCTTTATCAACAAATGATAGTGAATTGATTTTAAATTTATATATCTCATCCAAGATGAAGGATCGTCTTGAAATGAAATTAAAAATACCATTAAAATATCATAGGGATGATATCCTGTGTGATTTCAAAAAGATTTCAATATAATATTGCAATGGGAATGAACGAAACTATTTACAGACATTCTGAAACAAAGTAGACACAAATTGATAGAGATTTGACACAAATTAATTCCAAAATTACTTAGATTCATCAGCAAGGGAAAGCATCCAAAGAAATCTCAATGCTTGTCGATGGCTATAGATCTGCAACAAACTTGACATGATAGAAAATCTAACATAGAAGAAACTAATAGGTTATCTTGGCTTTGGTCTCTCGGGAAGACGGCTTTCTCAAATGTTTTCTCAAGAATTCAAACTCCGACCCATTGCAAGAGTATTATCATTGTATTTATACATTTTACTCACTCAATTTTCCCCCCAAAAGAGTAGAATATTCGAGGGACCTTTGCTTGTTACCAATTTGTTTTAGACAATGATGTTTAACAAATTCAAGTCTGAAATCTTCTTGGTGGACCAATTGTGAACTGATCACATTTTTTGGGCTCTTGACTAATGACTAGGATGCCATGCCACAATGTTTAAGGAGTCCTTTTAATCATTCTTATTCTATCATGTGAGAAATCCCCTTTTTAATCATTGTTTAGAGCTTCTGCATAGCTATACTTGATAGGTCATCCCATTTTGCTCTTGAGGCAACACCTTTTTCACCTTTTGTGCCTACACTTTCATCATTTCATCCCTTTTCCCTCTTTTTCCTCTGCAATTTCTACCCCACATCCATTTCCTCTAGTAATTCCCATTTTTTCGAGTGCCTGAGTAATTACCACTTTAAAATATCGACCTTAAAGATACTTGGACTCATAATTTAAGTTTCAAATCCATTCAATGGCACCTTACTAATAGAGATGAAAAAGAATTTCATCAAATAACAATGAAAAACAATGTGTATTGACATCTCCAAGAGTCTTGGAGTAGAAATGGTGAAAAAATAGGTGAAATGCATAGCAACTGTTGATCATGCCCCCTTTTCCACATTATATCATAGCCGTCCACATGTTTCCTTGGCACAACTACAAAGGAGAAGCATAGAGGCAAGCCTCAAACAAGCTCAAGCCTTCCACATACCCCAGGCCCAAAAAAATGCTTTTTGGCCTTTGAAAAGTCTTTGTGAAAAAAGGAGCTAGCCGAAGCCTCCACGTGTCTCAATGGTAGATTTTAATATGGTCTCCAAAAGTAAAGACCTCAAACAAGTGCGGGCTCAACACGTGTCTCAGTTCGGCAGAGTCTGTCAAAAATTTAAAGGTTCAACAGAAGGTGCCATGTATCTATGGTCGAAGACATTTTTCTTCAGCCATTGAAAATTCCAAGCAAAGGGTAGAGTGAGCGGAAACCTCCAAGTGTCCTCCTAATGCTTTTTCAAAAGAAACCTTAGGGACCGGTCCCCAAACATATGTGGTCCCTCCACGTGTCCCAGTCCTTTAGAAAGTTGCTTGAAAAGTCTAAGTAAGGGAAGACCCGGCAGAAGCCTCCACAAGTGCTCACAATGTAACTTCGAGATGGTGCCCAAGAGTGGAGACCCTAAACAAGTGCAAGCTCACCACATGTCCCAGGCCTTAGAAAATTACTTTGAAGAGTTTAAGTATAAAGCAGAGCCAGTGGAAGCCTCCACTGTCTCCCTGTCGCAATTGTTAAGGGGGGACCTTGAGGTGGATCCTTAAATGAGTACCAGCCCTCCATGTGTCTATGGCCCACCAAAATTGTACCGATTGTATGAAAAAATTTCCTAAGTCTTAAGAAAAGTAGTGAAATCCTCCACGTGTCACCCCGGCACATCTCCAAGGCCAAACCACAAGGTGAATTTTCAAACGAGTGCGGTTCCTCCACGTGGACAAGTTCTGGGTTGAAGCGAGCCATAAAATTTTTAAAGTGCCCCATCGAGCCACATCTAACCAAAAAGGGCCATGATTCCACTGATGCAGAGATGTAAATTTGATGGGGAAAAACACACCCGTCAAACCGTAAAAATGCAGGAAAACCTCCATTTGAGCCAGAAAATGAATCTTTCTTCAAGGACAACGAATTTGGAATGTTACAAGGCTCAAATATGATCTTCCAAGCTACATACGATCACATTTCCACAGGTATTTGGGACAAAAATGACAAGGAAAACAAAACATGACTAAAGAAAATGGAAAGAAAGGAACAACATGAGTTTTACGCCCAGTTTAAAGACTCCTTTAGATGGATAGAGAAATTAAAAAAAAAATTCTGGACCCTTAAGTGATCCTCGACCAAGGAAGGGACTGATCATGGAAACCAAATGGAGGAAAAAGTCTTTAAGCAGCAACTCGGAGTGATAAAAAACATGACAGAGGCTGCAAACTAAGGAATTTCAATTACAAATGGGGTGAGAATAATTTTAGCATCAACAAGAGGTCCACGAGGAGAGTGGGAAAGGTCACAAATCCATGCATGGAAATGGAATTATTTTCACATAGGAAGATGGACACATATACCTATAAGGAACTAATAGATAGGATGGGGCTCGATGTAGTCATATGGAGACCATATGGCGACTATGGAGGGTGGACTGAGGATGTGGTGTTTTTACGGTGTATTCAGAGCATGATGTAGCTTAAGCATTGATTTCATGGTGTGGCTAAGCTTTTTTAGGTAGAGAGAGTATCATGTTATTTTGACATGGCTCAGAGTGTTCTCCCTAAGCCATATATATGTTTACAAGCTATAAAAACACCTTGGAGGGCTAGATCTAAATAAGGGCCTACATTAGAGAAGTTAATATCGCCAGGGAAAGTTGAGGTAGATGTAGTGATAAATATTGTGCATTCAGATGATACAGGCAGTACTGACGAGTACTGCGCATGGTGGGTGACACATTGGTGGGTATTGTTGTTCTCATTGTTTACAAGCCCGATGGGATTACCACGTGTATGAGGGGGGGAGGGGGGAAACACATGCCCTTGACCCTATAGTAGTGGTTGTATCTGATTTTAAGTATTTTCATAGTTGTGTTGTGTACTTTGTTGTTTACATATATTATTTTTTGTAGTTTTCTAATGTGTTGGGTAATTTGTGCTTATAGGTGATACATATTACTATTTGATCATGGAAACATCCATCTACACATTGACATGGAATGTGCCGACTGATGTGTTTGGTGGAGGTATACTTGAGCAAGTGGATGATATCATGGGCCATTATGCCCATTTATTTGAGTCAGTGTCAAAATTAGTGGCGACATGTATTGTGATGCTAGGTGAGGGGGACAAGGCATGCAAAGAGACTCGATACGCTCGAGAGCTAGTAAGTGGTGGTCTCTTGGCACAGAATGTGTTTTCACAATATGTAGATGTGCAACGCCAATGTTAAGAGAAGGCTATGTATATTACCCTGCTACGGTGGTAGGTTGAGTGATATCAAAGTCACAAAAAATGGTGTCGTGTTGGTGGAGAGACATCTAGTTCTAAGGATCTACAAGTACCCAAGAGTGATATTGATGATGAGATGTTATTTATATCATGGTATATTATGATATAGGGGTTTTCACCTAGTGATGAGACATGTTTGGTTATGTTGATCATATTTTTTGTATATGTGTGGACACATATTTCTGGTATATGATAAACCTATGTTGTAGTGTATTTATGTCACCATGTAATTGATGATGTATGATTCTATGGTTATTATCCTAGTATATGTCATGTGTTGTTTATTATTCATGTTTTATTAACATAGAGTCACATTATAATATTGTTAATGGTAGAAAAAATCTTGTAATATATAACAAATGTAACATTATCGATGAAATGTTAACTGAATGGAACATGTAGCATGTAGTTAGTAAAATGATGATAGTAGAATAGATGCCAAAGATATAGAAATATATGATAGAAAATTTGATGTTAGCATAATGAAAGTAGGAGGGGGGATAATCAATGCCCCCCAACGTGTAAATGAATAGTCTCAATTAGTTAAGACCCATCATCAGTGAAGTATGAGTTGCATAAATAAGAGTGTTATCAAGAAATGATTGGGTGCACCAGATGAAATGATGAAGTGTGTGATGAGAGGTTCTTATAGAAAACACCTCAATAGTCATGTAAGAACTGGAAAAATACAAGTGTGTCATCGGGGGGGTAAGGTGATAGTAATCACCTACCTATTATCCAAAATTCACCCCCCAAGGTAATTTTGATAAACTTGCAGGACCAAGAAAGTAGAAATGGTGAAAGGCCAAAAATCATATTTTTAGGTATCCCTTGGTTGTTCTCTAACCTCCCTATCTAAAGAAAAATCCAAGGAGTTTGTGGAAAGTTGCAAAAATCTGAAAAAATTATGTCAAAGCCTTGTTTTAGTGCAAATCGGGTCTAGAGACTTCAGATGGAACCAATGCGGATCCTACCAGAGTTTTTCAAACCAAGTTTGGGGCTGAAATTCTAGGGAGGTAGTAAAATGTGGAATAAGTGGAAAAAATTGTCCCACGTGGTCTGTTGGAAAACTGGGACAAAGGTATGCGCAGGACCTGAAAACCCAGAAAGCCTGCAGCTGGTGTATTGCGGCAAAGGAAAAAACAATCATCCCAGAAAACCTGCAGAACACTTGTGCAACCTATAACAAAAATCACCACAATCGCCACACCAAAAGAAAAGCTGGTGGAGCAGATTTCAATGGCCCCAATGGCTCTATCAATAGAGGGCACACAACATAGGAAAACTCGAGTCAGAAGATGCAGATAAAATCGGCCCAAGCCGCATAAGGACAAGCAGGACATCCAAACCTGAAATCTTCACACAAGGAAGGATTCAAAAAAAATGGAGATAGGAGACCCAGATGTTCCGATTGCCACAGGGACATGAGTTCCCTGAATACCCACAATAGCCACAATGTAAAAAGGAAAAGTTAATTCCTGACCCATGAACTTCAAATGGTCATAACTTTTGACCCAGAGCTCTGATTTTCACAAAATTGGACTTTTCAAAAAGGGTACGATGTCCTCTACACCAAAAAGTAGATTTATTTATTTGAATTAGGGTAGATATGTGACAAAAAGAAAACATCCCCAGCTCTAATAAATTGAATACTTAATCCTATAAAATGTAAGAAATGCCTAGTAGATCCAAAAGAGATGCCTACACTCAGATTGCCATATATTTTTCATTTCTCTATGGAATCGTGCAAAATTGGTACCATTGGAATCATGGCTCCAAGAACGAATCACAAAAAAAAAAAATCAGAATTTGTTGAATAATTGATTGTTATTTTTCAGAAAATGTCCCCAATTCAGAAGAGTGATTTTATTGGTGGTTGGGAGAACATTTAATGAAGCATGGGTAGAAATTATTCACTACTGCAAGTGATGGGATATCATGGAGAGAATTTTACAAGAAAATAACCATACTTTCACTTATTTTATGACATATTGCAATTGATGGGAAGTCATGTATTAGGATTTTCATTTCTCTCTCTCTCTATCTCTCTCTCTCTCTCTCTCTCCTCTCAAAATTCTATAAATTGGAGTGTTGGGCTCATTATAAGGGGAGATATTTTTGAGTGGAAAAACTCTGTCAGATTGGTTTTTTGAAGCCAATGTGATATAGGCCCTTGTAGTGGACTCCTTCCATGGTGATCTAGGACCTTATTTTATAATAGATTAAACTGTGCATATCAATGAAGCAATAGATACAAGTTTGTGGATGTGTATTCCCTTGTTGTGTTTGTTTAGATTCTTCTTGCCTCTCTAACCTCATTACAAATATATTGTGTCTATTTTATGCTACTACATGGATACATTATCATTGTGTGTGCATGAAGTATTTTTGTTAATGTAGTTGCCAGAATGTAGAGAATTGTTATCACCCCTTCTAGTATGCACTATTCTTTTTTTTTCACACATTGGATACTATTCTCACACCATCCTTTTCTGGTGTATCGCCACTTTAGTGTAAGTTTTTTTTTTCATGCATCTCTCTCTTTGGTCCCTTGGAGTAGATAGATTAGGATAAGATAATTTTTCCTGCATTCAAGTATATTGTGGCAAGTAGTTTAGGATCAAGAACCAGCTTTCTCTGGAGATCTATCTCAAGTATCAAGTCCCACAACTTGGAGATAATACCCATGTTATCCAGTCACACCATGGGCTCAAGTGCACACTTTTTTCTAAATCATAGGGTGTTGTGATTAATTTATAACACTACTATAGAAAAATAAGGCGTGAAGTGGTGGAAGCATGTGAAGTGGTTGTGGTAATCTATCTTGAAGGGAAAGACAGTCACTATCCCTATGGCCATTTATGCAATGATAGTTATAATAAGGTTGGTCACACTAATGTTGTAACCACTGTTGTGGATTATGATAGTTAGAGTGTAAGTGAATTAATCCCTCAGTAATTATAATATGTAGTACGTCATGTGGTCAGGTATGATGAGAGAAATGTAGGATAAGTAGATTTTCACAGACCCGGAGGATTGTGTTTTCATGGTGGAGTGGGTTGAGCTTGTTTGATTTGTTTGTGAGGCAGATGTTGAGATTACTTTGGATGCTCAACCAGAGGTACTAGTGGAGAACTATATGATTTAATAGTCATAGAGATATGTGGAGGCCCTATGTTGTGTGATGAGAGAAGATATTTTTCTAGGTCAATAAATTTATAACATAGGAGAATGAATGAATCATACATGTCATATTGTAATCTTTTCTTGAGTGGAGGTATTAAACCATGACACAAAATGGATTTCTTCTCTAAATCGATAGGTCTGAATATTAGTTGATGTATGCAAGCATTGAATCATAAGATATAATCCTTGATAGGTTTAAAGGAGCCCTGATGTAAAGTAGGTATGTGATTATTAATGATACTAGGGACATTGTTGATGATGAAATTATGGAGAAAAGCATCCTCCATGTCATAGAAATTACTAATGGAAATAAAAGGAAGATGAGTGTACCAATGTAATGTTGCATCAACAAGACTATCTCGAAAGGCCTTAAGTAACAATCATTCATTAGAGTGAGAGGCCATAAGTATGTTCTAATGTAGGAAATGAACATGAGGGTCACTGGTACCATCAAAACACGTGAAAGTAGCCATGATAAAATATTGAGGAAATGAAAAATTATGAATCTTGTTAGCGACATGGTTACCATGTAATGGATTTTTTTCAATATAAGCATGATAATCTCTACTTTCTAAAGTGACGAAATGAACCTGAGAATGGAGCTGACCTACTACATGCATGAGAGAGATTATATGCATGAAATAGTGCATTAAATGGTTGTAGTTTTCCATCATCAGTGATCATAGGAATATGAAGAGGTGATGTGGGATATTCTGATGCTAAAGGTATGCTAGTAATAGGCTCCAACGAAGCTATAATAGGATATATAGATAGATGATCCATAGCTATGGTAGGACTAACATCGGAATTACCCTTAATAGATTAGGTGACCGATTGAGACACGTCTATAGGAGAGGATGGAGTAGGAGATTTAGGTGATATAGTATTAGGAGACATAATAGTAAAAGACGAGGAAGTGATAGCTGGTGGTGACTCATGCTTAGCGGTAGATGCAATCACAAGAGATGGTAACAATGGATCAAGTGAGTCACATTCAGAAATGTGAAAAGCAAGAGAATTGGGACTAGCATCTGTCTCACTAGTATGAGATAGAGACTCAGAAATGAGAATTTCACTAAGCATGCTATCAATGGGATCATCACTATAATGTGAAGGAGAATGCAATCTTATAGGAGTAATATTAGAAGTGGTAGAAGCATGAGAAGTGACGATATAGTTTATTAGATTTTTCTTAACCTGTGAATGATTATCAACACCAAGTAAGTGATCAATAACAAAATAATCTAAAGTCTGTTATGAAATATCAGGAGGATCACAAGTAGTCGTATAACATGGTATACAATGAGTAAAGGCTATTGGATCCTCAAAAATGTTAATACCTATAGAATAATTTTTAAAAGTAGTTGACACATGTTTTTGGCCACCTAAAATTTGTTGTTTAATATGATTAGGTGTAGAAATTAGAGTACCATATATAGCTTTGAGCTCAACTATGATAGCCACATCATAAGTAGGGTTAACACTAAAGTGAGACATGACGGGTGAATAAGATGATAATTTATTGTTGATTATATCCTAGGGAAAAGTATTCGAAAACATGATTTCACCAAAATTATCAACTAAAATGTTGAATTTTAAATTTATTCTATAGTTAGTCAAAGTAGGTACAAAAATGCAAATAAATGATGTAAATAGAAATACTAATGCTAGATAATTTATTTTGAACTTTAAATGAGATGAAATAATGAAAATGAGAAGGATAAGATACTAACCTAAATATGACTTACCTCGCTATGTGTTGGAATTGAACAGGGGGATGTACGTAAATAATAGAATGTGAAGGTGCTACCTTGGTAATTGCAGCAGTTGAATACCATGTTTTACTTGGGAACCTAGGAGATTACTAAGGAACTTTGGGTTCCTTGGTTTATAATATGGGCCCTCTGGTTGGTACAGAAGCTCAGGATCTAAATCTAACAGTTTCATTATGTCTTTCTAGTGTATTTATCCTTTTCACATGGTTTTCGTAGTATATTCGCTTATGTCACCGTGAATATGATGTGAAGATCTACCTATAAAACCCCTTACAAAGCATCAAAATCATAAAAATAAAAATATGTATATGAAGGGTTCAAACTGACCATAGCTTCCATAATGGTGGACATACAACTAAGTTTTTCACTAAATCCCAGACCCAATGTATTTCTATGTGCTTGTATGTGCAATTATGTGCCTAGGGTTCCCTACCATAAATGATGCTGCAGTAGGATGCAGTAACTAAATGTAAAAATTAAAATGGCGGATGGAATAGAATGAATACAACCCTTTCCTCTATGTGTTTGTGATGTAGATGTAAATGACTCCCAAATGTAGCCCTTTTTCCTTTATAGATAACTAGGTCTTGATAGTAGATAGTCCACCCATAGAATAGTCACCCATAAAATAGCTCAAATGTTGACACTAATGAGCTGACATTCTGAATAGAACCTAGGGGAATGAACGAGATAATAACAAATACCGACCTTGAAAATAAAAATTAGAACCAAGTGTTATGGGAACTAGGGCACCTTAAATCACAGACAGGAGTGCCCATGGGCACCCAAAAACTACCATAAGTGCCCTAGTTAGAGACTAGAGATGATAAATGACTAAATAATGACACCTGGTACTCCCTGAGAGATGACCAGAAGCATTTAAACAACTGACAGTTTTGAAAGACAAATTAAGATGATGACCTACTAACCGAAGATAGGAATAAAGGATAGGTCATTAGTGAATATTGTTGTTATGCGAGATTTATATATAAAATAACATAGTTGGCGGTGTAAATGTATTAGTAAGTGAATGATTTTATGACTATAATTTTTTACTCATTTTTTTTAATTTTATCATAGGGTTTAGATGCACTTTGATTTCTTGGTTGAATTTCATAGTTAGTTGGATACTTTTCTTTGATTATTTATGTCATTTTTGGGTGAGGGATGTGAAATTTGATGGATTTCTTATTCTGCTTCTTAATTAATTTACGTTTCTATTTTTAGATTTTGTGTGTGTTCTTGATTTGGGAAATAATGGTATTTTGACTAAATCTTGGGAGAAAGTAAATGTGCATGGGGAAAGGAGTGTACCTCGGGTGAGGGTGAGTAGGTACTCCTAGTTGGCATCCATGTGGATCCAACTCACCCTTACCCATTATTTATTATGTAAATAAGTGTTGTGTGTAGTATTTGGGGTGGGCTAGTTATATTCTTATTCTATTTTGGGAAGATTTCTTATGCTTGGAGGAGCTTTAGAGAGAGAGAAATTTGGACCAAAGGAAGTTTGGAACTATGGTGTTGTACAAGAAACTTCATTCTCACGTGGGTGAATGCTGATACTGGAAGCCACTAGCAACTTTTAATTATGAAGGGCTTAGGACCTCAGATATGGGCACAATGAAGATAGATCTATGACAAAAGGTGATAGATATTTGATAATATCTATAAAACTAAAACATATGTGATTAGATAAAAATATGCAGAGGTTTCCTAGACATTATTGGTTCCAAGAGGATGTTATTTCCCTTAAAGTATGTCAACCCACGTGTGATAAAGAATAATGATAAAATACAAGATAAACAGATTAAACGTGAGCTGGTTACCAAAGAAACCTTAAGATGCTCATATGTAGATGGTGCTACCGAGCTGATCCAAACACAACATGCAACATGAACTGCGCTAATTGAACCATGAAATCAGGAAAATAGTATTGTGGGGATTCCAGTGTCATTACAAGGACATTATGAACATACTATGATAAACAAGAGGCTAAAAAATCAAAAGAACATTTTCCCAAACTTTTCCCCTTTTCTTCTCCCTTTCAAAGAGGGGGGAAGACATGTATTTATAGCTTAGAGGGGAGGTTAGATTGGATTTAATGGGTAACTGGGGTCTGATAAATTAACATTGGTTAAGATACATGATGTGATCACATTGGGCTCACAATTTGACTTATGAGGTTAGAAATATAATGATGTGATAAGGAGTGGGAATCATGATTGACATGGTTCAGTGCAATATTGCATCCCATTTTTGAATTTAGGAGTGGAGTGTAGGATGGGTATATTATTTCCCATGAACTAAATAAACTTAGGATATGTGATATAATGTAAAATGCTAATTATCAAATGGGTCCACATGGAGCCCATTTGATAATTAATTAATTAAGGGTGAGTAAATAAATGGAATTTACTCAAATTTAAGAAAAAGAAAAGCGAGGGGGAAAGTTGCATGAAGGAGAATAAATGTTGGATGAAGGAGAAGTGTTACAACAAAAATTGGTGTCTACATATGGATTTGAGGTAGGGATTTAAAACCTTGTTTTACAATGTTGGTTATTTATCTTGCATGATAAAAATTGTGTTTTTGGTTTTATTGCATTTCCTTAGTTGATTTTAATCATTTTCACTCCCCTTTAAGTTGTTTTATTTGTTGCAATGAAATTATTTTGGATGGTAAAAAAGCCTCTTATTTTAGGTGTTGGAGGGGAGGATGTTGGGTTAGTTTTGGTGCAAGGAAAATAATATTAGGCTTGTTGTGAATGTGTTATTATATTGGAGGGAGCTAGTGTATATGATTTTTTACCTTTGGTGGAGAAAAAGGATGAGTTTTGAGGAGGTATAAGGAGGTTTGGTAACTTGGATGTTTAAGTCCTAATATCCTTACTAATTTAAAGGTATAATGGGACCAATCCACATTCATCTCTCTCTCATTTGGTTTTTATTGCAAGCCTTTTTTATTTTTGTTGATCCATCTATTTGTGTGTTATGTGCTTGGAGTTGGGTCTTATTGAGAAATACCATTTGTGTTGCTTAAGGGGGTTGTTGGTTAAGCCATTTTTTGTTTGTTGGGGATCAAGTACCATTATAGGCAAGCTCCCCTTCTGTGTTTGGATATAATTTGGAGATGAATAATGACTAGTTCTTATAGCTCCCTTCTTTCTAGTTGTGGGTAAATTTGGTTCCATGTTGTAGTATAGTGTAACTTATATTCTCTACTTTGTGTACTTTGGAAAGATGTAACTGGAGCATTGCAATTTATTTTAAGGATCTTGTAAACTCTAAAGAGGATCCTGAGATATTGTAAAACATCTAACTCATAATGCAGTTGTGGGAGTTTTGAAGTTGTTCCCTTTTTGTAATGGATACTGTTATCCAAAATTCACCCCTCGAGGTAATTTTGATAGCATGCATCAAATTCTTCAGTCCCGAGGAAGTAGATTGATTCAACACTCAAAATCATGTTTTTGAGGCCCCATCGGATTCTTTCTAACTATCCCATCTAAGAAAAAATCTCAACGAGTTAGAAAAAATGGAAAAAATGTAAAAGATAAGGTTACAACATTATTTTAAAGCATTTTAGGTCTGAAGGTTGCAGATCGTACTAGTACAGGTCATATCGAGGTTTTCCGTACCAAGTTTGGGACCCAAAAAAAAAGAGAAAGAAAATTGGCTAAGGCAGACATTTTTGTCCCAGGTGGTCTGCGGGACAGTTGGGACGTCGGGACGCATGGGACGTGAAAAGGTGAAATGGCCGCAAGCAATAAAAATTGTCAAGTTTTTTTGTTTCACACAATTTGGGATAGCTTAGACAAAAGTATGTGCGAGGCATGAATTGGCCAATTTTCCGCAAGATGGTCTATTGCGGGCAGTGCTGAGATTTTTGTATGGGACAGCTAGGACAAAAGTACACACGCGACACGCAAAGGTGAAAAAGCCGCAAAAGGGGACAAGGAAGCCCTAATCGGCCGATATCAGAGAATTCGTCTAGGACAGCTGGGACACGTGGACCTGATTTTTCTGAAATAGCTGCAGCAAAGAAGAAAATTCAATGTTTGACCCGTGAACTTCAAATGGCCATAACTTTTGACTCTGAGCTCCGATTTTCACAAAATTGGACTTTTTGGAACGAGCACGACGTCCTCTATGCCACAAAAACATATTTGGATTAAGTTAGTTAATAAATTTAAATGAGATTAGATATATTTAATGAGGGTAGATATATTTAAATAAAAGAAACATATTCGGCTCCAGTCAGTTAATGCTCATTCCCGTCAAATGACAGAAAATGCCTGCTAGACCCAAAATAGCTGCCCGTAATCAGAAGACCATAAATTTTAAATTTCTCAACAAAATCACACAAAACTGGTACCATTGGAATCGTGGCTCCAATCCCGACACATAGAAATCAATAAATTCTAGATTTGATAAGAAATCGGTGGGTATTTTTCATAAAACGTGGCCAGGTTCATAACAGTGTTTTATTTGGTAGTTGGGAGTGCAATTAATAGGCGTGGTCAGCATTCTTTCTCTACTGCAGCACCTAGGATAGTATGGGGAGCCTTTTGCAAGTAATATACAATAATTTTACTCCATTTAATGCCTCTTACAAGTGGTTGAAGGACAGATTTTGGGATTTCCATTTTTCCCTTCTCTCTCTCTTCTCATTTTTCTATAAATTGGAGTGTTGGCCTCATTCTAAAGGGGGGGAGTTTTCAGATAGCAAAGCTCTATCAAAATCACTTTTTGAAGCCAATATGCTGCAACCCCTTGTAGTGGACTCCTTCCATGGTGATCCAAGCCCTTAATTTGTAATAGATTGAACTGTGCATATCATGAAGCAATAAAATACAAGTTTGGGGATGTATCTTCCCCTACTGTATTTTCTTGCATTCTTCTTGCCCCTCCAATCTTGATTACAGGAATATTGTGTCTACTTTATGTTCATTCAGGAATCTATTATCATTGTGTATGTTTGAAATGTTTTTGTGAATACATTTTTGCTAGATCATGGAGAACTGTCATCATCACTTCTAGTGTGCAATTTGCTTCTGTATCTCACACATTGAAAGGATACTCTCACACACCCTCCTTTTCTGTTGTATCACCACTTTAGTGTAGGATTTCATTTTATGCATTCTCTCTCCCTAGTCCCTTGGAATTTATATTAGAATAGTTAGTTTCCCTTGCATTAGAGTAGATGGTGGCAGGTAGTTTAGGAGCAAGAACCGGCTTTCTCTGAAGGTCTATCTCAAGTAGCAAGTCCCACAACTTGGAGATAGTACCCCTGTTATCCAATCACACCGTGATTTCAAGTATATGTACTTGTATAAACATAGGGGTGTTGTGATTAGTTGATAACAGATACATTATAGATTTTTCATGACGAATCTTATTCTCTTGGCCAATATTCAACCATTTAAGTTTTTAATTCCTTGTAAGAATGAATTTAAAATGAAAATGTGGGTTAAATCTAGTTATAATGGATTTGTTAGTGTTTTGTAGTGTTTCAAACTTTGTTGGTAGTCAATTAGAGCAGTTGGTGCATCGTAGCTAGTAATAGAACATTTGCAAAAGAACATACTCTTACTAGTTGGGATACAAATGGGTATGGACATCCTTCCATGTATCTTTCATCAAAGGATGACCATATTAATAATGTACCTCTTCAACTGTATTTCCATCTTATTATTGTACTTGAAAAAAAAATATCATTTATGTTGCAGCTTATAAAGGAGTTGTAATCTTGTTATGTTCATAAGCAAGGAAATGCTCATCTTGATGTTGTATTTCAAGTAGAATAGAAATATTCATTTGAGCTTGTGAATAAACTTGCAACTTGTTTTTTTTTAACAAAACTTGTGTCTTGTTATTAAATTATCATATTGGGGAGTGTTGTTGTTGTTGCATGGAAAATATTATTACTGGTGTATGGATATAAAATAGATTGGAAAATTGATTTGAGTATCATAAAATATGGCATGGTTGTATCATGTTGCATTATAAATGAGTATCTTATTGGGGTTGATAACCTCACCGCCTTTATAACATTTTTTTTATATTATAACAATGTATGATATTGTTGTTTTCTATATTTGGTAAATTAAATAAGTAGGAAAATTTATTCTTGCATAGAATAGGAATATGGAATGGATTTAAAAGGTTTTATTTCAGATTTTTCAACATATAAGACTCTTGAATTTTCTTCCATTACATCATACTTAACTGTAAAGCTCCATTTTTATTCAATAGACAAATATGTGTGCGTTTCATGCAACTTAGTGAGTGATCAAGAATATCATTTTATATGCACATGGTTGTGCATAAAAAAGTGTATTGTTTCATGTGTGTGTGTGTGTGTGTGTGTGTGTGTGTGTGTGTGTGTGTGTGTGTGTGTGTGTATGGAGATAGTAAATGGATCATGTATATATGTATATATTTATATTACTACATAATTTTAATAATAATAATAAAATATAAATTTAGTGTGGGGGGGGGGTCGGTGGGCAGAGATACCACCACCCTACACTCAACGAATTTCTTAAACATAATACCAATAAAGATATCTTTAATTTTTAATGGGTGTGGGTTGAATTCAACCCCCAACAACATTATATCCCTCAGGATTTCCACTCTTTCCATGGCTAGCTATCCCTTTGCTGTACCTTCTCACAAAACTTACCTACACACAGTTGGCCAGCCATTCCCTCCATTCCACCCTCTGCTCTACATTTTTATGTGCATAATCACTCCCTCAGCCTCCTCCCTTTGGTTCTACCACTTCTTCCAACTCCCATACCTTCCTTCTTGGTGTCTCACCGCTCAATTTTTGTCTTCCCCTAGAAACAAACCTAACATAAAACACTCATCCTAAAAATAAAAGGAATGAGTTTGGTTTTGGAAGAGGGGAAAGAAAAGAGGAACGTAGGAGTAGTGTTAGGTTAGGGTGGGTTATAGTGGGGTTAGATTCTAGGTATAGGGTTAGGTTGCTTATTTTAGCTTATCCAGTATTGGATCATTAGAAATGTGACTAATAAAATTAATTGAACTTGTTACTGTTTCAATAAACCTTAGGATTTAATATAATTCTTGATACACGACATTAGTACTTTTGGGTCTATATGGATATTAGGGATTGAATCGTAAGTTACACTATGTTATTCATAATATAAGTTATATATAATAGAATATTGATAATTATATATAGATTAAAGTTTAGAATATTATTATATATGATATGTGTTAGGGGTAACAAAGCAATATGATGTACTGAATAAGGCTATGTTTACACAATACATATAATATGGTGGTATTAAAGTGTATATAAGGACCTTGAAATATAGAATGCACTCTTATTATTATGATAATACAAATTATAACACTAATTCATGTAACCACATATATATATACAGGTGTTGTGGATATATTAACTACAACGATTTTTTTGTACATAAGACAAGTTTTTTTTTTAGGTAGATTCTAGATAATAATATATGCGGAGTATCACAGAATTACCTATTATAACCTTATAAAAAAAATTCTAAGCCCTCATAACTAAACACACCTAGTTTCACCATGTCTATAAGGATGACATTATAACATTTAAAGGGGTTATTTTTATAAACCTATCATTATTTTTTGAATTTAACCCCTATGGTATTTGTTTAAACGTTACATAACACCTATTTGAAAGACATTTAAACTCATAATGTATAATGCAACCCCACTTTCAGGAAGCAAATTGTTGTAATGGTATGTCTCTTTGGAGACATTAGAGAAATTGGAACGATACAGAGAACATTAGCATGGCCCATGTGCAAGTACGTTACATAACCTAGAAATAATTAACTAGCATCATATCAAAGTGCATAAAATAGATTAAAAATACTCATTTTTGATCATATCTTGTAGGGAATCGCATCTTCTATCCCTTTGAGAATGAACTCCAGACAACAGTTCCTTCTAGCATGTAACCTAGTCTCATCAGAATTCCATATTTTTATAACTTGTATGGGTTGGCATCATAGGCATTAAATAACATAATGTAGAAAGTTAAAAATTGATGGCCAAAGAAACGCTTCTCGATATTCATCAAGGCATTTTGAATTCATCAATTTTAATTATGGGTGTCTTTTGTTAAAACCACCCCACCATGGTTTACCAAGTAATTTAAATGAAATTTAATTTAATCTTATTTTTTAGAGTAATTATTGTTTCTAATTGTATTCAAATGCTAATATACAGTAAGACACAAGAACTTAGTAAGTAATTATAATAAACCCTAAATAAGAAAGAAAGATAGGAGGACTTTTATATATTGTCGAGTGAATAGTAAGTCATATGGATAGATAAAACACTAGAATAGAATGAGGAGAGTGTTACAAGGGATCACTAGAGGTTTAGAGATCTGGAACTATACCAGATAGGATTTTCCATGGCAGGGAAAGAGCATGCAAGCAATAGTCTATGGACCTAGGTATTTTTCTGTGTGTAGCTTCCCTGGATCTAGTTCTTTAAGTCTCAAATAAGCCTAAATGTTGGTCCATGTTTTTCACTCTAGATTCACTATCTGATCTACGAATTTAACTATAACATGAAATAAATAAGTTCACTTGCACATACCCACAAACCACATCAAATATATTAAGGAAAATTTAGAATGGGGAGTTAGACTGACCCAGGAGGTCACCTAAAGAGTGAAGTTATGATTGAGCACTGTAGTACATCTCAAAATAGCCATATTTCTATGTGAGAGCATGTGTAATGATGTCATAGGATGCCCTTGTGCAAGTTTCACAAATGATAATGGGAAATATCTAAAATATCTACCTGTGAATAGAATTTTTTTGTTGCTATAGAATATACTTCCCCTCTTATCATGTGTATGCAGAAGTGATGCAACCACTTTCCCTTGTATGAGTGCTAAATGGAAGATTTTGATGCTTTTGTGCCTTCGAATGTTATCTTAGGTGGTAGTGTGTAATACTTAGTTATTATTCTTCATTTTGAATACATAACTATATATTAATATGATTCCCTTGTTTTAATTTTGTAATTGATAGCTAAAAGTACGACCCAAAGTGATAAAAAGTAATTAAGAAGTGAAAAGGGATCCAAAATGATAAGAAAAGGATTTAACGAGCGACCAGAGTGCCCAGGATGATAGGATAACTTTGCGCTAGTGTCTAGATAGGATGCTAGTGTCTGAGGCCATAAACATATAAAACAGTTAAAAACTAGAAAGTGTGTAAGAATCTAATAAAAGTGCAAAAGACAAAACAATAGGCTAAAGAGAGTTTTCAATTACTAGTTTTCTTTCTTAAGAATCATGTAAATGTTATCATGCTTTTAGGAATTAGAAATTTAACCAAGTGCATATATTTTGTGACTACATTTTTCCCCCACTTTATGTTGTTGAGAGAGTACTTAATAAAATAAAGTAGTAAGAAGATGCGTACCTTATGAAACTATAGATATTGTGGTGAGTAGTCTGTTGAGTGGATAAGTGATTCGTGAAGTTGTCGCAAAGTGAAGAATGAAGACTAGCAAAGGGATGCTCACCCTAGGGGTGAAGCATATGCATAGCTTGTACATGTTACTATGAATGTATTTGATGATGTAGGTTGCATCTTATTGTGTATTAAGGAAAGACCTATAAAAGAAGAGATAAATAGTAGTCAAACTCCAGTATATGAAAGATCTAAGTAAAGCGTTTCTAAGTATGTAAAAGTGTGAAAAGGTAGTAATAAAGGAAAGTGTGCACCTAATCTATAAGAGTGTAAAGAATATAAACATGTCCATAAATGTTGTGAAGGGATGTTTTTTTGAGATATTTCACACCACATGAGAAGAGTGTTGGGAAGAGAGTTCTATTTTGACTCTCCTTCCATGAATCATTCCCAAATTTACACCACTACAGATTGTATGTCCCATGTTATTACGTTGTGTTCTATATTTGTAACTAATTGTGGAATATAGAATGTATTATGTATTTCAAAGCAAGTATCTATTACTAGAGAATTAAATTGTAAATTACTGAAGTTTTTTTCGAACTGAGAAAATTACTTTTTTATTCCTCTAGGACATTAGTGCTTAAGGGAGGACAGGAGCACCCAGGTTCTACTATCTAGGTCTGGGCGCTAGTGTGTGAAGTCCATGTGTGATTCTAGACTATTCCATATTGTATGCCTAAATTGTTTTTATATTGTGTTGATCTAAGCTATAATGCTTTGCTGTTGTAGGGGTTATTTTATCACAAAATGTATGTCCCCCTCAATCCAAGTACATTTTTAAGTTGTAAGACAATGTTTCCCAAAAGAGAGGATCCAAAACTGATATGCATATCTGAATGTGGATACCTGCAGGGGTAGGAGAAGTTATTTGTAGAAAATAAGGTGCATATAAATAAAGTGGGATAATGACAAGTATCAGAAGTTAAAATAGCTAGCATGGAATAGAAAACAATGTAAGAAGTGATCCCTAATCCTAAATCTAGATATGAAAAGTCTTACGGTGGTGGTGATGGTGTGCATATGGAAATCAAAGGCACTAGAAGTGGAAGACAACTCCCTCCTCGAGATAGAAACTTGTTTCTGGCCCATGTAAAATGTGGAAGTATTTTTTTGGTCGCATGGATAGGCTGCTTCTACTAGAGATCTATGTTGGGAGGCAGGGTAAACTTTTGGGTTGCAGCCATGGCTACTTTGACAGTGCACAACACATCACTCTTTCCTCTGATCATGGAGGCTCAGGTGTAGAGCATGGCGGCTTGAGATCTCTTTCCCCTACCTCACACTTTGTCCCTATTCTCTTTGAAGAAGGAATCAAATTTGTTTTTTCCTCTCCTTGGGTGAAATTCAAAGATTAGGTTTTATGTGGCCCCTTTTATAAGGAGAATATAAACTCCTCATCTAAATATTTCAGTAAGGCACTACAAGGGAGGATTGGTAGTTCCATAAAACATATGGTACAAGTCACGATCATTCCCTACATAAATTTTGGGGAAGATGTGCTTGATGCTGATAAATTTTTTTAGGAGTATTCCCTAATCTATAGATAATGTGGCATTTTTACAATCTTTCTAGTCGTGCATGAATGGATCTCTAAACATTGGCATCCTCTTCTTGGAAGCAAGCTAAATATCTTTTTTTGTGCAAGGGGAACCTTCATCATTGTCTTTACTTATTTAACAGATAAAGAGACTATAACATAAAAACTTTGGGCATTACAATCACATTATATTGTCACAAAATCATGGCTCCCCTCCTTTAATCTAACCTCTGAATATTTATCCCACCAACTTGTTTGGATTATATTTCGAAACGTAACGCTGCAATTTTTGGATCACTCTTTAATTATTTCAATTGGAAATTTTCTATGAAATATTCTAATTATTGACTCACAAACCACTGATTTTAGTCATACAACCTATACTCAAATTTGTTTTGTGCTTTATACCTCAAAGAAGCTCCCTTATAGCATTGAATTAAAATTCCAAAACATAACATGGATACAACCACTAGATTATGAAAGTAATCCTTTCAGATGTAGAATATGCATTGCTTTGATTCATATCACAGCCAAGTGTAAGATGGCAGAGTGTAATATTGAGCAAGGCACTTGGTGGAAAGATGCTCTCCCAAGTCATTCTTCTCTGGACCCAAAGGGAGATGTAGATTCAAATTCTGATTTGGAGGACTTGGTCCCTTACAATCCAGTTAGAAAAATATATGTTGAAGGAAGTATGTAAAACTTAATTGAGAAACAGATGAAAAAAGTTGATTTAAAACAAATTTCAATGAAGTAGACAAGGAAAAGTTTCCTTCAAAAATCAATACACATCATCCAATGGAAGATTTTTAAGTCTTTCTTCCTGTTGAGGAAATATCAGAGGGTTGGAAAATGGTGCATAGAAAAAAAAAATAACACTCCAAGAAAACCATTTCCCCTTCTTAATTCTCTAGTTTTTTTGCTTGGCATCTACTCCTTTTTTGCATCTTGTTGTGTCTTATAGTATTATCTAGGATTTCAAGCCTACCATGTACATGATTAAGCTAGAATGTAAATATATGAGCCTAATATGATGTTATGGAAATAAATAAATATGAAATTATGTATAAAAATGTTACTCAAGACAAATAACTAATAAAATACCAATCACTAAGTGAAAAGAGGTGGTGAGAAGCCTTAGCCAATTTGCATAGAAATCTAGACTATGTATGAGTTTTAACCAAGTGAATGGAACAAAAAAACCATTGTACAGAGACTTCGAAAACTGCATATTTAGATAGATAGGATGGACTGCAGCTCCTAAAGAGGAACATGGGCACCCAAAGGTGCGCTAGGCCTATTTCTGGACACTTGTGTTTGCAGAAAATATTAAAAAAAAATCATATGAGGTGTCGCAAGGTTTTCACCTTTATTCTCCTTTGGTTACTCCGAGGTCACACGAAGACTATCGAGGTCACTATAAATCTATAATGAAATATGAACCTGTAAAATGCACAAACAAACATCAAATCCTAAAAACGTAGATGCAAAATGAGGGTTCAAACTATCCTCAACTATCAAAATGGTGAACTTATGACTAATTTTTGCACTACATCTCAGACCTAATTTAGTTCTGTGTGTGTGTTTGTGTGTGTGCAGAATTATGCCCTAGGTGGCTCTCATGTCAGTAACACTTGATAGATAGTAAATAGTTAAATATAAGGAAATGTAATAGATGTGTACAAGGAATAGAATGGAATTCCCTCCTATGAAGTGTATGCAAACTAACCATTCTTTTTTTTTGTTATGATGGTGTTAGATGGATACAATGGAGCTCTTTGAATCCTTGATGGATGCAACCTTAGGTGGTGATAGCTAATGCTTAGTGCTTGGTCATTTATTATGATCACATAATTATATATTTATATGATTCATTTTCTTGAATTTTGTAATTATCCCTTAAAATGGAGACTACCAAAAAGATAAGTTGATTAAATAGCTAGAAAGGACCCAAAAAGTCAGGGGTTCTTAGAGGGGACAAGGGCATGTGACATTGGTATCCTGGCTAGGCACTAGTGTCGAAGATGATAAAATTTAGATTATAAAAAGATAGACTAAGAAAGTAAGGGTGTAAGGCTGCAAGGAAAAAACATAAGACAAAGAAAGGTGGCCAAAGATATGGGTTAATTTGTACTTTTCTTACTTAGGGATCATATGAATAGTATTCTGTAATCAAGACTAGATAATTACCCAAAGTGTGTGATTTTGTGTCTACATTTTCCCTCACTTTATGTTGGTGAATGGAAAGCTCGGTAACAAAAATTAGATAGACATGCATATTGGATACCCATGTATACCAATGATGTAAGTGTGCCAAGAGAATAGATAAAGCGTGGATGCTAAGGAGGAATAAGTGCAAAAAGTGCTGATAAAAATTAGCCTAGGGAAGAAAATGCATGTGTAGATGTTGTGATTTACCTGTTATTTATGTCTATTTTTTTTGTTATGATGATCTGGATGATGTTGAATATCGCTTCCCATACGGATGAACCTAAAAAGGAGAAGAATGAACAAGTATTCAAATACACGTATATGTGAAGAAAATATGTAAAGAAGTATATAAAAATGCTGAAATTTTGAAAAAGGATCATGTGGACCTGATCTGTGATGAGAAAAAGGGTGTAGCAAGGATCCTAAAAATGTTGATGAAGGGTGAGTTTTCTGGGTGATCTCATGCCACGATGGAATAATTTTATGGAGAAAATTCTAGTATCATCCTCCAACCTTTAACGGCTTCCCAAAGTTGTAGAGCACTTTGAAATGTTGGTGTATTGGGTGATCCTATGCCACACAAGAAGTAATATAGAGAGGAAAGTCTGGTGTCATCCTCTAACCTTTAGCTGCTCCCAAAAATGAAAACACCATTGCAGATGGTGTGTAATTTCAACCAATGTAACTTTCCCAGTGTTAAAGGAGCCTCTGCCATGTCAGAAGCCCCTATGACATGTCAAAAAAAAACATAATTTCCCCCTGGTTACAGGCATCCAAGAAGGATATCACTGTGATAAGGACCCAAGTATGATTTTGAGCCCTTTTTGAAACTAAAAATTATGTTTTACCGGTATTGTATTGTGTTGTGTGTGATTTTGTATGGGATGACTGATTCACCCATATGATTCCCCCCTCATTTGGGGTTCATGCAACATTACTGAAAGATTATGCAACCCACAAGAGAACTGACCGCTTTACTGAAATTGTGCCCTACATGGGGAAAGGGAGTGTGCTTAGTAGAAAATAAGGCACATGCAAAATAAATTCCTTGGAGATAAGTGTTATTACAAGAAAATATTCATGTAAAAGAGAAGTGTAGATAAAATATAAGCTAATATGCAAGAAGATAATGTAAACATGCATGAAGACAATTTATACCATGAAAAGAAGGTCGCAAACATGGGACATCACTCACAATTTTGCAAGACAATAAAATCTATAGTTTCCATAAGAAAACATGTGTTCACACAAGAAAAAGGGAAAAGCCAATATACAAAGAGAAATAAGGAAAATAAATGTAACAAACAACCATGGAAGCATAAAATACTGCAAAACAAATATTACACATGAAGTATTCGTTAGCATGTTATAAAGATAAATATGTGAAAATGCATATAATATGAGAAAGTAATGTACTATGAAACAAATTTAAATAATTACATATGTAATGTACAAACGTTTATGCCCCCAGGAGCCTTTTTGGGACTATAATAGGTCATGTGTCAAACATACATACTACATGTAATATATATGTATAATCTCTGATCACAACTAGAAAGGAAATTTAACGTGCATGTGTTTATGATAAAGATAAGGACATACAAGATATCTATCTAGCATGTGTAATAAAGTGAACATGTAAGAAGAAATAAGGAAGACTAATCGTAATCAAGATATGCAATATGTTATGGTAGGGGCAATGCACCCCCAGAGTAGATGTGGATGTATGTAATGAGTTTCATTTATTTATGCCCCCTCAACAGTCAAGAATGAACTATAAATGAGAGTGCGTCATCAGGAAATGGTTTGAATTGTGTGTACTAAAAATATGTGATTGTTACAGTGAAAATTATACAGTGTAAGTGTCTGAGTGAATGAGTGGGTTGATTAAATACATGATTGTAATGAGGTCAATTTGAGATGTATACCCTTGGTAGTCGATTATGGACCATGTAACTAGAGTGCGTCATAGGGTAATGACTGCAATATATATAAGTAGATACAAGAGATATGTAGCGAGAATGTGTAGAGTGAATAAGACGTGAAGTTTTTTGAAGATGTTGTCAGAGAGGATGTCCTTAGTGTATAATGTGTGATGTGCATGAAGTGTGTAGTAGATGTTGTGAGAAATATGTGTAAATGAAATATGATATGTGAAGATTATGAATTGTAGTATGTACTATAATGTGTAATGTAGTGTGTGAGGTTCAAGTGTATAATATACCATTAATATTTGAGTGTGAACCATAACTCAAGAGTACATCAATGGGAAGTGGTGATACTTATGTATGTGTTGTATGCAAAAATATAGGTGTTGTGTAATGAGAGTATAAAACTCATGTTGATGTTGGACGGGGGGTGGGAAATAAGCATGATTCCCCATAACTATGTGAATAATGAGAGTGATCAAGTGCCACTATTTAAAAGATCGTCATTGTCTAAATAGAAGCCAACTAGGGCTGCATTGGAGGCTTCATAGTCAATACTATGAGGTGGGTCGTATAAAGAGGTGTTACAATGTAAGGTGTACATAGTTATTTCATATTATTCATTAGTGAAAGGTCTTGGGAGACATCCATGTGCATACTAGTGAGTGAGATTTTGATAATGAGTGGGAGATAAGTCACTATTAATATTAATACTTCCAAATGGCATAGGGAAAGTAATAGAAGTGTGATTGGGATCTAATGTTCCCCCAATATAGTCAAGCATGATTTCCTAAGTGTTAGTGGAGAATTACGAGTGGCACATGCAAAAAAAATTTCTAAATGGAACATTCGAAGACCCTATGTAGTCGTAACGTGAAAATAAACATGATAAAGATGAGGTGAGTGAGGTGATGGGAGAATATCATGGAGCATCAACTTAAGCCTAGTTAAGCCATCAAATGTGCAAATAATATCAGGGCAAGTAGGATGCACTGGAATGTGATGCCAATTTTAGTTTTTGATGAAGAGTGTGCATGTGAAAGGAGATGACACAAATGCAGACTGATAGGGAGAAGGTGAAATAGTGCATAAATTATGGATAGACCACTAATAAAGTACCATACCATTAGTAGAAGGAGGGTCTTATATTTGTATTCACCTAGACCCTCGACTATGAAAGTGTCATTGAAATAGGATTCATCGTTATCAACTAGGGTGAAATTGAGTTTACCCAATGTTTCATTACTAATCTCAATAGTATCAAATTCATTTTTAGATTCATCATAATAATTTATTACACAGTTTCATGTAATATAGATGTGTCAAGGACATTGATAAGAGGCTAATTAGATATAGGATTGAGAGGAACCTCAACGAGTAGGAAAATAGTGTTAAGCGGAGAAGACACTGTAGGTGAGATGATTGCAGTAGTATGAATAGAAATATCTGAAATGCTTTGAAAAACAGAAGAAGACTGTGAAGAAATAGATTTACCAATGTCATATCTATCAATACTACATGGAATAGGTTTTGAAGGAGGAATAGGCATAACAATAACATGCTCTATGTGATAAAATTTTAATATCAGGATCTATAGTAATAGTATGTTCATATCCATCATGTAAGAATTTGACGCATTGGTATATAGTAAACGGAACTACTTACATTGCATGAATCCAAGATCTACCTTGTAGTATATTAAGTTTAAATGAAGCATCTAGAACCAGCAAGTTTGTGAAGACAATCTTAGGCCCGAATTGAATATGTAATGAAATAGTTCCTCGGCATGTGCGATTAGTTCAACCATATCCCTGAATAAGAGTAGAATTATTAGAAATTTGATTATCATTAATGCCTAATTAATTGAGAAGTGAATGAGAACATAACTTGACAGTTTATCCATTATCAATAAGTAACCATTTAATAAATGTGGTGCTGATAATAGCAGCGATAAACAAAGTTGCGCATGTATTTTCATTAGAAGAAGGTGATATTTCATCATTAGTAAATGATATAGCACGTGGAAACTTTTTTTAGAGACTGAATGAGGTGTGTGAATGACATCGCGGAATTATCACTTTATAGATAAATATAATGGAGGAAAGCCTTTAATGTTTTATGAAAAGTGGGCGCATTGTGCAATAAGTCATAGAGGGATATTTTGGCCATAAAATTCTTATGTTCTTCAATGATATTATATCCCTTAGAAATAGAAATAGTAGGAGGATCCATAGAAGTGATAGGTGGTGGAATAGAAATGGATGGAGTTCTAGGAGGATGAGTGCGGTGAGTAGTTACTACATTAATAGAAGGATCATTTTTAGGCACAATAAATTGAGGAGAATGCTAAGTACAAATTTGCATGAAATCAAAGGTAGTAGTACTTAGGCCCAAAATTTTAGTAGGTGTGAAAGAGGGATAAGAATATTGAGGCATGACTTGATAAGGTAAATACATACTAAGAAACAAGGGTTTGATCTATCATGTTCACCAAAATTATTAAGCTAACATGTAAATATATGATCCTAATCTGATGTTATGGCAATAGTAAATAAATATGTAATTAAGTACATAAATGATACTCAAGCAAACTAAGCAATAAAGTACCAAACCCTAATGTAAAGATGGGGTGAGAAGCCTTAGTTGATTTGTAGTGAAATATGGATTGTTTATGAGTTGTAACAAGGTGAAAATAACAGTAGAAGCATTGCATAGAGACCAAAAAAAGTGCAAATATGAACATATAGGATAGACTGCGGCACATTGAGAGGGACAAGGGCACTCGTGGGTTCCGTAGGCATGTTTTTGGTCACCTGGGTTTGTAGAAAATATCATAAAACCTCCTCTGAGGTTTCACAAGGTGTTTTCCTTTATTCACCTTTAGTCGGTCTGAGCTCTCACAAATATCACCTAGGTCATTATAAACTTGTAATGAAATATGAATCTACAAAGCCCTCTAATAGACATCAAATCCAAAAACATAAAGATACAACATGAGGGGTCAAACTATCCTCAGCTATCAAATGTTTGAACTTACGACTAAGCATTGCAATACATCTCAAACCCAATTTAGTTGTATGTTTGTGTGTGGAATTCTACCATAGGTGGCTCTCGTGTTATTCTCACTTGATAGCTAGCAAATATATAAATGTAAGGAAATGTAATAGATGTGTACATGTAATAGAATGAACTTCCCTCCTATGAAAATTATGTAGAATAACTATCCCTTATGTCCCTTCTAATGGTGCTAGATGCATGTAGTGGAGCTCTTATATTCCTTGATGGATGCAACCTTAGGTGGTGATAGCTAAATCTTAGTGCTTGGTCCTTTATTATGATCACATAATTTTATATTTATATGATTTGTTTGCTTGAATTTCATAAATAACCCGTAAAATGCTGACTACCAAAAATATAAGATTCTCAAATGGATAGAAAGGGCGCAAAAAGTGTGAGTAAAGTAAAAAGGGGTCAAGAGCGCATAAAGGGAATGGGGGAGCCTGGCTATAGTGTCCTAGCTGGGCTTTGGCATCGAGGGTGATAAAATTCAAAGTATAAAAAGAAAAATTGAGAAAGTAAGGGTGTAAGATTACAAAGAACAAAAAAAGAAAAAGAAAGCTAGCCAAATACATGGGTTAATTTGTATTTTTCTTACTTAGGAATCATATTAATAGTAGTATGTATTCAAGGATAGATACTTACCCAAAGTGTGTGATTTTGTGTCTACAGTACCTTGGTAGGATCCCATAAAACAAACTTTACATATAATTAAAAAAGTGTGAAAATAACATTAAATATGAAAAGTGAGTTTCAAGCATGGTACATCGCTCACAATTTCACAATATGATCAGGGATGAAGTATCCAAAAGCATACAATGATCATCCAAGGCATATGACATAGCCCACAAACAATATCAAGAGAAAATGGGAAAGATAACCATGGTTGAATTTAATCATGCAATGTGAATGCTACACATGAAGCATCCATTAACATGTTAGAAAGATAAATACTATATCAAAGCATGTATATATTAGTGAAAAGTAAAGTAATTTTATTCATAAGTAGTGAATAATGTAGAAATAGAACCTAAGATGTGTAGAATGTGAGAGTAGTAAAAGTAGATGCCCTCCGAGAGCCTCGATTGAACTAGTAAAATATATAGTTCTAAACATAATAGCATCATGTAAAGAGTTGTAAGATATATGAATTTCCCTAAAGAGACCAAGTGAACATGCATGTGTATGTAGAGAAGGATAATGACATACAGAGCATTCATCTGGTATAGTTAGCAAGGTACACCATATAAGTAGTATAAGAAGGAAAGAGTAAATGAAACAAATATATGAAATTTCTATGATGATTTGATGAAATGGTATGCAAGATATTAAAATTGAAGTATCTATGTTTTCCCCCAGCATAGGTTCATGAAATGAGGTTCATTTATAAATACCCCCTCACCAATCAAGAATGAACCATAAACCAAGAGTTTGTCATCACGAAATGGGTTTATTACATGTGAGTAGATGTTATAAAAGGTATTTCATAAAGAAAAAATCTTGAAGTTTTTAATGTGAGGTTCTGTGATGTATTTTACCCTCAACAGGTAAAGCTAGAATGGGGGGAGGAGAAAGCGCGATGCCCCCCAAGTGTGCAAGAAGTGAAGAATTAGGTATACTCATCAAGAATATCGTCATCATCAGGATTATAACTGAGAGGATCTGGATTCGAGATATGGTAGGCAATAGTGTTAGATTCGTCATATAGGGAGACAATGCAGCATAAATTATACACTCCCATAGTATATTCTTCATCAATAAAAGGAGGTTATGGACAATCGTGTGTGTAGAAATGAGTAAAGTTTTTTGAATAGCCAGGGAATGAATTATTGCATATAGAAACAAGGATAAAAGCCATTAGAAATTATATATTAGTGTGTTTAGGATCAAGAGTTCCACCAATGTAGTCATGCAAAGACTTCCCAAGGGTGAGTGGAGAAAAATAGTTTGTACATGCAAGAAAAACTTACAAGTGAAAGAAACAGAGCCCATACGTAGTAGTAATGAGAACATATCCATGGTATAGGCGAGGTGAGTGAGACCGAGGAATGATATCATTGAATTTGAATCCTAAGTGGGATAAACCTTCATGTGTGCACACAACCTTAGGGAAAGTGTGATCAAATGGAGTATGAGGCCAATAAGAGTCATTTATGATTAAGGTACAAGTAAATGGATCAACTGGTAAAGTAGATGTTACTGAAGGAGAAGGCATGAGATCTAGTGCATGGATAGAAGCCTAGAAAGGGATCATAGTAGTAGCAAAAGGAGGAGGGTTTTTGAATTGATATGACCAGTAGAAACAATATTGTCTTGGAATTAATATTCAACTATTTCTAAAATAGTAATGTTGAGATTACACATGTTTTGATCAGTAATCTTGAGGACATCGACCTCATTAAAATAATCATTAGTGTTGGAATTATTGTGATGGGTAGGATTGTCAAGGATATTAGGAGTAAAGATAGATGTAGGTTAGGGAGTAGTAGCAATAGATGGGATAGTGGTAGTGGTAGAAGTAGATGAGGTAGGTAAAATAAGATCAGAAGTATGGATAGGGATGGAGATCCAGATGAAATATTAAGACTTCAACGTTTCCCCAAATCTCCTTAAACCACTCTAATGTGGTAAGGAATTGTGAGATATTTCTAATGATACCTGGAACACTAGAAATGGACTTAATGTTCTCAACTTATAGTTGGCTAACTTTTTTTCATAGTTTAGACTTGACAAAGTCAACTGGCCAACATGAAAGAGACACATGGTGGAAGCAAAGTGTAAGTGGAGGAGAAAAAACATGTATTGGTTTCATGACACCAGTATTTGACAGTGGTATTCAGATGCATGGATGCCATATTTTTATATCTGAAGGCGTTCGGCCAATTTTGACACACCCTTTTCACGGAGGGATGCCTTAGATGTTGTATCATCATTTCTCCATGTGGTGGGTCCTCAGGGAATCACGTGGCCTAATACCACGATGATAGTGCATTGACCCGAGCCAACTTGGTTGAGTAGTCATTTATCTCATTCAGCTTCATGAATGGAGAGGTGATTTCACATGTGGGTGCAAGCTCATTAGGTAGCTTTGTGAGCCCCCCGCATTCATCTAATGGCTCAATATTTCTACATATGCACCACAAACCACATACATGACATTCCACACAATGCCATTATTGTTAATTAAACCTGTCACCAATTTTAAATAGACAACCATCACCATGTAGAAAGGAGTTTCAAGTTCCAAGTGGTCTGCGGATAAGTTTATGTGGAGTGGTTGGTGTTTTATAAACAACGCCCAAAATTTACCTCGAACAGATGTGGGATATTAATCCCATCGCCATGTAAATATTATGGGTCGGTTTGGGTGCTTCTAACCCCAAAAAACTGAATTGGTAAAATAAATTCCCACCACCATACCACACAAGTTCGATATATCTAAAAGGGACGTCGATGGGTTTTATCTACACATAGGCCTGCAAGGGTGATCTAGGCGTATTAGAGGCTATTTTGTAAATGCCTATTTTTGCAGTATTTAGGAGCTTTTCTATAATTCGATGTCAACTCCAAAACTGTCCAGCACCCCGAGTAGCTCCTAGTAGAACTCTTTGTTTCCATTTTAACTTTCCAACACGGGGTTATGGAGAGGGGTACGATCACAATTTTTTTTATGAGCCATGTCCTTAAGGGGCAGCCTATGGAAATCATCATTTTAGGAGCACTAAAAGGAAGAATCAAATATCGATATAAACTAGATAAATGTTTAGAAATCTGATACAATCCTAATGATGTACTAGGTTTTATCATTTGGAGGTTTTATATTGTAGTTTTACTTTTTAGAAGTCAATCAAGAGCTTAGAGTCCATATGGAGCATTTGTCAAGTGTTCACCTCGTTGGGGAAACTTTTGGAGATTTAATATTTTACACATTATTCACCTCAGTTCATCACTCTGCGTAGAGGTTGTTTACGACCATGCAACAAAGTGATAGTTGTTCATGGAGGAGATTATTGTTCTCTATTTTCCATTTTTGATTCATTAGGAATCAACTGGTTATGTTGTCATTTTATTATCTAGTTCAGATTCCTTGTGAATCAACTAGGTATATGATCACATTTGTGTTCCAATTCAGATACATTGTGAATCAACTAGGGCACTTCTTCTTCTACACATTATTCAGCTTGGTTCTTCACTCTACATATAGGTTGTTTGTGACCATGTAATATAGTGATATCTATTTTTGGAGAAGATTCTTGTACTTTAGGAGGATCAGTTCAGATTCATTGGAATCAATTATTATATGTTCTTTTGGAGGCCAGTTCAGATTCACTTGAATCAAATGGTACCATCTAGTTCATTGTTGTGTATTCATAGCTTCATTTATAAATTGTATCTCTTTACAAACTCTAGAAACATTCTAACCAAGAAACTTAGGCATTTTCCAATCTCTGTCATCAAAATTCTTTACATTCTATGGGTGTTTCTTTCCATTTCATTTTCATTTAAGTTGATAAATTTGTGGAGTTTATTTACAAGTTACTATAGGGGTCCGAGGAGTGTTAAATATATTTTTCATATTTTCAGATCAAGTTGGTATCATAGATTGTAAATCTTGATAGTAAACCTACTAATATTCGATCAAGTTGGTATTAGTCTAGGTTGATTGGACAGTGTGTTCACTATAACTTGTGCTTTTGGAGTCTAGATTTTTGGTAAAATATGAAGGACACATTTTTCATACACGGTGGTTTTCTTTCATTCAAATTTTGAATACTCCATTTATATATACCATGCATCTTTTGAGTTCCTTTTTTAGTTTGGGAATATGATTGAATTGATATTTATAAGATTGGAGATTTTTCAACAATTTGTGCAGACACATTACCTCATTAGTGTCAGCTCAAATTTTCATTCTGCATAAATTCTTTTAAACATGCAATAGAATGATAGTTTATCATATTTGGCATCTGACATCAGGTCATATCTTTTCTCTATGTAGAGGCTATTTTTTTTCATTTAACAGAGGGGTACCTCATTTTCATCATCAATGGGAGACTTTATATCGTATAGAGGAAGAGACCATGCAGTTGGGTGGAAGTCATCATTGTTGAGCTAATAGATATCATCTCAGATCTTCACTCTATGTACAGGATATTTATGGTCATGTACCAGAGTGGTACCTGGTCATTATTTTCATCTGACATCAACTCAGATCATCACTTTGTGTAGAGGTTTGTGGTTGTGCAACATATTGGTAGTTGTTTGATGTATACATCTAGCATTGGGTCATATTTTCATTCTTATAGAGGATGATTATGGTCATGTATTCAAATGATACTTGATTCTCATTTGGAGACTTAGCACTGTCTAGAGGTAGAGGCTATGTAGCAGGGTAAAATTCACCATCAGAAACTTCTTAGTACCATGTAGAGGCAGATATTGAACAATGGGTTAAAGAAAAGTATCTTGGCAAAAAAATTCATTCTGTCTACAGGTGTAGTATGTGTAGCAGGATGAAGATTACCATGAGGTTTAAATAACATGGCATAGGTGCCACATGTCCCAAGATTGAACCATCAATTGTTTGATCATTGAGTAGAAGTCTACTACATAGATCTCTTTTTTAGCAACACCAGGTTCAGGATTCACGGATATTTTTGTGGAAAAAAATCCTTCTCACTAGGGAGGTGTGATATTAAGGGCATGTGAATACTTTGGAGGTTCCGTAAATATCCATAAACCATTCCAGTATGGTAGAGAATTCTGAGATATTTCCAAGGGTACTTATAACACTGGAAATAGATTTTGTGTGCTCAAGTTACAGTTGGTAAAATTTTATTCATAGTTCTGAATCGGTAGATTCAGCTAGCCAACATGAGAGTGACATGTGGTGGAAGAAGAGTGTAAGCAAAGGAGAAAAAAATATTTTTTTTAGGAGGTCAGTATTCAACACTCTTATTTAGAAGGGTGGACCTCACTTTTATTGGCTGAGGCCCTTAGCCAGGTTTGACACACTCTTTTCACTGAGGGGTTTCTTGGCCACTATGTCCTCCTTTTTCCAAGTGGTGGGTCCTCTAGCCAACACATAGCCTACCACCATGATGATAGTGCATTAGACCAAGCCAACTCATTCAAATCATCATTTATCTTAGTGAGCTTGTGCATAAAGAGGTGAGTTAACATGTGAGGGAGAGTTCATTGGGCAGCTTAGCAAGCTCCCAAATTCATCTCATGAATCAGGCATTGCACATATGCACCATGGATCACATGTTGGTGCTTAATTTGATCATGCCCTAGTTTTCCCTTGAAATTCTTCAAATTTGCGGGCTTTGTCCTATTTTCTATTTCCCCAAATGGATGCATGAAAGGTTTTCTTCATTTTTATGATATTGAAGATCCTTCTCCATGGTCATGGATCACATTTGGGCCTTGTATCATTTCCAAATTGTTTTTCCTTAAAGGAAAATTCAATTCTGGGCACAAATGGTGATTTCCCTGCATTTTACGGTTTGACAGGCGTGTTTTCCTCATCAAATTATATCTTAGCATCTTAAGCTACATGGTCTCTTTTGATTGGATGAGGCACATCATGTCTTTTTTATAACTTGTAACTTTTTTCTATGTTTGCAAAAAGATCAATTTCGCCCTGTGGCCCCATTGAGTTATGATTGGCTGGTCAAATTTATAAAGGCGGAGAAAATTTCTCTTTTTTTCCCTAAAGGTGTATACATGTTCATTTTTAATTGGTTGCAACCCGGCGGGTCTTTTTGGTGAAATTTTCCACTTTTTTCACGTTTGTAAATAACACTAAATTGGCCCCGTGGCCTCAATAGTCTCTTATTGGCTATTCAGCAAATATGAAACAGTAGGGAAAAAATATTACTTTGACCCCAAAGAAGGACACGTGGCAATTTTTCATGTTACAAGTGGGAAGGCATGTCGGCGGAACATTTTGAAATTTTTTTGCCTCTTTGTATGAAGGAGAGAAGGTATAAATTGACCCGCAACTCCATTGGGGACCACATCAAAAGTCAAAAGCAGAGAGACGGGTCGCTAGGGTGTTTTGAAGAGTTTTTCCTTTTTGTGAAAAAGGAGAAAAGTTATGAAATAACCCGCAACTCCACTAGGGTCCACATCAAAAGTTACAAGCGGGAAGGTGGGTCGGTGGAGGAAAATTTGAAATTTTTACCTTTTTGTTAAAAAGGCTAAAATTGGGGAAAAGAGGCACGACTCCATCAAAGGCCCAGATTAAGCCACATGTCGAGCCTATATTTCAAAGGCGAAGGGGTAGGGAAAAATGTGAAAATTGCACATTTTTTCCAAAATTCATAAAATGAAAAAGGTAACCCCAGGCCCACTTTGAACCAAATTTTTCCACATGGACGACTCTAATATAAAGTTGAGAAAGGGAAAAATCAATGGTTGTTGTGCATTGCATTTTATTTTTCCACCATTTTTTCTCTAAGACTCCTAGAGATGTGAATACGCTTTGTCTTTCATCATTTTTTGATGAAATTTCTTGTTTTTTTAATCTGTAAAGTGTAATTGAATTGATTGAGAGCTTAATTTGTGAGTCTAAGGAATGTAAAGGTTTATATTTTGAAGTTGGAATTTCTCGGGCACTTGTAAAAATGTGAACTACTAGAGAAGCTAGATGCAGAGAAAAGTTGCAGAGGAAAGAATGGGAAAAGGATGAAATGATGGAGGTTGCATGCACGAAGGATGAAAACAATGATAGAGATATGTGTAATGATTAACCTTTTTGAACAACAAGCAAATTTTTTGTTACAAACCTGTTAAACATCATTTTCTTGAAGTCATGATCAAACATGTAACAAACAAAGGTTCCTTGAATATTATTTTCTTGGGGGGAAAGCTTGGATGTAAATTGAGAGTTATAAAAAGCATGATTTAGTCATGTAAATGGTCGATGGTTGAATTCTTACAAGAAAATTTGAGAAATACCATCTTCCTAAGAGACCATCTAAGAAACCTGTTAATCTTTTGTGTTTTAGATTTGACTTTGTCAAGATGGTTGCGAGTGTACAGCCATTGAAAAGCTCTGAGACTATTTACAAAACTTTCCCGTGCTGATAAATCTAATAGATCTCAAATTAATCTATGTTCATCTTGGGAAAACTTGTGTCTACTTTTATTTAAGAATGTTTTCAAACGGTTTTAATTTTTATGTTGCAATCTTGTGTTAAAATCCCTCTAAATCACACAGGATCTCGTCCCTGTGATAGTTTAGTGGAATTTGCAATTTCATTACGAGAAGAGCCTTCATCTTGTAATGAGATAAACAATTTAAAATCACTTTACTATAATTTTGTTGATAAATATTTTTTGTAATCCTTGAGTGTATCTTAAGCATGAGTAACTAGGGGTATTTAATGTTTAATTGAGTCTTTAGCTTGATCCTTCATGTTAAATTCTGAGATATTGTGTGAAAGAGTGAAAATATGGGCCTCCATTGATGCACACCTTCTAGTTGAAGGAATATTTTAGCTATTCTGAAGCATTCTGTCATTTAGTTTACCAATTTTTGTGAAGGTTCTCAAAGATCTAGAAAATCAAGTTTAACCTACTTAATGTCCCACAAAAAATTATTCAAAAACAATGAATCATACCAAAACTACCCCTGTTTTCCCTGTATGTCCACAAATGAATAGATTCTACTACCAAAATATTCAGAAGCAATCAGGATTCCATAATGTCTTTAGTAACCTTAGCCTTGTTTAGAAAATATCACCATTCTTTAGAAGTGACAACTTGTGAGAGTTAAATTATGGTGCATTCATCATATTTTCTCAAGGTTTCCTTTCAAATTTGTGGAAAGAAGGATATCTTCATTCACTAATAGAGGTTAGAAAATGGGTCCTCTCACCCTGGTTAAAAGGAACAACCTAAAGTAGTGAGGATGGATCAAATCCTTTTGAAGGTGCTATCAATTTCTCCAACATCTGAGTAATAAAGAGCAAATTAAATCACCTCCCTGGCTAGAAAATGACATACATGATGATTTATCTATCTCTAGGATTCCTGTTAAATCTATAATGCTACTCAGCTTGAAAAGGAGAATCAATTTGGATACCTACATCAGATTGGTGCCATTACCAGGAATTTATTAGCATTGTTGGGGATTATTTGAACTCCGGGACCTATTTGTGCGGAAACAACACCCTATTGGCACTGTTTTCAGGGATTATTTGAACTCCAAGAATTTTTTTGTGGTAACCACCCAAATTGGCACCATTACGGGGAATTATTTTAACTTCGAGACTTATTTGTGTGGTAACAAAAACCAGATTGGCATGGTTTCTGAGGACATGAAGGTGTGTGCAAAGTTTGAACACCATCAAAAAAGCATATAGACCCTATTAAATGCTTCTTACAAAATTTAAAGTGTAAATACAATTTTGAAACGTCATCATGTGTCCAAATTTGTAAGAATCGAGAAAATTTACAAGTTTTGCGTGTAATATTTCTAGTTTTTGTTGGTTTTTGCACTAATTTTACATCATCAATGTTAAATACAGGTAAAGGAAGGTCAGATTTATGAAGCTTTGCATGAATTTAGTCTTACAGACATTTCACAGATCAATTTTAGTGCATTTACACAATTAAGGTTAAAATCCTTAGTGACGACTCCATGCTGAATTAGTTTTTGATAAATGTCAGTGTCTTAATCGCTGCCAATTGAAATTTATCACTAATCTTTGCAAAGTTGGAAGGAAGAATATTTTTCTTCACTAAAGACCTTTCTAGAAGGTTGTTTCTAGAATTGGGAAAGACAAATTCAGAAGGAAAAGGAGTCTAGAAAATAGCTGGAGATCAAGAATAAAGAAAAGAGTTATCCATTGTGGAAAGTGATCAACCTGTGGTTTAGGATTACCATTCTTCTTCAAGTGATTCTGAATCAGGTAATTTTCATATAGATCTAAATTCTTGAACTGTAGATGGTCCTTCATTTGTGTCTGATAAGTGTGCTTCTCATTTTGTCCTTGTATTTTCCAAATTTTATAGGATTTTCCACTAAACATAGTCTATAGACTACATTCATTTTGAAAATTCTACTCTTGTGTTCTACAAACCCCTTATCCCTCATCATTTTTTTTCTCCTGTAAGATCACCTCCCCAAAACAATATGGCCCAGTCCCCACCCAGACCTCCATTTGTTGTGAACACTTTTGGTCCTATAGATTTGAGAGGTATGGTTGGTTATCCAAATGTAGTGCCACAAGATGTTAGAAATTGACTACCTAAATTTAAAGGGAATATTGCTATCACTAGCAATCAACATTTAAAGCTTTTTGTCAATATTATGGAAGAATTTTGGATCAAATTTGACGATATGTACATATAATTGTTTATTCATACTCTAGAGGAGGATGTATGGGACTTGTATAAATATTTTCCAGACAACTCCATTGATTCATGGACAGAAATGAAGAATTCTTGTAGACTGCAGTATGGAGATAAAATAGACCCTAGGTTTGTTTTATCATAATTTGAAAATATTAACAAGAATCCTAATGAATTTGTTTATGATTTCAATACAAGATTCAAAAAAACATTGAGAATGTTTCCTGTAAACTTAAGGCCATGTGATGAATCTTTTCTGATAAAGTATTCTGATGCATTTGACAAAAAGGCAACATATTATTTAAGGGTCAAAAACCCAAGAAATTTGACGCAAGCCTTCACCATGGATTTGTAGATTGAAAATAACATCAAGGAAGTTGGTAAGCCTCCTAAAAGGGAAGGTATCAATCTGATCAATCCAGAGAAGCCTCAGTCAAGTAAGTCTGTGGATCTAGAAGAGGTTGTAAAAACTTTGGCCAAAGCTGTTAAGGAAATATCCTATAAAATAGAAAGATTAGAGAAGGAGATTAGACAAGGTTCCCAAGGTCAGGACAAGCCACAAGGTCAAGAAATATTTTTAAACCATCCTAGAGGTGATTGTAGATCAGATGACAGGGGTAAAGGGCCCATGGGATCAAGAAATAGATAGCCCCAAGCCCATGAAAATAGAATCGTGCTTGATCCTTTGACTTCCAGAGTTACTGTTGTGAAAGAAGCCAATGAAATTGAGTGGTGTGACAAATTTTTCTTGCCACATGCCCCATGTGATGAAGACAAAGAAGTTGAGGAAGATGATGATGACATTGATGACTATGTGTGCATGATGGGGTGCTCTACAAGCTCATGGTAAGGAGTAACTTTGACTGAATTAATCGTTGTCAGAACTGCTACAAATTTATGGGATTACATTTACTGGGTATTACCCCTTCCTCCCTCTCATATTTTTGAAAAAGATATGGTACAAGATTTTGAATTGCTTAATAATGATTTTGAATACTTAAGATCATTAGTGATTAAAAATCATGATTGAGAAATCCTTTTTGAGGAGGATAGGTAGTTGTTAATGAATGTTGTGGTTGCCCAATAAAAAGAATATAAAACTAGGAGTAAGGTTTTTAAAGGGGTAGGGCCTCAGGCCAAACCAAAAACTCCAATTGTCACCAATATCCCGAAAGAAACTCCTAAGAAAGATACATCTGGAAAAGGCCTTGTTTCCCCAAACAAAACTGGTATCTCTGCCCATGCTAGGACCGTGAAAAATCCTTTGATGTCAGATGACTTTTTCAGCCTTCCTCCAAATACTACCTTGCCCAAATATGTTCCTTATGACATTGCCAAGGTCTTGAGTCAGATAAAGATTCTTATTCCAATTTTTGAGCTACTTAAGATTCCTGAGCACAAGATAAGGGCCTTTGAGTATTTGGGATTGAAAGAAGAAAATATTACCCAAGGAAAAAATGTAAACAATGTTGAGACTCCTCTTACCATTGCAAATTTGGAAAAACCCCAAGTACTGGAAGAACTAGGTGAGCCGCCTGATGTATACTTGGGAACATCGTTGGTTGAGTCCTAACTGAATGTAGATCCATATTTCACTACTCTAATGAAGTTATAGTAGCTTATGGAAAGTGCACTACCATAGATTCCATAGAGGTGCCAATGGTTAGATGTGTCAATGGTTTGATAGAGCAACTTGTAGCTTACCCAAGAAAATACTTAAAACTAGATGTTATTGTTGATTGTCCTGCCAAATGGGGAATTTTGTTATCAAAAAAATGGGTTGCTAGTGTGGGTGGGAGTGTGCAAATGGATATGTCTTTTGCCACTATACCTATTGAGGGCATCCTTTTAAATTTTTATGGTGAAAAGAAGATGCTACATCTCATTGAGGATCCTAATAATGCTTCCTATGAAGTGTTATGCACTGACATTGATGCTGGGAACTTTGTTGATTTGGTGATGGTAAAGAGCACAAAATTGTTCACTATAAGTCTCTTAAACATGCAGGTTCTCCTTTGACTTTGTTGTTTGATGGGGCTTGCTCTAAATTTGGAAATGGTTTTGGTATTGTTCTGATATCTCCAGGCCAGGAAGAGTTTGTTTTTTCTTTTAAACTCAAGTTTGAGTGCACTAACAATATTGCAGAATATGAAGCATCGTTATTGGGTTTAAGAATTGTTGGGAAATATGGTGTTAGAGACATCACTGATTTAGAGATAATTGTCAAGCAGGTTAGAAAATTGTATGTAACAAAAAATTAGAGAATGAAGCAGTATAAGCATGTAGTCTGGGATTTCATTGAAATGTTTGACTCCTTCAACATAATACACCATGATAGGAAGTACAATACTCTATCAGAAAAATTGTCCGTATTGGGGTCTACATTTGAAATTTGTACTGTATCCCACTATTGTGAGGATAATATTGAGATATTGACTAAGCCATCTGTTCTTGAAAATGTTAAACACTGGAAAGTGTTCGAAGATGACACCTAGGTGCAAAGTTTTTTACAGAACCAAGGATAATTTTTTGATCAACATATAGACTGGGAGATAATGGTTTGTGCGGCTAATGGAAAGGAGACTTTATTTGGAAAACAGATCATTCAGTTGAAGACTAATACTATCCCTAGAGGTTTGGTAGCACTTGAATGAAACTTTGATAATGTTGATTGCATTGTCAACAGATACATGTCAGCCTCGAGGGATGTTGAAGAGCGGGACCTAGGCACAAAGGATAAACCACGTAAGATCTGGCTAGGTAGTAATCTGAGCAAGGAAGACAAGTAGTCGTATATCCAATTGTTAAAGAAATACTAGGAAATCTTAACATGGTCTTATTCTTAACTGAAAGCATACACAGAGGATATTTTCCAGCATGAAATTCCCTTGAAAGCTTCTACCAAGTCATTTAGGTAGAAACAGAGGCCGATCAATCCACTCCTTTCCCTGAAGATGCAAGAAGAATTGAAAAAGTTGAGTGATGGAGGAATCATACAACCCACAAGGTACTCATCATGGGTTACAAACTTGGTACCTGTCAGAAAGAAGAACGGATATAAGAAGGTTGTGTGTGGACTTTAGAAACTTGAATAGAGCATGAATGAAGGATAACTACACTCTGCCAAATATGGACAATATGTTATAACTAGTTACTGGTTTAGAATTGTTATCCACCTTAGATGGATTTTCTGGATATAACCAGGTTGTTGTGAATTAATCAAAGTGAATAAATACTACCTTTACCACTCCTTGGGGAACATATGCATCTGTCAAAACTCCTTTTTCTCTAAGGAATGCTAGAGCCACTTTCCAAAGAACACTGGATGTAGCTTTCTTTGGATATATTAATGATTTTATTTTTGTATATCAAGATGATGTGACTATTTTCTCTAGAAAAAAGAGTGACCACCTGCAACACTTAGAAAAAAAATTAAGATGCAGGGAGTATGGTATTTCACTAATTCCCAAGAAGTTCTAGTTTGGAGATCAAAAAGCAAAGCTTCTTGGACACATTATTTCAAAGGAATGGGTTATGATTGATCCTGAAAGGGTAGAAGCCATCAGCAAAGTCCCTATTCCAAGAACCAAGAAGGGAATTCAATCCTTTTTTGGGAAGATTAATTTTATTAGGATATTTATCTCCAAATTTGCTGAACTAACTATCCCAATCACTAGCATGCTAAAGAAAGATAAAAAAATAAAATGGGAAGAAGTATCTATTAAAGCATTTCCTGGGATCAAAGAAGCGTTAAAGAATGCACCTGTTTTAGTAGCTCCAGATTATAAGAAGGCTTTCTAAATGTTTTTTTTTCTTCAGAAAGTAATATTGCATTTGTGTTGCTGCAAAAGGATGATGAGGGAGCTGAAATACCAATTTCCTTTTTCATTAAGGAATTACAAAGAGATGAGCTAAAGTATACTATCATGGAGAAGTAGACATTTTCTTTAGTAAAGGCAACAAAGGTCTTCAGGCCATATATTCTGAGTTCCAAAGTCATTGTTTATGTTCCCCACACCATGGTGAAATATATCCTATCAGAAATGGAGGTTTCAAGCAAGAGATGTCGATGGGTAAAAAAATTGCAAGAGTATGATATAGACATCCAAACAAAAAAATTGGTCAGAGGTTTAGGCCTGGAAAAAATTATAGCAGAGAGCAATCTGCAGACAATTAAGGTAAATAAATTTAAAGAAGAAAGGTTGAGTGTCCTTGAAAAAATCATAAATTCTTAATGGTATAAGGACATCATTTTAGATCTCAAACATCTACAATGCCTTGAACATTTGAGAAAGAATTAAAAAAGAGCACTTAATTTAGCTTCCCAAAAATATGTCATTACTAATGTTGGGTTAGCTTGGAATAACCCTGAGGGAGTTCTCTTAAGATGCATTACTAAGATGAATCCCCTAAAATAATTACTGATCTCCATGGAGGAGCTTGTGGGGGGCATTTTGCTGGAAGAGTCACAACTCATACGATCTTAAGGGATGGTTATTTGTGGCCAAATATTTTCAAAGATACAACTCTATTGGTAAGAAAATGTGAAAGTTGCTAACACTTTTCTAGAAGACTAAAAGCTTCAGGCTCCCTTCATTTACAACATGTATCAATTGAAGCCCCATTTAGGAAATGGGGAATGGAATCCATTGGTGATATTTCAGATCCTTCAAGTGCTGGCCATAAGTGTATTTTAGTAGCCATTGATTACTTCACCAAGTGGGTGGAGGCAATCCCCACCAAGAAATGAACTCACCAAATTGTCATGGATTTCATTTTGATTCATATCATTTACAGGTTTAGAGTTCTTGCTAAGATAGTTCCTGATAATGCCATAAGCTTACAGGATAAACCTTTGGTGGCCATGTGACACAAATATGGGATAAATTTGACATATGCTTCCAATTATAATCCCCAAGGAAATAGACAAACAGATTCAAGAAATAAAAATTTGTTGAAGATAATTAGAAGAACTTTGGAGTTAAACGAAAGGAAGTGGGGTGAGAAGTTGAAGTTTGTTGTTTGGGCTAATCGAATCACTGTTGAATAAGCTATTGGAAACTCCCATTTGATTTTGTGTATAGAAATCAAGCCTTAATGCCCCTACATATGCAATTTTCTTCATTTCAATTTCTTCAACAACTGGAAGATCAAGAGGTTAATCCCTATGATGCTCGCATCAATTAGATTTTTGAGTTAGATGAATAAAGAAGGGCATCCCATCAAAGGCATGTAAAATTCATAGAGAAATTGTAGAAGTTGTTTGGTAAGAAGGTCACTCCAAGAGCTTTCAAAGTGGGAGATATTGTGCTATTGTGAGGTAGCAGGCATGAGGATAAGGGAAAACATGGAAATTTTGATGCATTATGGATGGGCCCTTATTCAATTGACATTTGAATTGGTGAACATACATTTTTCTTAAAATATCTAGATGGGGAATTGATTGAATTACCTATTAATGGCCAGCATTTAAAACATTTCCTTGATTGATTTCTCATAATTGAAGTATGCACCATTTTATAGTGTAAAGTCTTTGGTTTTTTGTTCTGTTTTTGCATTTTGTCAGTTTTTGTTTTCCCTATTCCTTACTTGCCATTTTTGTTGGTTTCTCGGTTTATTCCTGGAGGGTTGGATCATGACTCCAGTGCAAAATAGTTTTATTTGTCACTTGTTCTACTATTTGTTCTTGTGGCACTCACTGGGAGTTCCCATATGCGATTCGGAGCTGATGTTGATGCTCGATTTTGATCGTGCCCTAGTTTACTCTTGAAATTCTTCAAATCGGCAGTCTCTGTCATATTTTATATTTCCCCAAATGGATGCATGAAAGGATTTCTTTATGTGTATGCTATTAGAGATCCTTCTCCATAGTCGTGGATCACATTTGGGCCTTGTATCATTTCCAAATTATTTTTCCTTAATTAAAAATTCAATTCTGGGCACAAATGGTGATTTCCCTACATTTTACAGTTTAACGCGTGTGTTTTCCCCATCAAATTATATCTCATCATCTTTAGCTACATGGTCTCTTTTGATTGGATGAGGCACGTCAGGTTTGTTTTATAACTTGTAACTTTTTGCTATGTTTGCAAAAAGATCAATTTGGCCCTGTAGCCCCGTTGAGTTATGATTCGCCGGCCAAATTTATAAAGGTGGAGTGAATTTCTGTTTTTTTCCCTGAAGGTGTATATGTGTTCATTTTTAATTGGTTGCGGTTCGATGGATCTTTTTGGTGAAATTTTTCACTTTTGTCACATTTGTAAAAAATACCAAATTGGCCCTATGGCCCCAATAGTCTCTGTGGCTATTCATCAAATATGAAGTGGCAGGAAAAAATTCTTACTTTGACCTCAAACTAGGACAGTGGTATTTTTTCATGTTACAAGTGGGAAGGCGAGTCGATGGAAAATTTTGAATTTTTTTGCCTCTTTTTACGAAGGAGAAAAGTTATAAATTGACACACAACTCTGCTAGGGCCCACATCAAAAATTAGAAGTGGAGAGATGGGTCACCAGGGAATTTTGAAGTTTTTTACCTTTTTGTGCAAAAGAAAAAAAATTATGAAATAACCCACAACTCTGCTAGGGCCCACATCAAAAGTTACAAGTGAGAAGGTGGGTTGGTGGAGGAAAATTGGAATCTTTTCCTTTTTATTAAAAGGGTAAAGTTACACAAATGAGCCATGAATCTATCAAAGGCCTAGATTAAGCCACGTGTCGAGCCTGTATTTCAAAGGAGGGGGCGCGCGGGGAAAAATGTGAAAGTTACACATTTTCTCCAAAAGTCATAAAATGCAAAAGGCAACCCCAGGCCTTCTTTGAATCAGATTTTTCCACATGGACGACTCTAATATAAAGTTGAGAAAGAGTAGAATCAACGGTTCCTGTGCATTGCATTTGATTTTACCGCCATTTTTGCTCCAAGACTCCTGGAGATGTGAATACTCATTGTTTTTCATCAATTTTTGATGAAACTACTTGTCATTTTTTTTCTACAAAGTCCAATTGAATGGATTTAGAGCTTAATTTGTGAGTATAAGGAATGTAAAGGCTAATATTTTGAAGTTGGAATTTCTCAGGAACTCAAAAAATCCTGAATTACCAGAGAAGCTAGATGCAGAGGAAATTTGTAAAGGAAAGAGTGGGAAAATGATGAAATGATGGAGGTTACACACACAAAGGATGAAAATGTGTTCCCAATTAAAAGAATGATGGAGATATTTACAATGATTCACATTTTTTAACAACTGGCAATTTTTTGTTGCAAACTAGTTAAACGTCATTTTCTGGAAATCGTGATCAAACATGTGGCAAACAAAGGTTCCTCAAATATTCTTTTCTTGGGGGGAAAGCTTGGATGTAAATTGAGGGTTATAAAAATCATGATTTAATCATGCAAATGGTCAGGGGTTGAATTATTATGAGAAAAATTTGAGAAATCATGTCTTCCTGAGAGACCATTTGAGAAACCTGTTAATCTCATATGTTTTAGATTTGATCATGTCAAGTTGGTTGCAAGTGTAAAACTATTGGTAGGCTCTGATATTGTTCAAGTAACATTCCCCTGCAAATGAATCTAATCAACTTTGAATTAATCCGTGCTAATCTTGGGAAAATTTGTGTCTGCTTTATTTCAGAATGTCTACAAATAGTATTTCTTGTTCCTATTGCAATATTATATTATAATCTCTCTGAATCACATAGGATCTCATCCCTATGATAGTCTAGTGGCATTTGTAATTTAATTATGAGAAGAGCCTTCATCCTGTAATGTAATAAACAATTTAAAATCACTTTACTGTCATTTTATTAATACAAATTGTTTGTAAGCCTTTGAGTGTATCTTAGAAATGATGAACCATAGATTGATAATGTTTAATTGAGCCTTTTAAGTTGAGCATTCATGTTAAATTCTTGGATATTGTGTGAAATCGTTTAAATTTGGGCCTCCACTGATGTAAAGCTTCTGGTTGAAGGAATATTTTAGCTATTCTGAAGCATTCTATCATTTAGTTTTCTAATTGTTGTGAAGGTTCTCAAAGATCTGGAAAAATCAAGTTTATCCTGCTAAATTTCCCACAAAACATTATTCAAAAATAATGAATCCTACCTGAACTACCCCTATTTTCCCTTTATGTCCACAAATCACTAAATTCTACTACCAAAATATGTAGAAGCAATCTGGATTGCATAATTTCTTTAGTAACCTTAACCTTGTTTGGAAAATATCACCATTCTTTAGAAGTGAAAACTCATGAGAGTTAAATTGTGGTGCATTGATCATATTTTCTCAAGGTTTCCTTTTAAATTTTTGCAAAGAAGGATATTTTCATTCACCAACAGAGGTTACAAAATGGGTCCTCTCACCCTTGTTGAAAGGCAAAACCTAAAGTAGTGAGGATAGATTAAATCCTTTTGAAGGTGTTATCCATTTCTCCAACATCTGAGTGATAAAGAGCCAACTAAATCACCTCCCTAGATATAAAATTACATACATGATGATTTATTTGTCTTTAGGCTTTTTGTTAAATATGTGATGCTACTCATCTTACAAAGCAGAATCAATTTGGATACCAACACCTTATACTTGGTATTATACACAATACCATTGTCATTAATTAAGCCCACCACAAGTTTTAAACAAACAACCATCACCACATAGATAGGAGGTTCAAAGTCCAAGTGGTCTTCCGAGTAGTTTATGTGGTGCGGTCATTGTTTTATAAACACCACTCAAACTTTACCTCCCACCAATGTGGGATATTAATCTCACCTCCATGTAATTATTATGGGTCGGTTGGGGTGATTTGAACACCCAACCACCAGGTGGTAACATAAATTCTCACCAACGTGCCACATGGGCTCGACATATATAAAAGGGAGCTTCATGGGTGTTAGCTACACACATGTCTGCAAGGGTTATCTAGGCCTATTATAGGCTATTTTTTAAATGCCCATTTTTGGGGCTTTTAGGAGCTTTTCTGTAACTCGGCGTCAATTGGAAAATGTCCCACACCACGAGATGTTCCTAGTAGACTTTTTTTTTTTTCCATTTTAGCTTTCGAATTAGGAGTTAATAGAGAGGGGTCTGATCACTATTCTATGTATAATCGATATGGTTAAGGGGCACCATGTGGAAATCATCATTTTAGGAGAACCTAGAGGAAGAATCAAACTTCGGTGAAAACTAGAGAAATAATCATAACTCAGATACACTCGTGGTGAGGTATTGTGTTTCTCATTTGGAGTTAGAGGTGTTATGATGTAATTTTACCTTGTAGAATACATTCGAGTGCTTGGATTCCATGTGAAGCCTTCTTCAAGCGTGCACCTCATTGGGGGAAACTTTTGGAGATCTGATCTTTTGTACATTATTTATCTCCATTATTAACTCTATGTAGAGGTTTTTTACGACCATGCAATAGAGTTTTAGATGTTCATGGAAGAGATTAATGTTCTCTATTATCTAGATCAGATTTATTGAGAATGAACTGGTTATGTGGTCACACTATTATTTAGTTCAAAGTCCTTTTGAATCAACTCGGTTAATGATCACCTTTTTGTTCCAATTTAGAGTCATTTCAAATAAAATAGGGTACTTGTTATTTTGTAAATTATTAATCTTTGTTCTTCGCTCTACGTAGAGGTTTTTTACAGATGTTCAACAAAGTGGTAGCTATTCGTGGAGAATATTGTTGTACTTCAAGAGGATTAATTCATATTCATTAGAATCAACTGTTATATGTTCTTTTGGAAGCCAGTTCAGATTCATTCGAATCAACTAGTAAAATTTGGTTCATTGTTGTGTATTCATAGATTCATTTGTAAACTATATCTATTTACAAATCGGAAGTGTAATGGATCAGTTCAACTTTTGAACCTGGATACGTAGGAATTTTCCAAACTCCATAATAAAATTTCTTTGCAATGTATAGGTATTTCTTTCCATTGAATTTTCATTTACATTGATAATTTTATTGAGTGTTTTTATAAGTGCCTATATGAGTCTGAGGAAAGTTGAAATTTTTGGCCCTATTTTCGGATAAGACGGAATGGAGGGATGTATAGGTAGATGCAGTAGTGGAAGTACTAGACTAAGCAATATTGTATGTAATGACATTTTTATATAGTATAATATGTTCGTAGCCATCATGTAAGAATTCAACACACCAATGAACTGTAGAAGTAAAAACATGCATAGCATAAATCCGTAGTCTTCCAAGAAATAAATTGAATGGAAACGATGCATCAAAAACATGGAATGTAGTGCCATTTTTTAAGGTCCAACTTGTAGATGTAAGGTGGTGATATTAATTCATCTCAGAGTAGTGGAATCATATCCATGAATAAGAGTATAATATTTATTCATCAAATTTTGAAGAATTCCTAATTGTTTAAGAAATGAAAGTGTACATATGGTTATAGAGGAGCCATTATCAATTAGTACATGATTGATATAGTTTTAACTGATAGTAACTATGGTGAAAAAAGTTGTTGGAAGATCGTTAATAATAGTAGGCCAAATATCCTCATTACTGAAACATGTAACATGCAGTATATTTTTAATGAATTTAATGAGGTGAGTAAAGTAAATGAGTGAATTAGAACTTTCAATATGGATGGAGCACAAGGAAGATTCTAATGTAAGATAAAAATATGGTGCACTGCATAGGAGGTCATAAACAGAGATGTTAGCCAGTTTATTATTAAGTTGTTCAATGATATCATAGCCTTTAGAGGTGCAGGGGGAAACTGTAGAGATACAGTGGAGGGATAGAAATGTGTGTAGTTATAATCAGCCATATGTGGACGATGGTAAATACATTGATAGTTAGATCAGGAATTGGAGTAATGAAGTGGGGAGGTTTTTGAGTACATACTTGCATGAAATATGCAGCGGTGGTAATTGTTCCACAAACCTTTGTTAGAGAATAATATATATATATATATGAATATTGATCCATGAATTCAGAAAATTAGATTCAATTAAATATTTTAATTCAAATTAAATATTGTACGTAATGGTATAAAAATGATAATATACAATAAGACACAAACAATAAGTAAGGAGATAGATTTGGATGCATTCTCTTAAGGTAAGGTTTTTGTGATGGGGTTCACAAAATGATTTAAATTAGATTCAATTAAATACTTTTAATTCAAATTAAATAATTCACGTGCAATACCCACAAACCACATAAACCTAAAAATGATAATATACAATGGGGATTCAGACTGACACCCGAAGGTCACCCAAAAATGATAATGTACAATAAGACACTAAACAATAAGTAAGAACTGATATGAAACCATAAGTAAGAAGGATAGATAGGAGCACTTAGCTTATCTCTGAGTGATCAAGAATTGATCTAACAAGATGAAATACTAGAATATACTAAGGACCTATAATACTAGAATATACTAAGGAGAGTGTCAAAATTTCTCATTGGAGGTTATAAGATCTAGAACTGTGCCGGATAAGGGATCCCATGGGAGGAGAGGAGCTCTCAGGTGCTATTTTCTGGATCAAGGTGGTTATGTTTGTGTAGGTGCTCTAGATCCAACCTTGCGTGAATGGGTCTTTCTATCTCAGATAATATTTTCTCTTGGTCTCTATTTATCACTCCAAATTCACTTTTTGATATGTGAATTTACTTATTAACTGAAAGAAATAAGTTCACGTGCACATACCCACAAACCACATCAAACCTAAAAATGAAATCCTTTGCGGTGCCTCTTATGTAGAATGGGGATTCAAACTGACCCCGAAGGTCACCCAAAAATTTAACTTATGTCAGAGCATTGCACTACATCTCACTCTCCATATTGTTATATGTGAGAGAGTGTGTATAATGATGCCCTTGGATGCCCTTGTGAGAGTTTCACAAATGATAGTGAGCTAGATATAAATGTAGAAGATGTATAGAATGTGTTGGATGAAAATAGAATAGACATATCCTCCTATGATCTATATGTTGAAGTGATGAAACCCTCATCCCTTATATGAATACTAGATGGATGTCTTTGACGGTCTTGTGCCTTTTGAATATGAGATTAGGTGGTAGTATGTAATTATTAGTTGTAGGTCCCTTATTTTGAAAACATAACTATTTATTTATAGGATTCCCTTGTTTTAAATTTAATAATTAACAACTGAAATGATGACCCAAAGTGATAAAAAGTAAGTAAGAATAAAAAGGGGGCCCAGAACGATAAAAAAGGATAAATATTGACATGAGAGCCCATGAGGATAGGAGCACCTAGCGCTAGTGTCCTTACTTGGCACTAGTGTTTGAGGCCATAGAAAAGATAAAGTATTTAAGTGTATGAAAGTGTGTAAGATATATTTTTGTTGTAAAATTTGATTTTTGAAAACAAGCAACAATCAGGGGATAGCAGTCCCTCCTCTTTATGGGAGAGGTTCCCATATTGAAAACAAAAGATAAAGATAAACAACCTATTTCGAATATAAACATTTATTAAATATTCTGGTAAAGATATTTATATTTTTATATGTCTTCATCCAAATATATTCAATACAGAAGAAAGGAGCATAGAGGAATTGGTATTCAAAAACTGATGAGAGGAGAGAACTTTTAGACATAGATTGCAGAATGATATCTTATTGATGCTCGATAAAATAATAAGATTTCAACTACATATATAAGAAACACATGACACCATGTATTAGACACAAAGTTCTAAGCATAATATCAACTAAAAGACACAAAGTTTTTTTCTTAAATATGTATAGCTTCATATGAATCAGAAAAAGGAATAGAAAGGGATAAAGCATGAAAAAAGAATGAAACTTCTTCTGTATTGGTTATAAGTTCAATATTCTTGTTTTACATCTGAGATATCAAAAATATGATCCATTACAAAGACAAGAAAATTTCCTTAAATAACCCAAAAATGGTTACAAAATAGCCTTTTCAGTTTTCTTTCATTTAATCCCAAAATCTAGTATCTAATTAAATATTATAATCCAAATTTTATCTCTTGTTTACATAGCATATGATTTAAACAGATAATAGCTAGCTTAATTAGATATTTTAAATAAGAAAGGAAATTATGAACTAGGATGTCAAGACACTAGAAGAAGTGATTATAGCCACTTTTGTCTTGAGCACTTGATTTATGAATCTTTTCAATTCCTCAGCTATGTCCATTACCTATGGAATTTTTGTATTAGTAGTGGCATGAGTCCAACTTCCTTGAAACGTTTCCATTTCTTTTCTAAAATCCACATTTTTTTAATTACTCTTTATTGGCATATGTGAAAGTCACATGTAGTGTGCAAATCTCTTTCATCTTCTCCTTGGATATAGTTTTCCTTCTTAAACAAATCCTCTTTAACAAATGTTTTTGAACTAAGACTTGATTTCTTGAATAGCGTGATTATAATTTGAACTCTCCTTGAAGATTAGATAGTGAATATTCTAGAAGGCTAACATGACACAAGATTTAAAATCTTATCTTTTTTGTAAAATGTTTCTGAGTTCTCTAATGGATTATTCAAGAAATTTAATCTTCCAATCAATGTTGAAAACCCACTACTTAGATAGATTCAACTTTGAATCATTAATACGTTATTTTCTAAGAGGATTTGTGTTTCACTCATTAGTCTAAGATCCTAAATACATTCACTCCATCGTTTCAATTCCCTATCTAAACCACTGAGTGTCGTGGTGAATTTTAACTGAATCTTAGCAATTTTATCATATGCCTTGAATGCTTCCTGAATGAAATTCAAACCTATGATTATCAAGTTATCCATCATGGCTTCCATTTCCTTCCCATAAGTGACATGTTTGTAAATATATTTAATGGCTTAAACCTCATGATTAGACAAAATGATAGGTGGTGAGATGGAATCTAGGGGGTGGGCCAAGTACTTTATCTTCTACCAATAAGGATTTGATGAAACTTGCCAAAATGTTATTTTGCTCCTGCAATTTCTCTTGTGTCTACTTCCTTTTTTCAACTCTTTCAATCACGTTAGACCTTATTTTCCTTAGGTTACACACCTCACATTTTAGTGTTGATTCACCAGGATAAATTCTGGTTAATTCCATATCACCCATTGATAGGTCCTTTTTCATCCTTGTAAAGCTTGGGTCTTGCAATCTCCATGAATTTCTAGCCTTGGGAGTCTCAAGCCAATATAGAGTTGACACTAGCCTTTTTAGCTAGAGTGGGAGGAAAAAATACCCAGAATTTGTGCCATTGCATTAAACTTAGGAGAAACAATCATTGTAGTGGCATTGCTTTTCTTTTCTTCACAGAAATGGTTGTACCTAGGAAAAATGAACAACTAGAATTGGAAGGAGCAATGGGTCCAAGTGTAGATTCACTCGTTGCACTTAGATTTTTTCATGACAGTCACCTCTAACACAAAGGTCTCAGCATAGGTGTTGATAGCTTCCTTAGTATATGTTTCATAAGATTTTGAAACTGGTTTCTTTGATTGACCCTCGTTCATGCTACTTTTCTTAAGGGATATTCCCCTTTTACTTTTCTTGCTCTATTCCTTCACTGTCATCATCACCAAGGTCCACAATTGATCCCTCTTCAAGTATTGTTTTTGGTTTTCTTAAGATACAATAGCCTTTCACTCCCCTAAATAACCTCCTCTGCCTTATTCATCCTTCTTAGCTTTTTCCCTTCTTTTTGTACACCAAAGTTGAAGATTATGGTGTAGAATGAATAGATTGTTCATGTGCTTCAGGATCTGATGAAGGTATTTCTTTCTAATGGATGGAGGTTATCTTAAGGAGTAGATCTGGATTTTCCTTTCCCTAATCATCTAATTTTTTCCTTTCAAACCAAAGCCTAGTTCTCACTAAGACAGGGTTGTTGATCTCATTCAAATCCTCTCTCTCCTTAATAAACTAATCAATGGTTTTCAATAGGGGGTGTGTTTGATTGACCTCTCCTATTCAAGAGACTTGTAATTATTCATCATCATCCTCAAACCCTCAGGGAATATTAAATATACCAAAATCCTTGATTTTCTATGGAGACAATCTTCCATAGTACCTTCTCTGAGGCTCATAATCATCACAAAAAATCTGACCAGTAATATTGAATATACACAAGGTTTTGATAACCCATTATGAAATTGGTGGCAATGAACCCCTCAATATCAAAGAAATTTCTAGGTTTATAATAGTGAAGAGTAAGAGGGGAAATTGTTGTGTCAATATTTTGAGCATCTAAAGAAGTCTTGCAAGTGGAGTTACCCAATGTGATTGGGAAATGAGTACATGTAATCTTCTTATCCATGTAGGTTCTATGTAGCTTATCCAACTTTCTACATATCTCAACCAAATCCCTATTTTAACCTGCAGTACAAAGGGAGTTTTAGGGGTTGTCCCTCAAATCCAACCAATTATATATATGAAAATTTCCTGAATTGGGTGAAAAAATCTGCCATAGACATTGCTTAGTTTTTTCACCTCATCTGAGAATATTCTAGCAATATCTCCTTCCAACAATTTGACAATGTACATAGTGAATGCATCATTCACTCTCCTGAAATGATAATTTCTGACCTTCAGAGTTAACTATGGATGGTACACATAGATGGGATAATCCTTCTTGTCCTCAATAAGGGATAATCCTATTCATTCTCTATAATCTGCAATGGTGTACATTAGATAGGAGGTCATGTAGAAGGTTTGAGTCCTTTGAACATTTTAAAATTGTTTAGTTAGGCTATCAAAGATTATCCCTACCCATTTAAATATTTGCGTACCCTCACATATAATATTTATATAGGGGCACATCCAATAATGAAACTCATTTTTGGAGGCCATTCTCATTATCCTAGGAATAAGAAGTGATAACATCTAAAAATATTTCATGGAAATCAACCCTATACATTATTTTTGGTAAACCTTGAGGATCATTTTCTTCAAGTTTTTTAAACCAAGACTTGGCTTACTCTAATCTTATATCATTCACTGTCTTGATCAAATTATGTTGTTCCTAGTCCTTGGTAAGAATGTTTGAGACTTCAATCATGGGAATCCTGAAAGTGGTGATAATAAAGTTTTCATCGATCCGAGACACCACCTGTCCTTGAGGGTCAACATTTTCCTTTGTCTCTGGGTTAAAATTGGAACTGCAAGTGAGCATTGTGTCGGAACATTGGATAGAAATTGGAAAACCTCCTACCTCTGTGATTCCACTCTCCTTAATTAGCTGAGCAATGGGAAAATGGTTTTGGAAATTAATGTGTGCCTAGAAATCATCCAAATCAAGGTGTTGAGCCTCGCTCTCACCTATATCGGGTATAGTCATTTCCAAAGAAGATAGGTGCTTCATATCCCTTGAAACTGATCTTCATTTTATGGTATGAGTAGAAGGTCACTGTGAGAGAAATTTCCATAGTTCCTCAAACAATACTTTGGAAATTCACAACTTCTCTCATACCTATGAATTTTGACAATAATGGAGCAGTAATCAACCATGACTATAAATAGTGGAGAGAGGGAACCTGAAAAGACTTTAGCAAATACAAGCGAGGTGGTAAAAATGACCAATTAACCTGACTATTTATATGCATATAAATACCCTATGCTCACCTAAGACAATGAAAATCAGAAAAGGTGAAACAAATGTGCATAACTGGCCCATGGGGACACTGGGACATCTTGGGATGCATAGAGCCGAATTAGCTTATTTTAATGGAAAGTAGAAAAAATGGAGAAAATGCACACAACTGGCTTGAGGGATAGTGGGATACATGTGGGATGCATGAAGCCGAAAAATACACAGTGAATGAAAATCGGAAAAAGTGGTCTTGCAGGGAAATGGGGATCAGGGGGGGCGCTCGAGACATCTGAGGACATGAAAAGTCTGAAATGCCTATAGCACATTGAAATTGGATAAGTCAGAAAAAACTTGACACAGACTGTCCTTAGGACATCGAGACACCATTTCCCCCCCTTGAAAATATAAAAAAAACCAAAAATAAAGGAAAAGCAAGGCTCATACAGGGAAAAGTGGAAAATTGGGGAACAAATGGCCCAGAGGAACTTGGAACATGAGGGACAGAAAAATCTGAAATACATGCACATTAAAGAAAAATCCTCAAAACTCAAAATTTTTGAAAAAGTGACTAATTGTTTGAAAATATCTATTTCTTATAGGACCCTTACAAGGGAATTTTGACAGTTCACCTTGGCTAAAAATTTAAAAACATGGAGAATAAAAATCACAACTCTTGGGGAGGTGATAATACAACTAGCTATTTCTGGGGACATGGCTTGGATTGAGCACTGCAACAATAAGACATAGCACGAACATTCAAAATCTCAAGGTTTCAAAGATAGACTAGTGCCTTAATCCATTGGGAAAATATAGTCAAGAATGAACAATATAGAAGAGACACCCACACAACACACTAGACAAAGACCAAAACATTAAAACTATAAAAGACTGTACAAGGGACTACCTAGTAACCTCAGGACTTAAACAAATTCAAGTACTACCCATTATATGGAAATGGAAGAGATGTTCCATCTATATAGTCCAGGTACATACGAATTTTCCCTCCAGCGAAGTGTCTGATCTTTGAAAGAACCCAACCACAGAGAATCAAATTTTCCATGACTTCCCTGGGGCTCTCGCCTCTTGTCCCAGAGAAGGACAATGTCTCCAACGTGGAAGTCCCTAGGTCTGGCCTTTTTATGAAATAGTTTTTTTTACTCTTTGCTAATATGTAGAAATCCTATCCACCACTTGCAACATGTATTCATTTAACATTCTGTAGGTACATGATTCTCTTCTCCAAAGCACTAGTAAAGTTTGAATGTTCAATTGCCTTAATCAGCTATAAAGTTGGCAATTTTCAGAGTCACCAACAACTCAGATTTAATTCCATACACCACTTGGAAAGGGAGACATCCTAATGGCCCTCTTGGGAGTAATTTTTATCTTCCCAAAGAGCATCATACAACTTCTTATGTCAATTCCTTTGTGATTCATTAACAAGATTTTCGAATGATGGATACCGAAATTTTTTTTGTTGATTCTAATTGTCCATTTCCTTAAGGGTAGTAATCTATAAGAATGTGTAAGGGAAATTCCATTTCCATAGCATAAATCCATCATTTCATAAGGATATAAATTAGGAGCATTATCTATGATAATTTTTACTTGGTACTCCATATCTAATCATAATGTTTTCCTTGATAAAGTTACATATCACTTTAGATGTTGTACTTTTTACTGGAATGGCCTCCACCCATTTCACGAAATAATCAATGGTAGCTAATACATGAGTGTGTCCAGCACTAGAATGAGGGTTAAGAGGAACCGTAAAGTCTAGTACTCCATTTTTGAAAAGGTTCTTCTATCACCACTGGCTTGAGTGGCAGAGTGGTTGTTATCTAAAATTTACCCCTCCAGATTAAGTTTGGAATAGCTTCATCATAAATGGACTTAGCCATTCATAATTGCATCTCAGACATGAGGGATGGACAGAGTAAAATTCCAACCCCATTAGAAGAGGAAATAATGTCATTTTTTGGCTTGGCTGAGATTTTGTCTCTACTCACGGTGAGCTGGCTCGCCACAAAGAATCTCCTGGTTGGACTTCTTCAACCTAGTTGGTCGATACGAAAAGATTTTTTAGCTCATGCTTAGAGCAATCCCAAGTTGGTCGGCTCAAGGAATTGGATGGCCAAAGCACATACTGTGATAGATCTCATAGGTTAGATGGTATGACTGGGGGTTGGATGGTTGTAGGTTAGATGGCTACAAGTTGGATGACATGAAGGTTGGATGGTACGGCTGGGGGTTGGACAACTGTCAGGCATAGACATGCTATCAGGTTGAACTAGATAGAGGGTTAGACAATTGGAATAGTTTGATGACTACATGTTGGGATGAGTTATCAGCATGAGGGTGTAGGAAGGCAATTCACAGAGCCCTTTGGATCGGACTTAGGGTTAGATTGGTATGGGGTCTGGATCGACTACTCAGTTGGACCTTTGGTACGTCAATGTAGGCTAGACGACTGCATGTTGGAACGTCTTGGCTAGTGTTAGAATGGGTCATAACTAGGTCGGATATGGCACAATGACAATAGAGTGTGAATCGAGGTTATAGAAATGGTCAGCTGTTTGACTGCTTTAGACCACAACTATAGAATGTTTGGAAACCTGATTGGTATATCAATGCCTAGAGTTTGTACGGGTCACCAAGCTAGATGGATCAGCAATGGTTGGTCATCTCATGAGTCCCAATCCATGATTCGAGGGTATGTGTCACGAAATAACAGCTCAACAGTACTCTCAGTGATTTAACAGTAGACTATGACGCCCATGTCTAAAAATCTAGGGTACAGCAAGTACACGTAGGAAGTTTGAGAAATTGCCTTTATGGGTGCCCATACCTCTTTAATGAGGGTGGGTGAAATCTAGTTTCTATACAAATATACTAGAACCCTTTCATTTTTTTAGGGCTATGACATTATAAGAGCTGGGGAAACTCTGTGAAATTTTTTCCATCAACTCGCATTTATAGCTATGAAGCCTTCTCCTACATCTAGAAAATGTATTGTATCCCTCTTTGGAACATCAATGTAAATGTCTAAGTGCATTTCCTTCCATAGATGCAATAAAATAGATGTATTTTGATGGTGTTTTCGCCCATGTTCCCTACACTGTTTCAAGGATTGTTTTAAGATGTTGGAAATGCCTCTTCCATTTCGTGTTAGAAAAGATAGTTATGTGCATGTAGATTCACATTTGCAGGTGTAAGATGTTATGTTTCATGGAGTGCAGATGGAAGATCGAGTTTCCCAGTCTGTGTCAAGTGGCTACTACTACTACTAAGCCTCATCCCAGCTCTATTTTTTCCTCTTCCTAATAAAACATTCCCTCATCAGAGTATCTCGAAATCCTTTTTTTGGTGTAATCAAGGGCCTCAACTTCAGTGTAGGATTATACCCTTTTAAATGCACTTTCTCTCAAAATGTCTCCTTAGCATTGTCATAGATAGTTAGTAGCTTGCATAATCTTGATTCATGCATTAGGAGTGGATAATTAGCATTGAGGGAGGCTAGGTTTAGATTTTGAAGCCATACACTTCTTTAGAGGATCTCTCCATTATTTCTCCTTAGTTGGCACAATATTGGCCACACAACTTGAGTGATGAATTGGAAAAATCCAATGTTATCCTTCAGGTTACTTTTAGATGCCCCCATTCATAAATCAAGTCTGCAATCTCGGGGGGGTGTTGCTTAATTATTTCATGCCGATAGTGGCTAGATTCCTAGGTCATCCCATAGGAATTATGGAAAGCTTTGCATTTACCCACCCATTTGAGTTGCATCTCAAATCATCATATGAATTGGTCAGTAGTACCATGCACGACAGGATCTTTCTGATAAAGTTATCAGTGGATGAGAAATGTCATCCTGCGTGTAGCATCTTGATCAATGTTAACATGCCCTAAGCAAACCACTTTTCTTCTTGTTCTCTATCCTTTTCATACTCTGCAGATTGATGACCTTCCATGTCATATCCCTCTTGACTTGATATAAGTGTCATGTTGTCCATAAGCACATACTTGCATAGATCTACTAGACCTTAATGGATCTCCTGTTACCTTTTAGCATTTAGATGCAACCATCCTTAAGATATTCTTCCATAATCCCTTCCTAAGAAAATTGGTATATATTAGCTATTATCATTCAAAATCACATTGACCCTGATGTTTACACAAGTTCATACAGTTGGAGCTCACGGTGTGTATTGGATAACATGGGAGAGTTATCTCTCAGTTTTGGGACTTGCTACTTGAGACAGACCTTAATTCACAAATCCCTGGTTCCTTGGATCATCTTAGTTTTCCTGGTATCCACAATCATACTCCTACATGCTAGAACCACCCAATTTCCTAATTTTCATTCCCAATGGACTCTTGTTGTGTGAGAATGGACTTAGTCATTGTATCTAGCCTACACTATAGACAATAGAGTACACCAACTAAGGAGGGTGTGAGTTTTGTCTTGACTACTGTGTGAAACCTAGAATGGAAAATATGCATTCTCAGATTTGAGTTATAACAGTTCAATTCATGATCTTTAAGGACATAACTGCATTGACAAGCAATGGGTAGTTCATACATGAACAATAATCATGGATTCTTGTAAGTGTCATAAGATAGACAGCAACAAAATTGTACTCATAGGTGGCATAGGGACACTAGACTAAGAAATCCTTCTCAAACATAGCAGGGCAAGTAATAAGTCCACAATTTTGTATGCAATTGCCTTTTTGATATTTTCAAAAGCTTCTTTCCCTTCTAAGATAAGGGCCTGGATCACCATGCATATTATTTCCACTTTCATCACCTAGGCCTATGCAACATAGTTATCTCTCACAAAGGAATTTGGAATAAAGATCCTTCTACAACAAAATTACCTCCCTTTCCAAAGAACCCAATTCACACCAATTTATAGAAACTTGTGAAGAGAGAGAGAATTCGTTGAAACTTGAAACCTACCTCTGGATCTATCATGGTTTCCTATTTAGAAATACTATGTCCAAGAAGCTATTCCTTCAGTGAGAGCCAAAAATAGCCTGTATATTTCATTGAAGATGATCTCCCCATTTTGTTCCACTGTGCTGCATTGAAGAGACAATTTCAATGATGACTATGCCTCCTAACATTGCACTCCCTTCTACCTATGGAAAAGACTATTTTAAATCATGCCTCATTTTATGCAACAATACATTATCTATCCTTCATAAGACCCTCTATGAAAAATCTTGATTTCCCCATGTGGATCAGGATTGGCACCATGATCTCCAATCGTAATCAATTTCATGTGCATCCTCTTGAGAAATGCAAAAATTACAACCTTCTGAGTGTGGGTAGCTATTTGGGTCTACCAGGCATTTTCTGTCATGTGTTGATCAGGACTGAGCTATCAACCTACTAGATCTGAATATGTTACCCTGATTTTAATATATCTCATTCCAGACAGTCCAATAACATTTCATGAAAATCTGGAGAACGAACTTGCAAAAGTTATGATCCGTCATAAAAAGTGGGAGGTCAAACACTGAATTTATCTCTTGAGGGAGGTTATATTTAGATTTCAAAAATGAGTGCACAAATACTGGCTATCTCTCCATTTTTTTTCCTTACCTGGCATCATCTTATTCAGGCACCCAAGTCCCCTTCCATATGTTGATGAATTGGAAAATTATCTTTTCCTATTAAGAGCTTCTAAATCTGCTTGATCCCATTTAGTTTGGCTGAAATATGTGCGGATTGTATTTCACTTTGTTTCTTCTAAAAAGGCTTGATCTCTAGTTTCAAAGGACATACTAATGTTGCATCACCCACAATGCACTGACTTGCAGCCAAATCAGATTTCCAAATCATCATATGTACCTATGTCCCAAATGTCCATCAATATATCTTTCTAGGATAAAATTATATAACTTCTATTTCGATTCTTCACTATGTGCAGCCATTTACGGCAATGCCTGTCCTACATGTACCTGGGTCCCAAATGTCTCTTTGACTTTCTAGGATTAACCTGTTTCATTACTCTACAAATCACTAGAATGAACCTCATGTGATATCATATTAATTGATATACCTGGATGATGTTTTTCAAACAGGATCTTATAGGGACTCCTGAAACTATGACCTCTAGGTATCTTTTTTCCCTTTTAAATTAATCGAGACTGAAGACCATCCTTATGCAAATGTCTATCCTCAATTCCCTCCCCCAGTCACATTTTGGATAACAATTATAGATTCATGAGGAGTAGCTTCACTTCCTTCAAAATATAGTTGACTGAAATTATCTTGAAGTTCAAAAAAGAGAGAGCAAATGTTGATTATAATTGATATACTCTGTTAATTGTTAGCATTATTTGGCACACTTGGACTACGTATCATTTCGATTTTGAACTTTTTTTGGGCAAAGTCAAGATAAGGAATAAGTAAGGATCCTGAGATGATCTATAGCTATCTTCTCTAGTGTTCCTTTCTCTAGGGAAAAACTTCTATAGAAACAAGGCATCCAACAATTCAATAGAATCCCACACCATATTTCAATACTAGTGTTTTAGCCTCTTGCTTGTTCTAAACTTGAAAACTATCTCTCACTTGCTTAACGATGAGCTGTGCATCTCCTCATGCACAAAGTTTCTTAATTAACATCTCCCTTGCCATTAATAGTCCTAAAACAAGAGCTTCATAATCCATCATATTATTTGTATTTTCAAATTGAAGCTTGTACGAGAAAGGATTAAGACTTATTTTTCAGGGGAGAACAGGACCACTCTTGCTCCAGAACTAGCTGAAGAAAAACTTCCATTCAAATTCAAGGATCCAGAAACCATTAGGGTCATCCATAAAACATTTTGGAAGTTTTCATTTCTTCCTCTGACATAATCATGATAGTTCCCAAGACTGATATCTTCATAGAGGTTTTTTGCTTTATGCTCATTGAGTTTTTAACACAATGTACTCAACCTTCCTCTTAGGTAACAAATTATTACATTTTCCCCATTAACTAGGAATAAGAATCATGTGACTAGTCCATTTTAATTTCTCTACCAACTTCTTTACATAAGTTCCTATGCTTAGCAACATACAATAGGATGGAAGGAATATCATGCTACTAAGATGGTAGTTTTGACCCTTTTCTCTGGGAAAGAAGCAAAAGATGACTTGTGTATCCTGTAATCCTTCCTACCAATGGCACCTCTTTACTTTCCACATAATATAAAGAACCAAATGTATGTGTTAAAGTTAGGCCTAAAGCATGGGAAACCTTAGCAAGCATCACATTGTCTGAAGCTCCTAAATCAATGAGGCAATTACTAATCATATGACCGGCTATAAGTAGAGTGATATAGAAGGGCTCAATTTTCTTAGCTACAGAAGGTGTTGTAGCCATTAGATTCTGCTGAGCTATAGAGGTAGGAGTAGGTAAAATGCCCTTACAAGTGGTGGCTGCAAGATTAGGTTTGGATTTAACAAATTTTGACCACCTAAAGAAAAGGAATTGGGATGCATCTGAGAGAACTCATGCCTCTGGAAATTTGAATTTTATTTTTTCTTAATGTGATCAATTTATGTTAAAGGATCCCAGAGGTAGATTTAGTATTTTTGGCTAGAAGGGGAGGAACAATTAGGCCTATGAGATTTGACATTTGAGGTTGATTTAGTCACCAGTGCCTATGCTACATTGGTTTTAGGTAAAGACGAGGAAGTAGGGGGAATATTGACACACACTTAAATTTTGAGTAGAAGTGGTAGGGATATGAGCTCCACTTTTAGCAACAACTAGGATGGTAACTAAAACCTCCTTCGATATTCTTATGGGGTTGGGATCAACTTCCTTTTTCTTACTCATCTATTCTCAGGTCATGACAGCAGATGACTCGTTGTTCATATCTGCCACTAATTCATCATAATCATTACTAGCATCATCAACTCCCTCATTGATGAGAAAATTAGCGTGAGAATCATTGGCTTCTTCTAGTGTTTTCATCTTGTTCCTCTTCAAGTTTCTTCATATCCTTCAGATTTCATATTCGTCTTCTAGTTCCTAGACTTCACATGTTACATTAACAGGAACTTTTAGAGATGGCCCTTCAATTGCGAATTTCAGCTAAGACAGGAGGTAGATGGTTTCAAGGCTGAAAATTCCTTCTCGAGGATATCCTTATAAGGAGTATTCTGGGCCAATTTGCTTTTTGATAGTTATGAGATCATTTTCTAGTTTTTGTACTAAACTAGTCCATAATTGTTTTCCTCAAGGAAGAAGAAGCCTTAGATTTAGTAGGTTCCTTTTTTAATTTCCCAAAAATTGTCAAATCGTCTTCAACACTTATGACTAAGCATTGATCAACATCCAAAGTAGAAAGGTTAGATCTTCTCAATGGATAGCTTATTTCTGGTAATTTTGCATTCATGAAAAAAATTATTTCTGAATTTGATCCATAGGATGAGTGGCCACTGGAATCTTATTCACTAATTTATTAAACTTGGCAACAAACTCTCTCATAGGCTCATATGGTTCTTTCTTTATCTGAGATAATATGGGGTGAGGAGAGCGCGCACATCTTAAACAGATTTGAAACAACCCTCAAATTGGGTTCTCATGGTGGTCTAATCAATGATAGCATCAACAGGGAGATTATAGAACCATTCGGTAGAATTATCTTGTAGTGTCTCCATAAAAATCCTAATAAAAACATCCTCATACTCCAATCCAAGTATCCCCACATGCCACAATGAATGCAGCAATGTGTTCATTTCAGGGTGCACCTTTTCCATCACCTTTAAATTTAGGGAAGCTTTTCATATTCCCTTCTAGGAGGTATCATGTAATAGTTGAGTAAGGGCCAGAGATCCAACCCATTTTCCCCAAGGTAGAGGTATTGCCATTATTAAAAAAATGGTTTGCAATGGGACTGTGAATCCATCCAGCACCAAATCTTGAATTCTAGGGCTTGATTGTGTTTATGGATCTATGTTTCTTACAGTTATATTTTTTACAGGAGCACTTGTGGATCTTTTTCTCCTTCTTTGTAGGGTAAAATAAAATCCATGACGTTCTAGAAATAGACACTTTTGATCTTCAATACCACATGCTATTTGACCTCATGTATATCTTCTATCTATCAAGGTATTAATGCTTCTCATTCAATTGAATTTTTTTTAGTGGGTATGCATAAAACATGCCCCAGAGTGCGCACCAAAAAAATATTGGTTGTAAAATTTTGATGTTGAAAACAAGCAACAATTAGGGGACAACAATCCCTCCTCTTTATGGGAGAGGTTCCCGTATTAAACAAAAAAGATATTACTAAACAACTTATTTACAATATAAACATTTGTTCAATATTATGGTAAAGATTTTAATATTTTAGATGTCTTCATCAAAATATTTTCAATATAGAAGAAAGGAGAATATAGGAACTGGTATTCAAAAATTGGTGAGAGGAGATAACTTTCAGACACATAGATTTCAGAATGATATCTTATTGATGTTTGAAAAAATAATAGGATTTAAACAACGCATATAAAAACATAGGGCATCATCTACTAGACAAAAAGTTCTACGCATAATATCAATTGAAAGACAAAAAGTTCTTACTTATATATTCATAGATTCACATCAATCAGACAAAGAATAGAAAGGGATAAAGCATGAGAGAGAATGAAACTTCATCTGTATTGATTAGAAGTTCAATGTTATTTTATACATCTAAGATATCAAAATTTGATCCCTTACAATGACAAGAAAATTTCCTTAAATAACCTAAAAGTGGTTATAAAAGAGCCTTTTCAGTTTCCTTTCTTTTAATCTATAAAGGTAGTATCTAATTAAATATTATAATCCCAATTTATCTCTTGTTTACATAGCATATGACTAAAGAGATAATAGCTAGCTTAATTAGATATTTTAAATAAGAAAGGAAATTATGAACTAGGATGTCAAGATGCTGGAAGAAGTGATTATAGCCACTTTTGTCTTGAGCACTTGATTTCTGACTATTTTCAATGCCTCAACTATGTCCAATCCCCAGGGAATTATTTTATTGGTAGTGGCATGAGTCCAAATTCCTTGAAACTTTTCCATTTCTTTTCCAAACCTCTGCATTTTTTAAGAAATCTTTATTGTCATCTGTGAAATCCACATGTAGTGTGCAAATCTCTTTCATCTTCTCTTTGGATATAGTGTCCTAATTGACCAAATCCTCTTTAATAATTTTTTTGAACTAAGACTTGATTTCTTGAATAGTTAATTTATCATTTGAACTCTCCTTTAAGATGTGGCATTGAATATCCTAGAAGGCTAACATGACACAAACTTTAAAATTTGTTGCGATCCAAAATTCACCCCCAAGGTAATTTTGATAACTTACACAATTTATTCAGGATTGAGCAAGCACAAATGGTTCGAGGCCCAAAATAAAGTTTCAAGGGATCCCTTGGCTTTTCTCAAACTTCCCTCTCCAAAGAAAAATCCAAAGAGATAGTGAAAAATTGCAAAAAATTGAAAGAATAAAGTCAAGGGCCTATTTTAGTGCAAATCAGGTCTGAGTGTTATGGATGGAACCAATGCAGATAGTACCAGGATTTTTCATACCAAGTTTGGGCCCAAAATGCTAAAGAGGTAGTGCAATGTGGAAAATTTATATAAAACTATCTTGCATAGTCCGCAGGAAAACTGGGACAAAAGTACCCAGAATTCCCAAAAATCTGATTTGGTCGAAGCCAAGTGCAATGTGGTTAAGGTGGAAAATTTGTTTGGGACAGTCAGGCCGCAAAAATCTGAAATAGCCATGACCAAGTGCAATGTGGTTAAGGAAAAAAAATATGTCTGGGACAACCAGGCCCCAAAAATATGAAATATCTGCAAGTTTGTAAGGTGCAAATATGTTGGGAGTTAATGGACCACCTGGCCCGGTCAATAGTAGACACGCGAGGATAGAAAATCCTGAATCGAGTGACGTAAAGAAAGGAGGCCTGCATGGTCCAAGTTTTATGAGTACATGAGTTCCCCAAAAACTTGAAATCACTGCAATACAAAGGTAAGTGGTGTAATGTGACCCCCGAAGTTCAAATAGGCACAGTTTTTGACCCAGAGATCTGATTTTCACAAACACCTCTAGCTCCAAAAATTTAAATGCTCAGTCCCATCAAATCCATGAAATCCCTAACAAAGCCAAAATAGGTGATCACACTCACAATACTATAACTTTTGCAATTCTCAACAGATTTTTAGAAAATTTATCTCGTTGGAAATTTGATTCCAATAGAAACGTATAGAAATAAAGAAATTCAGAAATTGATGAAGTTTTGATACTAATTTCCCTGAAAACATGGCCAGGTTTAGAAAATTGATTTTATTGGTGGTTGTGAGAACATTAAATGAAGCATGGGCATATATTTTTCAGTACTGTAAGTTATGGAGCAATATGGGGAGCCTTTTACAAGCAACACACCATTATTTCACTTCATTGATTATGTCTTACAAGCTGTGGGAAGTAAAATTTCAAGATTTTCATTTCTCCTTCTTTCTCTCTCCTCTCATAAATCTATAAATTAAATTGTTGGTCTCATTGCAAAATGATGGTTTTTATGTAGCAAAACTCCATCATTTTGGTTTTGTGAAGCCAATGTACTTTAGACCCTTATAGTGGAATCCTTGCATGGTGATCTAGAAATTTACTTGTAATAGATTAAACTGTGCATATTAATGAATCAATAGATACACGTTTGTGGATGTATCTTCCCTTGCTGTCTTTGTTTGCATTCTTCTTACCTTTTTCAATATTATTAAAAATATATTGTGTCTATTTTATGATCTTGCAGGGATCCATTATCATTTTGTGTGTATGAAATATTGTTGTGAGTGCAGTTGTTAGAATGTGGAGAACTATTATCACCCTCTCTTATATGTAATTTTCTTACATTTTTCACACATTGGAAAGCTATTATTATTCTCCTCCTTTTTCGGTGCATCACCGCTTTAGTGTAGGATTTACTTTCATGTACTCTCTCTTCTTCGTCCCTTCGAAAGTTGGATTAGGGTAAGATATTTTTTCCTTCATTAGAGTAGATTGTGGCAGGTATTTTAGGAGTAAGAACTAGCTTTCTCTGGAGGTCTATCTCAAGTAGCAAGTCCCACAACTTGGAGATAGCACCCATGTTACCCAGTCACGACGTGAGATCAAGCACAAACACTTGTGTAAATCTAAGGGTGTTGTGATTCGATGACAATAGCTTCTCCTTTTTGTAACATGTTTTTGAGTTCTCCAATAGCTTCTTTAAGAAATTTAATATTCCAATCAATGTTAAAAACCCACTACTTAGATAGATTCAACTTTACATCATCAAATACCTTATTTTCCAAAAGGATTTGTACATCTGTTTTACTCATTAGTCTAAGATCCTAAATACATTCACTCCATAATTTCAATTCCCTATCCAAATCACTTAGTGTGGTGGTGAATTTTAACTGAATGTTAGCAATTTTCTCATATGACTTGATTGCTTCCTCAATGAAAGTCAAACCTTTTATTATCAAGTTATCAACCATGGCTTTCATTTCTGTCTCATAAGTGGCATGCTTGTGAATATATATAATGGCTTGAACCTCATAATTAGACAAAATGATAGGTGGTGGGATGGAATCCAGGGGGGTTGGGTCAAGTACTTTATCTTCTTCCAATAAGGATTTGATAAAACTTGACAAAATCTTATTCTTCTCCTCCAATTTCTCCTATGTTTGCTTCCCTTTTTCAACTCTTTCAATCACTTTAGACATTGTTTCCCTTGGGTTATTCACCTCACTTTCTGGTTATGATTCACAAAGAGATATTATTATTAATTCTAGATCACCCATTCATAGGTCCTTTTCATCCTTGTCAAGCTTGGGTCTTGCAATTTCTATGAATTGTTGGCCTTGGGAGTCTTAAACCAATATAGAAGTGACCTGAGCCTTTTTTAGCTAGAGGGTGAGGAGTAGTATCCACAAGTGCTACCACTACATCAAACTTGGGAGAAATAATAGTTGAAGTGGCATTCCTTTTATTGCTTTCTAGTAATGGTTGTAACTAGGAAAATGAAGAACTAGAATTGGAAGGAGAAATGGGTCCAAGTGTAGATGCACTCATCACAATTAGAGTTTATATGATAGTTAATTCTAACACAGAGGTCTCAGCTTGGGTGTTGGGAGCTTCCTTAGTATATGTTTCTAAATATTTTGACACTGTTTTCTTTGATTGATCCTCCTTCACACTGCTTTCTTCAGGGATATTCTCCTCTAGATTTTCTTTCTATTTTCCTTCACTATCATCGACATAAGGGTCCACAGTTTCTCCCTCATCATGTATTGTTTCAGTTTTCTTAGGAGATGGTAGCCTTTCACTCTCCTGAATAACCTCCTCTACCTTGTCATCCTTCTTAGCTTTTCCCTTCTATTTGTAGACCAAAGTTTAAGATTATGGTGTAGAATGAATAGATTGTTCATGTGCTTCAGGATCTGATGAAGGTATTTCTTTTTGATTGGTGGAGGTATCTTTAGGAGTAGATCTAGATTTCCTTTCCTTAATCATCTAAATTTTCCTGTCAAACCAAATCCTATTTCTCACCAAGATAGGGTTTTTGATCTCATTCAAATCCTCTCTCTCCTTAACAAACCAATCAATGGTTTCAATAGGGGTGTGCTTGATTTACCTCACATACTCAAGAGAGTAAAGTTATTCATTAGCATCCTCAAACCCTTTAAGAACATTAAATATAAAAATATCCTTGATTTTTTGTAGGGCCAATCTTTAATAGTACCTTCTTTGAGCCTCATAATCGTCAGAACAATCTCCTCAGTAATCTTCAATATCAGCAAGGTGCTGATAACCCATTCTGAAATTTGTGGCAATGAACCCCTTAATATCAAAGCAAGTTCTAGGTTTATAATAGTGAAGAGAAAGAGGTGCAATTGTTTTGTCAATATTTCAAGCATCTAAAGAAGTCTTGGAAGTGTAGTTATCTAATGTGATTAGTACCTACAATCTTATTATCCCTAAAGGTTCTACACAGCCTATCCAAGTGTTTACATATCTCAACCAATTCCATCTTGTCATTGCATTAAATAGGGAGTTTCAAGGGTTGCCCCTTAAATCTAACCAATCATATATATGAAAATTTCCTAAATTAGGTGAAAAACCTTCCATAGACATTGATTATTTGTTTCCCCTCATCTAAAAATATTTTACTCGTATCTCCATCCAAAAATTTGATTATGTACATAGTGAATTCATCATTCACTCTCCTAAAATAATGATTGCTGACCTTCAAAGTTAAGTGTGGATGGTACACATAGATGGGAGCTTGTCCTCAACAGTGGAGGAACCAAACCATTCTTTGTAAGCCACAATGGTGTACATCAGATAGGAGGTCATGTAGAAGGTTTGAGTCCTTTGAACATTTTTGAACTGTTCAGTTAGGCTGTCATAAATTATCCTTGCCTAGTTCAAGCTTTTCCTACCCTCGCATATAATATTGATATAGGGGAACATCTAATATTGAAACTCATTTGTGGAGGGCATTCCCATTATCCTGGCAAGGAGAGTGATAATATATGAAAATTCTTCAATGAAATCAAACTTGTAAATTGTTTTGGGAAACCTTGAGGCTCCTTTCTTTGGGTTTTTAAACCAACACTTAGCAACTCTGCTCTTATATCATTCACTGTCTTGATCAAAAAAATTTGTTCCTTGTCCCTGGTAAGAATTTTTGAGCTTTCAATCATGGGAATCATGAAATTAGTGCTAATACAATTTTCATCAAGCCGAGCCACCACTTTTACTTGAGGGTGAAAAAATTCCTTTATTTCTGAGTTAAAAATAGAACTCCAATCTAGCATTGTGTTGGCACATTAGAAAGACATTGGAAAACCTCCTTCCTCTGCGATTCCTCTCTCCTTAATTAGCTAAGCAACAGGAGAAGGGTTTTGACAATTAATACATGCCTAGATATCATCCAAATTGAGGTGGTGAGCCTCACTATTACCTATATCTGGTATAGTCATCTCTAAAGAAGATAGGTGTTCATGTCTCTTGAAACTTATCTTCATTTTATAGTAGGAGAAGAAGGTCTTAGTGAGATAAAAGGTAGCACAAATGTGCACAAATTGCCCATGGGATAGTAGGACATCTAGGATGCATAGAACCGAAATAGCTGAGTTGAATGGAAAGTAGAAAAAGTGGAGAAAATGTACACATCCAGCTTGATGGAGAATAGGACATGTGGGATGCATGGAGATGAAAAAACCGAAGTGATGGAAATCAGAAAAATTGGTCCTACAGGGAATTAGAGGTCAGGGGATATTCAGGACATCTATGACATGAAAATATGAAACACCTGCAACACACTTAAATCAGATAAGTCAGAAACATTTGACCCGGACAGTCCGTGGGACATCAGGACACAATTTTCCCGAAAATCTGAAAAGACTAAAAATAAAGGAAAAGCAAGGTCATGCGGGAAAAGTGGAAAATCAGGGAACAAACGGTCTGGAGGAACTTGGGACATGAGGGATAGAAAAACCTGAAATACCCGCATAACAAAGAAAAAGTCTCAAAACTCAAAAAAAATTTAAATGACTAACTGTTTGAAATTAGCTCTTTGTTAGGGGACCCTTACAAGGCACTTTGATAGTCACCTTACCTGAATATTTTTAAAATGGAGAATAAAATTCGCAACTGTTGGGAAGGTGACAACAATATATAAATCCAATAAAACTGCAGAAGATACAATATTAGACTAAAGGGAGTTGTAAATTACTACTTTTCTTTATTAGGAAGCAAGTGCTAGGATGATTTTAGGACCTATAAATATACCCAAGTGCATAGATTTTGTGACTACACCAGAAATACCATTTATAAAAGAACTGGACCTAGTTTCATATATTTGTTCCACATATTCCTTAATATGTGTAAATTTTATTAAATGATCTTTTTATGGTATTTCATGACACCAACTCACTAGCTCAAGCTCTTCTTCATCAATAAGAATTGTTAATAGACCCTCCTTTTTAGTGGTGGTGAGACCCATCAACCAATAAGTAAGAGTGTTTTCTAGTATACCACAATTTTTGGCAGAAGAAATTATATAATATATATTTTCTTCTAAATTTCTACTAGACCTTTCCATGATATATTTATTCGAATCATTTATGTGTATTATCACTCTTTTAGTTGAAGATATCCTTCTTTTTGCTTGAATGTTTAGTTATGGAGGTGTTCTATTGTTGGCATCATGAACAAATGTCTAGTTGGAATCTTGAATTGGTGTATTTTCAACCACTTCATTATGTGATTCATTTGGTGGAAATCATACTCCTCTGGCTTTGGTAATAGTTGGTGTTACTGTTTTCGGTAGTTGTCTTCTTCTCATGGTGGCAATAAAAGCTACAATGATATTTTTAAAAAAAATATTTCCTATGCAATTTTATACCAGTAAAAAATATACCTATTAAACATATAAATAAAAATAATGGATATGCAATAATACAATGTCAATGTCTAATTTTTTACCAACGCTTTCTTCAAATATGATAAGTGAAAATCCATAGCTGAGAGGAAGGAATTGTACCAAGGTCTTGAAGTATGAAAGGAGATTTTATTTCTAAAATTCTCACGTAACTTTTTAATTCTGTAAACCACACTAGAACAAATAATATATTTTAAAAAAACTTATCATTATAATAGAAATCTAAAAATATTTATAAAATATAATTATTATTGCATTAAAAACTATGAAAAAATTACAATCATTTTTTTTATTCATGGTAAAAGTGGATTGAGGGGACCTCCCCCGTTATAATAAGTACCAATGGAGACATGAATATAACAATGAGGACCACAAAGGGCTGCCTATACTAGTGGAAAATAAGGTAAACAAAAACACAACAAAACCCACATCACAACAAAAACAAAAGTATACAAACCACCATCTATCCCTAAGAAGCCTTCCCATGTGATCCTAAATGCATCTTAAGGGACTCATCAAAAAATTTCCCTTTTTTATTTTTTCTCATAGTAGTCCAATCATCATCAGTGTTCGGATTTATATTTTCATTAGTATCAACTGATATGATAATTTCAAAATTCTTGTTATCCACGTGATTTTGGGTCTCCAGAGAAATAAGAGGAAGGGAAATAGTTCTCATAATCTCACAACTTGGAAGTGAATTCTTCTTTACAGGAGTAGAGGTAGGGACGACCACCTCATATATAATAAAATCATCTTCCTCATTTACAAAACCATCTTTTGAGTCACTATTTGAGTGAAGATCAACAACCAGATGAATGGGATTAGAATTCCTTCACTAAGAAGATTGAATATTGACTTGTTTCTTCCATAATTTACAATTAGAAGATAAGTGACAAGATAAAAATAAGTCCTACATCTGAAGGGGAAGCCTTCAATATAGTCTAATTTTTTATTCCAAATTCAATCCTTGGCTTTAAGTTCAATAGAATCTGGAAAAGCCACTAAAGTATTCATATCAACCAATAGGAAAGCATATGTGGTATACTCATATAAGGTCATCTATGGGTGAATAACTATAATTTTACCCAATGTATCCCCAATAGAAAGTAAGCATTTCTCTCTCAAAATTTGGAGAGGAAGACATGGCTAATGGAAACAAACAATTTTAACTTGGAAAGTATCAGTAAGATGATTGAAAAGAGGGAACCACAGCTTCATAAGAAGAAAGTGGGATTGAAAATTTCAAACTCTACCATAAATTAGATCTCAATTAGAGGTTTTATCAAAGACAATCATTTAAAAAATTCTAGTTGTGGGGTAAATATCCACTTTGCCTTCCATAATCAGCCTCCAAATAGAGGAGATCTAGTCATGAAGTACTGGAAGACCCAAGAAAAGATTATTGAATCTACATATAAGTACATTTTCCTTTAAATATGCCTCATATTTCCATACATCTCATCCAAAACACACTGAGGGGGAGGTGTTTAAAAATTACATAAGCTTAGAAGGAGGATGAGAAGAGGATTTGGAAGCTTCCAGGAAGCTCTTACTTCCTAAATTATCGTTAACTACTATGTTTTCCACGTAGCTTACTTACCAAGATAGTGAGTGAGAGCCACAGAGCCCTAAAAAAGCTTGTAATTCCATATAAGGGTACAATCGTGCTAGAGGACGAGGGTCACAATAGACAGACATAGCCACCATGGAAGATGAAACTACCTCCACTGAAGACACATTCACCCATGTTGGTATCCAAATTTGTTCTCCTTTTCAGTCTAAGCAACACCATAGATATTTCATGGAGCTTAAAGACATATTAGGCCATGTTGTATGTTTTTGGTAGCTGGGGGATATGGTTTAGTTGGCACTCAAGTTTGTGGAGAAATGGATAGCACTCCAATAGGACTTGATCTTGTCCTAGCTACTTTAGGTTGTGCCTTGTAACCAAGTTAAGAGGACATGTTTTGTAACCTTGTGATGGTGAAGGACATGAAGATGTCCTTCTCTTTGCTTGAAATTCTACGATGGAGACCTTGATGAAAATAGGATCAACATCCCAGAGCCAAACTCTCACAAGTTGTCACTTCTCAAAACATGGGTATGTTCTTAAAGCAAGGAAAAGGTTACCAGAGACATTGGAAATCCTGATCTATTATGCATACTTTTGTAAATAGATTTTGATCTTTTGTGGGTATACAAATGCAAATCAGGGATAGTACATGATAGGATATTTGTTCTTAGGTGATCTTTTGTGGGGGATTGATAAGACAAATTAGGATAGATCAGATCATTGACAATCTGTACAATACTTGAACAACTACCAAATGAAATACCTCAAATAATCAGGATGTTCTTTCAACCAAAAGAGGTAAAAATGGAAGCCCAGGTTGCACTCTTCACACAATATTTGAGAACTTACAACAAAGGTTTGAAGTAAAGAACTCAATTAAACACAAAAATCCTTGATCAAACCATGCTTACGGTACCACTAAAGGCTTACAAGAAATCTTTGCAAGTAAGGTAAAGTTATTTTAAATTTTTTTATCTCCTTATCAGATGAAGGCTCTTCTGAATATGAGATTGCAAATGTGACTAAACTATCAACCAGAATTGTAGATCCTATGTGATTTCTAAAGACTTTCAATGCAAGATTGCAACAAGAACAAAGAAAACTATTTACAAGCATTTAAAAATGATAACAGAGACCATATAGCGCAAAGAAAACAAATATTTAATTCAAAACTTGTTAGATTCAACAGTAGGGGAGAGTTACATGAACAATATTAGAGCTATGTGATGGTTATACACTTATAACCAACTCACATACATGAATTTCCAACACATGAGACATTAACCTAGTTCTTTGGTGGATTTCTCAGAAAATGAGTTTTCTCTCAGAATTTGCTCGTGACTTTCAACCCCCAACCATTTACAATTCCTCCAAAATGCACTATATACCCTATGCCATATTGGAGCCTTCTTTCCCAAGAAAAGAATATGCCATGGGATCAATTCTGTTACAACAATTCTTCATGACTCAGTGAAAGTGACATCAAATAGAAAAATACTCGCATGTTTCCAGGTGTACCAAAAAGATTGAATCATTACAAATATCTGGATCATTATCCATCATGGAGGAACGTTTTTCATCATTGAGGCATGTAAACACTCTTCCTCTCATTATTTCACCTTTTAAAACTACCTCTACAATTTTTGATTTTGTCATTTCACGTGTTTACCTGGGCTGGGGCAAAAATTATTTCAAAAACACCTCAACTCAAAGAACTAAGCCATGAAAGTGATTCCAATGATCCTAGAAGGCCAAGATGACACAAAATCACTATAAATTTGATAAATTTTGATGCAAATTTTGTGATTCCAAGATTCTTAGAGCCCCCATGGTGGTCAAAACAAATGGATGCACAACAACCATCAATCTTCTCCATCTTTGTCCTATAATTTGGGTCCTCCATGTGTGAAAAAACAATTCGGATTGAAATTGGGATCATTTTTGACTTTTCCACTTTTTTTGGAAAAAGGGAAAAATTTGACTTTTTTCTCCACCCCTCCGCCCTTGAAATTTGGAGTTGACACGTGGCATATGGTGGGTCCCATTGAAATCGTGCTTCAATTTTGTGCATTTTGACCTTTTTTGGAAATTGGGAAAATTTTCACTTTGTGCCCCGCCGGCCCGCACCTCCGATTTTTCCCTCACCACATGGCGCTCTTCTATTTGCTACCAATCCAAGTCCTCCTTTCTTCCTTCAAACCTCCCTTACAATTTTTTTTGAAAATTTATAAACTTCAACATTGACCCGACCCCCCCTTTGACCCTTAAAATGTTACACGTTTCCACTCGTTATTGGCCACAGGCTTTCGGGCCAAAAATTTTACTTTAACCTTTTTGTGAAAAAAGGAAAAAATCCCCTTTTCCCTCCGCCAGCCCGCTAACCCGCTCTGTGCCGCCATGTTGCCACGTGTCCTCCTCTTATCAAAGTGGGGCAAAAATTGGTTTTGAGCCAAATAACTCTAAGTCCCCCCACCACCCGCATTTCCATTTTGAAACTTGTAGGACATGTGTCCTCTTGCGATTGGCTGTAGGGTTTCGGGCCAAAATTTTCCCTTAATATTTTAACCCAAGAAACACAAAATTTCAGAAGTTTTTCTCCACCACTTGCATCTCCTCAACCAATAAGAACATGCCACATAGGAAATTTGGAAAAAATGGAGCCCCGGGCCCGAAAATGCCCCATTTGCTTGAAAAGGTGAAAAATGAAAAGTTAGAGCACCTCCCCACCTTTCCTCAGCCGATGCAAACCTGTCACAATTCCAATACCTTTTAAGGATGAATTTGATGGGAAAATGATGCCCGTCTGACTGTCAAAATGTAAAAAAATTCAAGGATGCCCTAGAATTCAAGTTTTTCACCAAGGATGGCAGATTTTTGATTTTGAATCAACTAAAGCATGATTTTACAACATTTTCTACCTTGGGACTGGATTTTCAAATAAAAACAAGTATGAATTGATCAAATTCATTTTTTTCATGATTTGGAAAAGGGAAAAATTACATAACCCGTGAAATTTGAAAAAGTAGGGCACAAAAGGGGAAAACTTGGAATATTCCTTTCAAATTAGGGCAAAACAACAAGTTTTCAAGCATTTTTAAAGCATTCAATTGAAGGGTAGGAATTTCAGACCATCAATTCAAAGGGTAAAATGTTTTTGAACAAATACAGATTCAGAAAATTAGGGAAGCAAGGTGCATGCTCAAAAATGGCACCAAAATCGGCTCTTGCTTGGGGACGGGCACTCCCAGTGACTGCCACAAGGACAAAACATAGACAAAGTGCCGAAATATCCATTTGGAAAAGGAGTCACAAGCCAAAATCACCATAAACCAGCTAAGAACCTGACAAAAATGGCTACCACAAAGCAAGGAAAACCAAAAAACTGACAAAACACCAAAAACAGAGAAAAAACTAAACAATATACACTGTACAAGTTGTGCATACCTAAAATTTGGGGATTAATCCTAGAAATGTTCCAAATTTCTGCCATTAACAGGTACCTCTAGCATTTCCCCATCTAAGTCTTTGAGAAAGAAAGTATGTTCACCAATTGTTATATCAATGGCATAAGGGCCCATCCATAATGCATCAAACTTTCCATGCTTGCCCTTGTCTTCAAGCCTACTATCCCACAACAAGACCAGATCTCCAACATTAAAGGCTCTAGAAGTGACATTCTTTTCAAACAATCTCTTCAATTTTTCCCTAAATTTGACATGCCTTTGATGGGATGCTCTTCTCTCCTCATCAAGCTCAATAATCTAATTAATCCTTGATTCATATGGGCCAAGCTCTTGATCTTCCAACTATTGGGAAAACTTAAATGAAGATAATTACAGGTGCAAGGGAAGCAAAGCCTAAGTTCCATACACCAATTCAAATGGGCTTTTACCAGTAGCTCTTTTAGGAGTTATCCTATCAGCCCAAACTACAAATTTCAATTGTTCACCCCATTTCTTCTTTTTTTTCTCCAACATTATTCTAATGATATTCAACAAATTCTTATTGCTAGACTCAGCTTGTCCATTCCCTTGGGGGTTATAGTTTGAAGAATAAGTCAGATTGATTCCATATTCATTACACATTGCCATTAATGGTTTGGTTCTAAAGCACATGGCATTATCAGCTACAATCTTGACTAAGACTCCAAATTTGCATATGATTTGATTCAACAAGAAGTCCATAACTATTTGATGTGTTGCTTTCTCGGTAGGGATTGCCTCTACCCACTTTGTAAAGTAATTAGTGGCTATAAGGATAAACTTATGGCCAATACTAGAAGGATCTGAAATCTCACCAATTAGGTCCATCCCCCATTACTTGAAAGGAGCTTCAATTGATATAGGATACAAAGGAAGGGAGCCTGAAGCTTTCATTCTTCCAGAGAAACGTTGGCAACCATCAAATTTTCTAACCAGCTGGGTTACATCTCGGAAGAGAGTAGGCCACCAATAACTAGCTCTCAAAATATTATGTGTTGTTACTCTTCCTGTAAAGTGTCCTCCAAAAACTCCCCCATGGAAATTAGTAACTATCTTCGGAGTTTCATCTTCAGTTATGCATTTCAAGAGGATACCTTCAGGGTTCTTCCAAGCCAACCCAAGGTCTATGATGATATATTTTTGAGAAGCCAGCTTGAGGGCTCTTTTCTGATTTTTATTTAAATGATCAAGACAACAAAGGTGTCTAAGGTAAAATATTATATCCTTGTACCACTCGGAACTTACCAATTTCCCAAGAATATCTGCCCTTTCTTCCTCTAGTGGATTCACTTCCACATTCTGCAAGTTTCTCTCATCCATGAGCTTAGCAAGACCCAAACCTCTTACCAAATTTGTGGTTTGGATGTCCATATCATACTCCTATAGTTTGTTCACCCATCTACATATTTTTCTTGAGACTTCCATCTCTGATAAGATGTCTTTCACCATGGTGTGGGGAACATAAGCAACAACTTTTGAACTCAATATATAAGGCCTAAAAACTTTTGATGCTTTCACTAAGGCAAATTCTTGTTTTTCCATGATTGTATACTTCAACTCAGCTGCTTGTAAATCCTTACTAAAGAAGCAATGGTATACTCAGAGGAAAAGGAAAAGATTTAGAAAGGCTTCTTGTATTTCAGAGCTGCCAAGATAGGTTTATGTTTGAGTGCCTCTTTGATTCCTTCAAAAGCTTGAATGAAAACCTCCTCCCACCTGATAACTTGGTCCTTATTTAACATGCTTGTGATTAGAAGAGTCAACTTAGCAAAGTTGGAAACAAACCTTCTAATAAAATTAATTTGACCAAAGAAAGATTGGATGCCTTTCTTGGTTCTTGGGATAGGTATTTTGCTAATTTCTTCCACTCTCTTAGGGTCTATCATAACACCATATTTTGACACAATGTGACCAAGCATCTTGGCCTTTTACACGCAAAAATGACACTTCTTTGGATTAAGAGAAATGACATACTCCATACATCTAATCATCATCTTCTCCAAGTGCTGCAAGTTATCACCTCTCTGCCTTGAAAACATAGTCACATCATCTTGGTAAACAAAAATGAACTCATTGATGTAACCAACAAAAGCAACATCCATTGCTCTTTGAAAAGTGGCACCAGCATTCATCAAACCAAATGGCATCCTAACAAAAACATATGTTCCCCAAGAAGTATTGAATGTTGTCTTAAGTCTTTCTAATTCTTTGACAACCACTTGATTATATCCAGAGAAACCATCCAATGTATAAAGCAACTTAGACCCTGTCACAAGCTGCAACATATTTTCGATATTTGGCAAGGGATAGTTGTCTTTCATGGATTCTTTGTTTAGATTTATGAAATCCACACAAATTCTGATGTCGCCATTCTTCTTTCTGACTGGCACAAGGTTTGTAACCCATGATGAATATATTGTGGGCTAAATGATACCTCCATCTCTCAACTTCTTTAACTCCTCTTCCATTTTCATGGAGAGAAGTGGATTAATTGGCATTTTCCTCTATCTGAATGGCTTAGTCTTGGCCTCAAGAGGGATCTTATGCTGAAATAAATCTTCTCTATATGCCTTTAGCTCTGAATATGACCATGCAAGATAGTCCTGATATTTTTTCAACAATTGAAGATAGGATTGTTTTTCCTCTTTGTTTAGACTGCTGTCCAACCAAACTTTTCTTGGTTTGTCATTTGTTCCCAATTCATGCTCTTCCACATCCCTTAAGGCAGACATGCTTCTATTTATGATGTAATCAACATTGTTAAAATTTGACTCAAGTGCAATAAGACCTCTAGGAATGGTGTTTGTTTTCAATTGGATGATGTCTTTTCCAAACAAAGTCTCTCTCCCTTCAGTTATACATACCATTTTCTCCCAATCAATATTCTAATTTGCAAACTCACCTTGGTTTTGCAATAACCTTAGCACTTGAGAATCATCATCAAACACTTGCCAACGTTTGATGTTGTCAGGGACTGCTGGCCTAGTTAGCACTTCAATGTTGTATTCACAATAAGGTGAAAAGGTGCAATTTCCAAATCTAGAACCCAACACTGCCAACTTGTCAGCAGTAGCATTCAAACTTCTTTCATGGTGCATAATATTAAAGGAATTAAACATCTCAATTAAATCCCAAACTACATTTTTGTATTGTTTCATATGCTAATTTTTTGTAGCATATAGTTTTCTTATTTGTTTGACAACCAACTCCGAATCTACCTTTGCAATGATTTCCCTGACACCATGCTTACATGCAATCCTCAGACCATACAACAAGGTTTCATACTCAGCAATGTTGTTAGTGCATTCGAAATTAAGCTTAAAGGAAAAAAAAATCTTCCAAGCTAGGAGAAATCAGATTTACACTAGCACCATTTCCAAATATGGAGCAAGCTCCATTAAATAGCAAGGTCCAAGGAGAACATACCTTATCAAGGAACTTTGACTTATCCATTTTATTTTATTTTCCATCAGCAAAACCAATGAAATTATCAGCATCTACATCAACAAACAACACTTCATAGGAAGCATTGTTGGGATCTTCAATTTGGTGCAACATCTTCTTCTCACCATAAAGTTTAACAATGCTTCCCTCAATTAGAATGGTGGCAAGAGACATGTCCATCTTTGTGCTGCCACCAACACTTGTAGCCCATTTTCTTGACAAAAGCATATGCCATTTGGTAGGACAGTCAACAATTACAACATCAAGTTTCAAATACTTTCCCGGATAGGCTACAAGTTGCACTACCAAACCCTTCACACAACCAACTACCAGAACTTCCCTTGAATCCATGGTAGTACACTTCCCATAGGAAGCTGTCACTTTAATATCTGACTCATTCATGACTTCTAGAGGCATGACATTACATGATGCAACGAAATCAAACATACAATTGTGAAGTAGCCTATCTTTTATGAGCAAAGTTGTAAAGAATGGATCAACATTCAATTGGGAATCAACCAAGGATGTCCCCAAATATACCTTAGGTGTCTCTCCAAGATATTCTACTACTAGGGCTATTTCAAGGTCAACAATGATATGAGGTGGAGTTTCAACAATATTTACATTTCTGCCTAGAGTAACCTTCTATTCTTTCAATCCCAAGTACTCAAATGCTCTCTTCTTATGCTTAGGAATTCCAAGAAACTCAGTGATTGGAACACTCACTTGAATTTGGCTCAATACATGGGCTATTTCATAGGGGAAACTCTTTCACAACACAACATTGGAAGGGAGAAAAGAAGATTCATCATATGCCAAAGGATTCTTGGCAGCTTTGGCATGATGAGGATTGTAATTTTTGCTTGGGACAGCAAAGCTTTTAGCAAGTGTTTCTTTCCTAGGAGCTTCTTTTGGAATGCTTGTGAGAAAGAGTGTTTTAGGTTTGGATTGAGGCCCAACTCCCCTAACAACCTTTATTCTAGTGTTATAGTCCTTCTCTTAAGCTACAATAGCATTCATCAACAATTGTCTATCATCCTCCGAAGGGATACCACCATCATACTTCTTAATCATCAAATCTCACAAGCATTCAAATTCATTGTTAGGAATTTCAGAAGCTTACACTACATCAACTTCAAGAGCATGAGGAGGTAGAAATATTTGTATCCGTTTGATGTAATCGCAAAAGGTAGCAGCAGTCCTAGCACTTATTACTTCAGTAGATGTTGCTCCTCCTTGTGAGCTTAAAGAACAGCTGACCATGTAAATATAACCATCAGTACCATCATCATTATTAACTTCATCAACTTGTTGGTCCACTTAAAATGGAGGATGAGGAAGAAAACATCTATCACACTAATCCATATTAGCAACTTCATCAACAACAACAACCCTAGCAGTTAGAGGGTCAGGAACCAATCTACTTTCACGTGCTTGGGGTTGTCTATTTGTATATCCAACAGGCCATTTACCTTTGTCATCAAACCTCTCCTCATTCCTATGGTGATTGCCAAATCCATCTTGTTCCTGTTGCCTAGGCTGACCTTGTGAAGTCTGCCCAATCCCCTTCTCAGCTCTTGCCAACTTGTATGAGATTTCTTTGACAACACCTGCCAAATTTTTCACAACCTCTTCGAAATCAGCACCTTTGCTAGCTTGAGGTTTTTAAGGGTTTATCAATTTTACACCATCTCTCTTCAGAGGTTTCCCAATATCCTTGATATTGTTTTCAATTTGAAGTGCCATGGTGAAAGCTTGTCTTAGATTGGTTGGGTTCTTGTGGCTTAGGTAATAGGCTACCTTCTTATCAAATGCATCTACATATTTGATTAAACAAGATTCATCACAAGGCCTCAAACCAACAGGAAACCTTCTCAAAGTTTTGTTAAACCTTGCGTTGAAGTCATGGACTAAGTCATTAGGGTTCTTCTTGATATTCTCAAACTCAGATAAAATAAATCTAGGACCAGTCTTGTCACCATATTGCAACCTAAATACATTTTTCATTTTAGTCCATGAATCAATAGAATTATCAGGTAAAGCCTTATACCAATCCCTAACATCCTCTTTTAGTGTATGAATAAACAATTTGACATACACATCCTCAAAATCTATCTCAAAATATTCCATCATATTATAAAAAAGTTTGAGATGTTGATCGCCAGTAATAGCATTGTTACCCTAGAATTTTGGCAACCTATTTCTGACATCTTGTGGGACAGCATTTGGGTAACCATCCATTCCTCTAAAATTTATAGGACCAAAGGTGTTAACAACAAATGGAGGTCTAGGCTTAGCCATATTATTTGGTGGGGGTGTTCTTGGAGGTGAAACAAGCTGATGAGGAGTGAGAGGTATTTGGCGAATGGGAAGGAAAAATTCAAGACAGATCTCTCTTAAGGGCTCTCCTTCTTGATGATCTCTAACAAATTTAGAAAATATAGGAGCAGATTTAGGAACAAGCCTTTCAAAAGCACAAGAAGGTCCCTCACCTGATGGGGATTTCAAATCAGCAATAGGATTGTTTGAATCAGATCCACTTGAAGAAGAATTGAAGTCCTCAATAACTGGCTGCTCACTTTCAAACTCAACAATAGGGATCCTCTTTCTCACAGTCAAGTCTCCAACAACCTTCCACACCTTTCTTCCCTCTAGATCTGAGCTTCTTGAATCTACAAACAACTTCTTAGCAGATTCCTTGATGAAGAGAGATCTTCTTCCTTCTAGTTTTGCAGGGATTAGCAACACAAAAGTAAATGACAGAAAGGTGAGACAACTGGTATTCTCAAGATCAAATAAAAATGGAATCGCCACTAAGGAATTTCACCTTAGTTGTGCAAGAATGCACTAAAATAATCTATCAAATGTTTGCTAGCACTGAAAACTTTTGCAAAGCCTTATAAATCAGACCTTCTTCTTAAATCAATCAATCACAATGCAACCAAAGTGTATAAACTGCTGGGAAATGAAAAAGGGCAGATAGAACTTGAAAATTTTGCTTAAAACTTACAGATCTGAAGCATAGAATGATATTTTAACAATGTAGCAGCACAAAAACTTGAATACACAAATGCTCAAACTCTTTAAACACTCCACAAACACTAAGAAATTCCAAGAAGTCGCTGACAATGGCACCACTTGTGTTGGTATCCAAATTTGTTCTCCTTTTCAGTTTGAGCAGCGCCATAGATATGTCATGGAGATTAAAGATAGATTAGACCATGTTGTATGTCATTGGTAGGTGGGGATATGGTTTAGTTGGCACTCAGGTTTGTGGCAAAATGGATAGCACTCCAATAGGAATTGATCTTGTCCTAGATACTTTAGGTTGTGCCTTGCAACTAAGGTAAGAGGACCTCTTTTGTAACCTTGTGATTGTGAAGGAGATGAAGATGTCCTTCTCTTTGCTTGAAATTATATGATGGAGACCTTGATGAAAACATGATCATTACCCCAGATCTAAACTCTCACAAGTTGTCACTTCTTAAAACATGGGTATGTTCTCAAAACAAGGCAAATGTTACTAGAGACATTGGAAATCCTGATCTGTTATGCATACTTTTGCAAATGGATTTTGATCTTTTGTGGGTATACAAATGAAAATCTGGGATAGTACATGATAGGATCTTTGTTGTTTAGATGATTTTTGGTGGGGATTGACAAGACAAACTAGGATAGATCAAATCTTTGACAATATCTACAAATACTTGAATAACTATTAGATGAAATGCCTCAAATAATCAAGGATGTTCTTTCAACCAGAAGAGGCACAAATGGAAGCCTAGGTTGTACTCTTCGCACAATCTTTGAGAACTTACCACAAAGGCTTGAAGTAGAAGAACTCAATTAAACACAAAAATCCTTGATCAAACCACGCCTAAGGTAACCCCAAAGGCTTACAAGAAATCTCTGTAGTTAAGGAAGGTAAAGTGATTTTAAATTTGTTTATCTCCTTATCAGATGAAGGCTCTTTTGAATATGAGACCTGCAAATGCCACTAAACTATCAACTACAATTGGAGATCCTGTGTGATTTTTAAAGACTTTCAATGCAAGATTGCAACAAGAACAAAGAAAACTATTTGCAGGCATCTAAAAATGATAACAAAGACCATATTGCCCAAAGAAAACACAGATTTAATTCAAAACTTGTCAGATTCAATAGCAGGGGAGAGTTACCTGCCAAAATCTCAGATTGACAAGAACAAACGGGGATCCTACACTAAAGATACACCAGAGGAAGGAATCTGTCCAATATCTACAAATACAGAGGGAAAGTGCACACTATGATTAAACTACTAATGATGACAGTTCCTCCATAATCTAGCATTGTTCATTCACAACAATATTTCCAAGCATACACAATGTTAGTGAATATCCCTGCAAGAACATAATAATGAGAACAATATTAGATGGAAATGACAATAAACCTAGCAGGGGATAGGAACATAATCGGTGGTTTTTAAGATTGTTCGGTGGTATTTTCAACCAAGAAGAGGTCCACTACAAGGTCCTCACAAACACTGGAAGCCCAGGCTTTTTGTTACTCTTCGCAACATCTCCAATTTATAGAAAAATATGAGAAGGAGAACTAAGAAGGGAAAATGGAAATAAACAAACCAAAATTGATTGATCCTTCAAACCTTACCACAAATGTGGCTTGATCACTATGTTACTTGCAAGAGGCTCCCCAGATGTGCTGCACTCAATTGTCCATGCCTTCTTAATTGCACTCCCACACAAACAATCCTTGATCAAACTCAATGTGGATCTTCACTAGTATCCAGAATTTATTGATGTTTTAATTTCCTCGGAGACCACTCCCACGAAAGTACCAATTTTGTGCACATTTCGTTGACAAAGAAATCTCTGTAGTTAAGGAAGGTAAAGTGATTTTAAATTTGTTTATCTCCTTATCAAATCGAAGCTCGGAGTCAAAATTTATGGCCGTTTGAAGTTTCGCAGGTCAAACGTTGACTTTTCCTCTAAATATGAGACTGCAAATGCCACTAAACTATCAACTACAAATGGAGATCCTGTGTGATTTTTAAAGACTTTCAATGCAAGATTGCAACAAGAACAAAGAAAACTATTTATAGGCATCTAAACTAAAATGATAACAAAGACCATATTGCCCAAAGAAAACACAGATTTAATTCAAAACTTGTTAGATTCAATAGCAGGAGAGAGTTATATGAACAATAATTAGAGTTGTATGTTGGCTATACACTTGTAACCAACTCATATACATGAATTTCAAACACATGAGACATTAACCTGGTTCTTTGGTGGATTTCTCAGAGAATGAGCTTTCTCTCAGAATTTGCTCGTGATTTTCAACTCCCAACCATTTACAAAATCTCCAAAATGCACTATATACCCTATGCCATATTGGAGCCTTCTTTCCCAAGCAAAGAATATGCCATGGGATCAATTCTGTTACAAGAATTCTTCATGACTCAATGAAAATGACATCAAACAGAAAAACACTCTGATGTTGCCATGTGTGCCAAAAATATTGAATCATTACAAATATCGTGATCATTATCCATCCTGGAGGCACATTTTTCATCATTGAGGCATGCAAACACCCTTCCTCTCATCATTTCACCTTTTAAAACTACCTCTACAATTTTTTATTTTGTCATTTCACGTGTTTGCTCAGGATAGGAAAAAAATTATTTCAAAAAAACCTCAAATCAAAGAATTAAGCCATGAAAGTGATGTCAATGATCCTGGAAGGCCAAGACGACACAAAATCACTATAAATTTGATTAATTTTGATGTAAAATTCATAATAACAAGCTTCCTAGAGCTCCCATGGTGGTCAAAACAAATGGATGCATAACAACCGTCGATCTTATCCATCTTTGTCCTTTAATTTGGGCCCTCCATGTGTCAAAAAACAAATTGGGACCAAAATTTGGATCATTTTTTACTTTTCCACATTTTTTGGAAAAATGAAATTTTTTTGACCTTTTTCTCCACCCCTCCGCCTTTGAAATTTGGAGCTAACACGTGGCATATGGTGGGTCCTATTGAAATTGTGCTTCAATTCTGCACATTTTGACCTTTTCTGGAAATTGGGAAAAATTTCAGTTTTTGCCAAGCGGGCCAGCACCTCTAATTTTTCACTCGCCATGTGCGCTCTTCTATTTACTGTCAGATCCAAGTCCTCCTTTCTTCCTTCAAACCTTGCCTAAATTTTTTTTAAAAATTCATGAACTTTAATGTTGACCCGCGCCCCCCTTTGACCCTTGAAATGTTACACGTGTCCACTCATTATTGGCCATGGGCTTTCAAGCCAAAAAGTTTACTTTAACCTTTTTGTGAAAAAAGGAAAAAATCCCCTTTTCACCTATGTCGGCCCGCTGACCCCACTCTTCGCCTTTCAGTGCTGCAACGTGTCCTCCTCTGATTTGAGCGGGGGAAAAATTGGTTTTGAAACTTTATAAAATTAGAGCCAAACAACTCTAAGTCCCCCTGCCACCGGCATTTCCATTTTGAAACTTCTAGGACATGTGTCCTCTTGTGATTGGCTGCGGGGTTTTGGGCCAAAATTTTCCCTTAAGCTTTTGAGCCAAGAAACAAAAAATTTCACAATTTTTTCTCCGCCACCCACATCTCCTCAGCCAACTGGAACATGGCAGGTAGGCAATTTGGAGAAAACAGAGCCTCGGGCCTAAAAATGCCCCATTTGCTTGAAAAGGTAAAAAATGAAAAGTTAGAGCGCCTCCCCACCTTTCCTTAGCCAATGCAAACCCGCCACATTGAAAATACCTTCTGAGGATGAATTTGATGGACAATTGACACCCGTCTGACCATCAAAACGTAAAAAATTTCAGGGATGCCCTAGAATTCAATTTTTTTCACCAAGGATGGCAGATTTTTTTTTGAATCAACTGAAGCATGATTTTACAACATTTTTGACCTTGGGATTGGATTTTCAAATACAAACAAGTATGAATCGATCAAATTTGATTTTTTTCACATTCTGGCAAAGGGAAAAATGACATAGCTCACGAAATTGGAAAAAGTACAGCACAAAATGGGTAGACTTGGAATATTCCTTTCAAATTAGGGAAAAACAAAAAGTTTGTGAGCATTTTTAAAGCATTCAACTAGAGGGTAAGAATTTCAAACCATCAATTCAAAGGGTAAAATATTTTTGAGCAAATACATGTTTGAAAAATTAGGGAAGCAAGGTGCAAGCTCAAAAATGGCACCAACAACCCATACAGGGGCGGGGAAGTAAGGTCTTTGAATACGGGATCCAAATACAGTTGAAAATGAGCCATCAAAAAATGTTCCGCTACCATATACACCCTTCTCAGAAGTTTTGACCCTTGAAGCAACCTGACTAGTGTTACCTACAACGCCACCACTATTTCCAAATCTTCCATTGTCGTTTCTCTCATTGGAACCAAACTTAGGTTTAGGGTTCACAGGTAAACTTTTCGGGGAATTTTTTTCAAGTGACCGTCATTTTTTATTTTCCTTATTAAATTTTGGACCAAATAAAATTTTAGCAAAAAAATAATAATTTTCAAAGTAACATTCTACATGTTTATAACTTCAATAACGGAAAATAAATAAAATCATGGAACTTTGGGATAGTTTCAGTAAATCATAATGAATTTACAATAAGTATGTGATACTTACACCACAGTTGCAGTTAAACATTAAGTTGAATGCAGTTGTATGCAAAATATTGTTTGAGTTTCATGTGGTAATCTGCACTTGATAAAACAAGAACTTTGGCTTAATGCAACAATGTATAGAGTAATGCTCCTCAAGTATAGAACTAAATAAATTTTTTTCCTAGCGTTAAATGAATTGAATTTATAAGACAGATAGAAGTGTTGTTGATGTTTGATGTGTTTGGATCTAATTCGTTGACAAATTGATTTCTGTGGGTTAATAATTTAAAGATTATAATAAATGGGAGGATTTTATTTCAAATTTTGAAACGTTTTCTCTTTTAATATTTGAAAATTTGGAATCCAATAAATACATTGCAGTTTGAAGCTCTTGAGCCCTAATATGGACTCTATTTATCATAGGTTCTTCATTTTTAAGAGTAAAGATCATGGGAAGTGGAGTGAAATTGCACAAGTGTTTGAAGTGTCACATGTTGTAAAAGACTATATTGTATAAAAATGGAACAATGAACGTTGCATTGTGTTGGAGTTTGTTCCAATACATGAGACCAATAATGTATGTTTTTGCCGAAGAAAGTAGTTTAACTATATTATTATTGTATTTGTTATAGTGTGTAGAGGGGTTTTAGACACATTAAACTTCTATATAAGTGATATGATAAGTATGTTTGATTTTTATATCTTGATTGAATACAAACACATATACATTGATGTAATACAATTATTATTTAATATATGTCATGATGGAAATCATGTTTACTCAATTTTACTTGTAAATCTAATGTGAAGTTCTCTATTAGTGATAGGATGATGGTTGTACGTATTAGAAGGTTTTATGTCTCTGTATTAAATTTTTTTCATTCAAAATGTGATATTTTAATATTTTTATAAATAAAGAGCAAATATATAAGCAAGCTAACTACTATTCGGTAATGCACCGTGAGTGGCTCCTCTCCCTTGTACATATGGATTTATGCGTCGTAAAACAAAGATTGGGGATATTTCCGATTCTTTTTCATTGATCACCTTCTTTTTTGAAAAGGTGTAGAATGTAATAAATTGAACATGTAATCAAGGAGAAGTACTTGTATATTCAGTTCTATCATCGCTGTGAAATTTAACTCACGAGAAGCATACACAGAAATTATAAATTCGTCTAACCCTTAGCTACAATGAAGCAGATACAAACGGATTGAGTGTGTTTGTAGATTCTAGTATGGAGCAGGTGCATATGCTTCAGCGCCCAGTGGGTATCCCTTCAAACCTCCCGCGATGGGCGCAGGAGCGGTCTGGTACATCATTCGCCTTGACCGTGTTTTGTGAGCCTCGCACAGATGTGGTAAATACATTCCTGTAGATCACCACAATTTCATATGTTAGAAAGTTTTTCCAAGAAAACGAAATATTTTATGCTAAAGAATTAATGCGGTTTTGATAAATATGTATCCTCGCTAGAGTAGCGATATACCTTCTCCTGCAGCAAGATTGAGGTACAGATCCACAACGTTGGGGCAGCTGTTTTGGCATTTATCTGAGCACAATTTGGATGTGAAATGAGAATATGCGGAAAGATCATCAGTGGACATGCCCACACACATCCTCTGCAAACCACACGCCTGCACACACTCATCGCTCTCTATCCATTCCATCATCTCCTCCGCCATTACGCCCGACGACTGCAATGTCATATTTCAAATCAGAAATATTAGACTATAAAATTGCAGAGCACCGGCCTCAGCAATTTCTTGCGGAAAAATGAAGTATTGTAAGAAAAAGAATTACCTGGCACTGATATTGTACAGATATTTCATGAGTGCCGGCTGCTAAGGAATATTTCTTCTCGAGCACACAGCGAGATCCTGACGACGACACTGCAAAAGCGCACAACTCAACCGGGAGCTTCTCACATTCCACGCCTCCCTCACCTGAGCAAATTACCATTCAATCAAAACATAAACTAAACAGATACATAGATTGGCAGAAACCAGATTGACCTAATGGCTCTTGAAATTCATCTCTCTTATCAGTGTTTCTTTCTACGAATCGAATGATTACTTTAAAAATAATGTGTGAAAGCATGCATATGTTGAAAATTGTCCCACAGAAGTTTAAATCATGTCTTGGAGCGAGCAGAAAATAAATGCATCAGAAAATAAGTTGTCGTAAGCGTACCAATTGCGAGAACGCTTTGCACGCCGAAAAGCGCAACAAGAATGGCCAATGAAACTGTCGTCTGAGAAGCCATTTGCTTATAACAAAACGGAAGCCTTAACGGGTAAGAATTGCAGATACGATTTTTGATTACGAGAGGGTGATTGTAAAGAAAAGGGGAAGTGTTATGAGTCGTATATATAGACCCGCTTTGTGCAAGAGTAGGAAGAAATTTGAACCCATTCGCTGCGGAAAATTCCAAACGTGGTCCGTAATTCAAACTGGATCAACAAAGGTTGGCGAATTCTGAAGCGACTTTTCGCAGAGATATTGAGCTTCTTGACCGTCAACACTCCGTGATTGGAGTTCTAGGAGTTTTTGGACTCCCTCCCTGACCGCTCCTCCGTCTTCGTGGGACAAGTAAAACAATATGTCCAGTAAATGTAAGTACTAAAACATTGCGTAGAAATGACGAAATGTTTGGTGGTGACAAAGGTTCCCGTGTTTTCGCAAACCCTATAAATTTCAAAACCGAAGCAGAAAGAGCCTAGTCCACGAGGAATGCGTGACGAGCTTTAAAGCTTTTGGTCGTGATTCGTGACATTGGAAGACTTAGGGTGCCAAAATTGTTGTGAACGTTGATTTTTGTAGGAACTCCACTCTTTTTGGAACAACGTGTGAAAGACTCTTCTATTAATAACTTGTCCTATACCCCAAATGAAAAGATTCTTTGAATAGCCCGTTATTCGAACGTAAATCAAACGCTCAAAATAGTGTCGTTGTGTGGTTTATTTTTAGTTTCTGTGTAGATAGGTTAGGCCCGGAATTACCGGCAAAATATTAGGTAGCTATACAAAATGACATCATGAAAATTTAGAAAAGTCTATAATTTTTTTTTATGTTGGAACTGTTTTTTTATATCAAATAAATAAACAAGAGTTACATAGTAAGCGGTGACCGGATAACAAACGGTTTCACAAAATGTCACGAAAGCACTACATCAGCAAAATTGTATATTTTTTTAAGTGGTTCTCTGTAAATATATATAAAACCCCGGATATATATAACTTACTTCTATTTATGTAAAAAAATCATTCAAACTAGCTATCATTATTTAATTGGAATTTACAACTACCTAAAAGATGTAAGCCCCAACAAATTTTGATTTTATAGATAAAGATAACATTTTATTGATTGGGAACCTACCCAGGATCAAAAAGGCGAAAAACCATGATATATCAGTGAAGACCTAAAGGAACAAAACATAAAAAAGCAGTCGAGTTGTAGCAAAAGAACGACAACAAAATAATTGAAACAACCCCAAAACAAGGGAAAGAAACAACGCCCAGAACATAATACAACAAGGCCAAAGAGAGAGCCTACAAAAGAACACTAGACCTAACCCACGAATTAGCCCAAAGAAGTTCTAGATCTCAGGGTCATTTGTAATGGGGTCGAGTTTGACTGCGGGCCTCAACGGTCAAACTGACGCTCTTCAGTGCCAACTTCCTTCTATTGACAAGAACTCCGAGGATCCAACAAACATCGTCCAGGATGATGGTCCACTCGCCTCTAACCCCAACCAACCAAAACGTGTTACGGTATGCATCCCAGTAACTCAGTAAATCACAAAGGAGGTGACTCGTAGGAGCAACGACATGTGTCTAGGAAATCCTCCAAAGGGGAGCCCAATGGGTGGTTCATTAACTAAGCAATATCCTAGCTCGTGCATTCATATTGAGGTAATTAAAATTGATAAAATCAAATTCAGTATGCCGGTAGACATAAGGCGGTGAAAGGCCTTAATTTAGTAATATTTTGAAATAGGCATTGGGGGTAGGTTAGAGAGGTGGGCCTAAGAAGAGGTGGGGTTGATTTTAATATTAAACTAAAATATTGATCCCTAGTTTTTATAAATAAATACCTTATATGGCATAAAGAATGTTTTTAAGAAGTTAAATTATAATATTTTTTTGAATAAGGAAATATTATTGGGATATTCTTAACCAAGAAATAATAATATTATAGAAAACTAGGATTGAGTATGCTTTTCAATGCAAATGATATTATTTTACCATCTTAATTATTTGAATAACTGTTGATAAATGATTAAAGTTTAACATTAACGTAATTGATAATATATCTTGAATGGCTTCGAAATATCTTTCTAGAGGAAAAACATATGAAGAAAATAATAATCGTGTAAAAAACATGATATATTTTCTATTTGATACATTAGGGTAGAAATAAAAATATTTTCTATTTAATAGATTACGGTAGAAATAAAAAGGGGTAAATAAAATTGTAATGGAAAAATGGGCAGGTAAGGTACATGGAAAAAATAGGGGGTATTTTCATTCTAATAATATAATAGGAAGGGGTATTAGTAATTGAATAAATCAAGGTAAAAACTAACATTAAGGGTATTATTTAATGCCCTTTGAATGAACCTGTTATACCATATTTTTTCTGAGTGAAACCACCAAGGGGAGCCCTCCCCAATAAATACCTCTTTTCTTGGTTCATTCCATACAAGATCTAAGGTTTGCTCGTCGATTTGGTTGTACTCTCACGTCAAATGGTTTCATGTAGTCCAGAGATTAACATGTATATTTCTCACCCTCGTGGATACAATACATAATCTTGTTGTTTTATTTTAGAGTATTTTACTACCCATATTCTATATTTGCACTTCATTCACGTCTCTCTCTTGAAGGTGGCGGGAACGTTGGATTGGCGTGGTTTCAACACACTAGAACAACTAAGACCTATAATTTTTAACTATCCCATTTGGAAGCGGCATACTCGGAATTCACATTTTAAGCCCATTTATGGCTAAAACGATTCTTCGAGTGCCAATATGTACGCACTAAAAATTGCATAGGTGCCACATTGGCACTAAAGTAAAAGTCTCTGATGATGATTGCTTCTTTTCCAGAACAAATGATTAAGTCCAGATCCTTTCCCCTTTTTCTTATAATTCTTTTTTTTTTAACTTATCTTTTCCTTATATTTTTCTATCTTTTCGAGCCATTTTCTACTTGTGGTGAGGTTTTTCATGACTTTAAGTCATGCAACAATGATTACATAACCACTAATATACCTAGATTGAAAGTAACGCAACTGACATGGTGGTTACATAACCTCCATGGAGGTCATGTAACCACCATGGAAGTCCCATAATCGTCGATCTGTGTAGACTGATGGTTCTATGCACATTTACTTGAGATTCCAAACCGAGTTTTCTGTATGCATGTCTCAAGTTTGAGAATGTCTTTATCACCAATTTCTTGACCATTTCACCTGATTCGTAGCTTATTTGTTACGTGTGGAACTCCTTTTTTCTACTTACTATTATCATAATGTTGACTACCCATTCTTATGATGATTTTGCACTTCTTGATTTCCAAGTGTGTTAGACTTCTCCCTTGCCTTTTTTCTATAAAAAACAATTTTTACCCTTATGATGGGTTGGAGATTATTGATTTGAATTGCACTGTTACTCTCCCAAATTTTTTCCAATAAATACACAAAAAAATTAGTTCATTACTTTATTGCTTCATGTCTATATTTGTGAGCAGCTAGCATGCAACTAGTTTATTCCAACATCTTCTTGAATTCTTCAATAATTAGCCAACTTTGTTCTCTTGATCAATTAGACTCTCATCTTTGGAAAGGTAGCTAAGGAGACTAAAGAAATCATCACAACAATTGGAGATTCTCATAGTTATACCTATCCAAGTTAGTTGTACATTTATAATTATTTCTAATTTTTCATTCCTTAGAGTATTGTCATTAGACATATTTGTCTTAATGAGTAGAATTTACATACTATAAGAATCTTTCCGTTGATATCTTCTTCTCTACTTATCCATATGTATTTTCCTAGGAAATAATTTAAAGGAAATTTATGTGTAAGAATTTCTTTACTTCTTCATTTAGAATATATGTTTGTTTCATTTTTTTATTTCCATTTTTTTGTGCATAGGGACAAACTTCCGTTTAAATATTCTTGCCTACTTACCCCTATGGATCTGCAAGGAAAATAAGCATGAGGAAGCTTCTATGTTTGCACTCACTATTTCAATTCTTAATTATTAGTTTGTTTATGTATTTTATTTCTTTTACAAGGGTAGTCTTAGCAGAAGAGGAATTGCTTTTGAGAAGTCTTATTTCATCCCGTGATTTTGATGTGAAGTAAATAGAAGTAGAGAAAATTACAAATTAGGAAACATATATTTTTTAATTAGATTAGCTTCACATCCTATAACCAAGGAATAACCACATCTGGCTATTTCATGTTTAATTTAATTTAGTATGGATGTAGATTATTTTATTTTAATTAGTTTCTTTGTTAGTAGATTTCTTTTATTTATTTCCCAATAAACAGAAAAGAAAAAAATATAGATTAAAAGTTAGATTACATTCATTTTGTTTATTTATTTAGAAGATTAACTGAAAACACCAAAAACAATAGCTAGTTTGTTTCATTTTGTATACAAACAATCACACACTTTGGGTAATTATCTAGTCCTAGTTACATACTACTATTCATATGCTTCCCAAGTAAGAAAAGTACCAATTAACCCGTGTCTTTGGCCACCTTTTTGTACTTTCCATTGGTACTTTAATTGTTGCACCCTTAGTTTCTCAATCTACCTTTTTACTCTTTATAATTGGTCATCTTGGAAAATAGCACCTAGCCAAGATGTTTGCACTAGGTTCCCTCGTCCAATCTAGATGCTCATGTCCCATTTGTGCTTTGATCTCAGTTTTTTGGTCCTTTATAGACATTTGAGCATCTTATCTTTTTTGTAGTCATCCTTTTCTAGGTTGATTACTAAATTCAAGTGAAGGAATTATATAAATATAAAGTTATGTGATCATAATAAAGCACCAACCACTAAGCAATATCTATCACCACCTAAGGTTGCATCCATCAAGGCATCTAAGATCTCCATTGTATCCATCTAGCTTCATCACAACTCATAGGAGGGAAGTTCATTTTATTACATGCACACATTACTTACATTCTACATCTAGCTACTTACTCGGTATTCCAAGTGTGACACTCATAAGAGTAACTGAGGGAGAAATTACGCACATAGACACATAGAACCACATTGGGTATGAGATGTAGTGTAGCACTCAAATGTAATTGGATCACTGTGGAAGTTTTGGAAATTCCAACCCCTAATTTTCATCTTTTTTTTAGGGTTTGATGTCTATTTGAGGGTTTCACAGGTCTATTTTTATTGCATGTTTTTAAGTAACCTCAATGATCTTGGTGTGACCCTGAAGAGACAAAACATGAGCATCAATGAACATCTTACGAATATGATAATTAAAGTTTATAAGCATTTACAAATACCTAGGCACTTGGAATAAGGCCTACGGGACTAGTGAGTGCCCTTGTCACTCGCGAGGTGCCCCAATTTTATCAAATCCTTTAGATTTGCAATTTTACGGGCTCTACTGAGACGTTCAGTGCTTCACATATCTCTATTTTCCAACGCGGTGCATTTTCAAAATATCAATGAATCAACTAAAGCCTTTTATCCTTCCTTACACATTGCGGTTTCATTATTTATTACTTAGTTTCTTGAGTGTATTTCTTGTATTTTTAATGTCCCGTTTTTCCTATGCCAAATGGTCCAAGGGCCAAGTTGATTCCAAAATGTGCTCAAACCCAGGGGACTGTGGATGCTGGAGGCTCTTTGGAAGGGGCCCCGTGGATTTAATATCCTAATTTTGCATTTGGGGGTCACTTTTGGACGGGGCGACTCAAAAAGGAAAAAAATTAACTATAGCTACTTTTATGTTAGTAACCCCTCCATGGAATGAAATGTGGCTAGGGTTATGGGGGATCATTTTCCAAGTTAAAGTATATAAAGAGAAGGTGAAGGAAGAAAAGGCACTTTTTATCGCATACTTTTAGCCTCCTTCACATGCAACTTTTCCTGGCATGCTTCTACAACTTTTGGAGTCAAATCCCATAGGGACCCTAGCTTCAATGGTGAGAGACCCATCCTTATCTAGTAGGTAATTCTTTGGTAGTGAGATATCTACTGTAGTGTGTCATTTTGGAGCCGCTTCCTGGGCCGTACTATAGAGATATTACTACAGGGTTTCGAGGAAGGATTTTGAGGATTCTCAGGGCATTTCAGGAGATAATCAGTGGGCTCGCAAATCAGATTCGCGGCAGCCATTTGGGTATCACGTGGCAACTTGTTAAAGGTGCCTCCATCATTTACCGAACCCTCATCCAAGCATGGACACTTGCGCCATTATTTGTGGTTTTTTGACATAGTCATTTCAGATCTGAAGGTGGAAATATTATTTCCTTTATCTGTCACTGTTATTTCCAAGGACTCATATTTCCGCTATTATATTTAGAGGGTCACAAACCTCTGAAGTTTTCCAGCCGCCTAGCACACGATGTACTTTTTCTGGCAGAAATATATTATTTGAAAAAATGTTTTCATAGTGTTTATTTTTGTTGTTACAAGCTTTCCTCAATATTTCATGCACTGTGGGGAAATATTTTGTGTGATATCAATTTAATACCATTCACTATCCCAGCTGAACATTTTCAATAAAAATCAATAGTTTACTTTGCTAAAATTTTCTATATTTTGTGCATTTTTAAGTGTTATCCCACAAGGGATATTTCAGTTGTATCAGAGAAGTTGTTTATCCAGGTTTTTGGGATTGAAAGATGGGGGAAAAATATAGTGAGGATATATGGGTAGAGCTTATGAAACAATTGTTCACCAATATGGTAAAGAAGTAGCAGACTACTAATCTTTATTTGAGCTAGCTCACTGGGAGATTAGCATAAGACAAGTGTTATACTCATTACTTCTATTTAAACCATAATGAGTATGGAAAAAATAGGGGGTATTTTCATTCTAATAATATAACAGGAAGGGGCATTAGTAATTGAATAAATCGAGGTAAAAAATAACATTAATGGTATTATTTAATGCCCTTTGAACGAACCTATTATACCATACTTTTGCTGAGTGAAACCACCAAGGGGGGCCCTCCCCAATAAATACCTCTTTTCTTGGGTCATTCCATACAAGATCTGAGGTAGCAAATCATGCTATCATGCATGGATCCACCTAATGTAGCATCCTTGCATCTATAAACAAAAATAAAATATAAAAATAAAACCTAATAAGAAAATAATGAGATCAAAAGAAAAATATAAACATAACTATGATCATTGATTTGGTTGTAATCTCACGTGAAATGGTTACAGGTAGTCCAGAGATCCAAAAAAAGCTAAGCAGATGAGTGAAAATCATTTCTATAAATGGTCAAAATTAATATATATATATATTATATATATATATATATATAGTATAAAATTAGTTTTCCTAAATATCACTTTGAGTTTGTTTGTGCAGGGTTGGCGTGTTATAACATGTTTATTTCTTACCCTTATGGATACAATACGTAATCTTGTTGTTTTATTTTAGATTATTTTACCACCCATATTCTATATTTGCACTTGATTCCCGTATCTCTCTTGCAGTTGGCTGGAACGTTGGATTGGCATGGTTTCAACACACTAACAACTAAGACCTATAATTTCTAACTATCCCATTTTGAAGCGCCATACTCAAAATTGCATTTTATGCCCATTTATGGCTAAAACGATTCTTTCAGTGCCAATATGTACACACCAAAAATTGCATAGGTGCCACATTGGTACTAAGGTAAAAGTCTCTAATGATGATTTCTTCTTTTCCAGAACAAATGATTAAGACCAGATCCTTTCCCCTTTTTCTTATAATTCTTAATATTTTTACTTATCCTTGCCTTATATTTTGTCTATCTTTTCGAGCCATTTTCTACTTGTGGTGAGGTTTTTCATGACTTTAAGACATGCAACAATGATTACATAACCACTAGTATACTTAGATTGACAGTTATGCAACTGATGTGGTGGTTACGTAACCTCCATGGAGGTCATGTAACCACCATGGAAGTCCCATAATCGTTGATCTGTGTAGACCGACGGTTCTATGCACATTTACCCGAGATTCCAAACCGAGTTTTCTATATGCATGTCTCATGTTTGAGAGTGTATTTATCACCGATTTCTTGACCATTTCACCTGATTCATAGCTTATTTATTACGTGTGGAACTCCTTTTTTCTACTTACTATTATCATAATGTTGATTGCCCCTTCTTAGGATGATTTTTCACTTCTTGATTTCCAAGTGTGTTAGACTTCTTCCTTGCTTTTTTTCTTTAAAAACCAATTTTTTACCCTTATGATGGGTTGGAGATTATTGATTTGAATTGCACTGTTACTCTCCCAATTTTTTTCCAAGAAATACACAAACAACTTAGTTCATTACTTTGTTTCTTCTTGTCTACATTTGTGAGTAGCTAGCATGCAACTAGTCTATTCCAACATCTTCTTGAATTCTTCAATAATTAGCCAACTTTGTTCTCTGGATCAATTAGACTCTCATCTTTGGAAAGGTAGCTAGGAGACCAAATAAATCATCAAAACATTTGGAGATTCTCATAGTTATACATATCCAAGTTAGGGGTACATTTATAATTATTTCTAAGTGTTCATTCTTTAGAGTATTGTCGTTAGACACATTTTCCTTAATGAGTAGAAATTACATAGTGTAAGTATCTTTCCGTTGATATCCTCTTCTCTACTTATCCATGTGGATTTTTCCAAGAAATAATTTGGAGGAAATTTGTGTGTAAGAAGTTATTTATTTCTTCGTTTAGAATATATTTCTGTTTCATTTCTTCACTTCCATTTTTGTGTGCGTAGGGACAAACTTTCATTTAAATATTCTTCTCTACTTATCCCTATGGATCTGTAAGGGAAATAAGTTCAATTCTTAATTATTAGTTTGTTTATGTATTTTATTTCTTTTACAAGGGTAGTCTTACCAGAAGAGGAATTGCTTTTGAGAAGCCTTATTTCATCCCATGATTTTGATGTGAAGTAAATAGAAGAAATAGAAAAAATTACAAATTAGGAAACATTATTTTTTTAATCAGATTAGCTTCACATCCTATAACCAAGGAATAACCACATCTGGCTATTTCATGTTTAATTTAATTTACTATGGATGTAGATTATTTTATTTTAATTAGTTTCTTTGTTAGTAGATTTCTTTTATTTATTTCCCAATAATCAGAAAAGAAAAAAATATAGATTAAAAGTTAGATTAGATTCATTTTGTTTATTTATATCAAATATTAATTGAAAAATACCAAAAATAATAGCTAGTTTGTTTCATTTTGTATACACACAATCACGCACTTTGGGTAATTATCTAGTCCTAATTACATACTATTATTCATATGCTTCCCAAGTAAGAAAAGTACCAATTAACCCATGTCTTTGGCCACCCTTTTGTACTTTCTATTACTACTTTAATTCTTACACCCTTAGTTGCTCAATCTACCTTTTTACTCTTTATAATTTTTCATCTTGGAAAATAGCACCCAGCCAAGATGTTTGCGCCAGGTGCCTTCATCCCATCAAGATGCTAATGTCCCATTTTTGCTTTAATCTCACTTTTTGGGTCCTTTATAGACATTTGAGCATCTTATCTTATTTTTAGTTATCCTTTTCTAGGTTGATTACTAAATTCAAGTGAAGGAATTATATAAATATAAAGTTATGTGATCATAATAAAGCATCAAGCACTAAGCACTATCTATCACCACCTAAGGTTGCATCCATCAAGGCATCTAAGAGCTTCATTGTATCCATCTAGCTTCATCACAAGGGAAATAAGGGCTATTTTTATGCATCACAACTCATTGGAGGGAAGTTAATTTTATTCCATGCACACATTACTTACATTCTACATCTAGCTACTTACTCGGTATTCCAAGTGTGACACTCACAAGAGTAACTGAGGGAGCAACTATGCACATAGACACATAGAACCACATTGGGTATGAGATGTAGTGTAGCGCTCAAATGTAATTGGATCATTGTGGAAGTTGTGGACATTCCCATCCCTAATTTTGCATCTTTTTTTAGGATTTGATGTCTATTTGAGGGTTTTGCAGGTCTATTTTTATTGCATGTTTTTCACTAACCTGAACGATCTTGGTGTGACCTCGGAGAGACAAAAGATGAGCATCAATGAACATCTTATGAATATGATAATTAAAGTTTCTAAGAATTCCCAAATACCTAGGCACCTGGAGTAAGGCCTACGGGACCCATGAGTTCCCTTGTCACTCTCGAGGCACCCCAGTTTAATCAAATCCTTTAGATCTGCAATTTTACGGGCTTCGCTGAGACATTCAGTGCTTCACATATCTCTATTTTCTAGTGCCGTGCATTTTCCAAATATCGATGAATCAACTAAATCCTTTTACCCTTCCTTACACATTACGGTTTCATTATTTATTACTTAGTTTCTTGAGTGTATTTCTTGTATTTGTAATGTCCCCTTTTTTTAATGTCCCCTTTTTCCTATGCCAAATGGACCAAGGGAAAAATTGGGTCCAAAACGTGGTCAAACCCAGGGGGCTATGGACACTAGAGGTTCTTTGGAAGGGGCCCCGTGGTTTTAATGTCCTAGTTTTGCATTTGGGGGTTACTTTTGGACGGGGAAACTCAAAAAGGAAAAAAGGTAACTTTAGTTACTTTTATGTTAGTGGCCCCTCCATGGAATGAAATGTGCCTAGGGTTATGGGGGCTCATTTTCGAAGGAAAATTATATAAGGAGAAGGTGAAGGAAGAAAACGCACTTTTTGTCGCATACTTTTAGGCTCCTTCACTTGTAACTTTTCCTGTTTTGCTTCTACAAATTGTGGAGTCAAATCCTATAGGGACCCTAGATTCAGTGGTGAGAGATTCGTCCCTAGCTAGCAGGGAATTATTTGGTAGTGAGATATCTACCCCAGTCTGTCATTTTGGAGCCACTTCCTAGGCCATACTATAGAGATATTACTACAGGGTTTTGAGGAAGGGTTTTGATGATTCTCAGGGAATTTGAGGAGATAATCAGTGGGCTCTTGGATCAGATTCATGGGAGCCATTTGGGAAATATGTGAAAAATTGTATAAGGTGCCTCCATCATTTATCGAACCCTCTTCTAAGTGTGGACACTTGTAACCGTTATTTGTGGTTTTTCGAGATGGTTGTTTCAGAACTAAAGGTGGAAATATTACACTACTACAAGAGGGGGTATTTTGAGACATTAATTAGAGACAAAAATATATTTTTGTCTCTAATTAATGCACATTTCATATTTTTTTCTCTAATATTCCTCATTTATCATGGTACCTTTTGTATCAATTTTTAATAAAAAAATACACACTTATACAATGTGGCGGTTAATTACAAGGAGGGAAAATTATTGTAGCAGTTGAGAAGTAGGTGGGAGATAGTTGGCCGGTTTCATTCTCCACATGAAAAAATATTGCAAGTAGCTAGTGGCACTACAGATCTTAGGTGAGCAGAGGAGGCCAGGTTGAGCAGGTATCCATCCATGCTTTTATTTTTCCTTCTTTATTTTATGGGTTTACATTATTTGTCGTTGATAATGCATTTTCTGATTATTTGTAGAAATATGGTACATACCAGAGTAACACTAGACTTGTCAAGGCCCACAATTTTGACTCCAGTGATCTAATGGAATGGAACATAGAGAGATCTGAAAACTATTGCAGTGTTAATCACACCCACCTCCTCCAATAGTTTATAATCAGAGGACTTCATTGGATACTTCTTCGTAGATCTCTGCTGAACCACACCTATATTTAGCACAATTTTTCTCTTGGATCGCAAAGGCAATAACCTCCCTCCGAAGAATCCCCCATTGCCTCCGTAAGGCTCCATCTCTGCGAAAGGACGATCATGAGGGTTCTCCTTCTCAATAGGTCGAGTCATAGAGGGGTCCATCCATTGGACACATGTTCCTTCTGCCCCAAAGGGAATACAAAGAAATTTCATAGCCCCAAGCTAAATATACAAACATGGCCACAACAGGGTAAAATAGGAAACATGAGATAGAATGGAGAGATACAAAATGAAGGAAAGCATCGAGAGTTCCGCTAGGGAAAAAAGGCCAACAGAAAACCAATCGCAACCCAATCCCAACCCCTAAGGATCGAGATTGGGAGGGGAGACAAAAAGACATAAATTAACTATTGAAAAGATGGCAAAATGATAGGATTGTGGAATCACAAAATACTGCAACGTAGAAATTCCTCAGTTGCACCATGCCTCATTTTGTCATGGTCTCGACAATTTATTCTCACTAGAAAATAACTTACCTTAGTTTTTTTGCATCTTTTATATTATTGTAAAATGAGCTAACCAGTATAATAAAAAAGAAAAATTCCTAAGCCTCTCTATGTACGCAAGCCATTGGAAGATCGATCAACTTTATCATTACTAAATTTACCAACTATGTCATTGTGCAACCTACCTGATATGTACTGGTTGTGGAACTTTGTAAGTAGGAAAGCTAATCCACAAGTTTTAGACTATGTTGCTAGGATATGCCCTGCACCCCCCACGAACCCTGCCTGACTACGTAGGCAAGTTTACCATCCTATCTTGGACAAATATCTAAGTTGAACCTTGAATCTCATGATCTGGAGGTTGGGGTGATTGGTGTTGCCTTTATTTTAATTGAAAGGTATTTATGCATTTCTAAGGAAATATTTTTCCTAGATGCCGTAATAAGGGGTACTCATTCTTTCAAATAATTTCAGGACTTACACCTAGCCTGATTTTTTGAGATATACTCCACCTAGAATTATATGTTGTATATTTCTCAATGTTACACATAATCCTGGCTTCCATGGATTTGAATTGGAAGGTGGGAAACCAAACATTTAACTAATGTTTTGGGTCGAATGAGGGTTAAAAGGGTTGAAAAATAACTGTCAAAGTTTTAATTTAAACAATAAAATGATTTGGTTATGTAGTTTTCAATGGGCGGTTAACAATAGCTGAAGTGGACTTCTCAAAGCCCACAGGAAAACTATTATGTCAAAATGTTTTGACGAATGGACTATAAATAACACCAACTTCCTCAGCATTTTTAGGAAGCAAGTTTGTGTTGATCGTATTACATTCAGAATGAAGAGCATTTTAGGTCAGATTAGTGCACTTAAAATTGTTTTCTTGTTAATATATTGTCTACTTGCTTACATCTCTTTCTTTAAAGCTATAATTTTCATAGTAGAAGGTCTCCCAATTTCAAATCTCCAAGCTGAAATAGGTGTTACCGACATCAAAGAAAAATTGAGCTGTTTGAAACTGCTCTATCTAAGAGCTGAAAAGCCTTATACAATTATTGGTGAGGGAACCTTTCCTAACCAAATTTCAAGTCAGTAAGATGAAATAGTTATTGCAAACATCGAAAAAAGTTTGAGTGGTTCGAAAATGCTCTATGGGGAAGAAACTTCTGCAATTGTTTGTAAAGATAAGAAATATTCTCATTCTCAAATTAAGCATGGGGATATTTACGTAATAATGAGAAAAAAACTACTAGATGCTAATCCCAAGGATCATAGTCCAAGTATAGCACATGATCATCCTCCATAAAAAACTACTGTAGACTAGAATCACAAAAAATATGTTTTAGCGCAAGACCTCTGTAAGTTTGGGGAGGAATACTCATGGAGACCAATAATATATCATCTAAAATCATGACATCCTCTTTGTTTTCTTCATCAACTATAGACTGTCTATTATTATTTTTATTACGTGGTAATATTATCTAATCACCAATAAAAACCTCATTGCAATCATATATCAATAATACAAAAACTTTTACCTCAACTAAGAAAGTAATCATACATTATATAAAGTTCCATCATCAATAACAACATATTCCATTTCCAAGATGGCACTATCATCATTTGATCATTATAATCCTCAGTATTCCCAGTTTTTAGAATCCTTTATAAATTTAAAATATGGAACGTTTGTATGCCTGAAACAACCATATAACATGCAGCTAGATGGATTACAATTGTCTTGCTAGAAGGTCTGCCAACTTGACTGATGCAATTTCAGGCAACCTACGGCTCTCGGAATGCCCCCTGATTTTTGCAGTATGTCTTGTACCATGCGAAAATGCTCAAAATAGATGCATATCAGAATGTCCACCCATTTATCCATTCACAATGTGTCAATTTCGTATGATGAGCCTTTAGTCCAATATAGCCATAAAAACTAATTTAAAATCAATGGACTATTGTCACCTTAGCATAGATCAATGAATTTTTCGCACACTTTGCGGAAAGGAAATAGGAAACTGATGTTTATTTTGTTGTCATGGAATTTTTATCATTCCTTCTTTCAACTCTACTCAAATTAAGTCAAAACCCTTAATTCCTTATCATAATTAGACCCTATGGTCACATGGATCCTTTCAAAAATAAGGTCTAATTGTTTTGATTATGTTACTGAAGGACTTGTGTGAAGACTCAAAATTCAGTGGATAACTAAAGAGGAGGTATAAATGGTAATATAACTACTTTTTTTTTACAATTCCATTCACATGCAAGTGGAGAAACAGGCTCCAATATTTTCAATAAACTTTATCATTGTTCATTCTTGAAAAAAAAATAGTTATATATTGCATGTTCCTTACTGTGCATGGAGATTTGTGTACAAGATACTCAAGCAAACATGTCATCACAAGAATATTAGCTTTGGAAGGTGCCCCATGGTTTTAATGTCTAAACATGTCATCACATGTCATCACACTAAAGGCTCTTTGAAAGGGGCCCCGTGGTTTTAATGTCCTAGTTTTGCATTTGGGGGTCACTTTTGGACGGGGCAACTCAAAAAGGAAAAAAGGTAACTATAGTTACTTTTATGTTAGTGGCCCCTCCATGGAATGAAATGTGCCTGGGGTTATGGGGGATCATTTTCCAAGGAAAATTATATAAGGAGAAGGTGAAGGAAGAAAAGGCACTTTTTGTCGCATACTTTTTGCCTCCTTCACGTGCAGCTTTTCCTGTTGTGCTTCTATAGCTTATGGAGTCAAATCCCACAGGGACCATAGCTTCAGTGGTGAGAGGCTCATCCCTAGCCAATAGGACATTCTTTTGTAGTGAGATATCTACCCTAGTCTATCATTTTGGAGCCACTTCCTAGGCCGTACTATAGAGATATTACTACAGGGTTCTAAGGAAGGGTTTTGAGGACTCTCAGGGAATTTGAGGAGAAAATCAGTGGGCTCTCGGATCAGATTCATGGCAGCCATTTGGGAAGTATGTGAAAACTTGTTAAATGTTCCTCCATCATTTATCGAACCCTCTTCCAAGTGTGGACACTTGTAACAGTTTTTTTTGGTTTTTCGAGATGGTCGTTTAAGAACTGAACGTGGAAATATTACACTACTACAAGAGGGGGTATTTTGAGACATTAATTAGAGACAAAAATATATTTTTGCCTCTAATATTCCTCATATATTATGGTACCTTTTATATCAATTTTTATTAAAAAAACACACATTTATATAATGTGGCGGTTAATTACAAGGAGGGAAAACTATTGCGGCAGCTGAGAAGTAGGCGGAAGATAGTTGCCCAGTTTCATTCTCCACATGAAAAAATATGGCAAGTAACTGGTTGTACTTCAGATCTTAGGTGAGCAGAGGAGGCCAGGTTGAGCAGGTATCCGTCCATGCTTTTATTTTTCCCTCTTTATTTTATGGGTTTACATTATTTGTCGTTGATAATGCATTTTCTGATTATTTGTAGAAATATGGTACATACCAAAGTAGCACTAGACTTGTCAAGGCCCAAAATTTTGACTCCAACGATCTACTGGAATGGAACACAGAGAGCTCTGTAAACTATTGTAGTGTTACCCACACCCACCTCCTCCAATAGTTTATAATCATAGGACTTCTTTGGATACTTCTTCGCAGATCTCTGCTGAACCACACCTATATTTAGCACAATTTTTCTCTTGGATGGCGAAGGCAATAACCTCCCTCCGAAGCATCCCCCATTGCCTCCATAAGGCTCCATCTCTGCGAAAGGATGATCTTGAGGGTTCTCCTTCTCAAAAGGTTGAGTCATAGAGGGGTCCATCTATTAGACACATGCTCCTTCTACCCCAAAGGGAATACAAAGAAATTTCATAGCCCTAAGCTAAATATACAAACAAGGCCACAACAGGGTAATATAGGAAACATGAGATAGAATGGAGAGATACAAAATGAAGGAAAGCATCGAGAGTTCCGCTAGGGAAAAAATGCCAACAAAAAACCAATCTCAACCCAATCCTAACCCCTAAGGATCGAGATTGGGAGGGGATACAAAAAGACATAAATTAACTATTGAAATTATGGCAAAATGATAGGATTGTGGAATCACAAAATACTACAGCGTCGAAATTCCTCAGTTGCACCATTCCTCATTTCGTCGTGGTCTTAACCATTTATTGTCATTGGAAAATAACTTACCTTAGTTTGTTTGCATATTTTATATTATTGTAAAATGAGCTAACCAGTATAATAAAAAAGAAAATTTCCTAAGCCTCTCTATGTACGCAAGCCATTGGAAGATCGATCAACTTTATCGTTACTAAATTTACCAACTAGGTCATTATGCGACCTGCCTGATATGACTACTGGTTGTGGAACTTTAGTAAGATATGCCCTACCCCCCCCACAACCCTACCTAATCCACAACTTTTAGACTACGTTGCTAGGATATACCCTGCCCCCCCCCCCACGAACCCTGCCTGACTACGTAGGCAAGTTTACCATCCTATCTTGGACAAATATATAACTTGAACCTTGAATCTCATGATCTGGAGGTTGGCATAATTGGTGTTGCCTTTATTTTAATTGAAAGGTATTTATGCCTTTCCGAGGAAATATTTTTCCTAGATGCCATAATAAGGGGTACTCATTCTTTCAAATAATTTCAGGACTTACACCTGGCCTGGTTTTTTGAGGTATGCTCCACCTAGAATTATATGTTGTATATTTCTCAATTTTACACATAATCCTGGCTTCCATGGATTTGAATTGGCAGGTGGGAAACCAAATATTTTACTAATGTTTTGGCTCCAATGACGGTAAAAAGGGTTGAAAAATAACTGTCGAAGTTTTAATTTAAACAATAAAATGAGTTGGTTATGTAGTTTTCAATGGGCGGTTAACAATAGCTGAAGTGGACTACTCAAAGCCCACGGGGAAACTATTATGTCAACTTGTTTTGACGAATGGACTATAAATAACACCAACTTCCTCAGCATTTTTAGGAAGCAAGTTTGTGTTGATCGGATTACATTCAGAATGAAGAGCATTTTAGGTTAGATTAGTGCACTTAAAATTGTTTTGTTGTTAATATATTGTCTACTTGCTTGCATCTCTTTCTTTGAAGCTAGGATTTTCATAGTAGAAGGTCGCCCAATTTCAAATCTCCAAGCTGAAATAGGTGTTACCGACATCAAAGAAAAATTGAGTTGTTTGAAACTGCTCTATATAAGAGCTGAAAAGCCTTATACAATTGTTGGTGAGGGAACCTTTCCTGACCACATTTCAAGTCGGCAAGATGAAATAGTTATTGCAAACATCAAAAAAAGTTTGAGTGGTTCGAAAATGCTCTATGGGGAAGAGACTTCTGCAATTGTTAGTAAAGATAAGAAATATTCTCATTCTCAGATTAAGCATGGGGATATTTACGTAAGCATGAGAAAAAAACTACTGGAGGCTAATCCCAAGGATCATAGTCCAGGTATAGGACATGATCATCCTCCATAAAAAAACTACTGTAGACTGGAATCACAAAAAATATGTTTTAGCGTAAGACCTCTGTAAGTTTGTGGAGGAATACTCATGGAGACCAATAATATATCATCTAAAATCATCACATCCTCTTCGTTTTCTTCATCCAATGTAGAGTGTCTATTGTTTTTTTTATTACGTGGTAATATTATCTATTCACCAATATAAACATCATTGCAATCATATATCAATAATACAACAACTTTTACCTCAACTAAGAAAGTAATCATACATTATTTAAAGTTCCATCATCAATAACAACATATTCCATTTCCAAGCTGCCACTATCATCATTTGATCATTATAATCCTCAGTATTCCCAGTTCTGAGAATCCTTTATAAATTTAAAATATGGAACATTTGTATGCCTGAAACAACCATATAACATGCAGCTAGATGGATTACAATTGTCTTGCTAGAAGGTCTGCCAGCTTGACTGATGCAACTTCAGGCAACCTGCGGCTCTCGGAATGCCCCCTGATTTTTGCAGTATGTCTTGTACCATGAGGAAATGCTCAAAATAGATGCATATTAGAATGTCCATCCATTCATCCATTCACAATGTGTCAAGTTTGTATGATGGGCCTTTAGTCCAATATAGCCATAAAAACTAATTTAAAATCAGTGGACTATTGTCACCTTGCCATAGATCAATGAATTTTTTGCACACTTTGTGGAAAGGAAATAGGACACTGATGTTTATTTTGGTGTCATGGAATTTGTATCATCCCTGCTTTCAACTCTACTCAAATTAAGTCAAAACCCTTAATTCCTTATCATAATTAGACCCTATGGTCACATGGATCCTTTCAAAAATAAGGTCTAATTGTTTTGATTATGTTACTCAAGGACTTGTGTGAAGACTCCAAATTCAGTGGATAACTGAAGAGGAGGTATAAATGGTAATGTAACTACTTTTTTTTTACAATTCCATTCAAATGCAAGTGGAGAAATAGGCTCCAAGAGTTTCAATAAACTTGATCATTGTTCATTCTTGAAAAAAAAATAGTTATATATTACAGGTTCCTTACTGTGTATGGAGATTTGTGTACAAGATACTCAAGCAAACATGTCATCACAAGAATATTAGCTTTGGTAAGGGTTTAGTTTTACTATTTTCATCAATTAACATTGAAGGTTCCACATTTTTTCTTTGGTGGTTTGGTTTATATCCCTGTAGCAGGGCATCTACTGTCACAGTTTTCTAAAAAATCATGTTACAGAGAAAACGTGGTTATAAGCTGGGGAAGTTGTGAATGAATTAAGTTGTATTAGGTAGCACAAACCTTGAGGAACCCACAGAAGCCTTTGAAACCCAATAATACTCATAAAACTTCAAATTCATCCTTCTCGGGTAAACCCAGAACTGTAAACCCTCGTCTAGGGTTTGTGAGCAAGAAAGTCATTTTGAAGGAGGTATAACCAGTGAAATCCCATGAAACTTGGTAGATATCTCTATCCCAGGGCCTTTTAACATATTTTTGTGATTTGGAGTCTAAACCATTCTTCAGTTGTATGGAAACTCTGACAGTTTTCGTCAAGAGTTTGATAGACCTAATCAGGACAGGGCAGGGTTTAAGAAAAGTGTAATTTTCTTGGAATTTGTTAAAGAAACTTCTTGGAGAATTGAAGGAGGATAAAGGGTGTCTTAAAAATCCCTTAGTTTGTTTTGAAACTCCTTAAAATTTATTTTCATTAAGGAGAACCAGGTTTAAAAGGCTACTAGCATTGGGAAGAACAAGTGTCAAATAGACTAAGCATAGTGTCTTAAATCTTTTCACATGCCTTCTCTGCATCAAGGGGCATCAGAAGGTCAATTATAGATGTTTGAAGTGAAGGTGTGTGTTTTTTATTTCCTATCGGGAAAGCAAAACTGGAAATCAAATATGCACATTTTCATGATCTTGAGTGTGCCTTCATTGCTAATATTAAATGCAGGTGCATCAGAAGGTCAATCATAGATGTATGAAGCTTAGGTGACTATGTTTTTTCTTTGTTATTGCTACAGAAAGCAATAGAAACATTTAATAGAGGTCAAAGGAGGATCGTCTGGAGAAAATAAACATGCAAGTACAACCACCAAAAAAAAAGTTCTTCATGAAAAATGCTATCATGAACATGGAGAATAAGAGACATTACTCAACAAGAGAAAGTTTGACTGCGACTTGAACTATCTTGACTACACTCAACCACACTAACAATAGGCTTATGGATAAGGCAAGTGATGTAATATTTGAATAAAAAATGTCAAGATATATCAAAACCCAAGCTGAACTTAATATTCAGGATTACAGATTCTACTGAATTTGTAATTTCTAAATTACCTAATATGAACATAACCATGCAAAAATATATGTAATTCAGTAACCGAGTTCCTTCAAAAAATAAGTTTAAAATTCTAACTGTCTATGACCAATAGATATTCGAATATCAGAGAAAATAAACATGCAAGTACAACTGCAAAAAAAAGTCCATCATAAAAAATGCTATCATGAACATGGAGAATAAGAGACATCACTCGACAAGAGAAAGTTTGACTGAGACTTGAGCTATCCTGACTACACTCAACCACACTAACAACAGGCTTATGGATAAGGCAAGTGATGCAATATTTGAAGAAAAAATGTTAAGATATATCATCCTAAGCTGAACTGATTTTCTTGGTGGTCACCAGCTGGGTTATGACATTCCAAATTCAAGGTATAAGGTGTATGAATAAAGGGCACATTCTAAATTGAGGCAAATAGTTGGTGTAGGAGTGGTTGACAAACATACATGGTTCCACCCACTGGGTACTGGCGACACTCTCGTGTCTGTCATATATGTGTGCCCGACATATACACATATATGACGCCCATCATAGATATATACACACATATACACATGCACACATGTACATACATACAACACAAAAAGACAAAAAAAACCAACCTATTAGTCAAGAGCAGTGGATACCCTTTTTGTTCAGAGGTGTACTATAAGGCACCAGATGCATTTTGAATGACATGTTCATGTACATGATAGTGCAAATGATATATGATAATATAGTCATATCAGAGGGTATGTGGTGTAGGTATAAAGGAACAACTATATAAATATACCCACATGAGTTTGACCATTTGGCAATCCAACTTTTACATGTGTGTGGGGCCTGTGCCAAAAGGGTGTGCATTGTATGACTGTATGCCATTGATTAAAGTTTGCCTAATTACCCTTTGGAAAGTGATATGGTTTTAAACATTGAGCCAGACATTAGCTCGAAAAAACCATTCCAGGAGAACTGAGACAATGAATATTTATAGGTGCTGCTTGAAAGTTTTTGGAAAGTAAATTTTGTTCCTTTTATAGGAGACGGTGGAAATAATAGGCTGTAAGCCTGTAACTATATAATTGGACAAGGCTTAGGTCTACACTACATGAACTTTTTTCTACCTTGCATGATGGATAAAGTCTTAATTGAAATCTAAAAATATCTCACCATAATAGGGACTAAGGACACATCTAATTTGAGCAACAAATAAGATCATATAGGTAAATAACTTTGATAAGAAATGGGAAAAAGTTGGAAATCAAAATTTTCATCACCAATTATCTTAGTTCACATCTACTGCCAATTTATATTTGGTTAGAAATTCTAAATTAGTTGTGGTTGAAAGTAGGGATGATTCAAGTGGTAGGTCAGGACAAGGTCATGTGAACTTCTCTATAATAGATGGCCTGCAATGGGGGAAAGCTTGAGAAGGAGAGTATTGTGGAACAAGATCCCATTATAGGGAAATGCAACTCTCGGAAATTACTTGTTATTTATGGGCATCACATAGATAACAATTACAAGCTAGATAACACCCAAAAGGATTGACACCAACACCATTACATGCCACTTTGGCAATTTGTTTACCGACACAACACCATCCCAGTCTCATTCTAGTCAAACAATGTTTTGTGAAATCACCTCACCAAATATCACAAACAAATGCCCATCATAAGTGTTGCTTGTGCTCCCGATAATGTCTCTATGCTTACCATCTGCATATTCTTACAAATACCTCATGTAATTATTACTAGGGGTCAGTTGATAAGGGCCTTGAGATTGTTATCTCTTGGAACTTTTCAAATGGATGTATTTAAGAAATCTGTTTAGCTAGAGTTTCAACTTTGGAATACAAATATATGGACAAATGTTATACAACCCAGTTTCGGGTTCAATATTTCTAGTAAAGTTTTATTGCAAATTTCTGATCATTGTGCTCAGAAATGGTGAGGGTTTGGTTTTGGGGTTGGGCGCTTTGTTTTATGGCATGTTTTACTAACGAAAATACAACGGCTGTTGAGTTTATGAAGATGGTAAGCACAAAGATGTTAGTGGGAGCAAAAATGGGCATTTGTTTATTAGATTTGGTGAGGTGATTTCACAAAAAACTGTTTGACTGGAATGGGATGATGTAAACATTGTTTGATTGGAATGAGACTGGGACGCAGGTGTTGTTTAGGTTTACTTGATGACCAAATTTTCCTTTAACAACCCAGATTTGGTGTCAATAGAAATCCCTTCGAGCCAGAGGAAGAGGATATCAATCCATTCTCGATTAGCCTTAATAAAAAACCTCAAGTCATTGTTAGAAGAAATTGTTTGCAAATATAATAAATTAATTACCTTTTGCGGAAATACTGCTTAATTATCTCTTATTTTGATATGTCAATGATGGGCTTTATTAACAGAAATTGTCACTGTTTATTAGTGTAGATACATTTTTGTCTATATAGGTTCTGCTAATAAAATCCATATGATCCATGTTAGAGTCATGCAATAATGCCACCCAATATGCCCATCTATTTCAATAGGAATTTTATTAATTGTAGGATTGACTGTGATAAATTGTTGCCTTTGTGTGGTCTTTTGGGAGATTGAACTAGTATGCTAACATTGGTGATCATGTATCTTATTGATGCTTTTGAAGGCTGAAAATATTGAAATGATGAGACAATTATTGGATATGTGCGTATATCATTTGTTGAGCAGATTCCTCATGTGTTCAATTAATCTTCTACATGTTGAAAGAAGAAGCAATAAGATGATCACTAATTGGGATTTGTGAGTAAAGCCATTGTTGAATTTTTTTTCAGGCATTGAAATAGCTTTCAAACAAACATTACTACACATCTTTGATCTTCATAAACTATCAGAGCTATAAAGAATCATTTCCACCTCTGAAGAGAGAGCTATATTTATCTTCAGTCTCCCAATAGATTGAAGACTTGAAGATGAAACAAACCTCTATCTCTTGTTCCATGCTGTAGAGTTTGTAACTCTGTTGGTATATATAGGAATATTATTGGTCTCAACTTGGAATGGTGAGAAGAATTGTAATTGGTTTAGAGGAAATCTTGGTCAATGGGATAAGTATTGTTGTAGCTTGAGGTGGTGTTAAGTATATTTTTAAACTGGGGGTAGAAAATGAAGTTGTTAAGTAGTTTTTCTGATAAAATATCATGACTCATCTGTATTATTCAGTAGGATTTATAGATCTCACAATTAGCCTTGCAAATGTCTCTTTTAGATATGGGGTATAAATATTGAATGTAGTAGTAGGATACCCTCTCAATGACCAGTTATGCAACAAAATATTATGCTATTGTACCAGCAGTGACCCGTCATGGTCCAAATTAGATCTTTCCACACCTAATTCAAGATGAACCAGTTATGCAACAAAATATTATGCTGTTGTACCAGCAGTGACCCGTCATGGTCCAAATTAGATCTGTCCGCACCTAATTCAAGACCCCTTCTCTTTTTGAAATCTACCTTCAGCTCTTCTTAGCACCAAACCTATCAATATAACAGTTAAACTTTTCCATCATCTTTTGCATGCGATCCTTCATAATCTTCTCCATCCACTTTAAATATAACCCCCAATAACCACAAGCATGAAGAGGTAAATTGCAAGAGAAGAGGTAGACAAGATAGTGTTGTACAACACATTTCATCATCTTTATTTATTCAATTATCAAGTAGGGAATGTGTTGGTTTTGGCTTGTGCTATTGATGTAGATATAAACTAACATCATGCAAAAACAACAATCCAGATGCTCACAAACCTCAATTTTCACTTTCTTCTTTGTATATGAGGATCCACACCAAGTTTATAAAGGATAAAAACTTGCTATATTTCTCAAACCTTGATAAATTTATTTAATTTCATCTTCAAATGATATTCTTGGACACCTTCACTGTTCTCCTCTATTCACACAGTGTAAGGATTCCTAGGACAAGCTCTATCTCTTGCAACCTTCACTTATTGTGATTCCCACCTTACTTGTTCTTATTCCGGTCTCTTTAGTTTTGAGCTTAAGAGTGTTACCTTTCCTTTAAACCTTCATATAGCTTATGTGCTTGTAGTTCCCAATTGGTCTTCACTTGTCCTTTCTTACTCTCGAAGACACTCCTTTCCTCACTAACCACCTTAGCTTTTGGGCCTTTGACTCCTCTTAGTACTCTCTATCCATTCAAGCACTCAATATACTGTTAGAATAACAAAGGAAATGCATTCAACCATTTAGATACAAGCTCTTACCTTTTTAGAAGCTTATGTGACCTTGATGAGATTTAATGTAAATGTCTAAATCCTTTTTGTTTTGATAAATTATATTATATTAAAATGGAAGAGGAATGTACTTACAGCCAAATTATGAGAAACAAATGCCTAACCTGGAGTGAGTCAAATTACAAAGGATTTAGTCATTTACACTGTAACTTATTCTTGGGTTTGGAAAATTCTAAGATCAAAATAAAGGCTATATTTGAAAAGATTAAGTGGAGTAACACAATAATAAAGTAGAATAATATCTTGTCATTATAATATATAATCACAAGATACGTGCCTTGATAAGAGGCTTCTCTGCCCTCCTTTTGTTTGAGAAAGGAATTAAAATATTTCATGACTTGTACATTTGGGCAGAGAAGCCTCTTCTCAAGGCACATATTTGGTCATTAGATATTATAATGACGGAGCTTGTAGAGTATAAATTGGATTGATATTGGATACTGGACAATGAAAAGCAATCTACTTTATCTCTAATGAAAACAAAGACCTATGATAAGTTCCAAGATTCAAGTTTGCTTCCAATTTAACCTCGTAACTTATTGCAGGTCTTATTGCATTATGGTTTTGAATATGTGGACCTTCTCATGCTATTTTGTTTTCATTTTTAATAGATTAGGTTTCTTTTCCTTGTCTAATTTCTTCGTCTTTTCCTTTTTCCAGGTTTCATTGTCTTCTCTTGCTCTAGATGGTGTGGAGTGGCTTTAGTAAAAGAAGGTAAGATAAGATGACATTCTAGTCCTACATATATTGGTAAATAGTTAGAACGTGTAAATACTTTTATTCATTTTTAAAAAATATTTTTCTCTATTTTTATCATGAGTGTTACCTTTTTTATAGGACACTATTAACCAATTAGCCACTATACTTGGAAAAAATGGAAAGACAGGTACTTGCATTTTCTACCACATGTATTATTTCTTTAATGAATTGAATCTCAATGAAGATTAGTATTATCGCAGTCATGATTTTTTTTAATAATACTGATCTTAAATAACACTCATAAGGGACCCTCTTTTAGCTTACAAAAAATGGATAAGTAAGGGCCAAAGACCATAATTTTCATGAGTAGATGGAATATATAATGGCACAAATGACCTCATAGGTCAAACTAATGATGTTTTAGTTTATGGAAACATCATAATGGAATTACCCATTTCTAAACTATAAAAATATAAGTCTGAAGTTGAGAGGTAGATGCTCATTATTTAAAGTATATGATTTTTGTAGGAAAATAGTATATCTTCATCTGAATGTTCGGATGAACATGTACCGAGACCTACTCCAGGGACAAATGAATATTTTAATGAAATGATATATTGTACTTGTGAAAAGTGCAAAAATAGAAAATTAAAGAAGCGTTGACTTGTTGATATCCATAGGTTGAAGTATGGAGTTTATATAGAAGAGGTATACTATACTGAAATTTCAAAAATGCTTGTTATTGAAAAATATGAAATTGTTATATCGCATTATTATTAACTATTTTAAATGATATTGTAATGTTTAGCCAATCCAAGTTCTTAATAATGTTGATGAAAGGGCATATGACACTGATGATAGTGACACTCACAATGAAGGAGAAGACACATATATGGGTGATACCACTTCTCAATTAAATGAGGATGGGGTGAACGAATTTTTACAAGACTTCTACACATATGCTAAAGAAGTTGATGATTCACCCCTAACTCAACTTGCTAGGACGCCTCTTTACCCAAATGTAACTTTGTCTGTATTGGCAACACTTATGTTATTTTTGAACTTGAAATTTATGCATGGAATGATGAATACATGCTTCACTGATATCTTGAGGTATATTTTAAACTCCTCTAAACTATATCTCTCCATGTCATTCAAGTTTTGAATATTGTGTATAGTGAATAATATAAAGATATTTTGTTGTTTTATGTAGACTTTTGGCAGATAAGATACTTCCAAAGGAAAATAAGATGTCTCGTTCACAAAAGGAAGTATCTTCAGTAATGAAAGACATTGGGATGGAGTACAAAACATATGATGCATGTCCAAATGACCATATCTTATACTAGGGTGAAAATGAAAATTTACAACAATGCCCAATATGTTTCACCAATAGATATCGTGAAGATCAAGTGTCCAAGAAATTTCCTTATAAGGTTCTACGCCAAATTCTAATAACACTGAGGTTTGAGAGGATGTTCAAATGTAAGGATTTGGCAAAATTTATGGACTATCATGCACTAAGAAGGAGCCAAGATGGTGTCATGTGTATGGTGGCTGATAGCAAAGATTGGAAGGAGCTTGAAGAAAAATGTCCTAATTTAAGAAATGAGTCAAGGAATGCAAGACTTTCATTTGCTATGGATGGTGTCAATCCTTTCAGAGATCTTAGAACAATATACTTTGTTTGGCCGGTTTTCCTTATTAACAATAATCTTCCCCCTTGGATGGCAATGGAAAAAGAGCATGCAATGTTAACTCTAATAATACCAGGTACATGAACTTCTTAGCACTATGTTCTCTTAAAGATGATGTACATTTATGTGAATGTATTTAAATTTTAATTCACATTTTATTCATAGGAAAACACCAGGTGAAAGATATGGACACATACATGGAGCCTCTCATTGATGAACTATGTGAATTATGGAAGGGTGTCAACATGTATGATGTATCGAGACCTGGCAATGATAGGATCTTCCTTTTTCATGCAATACTTATGTTGACAATTCACGATGCTCCGAGGCTCTTTGTGTGTTGTGGTAATCTATTTATCATATTCATTTTTAATCATTCTATTTATGTTGCTTCCCATTAATTAAATATGGTTTCCATACTAATTTTTCAGGCTTACAGACTAAAGGGAAACATGGTTGTCCATCATGTGGGCCACACACTGTATCTAGGCAATCAAAGGATCTTTTAAAAACCATGTACAATGAATACATGCACTTCTTACCTCAAAACTGTCGTTATCGCATGCATGAGAAAAATAAGTTCAATGGAAAGGAAGAGGAAAGGAGGCGGCCAAAAAGGATGAACCCTTTGAGGTGGAAATTAGCATATGACAAAAAGGAAGGGAGAGCTTATCCATTGGGAATGAAAATACTATCTAAGTTTTATAAGTTAGAGTATTACGAGCATCTCCCAATAGCTAATCTATTTGATACAATGCATATTGGAAAAAATGTGGCAGAGTGCTTATGGAAACATCTAAAGGGATCCAACAATGAAGACCAAATAAAATTAAGGAAGGACCTCCAAACCGTCAATATGATGCCAAACATGTGGTTACATGAAAATAACACATATGATCCTGCGCCATGGGTTCTTACAGCAGAGGAGAAACAATATATGTTTGATACTATGTGTGCCATAAGATTTCCAACTGGTTTTGGTGCGACATTAAAAACCGTATTCACAAGAGATGGTTCAGAGTTTTCTGGAATGAAAACACATGATTGGCATAATTAGATAAAGGTAATTCATGATATCTTATATTTCTTGGTAGTATAATTGAAATTTTCAATATATTAGTAATGTAGAAGATAATATATAGTTTAAATGCAATTTTTCAATGTTGGTGTAGTATGTCCTTCCTACAGCAATACAAAGCCCTTTCAACCATGACATCGCACAAACAATTTACAAATTGTCCAAATATTTGAGGTATTATAAACTGTCATTTGTTATTCAATAATTAATTTTTTTCCTTCTATAAATATCATTTTCAATATCTTTATAATTGTTTTAACATATATTTTGCAAATATTATAACTGGTGATATGTTAATGCTTGTTACTAAAATTTATAGGTGGGTATCATCTAAAGAGATACATCCAGATGAGCTGAACTATTGAAAGAGGAATGTTGCTCTTTTGATGTGTGACATTCAAATGTGTTTCCATCCAAGTTTCTTCAATTCTCAAGAGCACTACCTTATACACGTGGTAGAAGAGATTGAACAATGTGGTCCCATCCATCTCAGGACAATGTGGCTTGTAGAGAGATATATGAAGGTCCTACAACATTTTGTGAGGCAAAGAGCTCGACCTGAAGGTTCTATGGTTGAAGGGTACATGGTTTTTCAAACCATGGTTAATTTATCTGAGTACTTGCCTCAATTGCATCTGGAGGCTCCAAGATTATGGGGTGATCAACAACCTCAATCCATTGGAGATAGAAAACTAGAGGGTCAACGAACTTCAAAGAGGATAAAAGGTAATCTTAAATGTTAGTAGTAGTTTTTAAATCCTAAGTATTGTATGATGCATCCTTTAAAGAATGGTTAGATCAATGATTAGTTAAATACTTTTTGTTGTAGATGCTAAGGAGTGGGAGTCATTGCATTTGTATGTTGCATACAACTCTATAATTATGTTAGAATGGATGGAGAAGTATGCTAAACAAAAGAAAATAGAAGATGAGAAGGCATGGGCTGATATATATAATAGACATGGTCAAAAATCTAATAGAGGACTTCCTGCATGCCATAAAAGAAAATGGCTAGATAGATTCTCATGGCATTGGTTAAAGACAAATGTTGAACATGAGGCAACCAAGGGAATGAAAGCAGTGACAAAAAAACAAGTAGATTTCATTAAAGGATCTATAAATGGGGAGGTAATATACAAATAAAGTATTATGATGAATATTCTTTAATCTAAAGATTTTTTTATCATTGAAACTATTTAGTTAAATTTTTGTGTCCTTGAATCTAATTGGATAATATGTAAATATGTATTTAGGTAACATATTACAAAGCAATGTGGATTAGCGGTCATCATTTTCGAATCAGGAAGATCGATGAGAAGTGGAAAACTTATGATAGTGGAATTTCAGCACCCTTTGAAGTGGAGTGTCGTTCACATGCATATGACACAAACACAATCACGAGTACACTTCGGTATTATGGAGTGTTGGAGGATATAATAGAGCTTGATTTCACATCTTTTAAAAACTTTATTTTTCGTGTTGAATGGTATAGGCTCATTGAAGTGGGCCTTGACAAAACTATTTTGTTGCATGATAAAGGATTCAATATGATAAATACATCGAGGTTTGAATCTACTTCTGAACATTATGTGTTTCCAAACCAATGCAGTCAAATATTTCTTGTTCCAAATTTAGAACACCGTGGCTAGTCCTTTGTGATAGATTATGATCCAAGAGGACAAAGAGTCACCTTTTCCGAAGATGTAGAAGGCCATGTTGTAATTGAAGAGGTAGAAGATCCACTTGAAGACATAGATGACCAAGTGGAGGATGATGATAACATGACTATTGATGATGAATATGAACAAGATGAAGTTCCAGAAGGACAAGAACAACATTTTGGTGATCAAATACATGAACATGATGAGTTTATTGATCATCATTTACCTATGGCTAAAGGGGATGAAGATCATGAGAACCATGGTATTAATTTATTTGTGGATTTGGGGCCCATTAATTATGGTGTATTCATGCCTCCAGATGAGGAGATTGTAATGTCAGATGAAGATGATTTTATTTAATCATAATGTAAACCTTAAAATCATTGTAAGGACATAACACAATTTGATATATTTTATGAGTGGATTGCTAATGTTTTTTTCTCTATGTCAATGCATACATTGCACATGTTTCCTTGTTTCATTAAATGTTTCCTTATTGAAGATTATATGAAGATGTGCACCTTTTGGTCCTTTTGAATATATATATATATATATTTTGATACATGAAATGAAATGGAAATTTAGTATTGCATATGTTATTATTCATTTGTTAGTGAAGATGTTCAATGTTACATGCAACTTTGAAGTTTTTTTTTACTATTAATAATTTTGTTTTATGATATTTTGAAGGATCGTGGTAGGCCCTCTACATATGCACTAGAATATCCTAACATGAGAGTGCCGCTGAGAAGTAAATCCCGTACCATACTTTCTACATCCAACATTGAAACATTTAGTATTCCAATTCCGTCAAGCATGCCAACACATAGTATAGCACTAGAGTTAAGGAGTAACCCTTCATGTGTGGGTTCTCTCCAAATTCACCCTCGAACACCACAACATGCTTCCTTGACAAGTATCATATAATCACAAGCCAAAATTTTAACGCTCCTACCAGATACTTCTGAATTTTATGAAGTTAGACATGAATTAATTAAGCAAATTCATGCATTGGAGTCTACATTGCTGGAAAGTACAGGTCTTGCTGCACATGAACAGGTATGCTTATGATAATTAATTATGTATAAAATATTCCTAACAGTCCTAATTATCATTCATGTGCTATAAAATAGTCATAACAACAATTTTTCATATTGCATGGTTTACAATAGTCCTAACAAACATTCATGCTCTATACATACAGGAAGAAAATGGCATGCCCCCTGATGTACCTATAGGGGAAGCTACTGTGACCCCTACGACTGCAACAATCTCCATAGTGAACACAAAAGGAAAGAAAGAGGTTGTAATCTTGTTAACCTCATATGGAAATGTCTTAAAAGATGAAATGGGGTAAAAAATTTTTCCAATTTCTATTTCATCGCGCAGAATGCCTATTTGGAAATACCATACAAGTGGATTGGAGAAAGCAAGCCAATTCTAAGAAAGATGAACTCTTTGAAGATGTCATAAAAGAGTTTGAAAATCCCAGTTTTAACAAGGATTTCATAATGGATTATGCATGGAAATTCATTCATTCTAAAAGAGACAAAATAAGATCAAAGCTAACAAATGACTTGAGATATCCCCGACCAGCTTGGATCACTAACCAAACAACATGGGATGAACTTATCAAAGATGCCAAATTCAAGAGAAATTCCTTCAAAAATCCAAACTACATGCCATTTGCATGAGAAGGAGGTAAAAGACACCTTCGAGATACAACAAAGGCTACCCAAGCTAGGTTGTCAAGTATTGGGTCCCATAAATTGGGGTCGGGTGGGTATAATAGTATTCGTGGGGAGCTTGGTAAGTGAATAATTTCATTTATTTTTTATTTATTTTTTCGGTGACTTGAATGTATTAGATGACAAATGATACTTGATAAATTAAAATGTCTTTGTACACTTAGGTTCACCAATTTCGAAAGGAAGCTTCAGATGAAGATCTGAAATATGCTTTAATGCATGGTTCCCAAGGCCTCCAACAACATATGATAGATCAAGGGGAGAAATTGGTCATTGAGCATGAATCTGAGGTAAGTTTATTATAGTATTTGATGACATAATAAAACATTTAAGTATCAATGTTGTGGTAATTTAATTAACAAAAGTATGTTGTTTAATAGGATGTGCAACAATCAAACTCCTTAAAGGATGCAACTGACAGTGAACATGAAGATGCGATAGAAGGATGTGATGATTTTGTTGTTGGACAAAATGAATCGATTGACCATCTTGCCACTCATCTGGAAAACAACCCAGAAATCCAACAGACAAGATTTCAGGATGATTATCATGTTGCACCATCTATTATAGTTCCTCATCAAAAGAGGACAAAAAAGAATAGATATTTTTCCTATCCAGCGAAATAGATTTAAATTGACTGTTATTTTATGAATTATTAGCTATTTCATTACCAATGAACTTATTTGGTTTTTTTTAATGATTTGAATTTTAAGTATACTAGTGAATTTTAATTATACTAGTTGTGAGAAGGTAAGTGTGAACCATTCAGCCCTCAATTGCCATATCGTTTTAGATATTTTTCTATATTTCATTTGCATGTGCACTTATTTTTTAAACCTATGTAAAAAACCAAAACTTAAAATTACCAAGAAAGAATAGATATGTGGGTATATTGGTTGTGTTGGTTGATTTTTAAGTTTTAATTAATGTTAAAGAGTGGGCAGTCAACAAAACTATACATATATATATATATATATATATATATATATATATATATATATACACTGTTTTGTTCTTGGGCATTGGTTGCTTATGTTCACTGAGGCAAAGGTGCTACCTTTGTATAATTATTACCTTAACCTATTTGAAAAAATAGGCCTTAAAATTGCACCAACAGATGTTGCAGCCATTCACTGGTATATCAATGAAACATACTATTCATATATTGTTCCAATCTGGCCTTCTTTCCTTGTACAGTTTCTGATGAGTTAGATGTCTTGCCTTGAATGTTTCAGGTTCCGAACTTCTTGATGAATGCATCATTATTTGTGTTCAGCTATGCAACATCATTTTACCTAAGTTGGAAATTGGCCTTGGTAGCTTTCCCTTTCTTGGCTTTACTTGTAATCCTAGGATTGATGTATGGACAGATTCTCATGGGATTGGCTAGTAAACTACATACAGAATACAATAAATCCGGTATCGTTGTAGAGCAGGCTCTCTCCTCCATTAGAACTGTGTATTCCTTTGTGGGAGAGAGGAGAACATTGGACAATTATTCAGCTGCATTGGATGACTTGGTGAAGCTAGGAGTTAAACAAAGACTAGCCAAAGGTTTGGCCATTGGTAGCAATGGAGCTTCTTTCGCCATCTGGTCATTCATGTCTTGGTATGCAAGTAGGCTGGTCATGTACCAAGGGGAGAGTGGTGGAATATTCTTTGAAACTGGTCTTTCATTTATCATTGGAGGCTTGCATGACTCCTAATTATCCTTCTCTACTTCTTGCACTGTATTTATATATAGTATTTTGGATGTTTGATTTTAACTTTAACTTATGGTTTGTTTTTGAAATCATTGTAATGTATTAACAAAGCTCTTGGAAGCTGCTCTTCCCAACTTGAAGTACTTCAGTGAGGCCTTTGTTGCCACACGCTGCATATCTGAGATGATTAAGAGGGTGCCTGACATAGATTGTGATGATAATAGAGGGGAGGTGATGGAGAAGGTCTATGGCGAGAAGGTCTTATGCTTTTTATAGTAGTCATGACTAGTGGTTGGATATGTTTCCCCAAGGCATAATGATTTCTGGGTGGGATGAAACGGTAAAAGAAGTTTGATCACGTTATTAATGGAAATGCTCTCTTTTGGATGTTTATTAAGAATCATAGTGGCACTGTTGTCTTTGCATTTACAGGGCCCTGGTTTATATTATGTAGATAGTGAAGGAGGACGACTAAAGGGGATGTGTTTCTCTGTCGGATCTGGTTCTACATATGCCTACGGTATCTTGGATAGTGGGTATGTCTGCCTAGCCTTTTATTCAGCTATTTTCCGGCGTTCATTGTTTGATGTTATACATGCACTAACTTCTGTTGTCTCATGGTTGCATACGTAGTTACCGTTGGGATATGCCTGTGGAAGAAGTTGGTGAACTTGCTCGTCGAGCTATATACCATGCAACATTTCGTGATGCAGCTAGCGGGGGTGTAGCAAGTGGTATGCAGCATAACATTAATTGATGCAGTTGGTTCTAATTATTTGATAGAAACTACATTAACTTTGTGATCTCATTGACATAAATATTTTACCTTCAGTGTATTATGTGGGTCCTCAAGGCTGGACGAAGTTTTCTAGAGATGATGTGGGTGAACTTCATTACAAGTACTATCCAGTCATAGAAAATGTTGTGGAGCAGGAAATGGCTGAAGTCACTGCTTGAAAGTCTGTCATCATGCCACTACTGTTACTGGATTGGACTACAAATTACTATTTGCATTATGCACACTTGAATGCATTCTCCAGCCCTGTTATGCATTGAAAAAGGGTGGTTGTGATCATTAATTTGGATTTTGTTGTTATGATGGTTCTGTGTTGGAAATGATTTACAAAAGTTGCGATTGTAATTTTTTCACATGCTTGTTAAGACCACTTAAACATTATCAAACAGGGAACATTTACAATTGCAATTACAATTACAAGGAACAAACTCTATTACAATTGCTCATAATAATTCTACTTACACTAAATTCTACAAGCTTTTAAATTACTTCATTGTTCTCAATTATGTGACATGGATGTCGTAGTGGGGTAGTTGGGAAAGATTTACAAGTGGACCCTATGTGTCGCCTTTTCTTGATTATACTATGTTTTGTTTTGTCTCTTCGAGCCTAGTCTATGACATCCACTATATGCATTTGTTGTAGCTCCATAGCTTCAGAGAATTGCTATTTTCTTGCATAGAATATCAAAAGATTTTTTCTGTGTTGTTTTCTGGCCTCTGGATCATCTGGCTTTTGACTGCTTTAGTTCAGTTTCAATAGAGGCAACAATAGTATCAGTCATCATGCATGTATTATATGGTTTCCTTATGAGTTTATAACTTGTCAATGGTATGCCATGTTATTAAAATTCGCAATCCTCAAGTCCGGCGAGTTGATGGTTTTTATTCACAACTTCAAAGATTCTTGCCTGGATCTGTACTGATGTCCCAAGGTTGGCTACAACTTGAATAACACGAGTTTTTCTATATATACATTTAAGAGGGGTTTCGATTTGCTGGTTCTAGATGAATCTACATGATATATGGCTCTATATGGAAAAGAAAGGAGCAAGATAGTAATATACAAGTTTGATGAATCATTTCAGAAGGTCTATTGGACTGGTGTTGAGGTTAATCTTGAATTCTATAAGGGGAACAAGATCATTACATAGATGCATTTAATTCTAGGGAAAATGGAACTGCTCTTGGTTGATGTCGGAAACAGGGCAAGAGTAGTAGAAATCCATGAGAAACCCATCATGAAGGCAAAGCATATTTCTCTTCCGATGCAACGGCATCCTTTTAAAGCATGCATCTCTGCTGACGGCTATTTCTTCATTGTGTTCAAGAAATTCTAATGTTCAAGCAATGATGTTGACGAGCACCTTGTCAGAAGAACACATTCAAGTCCTGGGGTCATTTTAGAAATTTATGTTCTGGGTGATAACATGAGCTACTTGAAGACCATTCATTTGAATGGACAAGCGGAGCAATTTATCTGATTTGGATCTGCTGGACGTGAAATTTACGAGCTTCGGATCACAAAATAAAATTTTACCATACAGTCCTGTAGATGCCCCTGGTGTTATTTCTTCCCATGTGTTGAAAACTGCTTTAGCTAGGGAAGTTGTGCAGTTGCAACAAGTCAGTCATAACAATGCTCGTGAACTAGAAAGAGAAGAAACAGAAATTGTTGGTTCCTGCCCCTATTTAGGATACATATACCACATTTTTGACAAATTCGCTACAACTACTGCATTGTTTCCAGATTATAAGAAGTGCATTACCTTCAAAGTGGTATTAGAAAGTAGCAGATGGGCTCCCTGCTATGAAGAGGCATGCATCAAATATTTAGAAGCACTTATTAGACAACTGAAGGTAGGTAAAGATAAAGATTTTACAAATATGAAGATTCAATTCCTAACCAACAATGTAGAGAATTACCTGATATCAGTTCCAGTAGATGGAACAAACTCCTGTGAAAATGGGAATGTGGGTTCGCAAACTTGTATGCCTTGTGCCCATTCAAATAGCTCATGTAGAAAACAATGCCATGGTAGCTCTCAAGGATGGACTTCAAATACCCCATGATATTATCTACGTGGACAGCGCATCGCTTGCTAATTCTATACGCTTTGGCTTCTATGATGCTGTTCTCAATAGCTGGAAGGGTGAAATTAAGGTTATATCCTCCATGGGAAAGCAGAGCAGTGGAAAGTCATATTTGCTGAACAATCTTTCAGGGTCTCTTCTAGATGTTGCAGGGGGTCAAGCGCACTGATGGTGTCTGGATGACAATTACAACAAGTGAAAATGGAGATGGCCAGGGGGGATAGCAGGTACTTGTATGTACTCTTAGACTTTGAGGGACTGGGTAGCTTCGAATGAAGCGAACAGGAGGATATGCTCCTCTCTGTTCTCAACGCTGTTGTTAGCCATCTTACAATATTTAACAAGAAGGTATGCAATTTGTGGCCTTAAAATTCTGTAATGCTTTTTGTTTTAAATCCTATTGCTTTGATAAGATGTACTTAGTTGAGAGGAGGGGGGAATCCCTTTTATGAAAAATAAAATGTGAATAACCCATCCATTGTACACTTTCTTTCTTACATGTTTCCGGTATTTAACGGGATTTTCACTTAGAAAAGGACACAAAATCTGCATTCAGTTGGTTCCATAATGGCATCAATTTGTTGAAGCAGGACAGAAATTTGTTTAAAGGTCTATTTTACATCGCAATCAAGGATGTTGATACATCCAATATTAAAGACCTTATGCAAGAATTTAATGAAAAAAATTCTCAGATATGCACGAAATCTCAAGAGAATTTCATTATAAAAATGTACGATGGAAAGGTCGAGATTTCTGCTATGGCTCCTTATAATCGATCTGAATACTACAAAGAGAGTTTGAGTGAACTAGCAGAAACCATGGAGAATAGAATTGATTCTTGCTATGATAATGGTTCCACTTTCTTCAGGGATCTCAAGCTTCTTATACCCCAAATTGTAGCGAAAGACTGGACTTCAATTGACAGTAAGTGTGTTGCTGTCATAGTTGATATTCTCAGGAGAAATCTTGTATCTGCGGTTCATATGGGATGTCTTTATGCAAATATAGATGAAGAATTACAGGTTTTTGTAAATTTTGACACACATGAAGAAGTTTCCAGATATGCTTGTTGTTGTGGGTGATTTCTCATGCAACATCAAAGATTCAAGTTTGTATCTCTCACCTTGTGAGTAATCATCAATTTGTGCTACCATAAGAGATGTTTGATCTCAACTTAGGTCAAGCTGGGAGTTGGTTTTACCAAGGAATGGCAGCAACGGTGAAGTGTGGCATTCTATGTCTAAGAACTTCCGTGAGTCACTGGTAGAGAGAAGGCAAGATAGAGTTCAAAAGTGGATACGTGCAAACACTGCAAAATTTTGTGATAATGATGAGGTACAAAGGTTGCAATTAGAAGCCAATGTAGCTCTGGGTAAAGTAAAACAAGGTCTCTCTATGTGTGGATGCAAATCTTAAGTGTGCTTTTGGAGATGTGTGGTTGAGAAAGGCCACGGTGATGACCATTCTTGCGTGAGTAGTCATTCATGTGCAGAAATCTGCAGCTATTATGCTCGAGGAGGAGGCAGCTTTAATGTGTGCAAGGATTTGGCAGGGCATGAAGGCTCTCATGATTGCAAAGAAAAAAATCACACATGGTGAGAGACCTGCCACTTATTTAAAATTTCTTCGAAGTATAATGAGTTGTGTTCTTTGAGGCCCGAACACTTTGGTCAGCATAAGTGTAATTCCCCACGACATGTGTGCAACAAAAAATGCTCTCTTCCAAGCTGCAGCAATCCATGTGTTGTGCCAATCGAGCGTAAACACAAGTGACATAAGTGTCATGAGAGATATTGCCAGAGAAATTGCAGTATAAAGGGTTGCAGCAGGACATGTGGAGTCAAAGACCATTTTCATGATCTAGATCCATATGAAGAGAATTTGTGTGGAAATGAACATGCCTACCCTGAAGAATGTGAAATGTTTGGAATATGTGAGATCTTTACAGAGCTATTTAGACAAACTTGGGTTTTCTAAGGTCAAAGGGGATCTTTCGAGTATGAACTTGTATCAGAAATAGGGTCGAGGCCATATCACAAGAAACAGGGTCGAGGCCATATTCATTTAGTTCTATATCAAAACATGAAATTCACCAGTAATCTCTACGATGGTTCCAAACATGAAACTATGAAATATGGACCTGACCTGGATATTTCCAAAGACGAGATGACTCATGAGACTTATTGGCAATATGTCAAGTTCATTGATCCTTGCACGAAAGAAGAGCGGGAAGAATTTGGCCACTGTAATCACTACTGCAAATCTGAGGAGCATGAGACAGAGGTAGGTGGCTCTGATAAATCTTACTGCACTGAGAAACTGTGGCACCCACCTATTAAGAGCACTGGGTAGAATATAAGTTCTGAAAGGTACATAACTGATGATGGACATAATTTTGGCTGTGATCATTCTAAGAATGTCCCTCACCATGTCATTTTTGTGATTGATAGGTCAGGTTCAATGGAATCCACAGATATTAGTCCCACTATAGCCAAGTTTAGTAATCATAATTCTAGACTTGGCTGTGTATATGAGGCCATTCTTAGATTTATACAAGCCTGCCTTAGAACAGTTTCAGATGATTCTATTTCCGTGGTTCTTTTTGATGCTAGTGCAACTGTGGCTGTAGAGATGGAAAATATGGAAGAGGGTGTTGTTGATTTCCTTGTTCAGCACCGCCCTGGTGGAGGAACTACCTATTCAGCAGGCTTGGATGGTGCGGAAAAAAATTTGATAAAAGGAGCTCGACACCCCACCGTTGACCTAAAAAAACTAGTAGTTATATTCTTGAGCGATGGGGGAAATAATGGCGGATGTGATCCTCTCTATTATGTGGACAATATGAAAAGATAGGAGCCCAGGATGACCCTTAATACAATTATGTTTAGGAGAGACCTAACAATGCACATCCTTGTTGAAATGGCGAAGAAGGGAGGTGGAACCTGGTGATGTGAGAAAATGCTTTGATTTACTTGTTAGTTGTAATCCCTCTATTCTTACAAGTAGTGCCTTTTGTATTATGGGAATTCTTATTTTTGTCTTATGCATCTAGCGGGTTATATATCAAACTGATATGTTCCTTGACAAGAATAAGGATTATGTTGTTGCAGAGCATCAAGGTCTATTAAGTTCTTCAAAATGTTATTTTGTTGTAAGTCTCTTTCCTTCTTTTCCCAAGGAATCTTCTAAGTCAGTAAATTATGTCTTCTAAACCATTGCTTCTTTTAATCTCTGCAATTGTTTTCTTCTAACTACTATCGTATTGTTAATGTTTGAATATTCACTTTCTGGAAATTATGATAGGTAGTGATACATGCTTGTAATATTTTGTTGTCATGAATACTATTCAAAAGGTTTGTGGTATTATTAACTCATTTAAAATTATATGTAGCAACAACTGCAATCTCTCCTAGAAACATTGAGCTCAACAGAGCCTCACTACATAAGATGTGTGAAACCGAACAGTTTTCTAAAGCCACGCATTTTTAAGAATTACAATGTTTTAAAATAACTACGTTGCGGGGTAAGCAGCCTCTAGCCTAAGATTATTACATTTTGAATTCAATTTTTCTGATGACTTGTATGAAATTTCCTAGTTCAGCCAAAATCTTAGCATACAGAAACATAGAATCTCAATTAGAATGTGTGGCTCATTTGCATTGCAAGGTGTCATGGAAGCAATCCGGATTAGTTGTGCTGGATACCCCACAAGGTGAACATTTGATGAACTTCTTGACCGTTTTGGTATTCTCACACCTAAAGCATTGGATGTGAAGTAAGTCTTCAAATTCTTTGACATCATTTTCATAGAATAGCTTGGAAATAATCACTCTTCAAATTTGTTATGCTACTTGATTTCAATTTTCAAATTGTTAGCACAGAATATCAGATTCTAATATGGAGACTTCTTACCATATGTTGTAGCTATGATGAGAAGCTTGCAAATAAAATTTTACTGGACAAAATGTGTCTCCAAGGCTTTCAGGTATGGCCAATTGCATGTCTGCACATGTCAGGGCAGTTAGTTTCATTTTTCTTGTTTCAAACATCTTTTATTACATGTTATACTAGAACAATTGCATTTTCTTGATGTAAAAGTTTGTATTATAAAGGTGGCCTATCTAATCACAACCTTTTACGTTCCATATTCTACTAACATATCTCTTACCAACTTTCGTTACTTAACAAATTTTCATACCTGACAACTCTTAATGCCCTTTTCACCTCGTACTTTCCAATTACCCATATTTACTAATATGCAAACCATCACCTGAAGATGATTGATTATCCCAACACCCTACCTAATCAATCATTTGAGAGAATATTTAGTCTTTGTATTTCTATTATTCTCACTCACTTAAGTTGCATGTACCACCACAATCCATACCGAAGAGATTCTTGAACATTCACTAAATGCCTGCACTCTTGTGACATGCAATCCCTATAAAACCCCTTCCTTCTACATAGTTAAGAATGTTGCTTGTTATTAGTTTTAACTCCTCCATGTTGCTAACTTTAGGAAAATCCAACAAAAAATTAACATGCAAAGAAACTGATCTAAAGACAAAACAAAAAATGTAGTTGAATATAATATAATTTTACTGACAATGGAGCTTTGATGTTCCATATGTCAACAAGAAGAGAATCAATCACTTAATAAAATTACCAAGTATATAAAACTACAAATTATAAAACGTAAATTAGAGCAAAGATCACAATTATTCATGTTTATTGTGGATTATCTTGACTCATTTTCTGTTATACAGGGGCATTTTCATCAATTTTCTTTGAAATTGCTTTGAAGCAGGGTAGCTTTAATTGGTCTATTGGTGAGTGTTGTACCTCAATGATTTCACTTGGCATTGTTTGTATATAATGCTTGTATGTTTTTACTCAATTTTCATGCATGTAGTGTAGAATATCCACTAAAGAAAAAATAGATGAATAATGGCTTCTTTTTTGTTGTTCTCTACAGGCTTATATCAGAACATTGTCACTAGGCATGTGTGGAATTCTAGGGATTACAATTTCTGAGGTTAGTCCTTGATATAAGTCATGAAAATGGATTGAAATGTAATGAGTTAGTGATAACTAATTTTTTAGAACAAAATGTAAAGATCAGGTCGATTTAGTAAGAATTAATTATTGTCATAATTTAAATGTAATTTTTGAATACTTTTGGAAAAATTGGAGTAAAATATGTGATCATAATTTCTTAGAATCCAATCCACCTTCACTGCTAACGATAGTAGAGAATTGCATCAAAGTTGAGACAATCAAAGCGAAGAACATGAAGATGACTGGTGCGGATGGAGAGAAAAATTGCTCAAAATTAAAGTGAAGAAAAATAACCTCAAAGTAGCACTAAGGAATCATATGGATCACTTGAAGTTGGTGGTGGAGAGAAGGTGTTCATATTATATATCAAGGGTTAGTGGAATTCAAACACCCTTTTGTATTTTATCATTGTATTTCAAGGGTTAATGGAATTTAGACACCCTTTTGTATTTTATCTTATTTGATATTAATAAAATATTTTTGGACCCATTTACTGGGCACAATATGTAAATCAAATTTTTGTTAATTTATAATATTAATTACCAGACCACTCCGACATCATAGATGATATGTAACTTCGTTGATTGCACTATATGATATTTGGTTATTATGTAGTTTTAAAATTCATATTCTTCATTCTTTAAATTCGTATCAGTCTCTAGAGAGACAGTAAAAATTGAAATTAGTATTGTCTCCAGAGAGACAAAATGTTAGTATTCGGTATTGTCTCTAAGGAGACAATAATGATATTGTCTCTAGAGAGATGAAAATTATATTGCCTCTAGAGAGACAAAAATTATATTGTCTCTCAAGAGAAAAAATATGTATCAATCATTCATTGTCTCTTGAGAGACAATAATCAGAGACAATATTAGAGACACCCGCTTTGAGACGATAATAGAGACGATATACAACTTTTTTATCGTCTCTATTTGAGACAATTTAGTCAAATTTTGTCTTTATTAATGTCTCAAATGACCCCCCATTGTAGTAGTGTTATTTCCTTTATCTGTCACTGTTATTTCCAAAGACTCATATTTTTGCTATTATATTTATAGGGGTCACAAACCTTTGAAGTTTTCCAGCTACCTAGGGCATGTTATACTTTTTCTGACATAAATATATTATTCCAAAAAATGTTTGCATAGTGTTTATTATTACTGTTGCAAGATTTCCTCAAAATTTCATGCACTGTGGGAAAATATTTTGTGTGATATCAATTTAATACCATTCGCTATCCCAGCTGAACATTTTCAATAAAAATCAGTAGTTTACTTTGGTGAAATTTTCTATATTTTGTGCATTTTTAAGTGGTATCCCACAAGGGATATTTCAGTGGTATTAGAGAAGTTGTTTCTCTAACTTGTTGGGATTGAAAGATGGGGGACAAATACAGTGAGGATATATGGGTAGGGCTTATGAAACAATTGTTCACCAATATGGTAAAGAAACAGGATACTACTAATCTTTATTTGAGCCAGCTCATTGGGAGATTAGAAAAAAACAAGTGTAATAATCATGTGGAAAGATGAGGAAATAGCAACAGGGGACGATATGGTCGAAGAGGTGAGGGTGGAAATTCAGAACAGTGGTCCCCCCATTCTTCTACTAGGCCTCTGGGGTCTCACGAACCTTCTTTCTTGAGGGATCCAGAAGTTTCATAGTTACGGAAGCCAAGGGATGTTGTAGATGAGGAGCCTTGTTGGGAAAGGTACCAGACCTTAAGTGATGGATTTCGTGAGAACATTCAATTCTAGAAATATTAAATAATGAAGATTGGTAGTAGGCCTAAGAGATTTTATCAAGCACAGGTACCAGAGATGCAAAGAAGGTTGGGAAAGATTTTTGTTCCACATTTTGATGATTCCAAGAAGTGTGCTACACAGTCTTTGGTGTAGAAGTTGAAGACATACTTCGAATTGAATCCTATTACAGGAGGAAGATGCAATTATGTTTGCAATATTACATCTGGAGGGAGACACTCATTATTGGTGCCATCATGGGTTGATTACACAGGGACATACATACATCACGACTTATATAGAGTTCACAAAGAGGCTAGTGATTAGATTTGAAAAGAGTGACCACGATAGGTATTTTATAGATTTGACTCATCTGAGGCAGACCAGTTCCATGGATCAGTATATTACCAATTTTTCAAGACTATCAGTCATTGTACCTAATGTTACACAGATGAGGTTGATTTCCCTATTGAAAAAAGGTTTGACAGATGCTCTTGCTGGATTTTTGAGGGTATTTTAGCCTTCTTCATTGCATGAGGATATTAGGAGAGATCATGACCTAGATTTATCCACTATTAATTCAAGGTTTCCACCTCAAATACAGCCTAAGGGTTTCCCTTCAAGAACTGGGGGTTCATAACCGATGGTACCTCTACCTAGGATGGATACATCATGGAGACCATTTAAAGATAGTGAGGACATGGAAGAATTGAAGTAGAATTTCCACGCACCTTGGGTCTGAGGACATGATTGCAACGGTAAAGGGAGGGCTCAATACATAGAGGTCTTAGAGGATATTGATGGTGACAAGGAGCTGGACACACGACCATTAGAGGATGATGATTATGAGGGTAGTAGATAGTGCAGGTGTGGAGCAGGATAGTGATAATTTCCCCCAGGATACTATCGCCACCTTATCTAGTACCCTAAGTTACAAAGAATTTAGAGTTGAGGGTTTTTTGCAGGGACAGTGAGTGGTCGTACTCATTGATAGTGGGGCAACTCACAAGTTTATTGATGTTTCATTTTTCGAGAGGCGGGGGTTACAGAAAGAGGACTTTGTGGGCTTCAACATGGTTATAGCTAATGAATATTCTATTAGATGCACACGACGGGTTCCCCAATTGAGAATCATAATCGGTAACTATATAGTTACCAATGATTTCTATATTGTTGGTATTGGAGAGACCAACATAGTGCTTGGGGTATAATGGCTACATTCTCTTGGTGAGTTTTGAAATAACTTATACACAATGGAGCTGAAGTTTAGGTTTGAAAGGAGGAATGCGATCTTGAAGGGATTATCTTCAGGGGCACCCTGAGTTGTTACGACCAAGAGGATGGAGAGAATCTATAAGCACAACGAGGTGAATTGGGTAGTACACTATTTGGTTTCGACCAAGAAATCAAAGGAGGGACAAAAACAGTACCATGTGTATATGCAGGTCATATTAGATAGACACAGTGTCGTGTTTGGTGACATACCTCCAGGGATACCTCCAGATATGGGATTTGAGCATGTGACTAAGCTCGACGATGCTAGACCTGTGCTCACTTCTCCTTACCGTCACCCCAAATGGTTTAAGGATGAGATCAAGAAGACTATACAGGAGCTCAGGGATCTGGGGCATATTAGACCAAGTTCCATCAATTTTTCTTCTTCGGTGGTTTTGGTGAAGAAGAAGCATGGGACCTTGCGGATGTGTATGGACTACCGGGCCATAAATAAGAAGAAAATAAAGAAAAAGTATCCCGTACCACACATTGATGAGTTATTGGATGAGATACATGGTGCAATCTATTTTTCGAAAATAGATTTGCATTTAGGATATCATTGTATCAAATTCAAGGAGTAGGATGTGCATAAGATGGCATTTAGATGCCATTACGGTCACTTTGAATTCTTGTTGATGCCTTTCAGGTTCTCTAATGCTCCAGCTATAGTCAAGTATTCTATGAATCATGTGTTCAAATGCCACTTGCAGAAGTCTATATTGGTTTTCTTTGATGATATTTTAGTCTACAACAGGACATGGGAGGAGCAATATTAGGCACTTGGGTGAGATATCGGGGATATTAGAAGCTACTTCGTTATATAGGAAAGTCTCTAAGTGCAAGTTTGGAATGACCAAACTTCTTTACTTGGGATATGTATATTGGTGGGGGTACAATGAAGGTGGATAGTGGGAAGATATGTTAAATTATAGATTGGATGCCACCTAGGACATTGACACAATTGAGAGGATTCATGGGGTTTTGCACATACTACTAGATGTTTATGAAGAATTTCTCTCAGTTGGCTACTCCACTGACCGATTTGACCGGAGAAGGGGGATTTTTCTTGGTCAAATGCAACACAAAATGTTTTTGATCACCTTAAGGAGTTGATGAGTTTTGTGTCCCGTCCTTGCATTACTAGACTTCTCCTGCCCATTCATTCTAGAGTGTGATGCATTAGGAGAGGGTGTTGGGGCAATTCTCATGTAGGATATGCATCCCATCACCTATGAGATTCGGAAATTGAAACCTGTGGAGAGAGGGTATTCTCTTTATGACAAGGATATGTTGGCCATCATGCAAGCCTTGGCCAAGTTCAGACAATACCTTATGAGTAGAAAATTTGTGGTTCGTACGGATCAAAAAAGTTTTAAATTCTTCTTGGGACAGAAAGAGCTCAACGGTCACCAGAAAAGATGGGTGAACAAGGTGCAAACCTATGAATTTGACATAGAGTACAATAGAGGTAAGACTAATATTGTTGTTGATGATTTATATAGGAGGCCTTACCTCACTACTAGGCTTAGTTCTATGTCTAAGATTTCAGTGTATTGGAAGGCTCATATACTTGTTGAGTACTACAAAAACTAGTTTTCCTGTGATATCATGGATGATATTATGCAAGATGACCGATATAGAGTAGTGGATGATCTCATTTTTTACAAGAATTGGAAGTTTCGTTGTACTAGGATCTAAAAGGAAGGAGAATATCCTTCGTGAAGTACATGATAGACCAATAGCTCGACATCCTGGGTATTTCAAAACATACAGGTTCATTAGGGAAATATTTACATGGAAGGGAATGAAGGACGATTTCATTAATCATGTTAGAGACTGTATGGCTTATCAGTAAACCAAATCTGAGCATTCTTTCCTAACAGGATTACTTTAGCCTCACCCCATTCCCAAATAGAAATGGGAAAGCATGTTTATGGAATTTATCACTGGGTTTCCCTTGGTGCATGGGCATAGCTACGTTTATTTTATAGTTTATCGGTTAACTAAGTATGCTAATTTCTTTTCCCTACCCAAGGGACACAAGGTAGTGGATGTGGCCTATATCTTCTATACCGGTATTTTTAGGCTACATGGGTTTCCTAAAAACATTATCAGTGATAGGGACAAGATCTTCATGAGCACCTTTCGCCAGGAGATCTTCATACTAGCTAGTATAGAGTTGACCCCTAGCACTATCTACCACCCACATACAGATGGGTAGACGGAGATAGTCAATAATTGGACAGAAGGTTACTTGGGGAATTATGTAATAGGACACCAGTGGGCATGGATTAAATGGTTACACATGGGAAAGTACTAATACCATACCTGCCTACCAGATGAGCATAGGTATGACCCCTTTCAGATCCTTGTATGGGTATGACACCAAAACATTTGTAGATTTAGTTTTACCAGATAGCCGAGCTCCCAAATCTCGAAGTTGGTTATAGGATAACAAGGATATTCTGAAGGCTCTCAAACAGAATCTTCAGAAGGAAAAAAATCAACAAAAGGTATATGCAGATTAGCATAGGATAGAGAGGTATTTTAAAGCTGGGCATCTAGTGTTCCTACATTTACAGCCATATAGGTAGTCCTCACTGAAGCAGAAGGGTGCAGAGAAATTGAAACCATAATTTTATGGTCTGTATGGAGTAGTTCATCAAGTAGGGGTAGTGGCATATGAGCTAGAGCTAATAGAGCACAACAAGATGCATAATGTCTTCCATGTTTCATGCCTTAAGAAGGCACTCAAACTACATATTGTACCATCTACAGCGTTACCACCACTAGATGAGGAAGGGAAGTTAGTGCTGGAAGCAGAATCCATTATTGAAATGAGACAAAGGCGGATCACGAGTAGAGTAATCACTGAGTATTTGGTGTGATGGAAGAAACTGCCACTTGAGGATGCTACTTGGGAGGGGGAGCAGATTTTATAGCATCAAAATTTGCACTTGCTTGAGGACAAGGAAAATTTGGGAAGGGAGGACTGTAATGACCTGTTTTTGTAATCTCACCTTTTTCCTATGCCAAATGGACCAAGGGCCAACTCAAATAAAAAACATGGTCAAACATAGGGGGATGTGGACATTGGAAGATTTTTGGAAGGGACCCCATGGTTTTTATATCCTATTTTTACATTTGGGGGTCACTTTTGGACAAGGCCACTCAAAAAGGAAAAAAAGTAGCTATAGCTACTTTTATGTTAGTGGCCCCTACATGGAATGAAATGTTCCTAGGGTTATGGGGGCTCATTTTCCAAGGAAAAGTATATAAGGAGAAGGGGAAGGAAGAAAAGACACTTTTTATCGCATACTTTTAGCCTCCTTCACATGCAACTGCTGCTGTCATGCTTCTATAGTTTTTGGACTCAAATCCCACAGGGACCTTAGCTTTGGTCATGAGAGACCTATCCCTAGCTAGTAGTGCATTTTTCAGTAGTGAGAGATCTACCATATTTGGTAATTTTGGAGCCGCTTCTTGGGTCTTACTACAAAGATATTACTAGAGGGTTTAGAGGAGGGGTTTTGAGGATTCTCGAGGCATTTGAGGAGATATTCAGTGGGCTCCTGGATCAAAATCATGGTAGCCATTTAGGCAGGGTGTGACAGCTTGTTGAAGGTGCCTCCATCATTTACCAACCCCTCTTCTAAGTGTGGTGACATGTATCCATTATTTGGGGTTTTTCTAGATGGTCATTCCATAACTGAAGGTGAAAATATGAATTGCTTTATCTGTCACTGTTATTTCCAAAGCCCCATATTTTTGTTACTGTATTTAGAGGGTCATGAACCTCTGAAGTTTTCCGACCACCTAGGGCACACTATAATTTTTTTGGCAAGCTATATATTATTCTAAAAAATGTTTTCATAGTTTTTTTTATTACTGTTGCAATCTTTCCTCAACATTTCATGCACTATGGAAAAATATTTTGTGTGATATCAATTTAATACCATTCCCTGTCCCAGTTGGACATTTTCAATAAAAATCAGTACTTTACTCGGCTGCAATTTTCTAAATTTTGTGCATTTTAAAGTGGTATCCCACAAGGGATATTTCATATTTCATTGTCATTTATTTACTACTATTATAACATTAAGATTAGGCTCATAAATTACATTTTAACTTAATCATTTTGGCTTACCTTCACTCAATCCTCACACTCCTCGGATCCACATTCTTTTATTGATTGTCTTCTAAGAGTATTATCACCATAAGTATCTCCATTGATGACTTTTTTTTTATAAATATTGAGGTAAGAGAAAAATTCAAAATAATCCCTGTTACGACTCACATTCCTACCAATATGCATCCTGATTCAGTCTATCAAACATTAGTGGATGATTTCTCTCAACATATTTCTTTTCCATCTAATCCTCATGATGATCTTACTATTTTTTACAATGACTGAACATTGGACATTATGACTCACATTTACAATGTGCGTGTCAAACGTACTCTAATTGATAAGTAATCTGAACTCAATCTTTGTCCCATGTTATTTCTATAAATCTTATTCTTTCTAGTCCTAGTGTAAACACATCCTCTCTTTCTCTTTGTGCATATGATGCCTATGTTAGTCCATGTTTAGGTCACATCACTTTACCTATCACTTTTAGACCTAAAACTCTTAACAATGAATTTTTTTCAATGATTTCCCCGTATTGCACAATATTTTACTTATTAGGCCATGGCTTCATGTCATGCAAGCAGTTTCCTCTACCATGCATCATTCTGTTAACTTCCTACATGAGGGCATCAAGTATATTATTTTTCGTGATATTCATCCATACAATTATTGTGACCATAATCCTAATACTACACTTCCTACTCCAAGAACTTATATTATTGTTGAACTCTAGCCTGTGGATTCTTCACCTCATTTTTCACCATTTGAACGTTTTATTTTCATCATAGATACTTTCTCATCTCCATCCTCACCTCCACCTACTACTACTACTTCTATGATTCTTTATCTGGGTAATTTCCAATCTATGGACTTTGATTCATCCCATGCAACTCTACATGATTCATCTCCATTAGCACACCCACCATTTACATGCACACTTTTTATGACTAGAACTTATTGGGAACATATTCTATTCAATCATACTTTATTTGAATTAGTATGCTCATATAATGGGTCAACTCGGCTAGGATTTGTAAATGAATACACCTATCCTCCACCTTATGATCATCATCTCTACCATGGGTTTATTCGCATCACCGCTGCTTATGGGGTTTGATTGTTCTATCTCACATTCTTTATTGGACATGCTCCCCATACTTCTCCACTCACGTAAGGAAAATCTTTGCTTGATTACATTGGGGGAACATTAGACCATAATCATATTGATATCTCATTTCCCGTGACTTTAGGTCGTGTATTCATTTACAATAGTTGTTTTATTTGTTATACATAGAATCTCACATGTTGGTATGCACACAGATGCCCATCACCTCTATTAGTTGATGAGGAATATGCTATGCTAATGTAAAACTTACGCCTCAATGTATCCTTACTTGATCAGCCTGACACAATTCCTTATCAGGTTTCAAATTCTTGACCATTAGGTTTTGATCATGAAAATGATTACGTCTTAGATGAAATTACTTGAGCACAGTCATCAACACACACTTGGGGGGAATTATGCTTATTTCTTCCCTATAATTAAAACATGTCTAACATTCATTTTCTTACATACCTAACTTATAACATATACATCTTCATCCATACTCTTACATCATCATTACCCTATGATGCATACTTGTTCTTTAGTTCAAACTCAAGTGTTGAGCGCGTATTATACACTCGAACCTCACACATCACACACTACACACTTCCATGAATCATGAAAATTTTTAGTTATACATCATGCTTCTCTTCAATCTAACTTATCATCCTCTACGCACTCCACTCACTATTCGAAAATGCACTCTAGTCCAATGGTTAATACTCGAATTTTGAGGGTAAAAATCTAAATTAAACCTCACATCATAACACTTACTTCCTTCTACACTTTTATCTTCACAATCAATCAACCCATCTTTTTATCATAGTATGTGACATGCTTACCAATCACATTATTCACCACATATCATGATATACACTTTTAGGCTAGGTCATCACCCCTTTTCTAGCATTTTATCCATACATCTCATGATATAAACTATGTGCTACATCATCATGTTTTCTACCATCATCATAGACATCCATTTTGTGATATACACCTTGTGCTATATTATCACACTTGCTAGCATCTTATTCACCCATCTAGTGCTATTCACTTTAGGCTAAATCAACACATATTGCATAACATCAAATATCATCACTTCATTCATCACCTTTTTCTACATACAACACATCACTCAAACCATTTCCAAATGATGCACTCTCTTTTACGGTTCATTCTTGACACCTGAGGGGGCATAAATAAATGAAATTCATTGCATATATATACACCCACTCGAGGGGCACATTGTGCCTATCATTCAAATTGCATTCCATTCCACCTCATCTGAAACATACTTCATATCTTAATTGCATTTCCACCTCATCTGAAACATACTTCATATCTTAATTGCATTTACTTTTTTCATACATTTACTTGTTACATATTCATTTTATTACACATGCTAGATAGATATCTTGTATGCCATTATATTTGTCATACACACATGTGAATTCACTTGTCTTTCTAGTTGTGATGATTAATTTTTACAAATCCATTAAACGCAATCCATAAACGCATTAAATGGATGTTTAGCATATTACTTTGTACCTGTCCCACAATGTCTCTTGTGGGCATCCACTTTTGTACAATATGTAGGTGATATTATTTCATTTTGTACTTAGCACTTTACTTAATCATATTATACATGCCTTGACATACGTTATATCTTTCTAACATGATAATGGGTGCTTCATGTGAAACATTTATTATTTCAGGACTACATGCTTCCATGATTGTCTGATACACGGTTTTCTTTTGCTTGTCATTGTATGCAGGATTTTCCCTATGTATTGATTGTTCTGTGATTACTTGCGACCACTACGGCCTTGATTGTCTTGCCTTGATTGACTTGTGACATCATGAGTGACAACCCATGTTTCCAACCTACATTTCACAGTCTACATCATTTTCCACTTATATCCTAGCCTATACATTTTCTTATTCTAACACTTGTTTTCATAGCCACTTGTTTGCATGTGACATGGTTTCTAACAAGCACATCCCCTTCCCCCTGTAATATGTAGGGGAACACTTTCAACATAGTGGTCATTCCACATTTGGGTCGCATACTCCTTAAGTGATTTCACATGCATCCCAAATGATGGTGACATCATTTAGGTGACTCAGTCACCCCATACAAAATTATACAGAGTACGGTAATGATATAACATAGTTCAAAGTTTCAGAAAGGGCTCAGAATTATACTTGGTGACATCATTTTCTTAACACATCAGCATTTTCTAGATGTTTGAGTTGAGGAGGAAATACAACAGCCTTTCTTTGATTCCCTGAGACCAAGGGAAAATTAATCTCCAAGAATTTAATATGAAGGATAGAGCTAAAGACTTAATTAAACATCGAAGACCCCTGGTTCCTCACGTCTAAGATACACTCAAAGGCTTACAGATAATATTTATGCACAAATGACAGTGAAGTGATTTTAAATTGTTTATCTCATTACAGGATGAAGGCTCTTCTCATAATGAAATTGGAAATTCCACTAAACTATCATAGGGACGAGATCCTGTGTGATTCGGAGGGATTTTAACACAAGATTGCAATAGGAACAAGAAAAACTACTTGCGGACATTCTGAAATAAAGCAGACACAGATTGGCCCAAGATTAACATAGATTAATTTGAAGTTGATTAGCTTCATCAACAGGGGAAAGTTTATTTGCATAGTCTCATAGCTTTTCAATGGCTATACAGTTGTAACCAACTTGACGTGATTGAAATCTAAAACACAAGAAATTAACAAGTCTCTCAGATGGTCTCTTAGGAACATGGGTTTTCTATAATTTTATCTTAAAAATTCAACCCCTAACCCTTTGCAAGAGTACTTTCATTACATTTATACATTTCACTCACTCACTCATCCAAAAATTTCCCCCCAAAAAATAGGAATATTCGAGGAATGTTTACTTTACCAATTTGTATCTGAAAGTGACGTTCACAAATTTACACCTGCAGCTGCTAGGTGGAAAAATCATGAACTGATCACATTTCACAAGACCCTCAACTAATGACTAGGATATAATGCCACAACTTTTTGACATTCCTTCTAATCATCTTTATTCTTTCATGCGAAAAAATCCTGTTTTAGTCATTTTCCGGTGGCTCTGTATAGATGGATCTGACAGAAAATCCTTTTCATCCTCGAGGCAACACCTTTTTCATATTTTACACTTGCAACCTCCATCATTTCATCCTTTTCCTATTCTTTCCTCTCCAACTCTACTCTGCATCTAGCTTCTCTGGGAATTTTTGTTTTTGTAAGCACCTGAGTAATTCCAACTTTAAAATATCAACGTTTACAATCCTTGGACTCACAAATTAAACTCTAAATCCATTCGATTACACTTTATAGATAGAAATGACAAGGAATTTTATCAAAAATGATGAAAAAACAATGCATATTCACATCTCCAGGATTCTTGGAGAAAAAATGGCGGTAAAAATAGATGCAATGCATAACAAATGTCGATTCTACCCTTTCTCAACTTTAGTTTAGATTCATCCACATGTTTCCTTAGCACAATTGCAAAGGTGAAGTACAGAAGAAAGTTTCCAAACAGTCGCGAGCCTTCCACGTGCTCTGAGCCCAAGAAAAACACCTTTTGGCCTTTGATAAGTCTAAGTGTAAAAGGAGCCAATGGAAGCCTACATGTGTCTCACTAGCGCACTTTTGATATGGCGTGCAAGCTCACTACGTGTCCCAGTCTGGCAGAGTTTTTGAAAAAATTTAAGGACCAGCGGAAGGCACCATGTGTCTAGGGTCCGAGATAGTTTTCCTTGGGCATTGAAAATTCCAAAGAAGGGAAGAGTGAGCAGAAACTTCCATGTGTCTTCATGGCACTCTTTCAAAAATTAAATTTAGGGGCAGGTCCTCAAATAAGAATGGGCCCTCCATGTGTCTAAGGCCTTTAGAAAGTTTCTTGAAAAGTATAATTATAAAAAGGAGCCAGCGGAACCTTCCACTTGTCTCATTGGCGCAATTTTGAGATGATGCCCAAAATTAGAGACCCTAAACATGTGTGGGCTCACCACGTGTCCCCTTGGCACAAATACTAAGGTAGGACCTAGAAGTAGATCCTAAAATGAGCGTTGATCCTCCAGGTGTCCATCGTGCATCAAAGCTGCACTAACCACATAAAAAAAATCTAAGTCTGGGTAGGGCCATCACAAACCTCCATGTGTCTCCCTAGCACAACTCCAAAGGTCAAACTAAGGGGTGAATTTTCATATGAGTGCATGCCATCCACATGGACAAGACTTGAGTTGAATCGGGCCTTAGAGTTTTAAAATTCCCTTCTGAGACACATCTAATCAAAAGAAACCAATTTTCCATAGATGCTAAGATATAAATTGACGGAGATAACACACCCGTCAAATTGTCAAATGTAGGAAAATCACCATTAGCACCTGAAAATGAATATTTATTTAAGGAAAGTGAATTTGGAAACAATATAAGGCCCAAATGTGATCCACAGCCATGGAGAAGGATCTTTTAACAACATACAAATGAAGAAAACTTTTCACACCTCCATTTGGGAAAACAAAAAATATGACATAACCCACAAATTCAAGAATTTCAAGAGCAACCCTGGCGAGATCAGATTGAGCACCAACATCGGCTCAGACTCGGGGATGGGTACTCCCAACGAGTGCCAAAAGAACAAATAGTAGGCCAAGTGCCAAAAATAAACCATTGGGCAATGGAGTCATGAGCCAAGCTTCCAGAAACAAACTGAGAAACCAACAAAATATAGCCGCCAAGGACCAGGACAAACCAGAATAGAAAAACATGAAATCAGAAATAAACCAAAATATTATACATTGTACAATGATGCATACCTCAATTCTGAGATATCAATCAAGGAAATGTTTCAAATACTTTCCATTAATACGTAATTCAAGAAACTCCCCATCTAGGTCTTTTAATAAGAAGGTATGTTCAGTAATTCAAATGTCAATTGAATAAGGGCCCATCCACAATGTATCAAAATTTCCATGTTTTGCCTTATCCTCATTCATGTTATCCTATAATAGCATAAGATATCCCACACTGAAAGCTCTTGGATTCACCTTCTTATCAAAAAACTTCTTCAATTTCTCTCTAAATTTTACATGCCTCTGATGGGATGCCTTTCTTTCTTCATCTAACTCAACAATCTAATTGATACGGTCATTGTAGGGACTAACCTCTTGATCTTCCAGTTTTTGAAGAAATTGAAATGAAGATAATTGCATATGTAGGGGCATCAAGGCTTGAGTTCCATACACCAACTCAAATGGGATTTTTCCAATAGCTCATTTAATAGTGATTCAATCAGCCCAAATAAAAAAATTCAACTGCTCACCCCACTTCCTTTTGTTCAACACCAAAGTTCTTCTAATTATCTTCAACAGATTTTTTTTGTTGGACTCTGTTTGTCCATTTCCTTTGGGATTATAATTGGAAGCATATATCAAATTGATCCCATACTCGTGACACATAACCACCAAAGGTTTAGCTCAAAAGCTCATGGCATTGCCAACAACTATTTTAGTAGGTACCCCAAATCTATAAATGACATAATTCAGGATAAAATCCATGACAATTTGGTGAGTTGCCTTCTTGGTAGGGATTTCCTCCACCCACCTAGTGAAGTAATATGTGTCCACTAATACCCAATTATGGCTTGCACTTGAAGGATCAAAAATATCCCCAATGAAATCCATTCCCCATTTCCTAAATGGGGCTTCAACAGATACTAGCCGCAAAGGAAGGGATCCTGAAGCTTTAGTCTTCCAGAAAAGTGTTGGCAACTTTCACATTTTCTTACCAACAGAGTTGTATCTTTGAAAATATTTAGCCACCAGTAGCCAGCCCTTAATATTTTATGTTCTTTGACTCTTGCAGCAAAATGTCCCCCAAAAACTCCTCTTGTGGATATCAACAATTATTTTAGAGGATTCATCTTCAATAATGCATCTTAAGATAACTCCCTTAGGGTTCTTCAAAGATAACTCAAAATCAATAATGACATATTTTTGCTAAGCTAACTTATGTGCTCTTATTTTATTCTTGCTCAAATGTTCAGGGTAGTGTAGATGTTTGAGATAAAAAACTATGTCCTTGTACCATTCAAAATCTATCAGTTTTCTCACATTCAGCCTTTATTTTTTAACTTAATTTACCTCAATTGTCTGCAGATTGATCTCTACCATAAGTTTTAGCAAGCGCAAAACTCTGACCAATTTTGTTGTTTGGATATCCATATCATACTCTTGCAATTTGTTTACCAAAACAAATGCTTGCTTCTCCATGATAGTATACGTTACCTTAGCTCTTTGTAATGCCTTACTGTAAAAGGAAATTGGTCTTTCAGCTCCATCATCATCCTTCTCCAAAAACACATACGCAATAGTACTTTCTAAGGAAAAAGAAAGCATTTGGAAAGCCTTCTTATAATCTAGAGCTTCTAAAACAAGGGCATTTTTAATGCTTATTTGATCCCAAAAAAATATTGAATAGCTTCTTCTTCCCATTTGATACTTTGGTCTTTCGACAACATGCTAGTGATTGGGATAGTTAGTTCAGCAAAGTTCTAGATAAATATCCTAATAAACTTAATCTTCCCAAAACAGGATTGATTTCCCTTCTTGGTTCTTAGAATAGGGACTTTGCTAATGGCTTCTACCCTCTAAGGATCAATCATGACCCCTTCTTTTGACATAATGTGTCCAAGCAACTTTGCTTTCTAAACTCCAAAATGGCACTTCTTGGGATTTATTGAAATACCATGCTCCCTACATCTTAACAACATTTGTGTTGTAGGTGGTAACTCGTTTTTATGGAGAAAACAGTCACATCATCTTGATATACAATAATAAAATCATTAATATAGCCAGAGAAAGCTACATCCATTGCTCTTTGAAAATTGGCTCCAACATTCGTTAGACCAAAAGGCATTTTGACATATACATATGTTCCTGAAGGAGTGGTAAAAGTAGTCTTGACTCACTCTGATTCCTTCACAACTACCTAGTTATATCTAGAAAAACCATCCAAGGTGGATAATAATTCCGAACCAGTTGTTGGTGCTCAAATTAGTCGCACCCCGTTTGTCCTTGAAATTTTTTGTTTACAAGCTTTGTCGTGTTTTCTTTATCCCCATATTGATGCATGAAAAATATTTCTTCCATTTGGTTCCCATGATCGATTTGTTCCTTGGTTGAGGATCACTTAAAAATCCATAATTTTTTATCGTTCCTCTGTCCATGTGAAAGCATCTGTAACTTGGGCATAAAACTTGGGTTTTTCCTTTCCTTCCATTTTCCACAATCATGTTTTGTTGTCCTTGTAATTTTTTTTCCCAAATACCTGTGGAAACATGATTGGATGTAGCTCAGAGGATCATATTTGAGCCTTATAACATTTCCAAATTCTCTTTCCTTGAAGAAAGATTCATTTCCGGGCTAAAATGGTGATTTTCCTACATTTTATGGTTTGACGGGTGTATTTTTCCCAGTCAAATTTACTTCAAAATATCAATGGAAACATGGCCCTTTTTGGTTGGATGTATCTCAATGGGGAACTTTAAAAACTATAAGGCTCGCTTCAACAAAAACCTTTTCCACGTGGAGGAATGACGCTCATTTAAAAATTCACCTTTTGGTTTGGCCTTGGAGTTGCGTCGGGGAGACACAAGGAGGTTTCCACTGCCTTGCCTATACTTAAACAAGTTTTTCATGAAGCCAGTATAGTTTTGGTGGACCGTGCACACGTGGAGGGCTGGTGCTCATTTCACAATTTGCATCAGGGTCCCACCTAAACAATTACGACATGGAGACATGTAGAGGCTTCGTTCGGATCTGATTTGTACTTAAAATTTTCAAAGCAATTTCGAAAGGCCTGAGACACGTGGATGGATTGCTCTTATTTGGGGATTGGCCCCTAAGTTTTATTTTGAAGAGGCTCTAGGAGGACACTTGGAGGCTTCCACTCACTCTGAAATTTTCTTGGACTTTTCAACGGCCAAGGAAAAATGTCTCGGACCCTAGACACATGACGCCTTCCACTGAACCTTCAACTTAAAAAAAAAAAACTTTTTAAGACTGAGAGATGTGGTGATCCTGCACTTGTTTGGGGTGTCTACTTTTGGTGACCATCTCAAAGTGTGCCATTGAGACACGTGGAGGCTTCCGCTAGCTCCTTTTCATACTGAGACTTTTCAAAGGCCAAAAGGCATTTTTATTGGACCCAGGGCACGTTGAAGGCCTGCGCTTGTTTGGAAACTTTCCCCTGCACTTATCCTTTGCAATTGTGCCAAGGAAACACATGGACAACTATGATATAAAATAGAAAAGGGGAAAAATAAATGGTTGATGCGTATTGCATCTATTTTTCTACCATTTTTTCTCCAAGACTTCTAGAGACATGAATACGCATTGTTTTTCATCATTCTTTGATGAAATTCCTTGTAATCTCTATTTGTAAATTGACATTTGATGGATTCAAAACTTAATTTATGAGTCTAAGGATTGTTAAGGTTGATATTTTGAAGTTGGAATTGCTCAGGCACTTATAAAAAATGGAATTACTAGAGGAGATGGATGTGGGAAAGAGTTTCAGAGGAAAGAAAGGTAAAAGGATGATATGATGAAATTTTTACGCACAAAAGATGAAAAAGGTGTTGTCTCGAGAGAAAAAAGGATTGCCTGTTAGATCCAGTTGTGCAGAGCCTCCGGAAAATGATTAAAAAGGGGATTTCTTGCATGAAAGAATTAGAATCATTAGAAGGAATCCCAAAAATTTGTGGCATGACAACCTAGTCATTAGTCAAGGGCCTAAGAAATGTGATCAGTTCCCAATCGGTCCACTTGGCAGCTTTTAGATGTGAATTTTTTAAACGTCACTATCTAAAACAAATTTGTAATAAGAAAAGGTCCCTCGAATATTCTTCTCTTATGGGGGGAAAATTTGAGTGAGTGAAATGTATAAATGTAATGAGAATAATCTTGTAAAAGGTCAGGGGTTGAATTTTTGAGAGAAAATTTGAGAAATTCCTCTTCCTAAGAGACCAAACCAAGATAACCTATTATTTTCTTCTATGTTAAATTTTCTATCATGTCAAGTTGGTTGTAGATGTATAGACATTAACTAGCAATGAGATATTTCTGGAAGCTTTCCCTTACTGATGAATCTAAGCATTATTGAAATTAATTAATTTCCAAACTCTAGCAATTTGTGTCTACTTTGTTTCATAATGTATGCAAATGGTTTCTTTTGTTCTTATTACAATCTTACATTGAAATATCTATGAAATCACATAATATCTCATCCCTGTGATAGTTTAATGGTATTTTTAATTTCATTTCAAGAAGATCCTTCATCTTGGATGAGATAAACAAATTTAAAATCAATTCACTATCATTTGTTTATAAAGATTGTCTATAAGTCTTTGGGTGTACCTTAGGCGTGATTATCAAAGATTTTGGTGTTTAATTGAGTATTTCAATTCAAGTCTTCATGTTAGAGTCTCAAAGATTATGTGAAAATATGCTGATTTGGGCCTCCATTGAAGCACACCTTCTAGTTGAAGGAACATCTTAACTTTTCTGAAGCTTTCTATTGTTGAGTGGCCCATTGTTGTGAAGTTTCTCAGAGATTAGGTATAATCAACTTTATCCTGCTTCATCTCCCACGAAAATCATTTAAAAACCTTGAATCCATCCTGAAATACCCCTGTTTTCCCTGTATATCAAAAAAGGAACAAAATCTACTTACTAAAATACACAGAACAATCATGATTTCTTAATGTCTTTAGTAACCTTAGTCTTGTGTTGAAAGTATATCCATCGTTTATAAGTGAAAACTCTTAAGAGTTAAATTATGGAGTATTGACCATATTTTCCCAAGGTTTTCTTCATAAAATGTGTCCAAAAGAAGGATATCTCCATCTCCTTCCTCAAATAGAGGTTACACTAAGGGTCCTCTCACCCTGGTCGAAGAGGCATGGCCTAAAGTAGTGAGGATAGGTCAAATCCTCTTGAAGGTGTTATCCATCTCTCAAAAAATCTGAGTGATAAAGGGCTAGTTAGATCTCATCCTTGGGTACAAAATAACACACACTATGATCTATCTGTATCTAAGCTACATGTCCAATCAGTTTTACTGCTTGGCTTGAAACGGAGAAAAAAATTGGATACCAACACTCATGGCGCCATTACCGGGGATTGATTTGAATTATCAGGGACCTAATTTGCATTGCCGAGGAAGATTTGTAGATTTTTTTCTAGTTCATACCCATTTGGCACGTCAACAACACTCATGGCACCATTTTTGGGGACTGATTTGCAATGCTGGGTGTGATGCCCGGTTTAAAAAACCCACTTGAGACACATGAACAACCTAGGTTTAGTTAGAAAATTATAAAATAAAATTTTATTATTATTAGGAATTAGGGGTAAAAACCAAAGTCTCAAGGATAGTTAAATTCAACAGATAACTTTTCCCATAATAATATTTACTAATTCCACATTAAAAAAGCAACAAGAGTAATAAGTCCACACCTAGCTCAAATCTCCCTAGGGATTAATTTAATTACCGATTACATTGACATTTTAGCTAAATAGTCCATGATTAAAAATTTTAGGGTTAAGGGACCTAAAGTAATTAAATACCCAAGGTATTTAATTCCACAAGATCAAGACAAGAGAAGGGTTTAATTACAGTGAGGAAAGGAATACATATTTAAAATCAACAAGTAAGGTCTCACTTACCCACTCCCAGAACTCGATTGAGAGAGTCTACAACTAGATTGCAAGGAAACAACTGCCACTAATGAATTCAAGAACAAATCAAATCCACAAGAACAAACTTCCCTTTATTAGCCATTATCAGAGGTCAGAAGGTCCAAATTCTAGGTTTAGAAGTTTCAGTTAGGTTCAGGGATAAATTTACCCCATTACCCACTCTCTAATAGGATTAGAGCTTAAAATCCATTTTTCTCACACTTAACGCATCCAAAATTTCCCTAAATCATTTCCATTTCCTAGGAAATTTTCTCACCTTTCTGGTGATATAAAGAAGTCCTCCTAACTCCTTCTATAACTCAGGATATGAGCAAGTGGACTTTAGAGGTCAAATTTTCCCCAAGGGGGACACGTGTCAAGAAGGGGTGAAATACCCTTTTGGTGGGTTAGCGGGTCGCGAGGCTGCCTAAGGAAATTTTCTTTGCATAGGAGAAATTTCCCAATTGTGCTTGTGCCTCCGTAGGTCCTCCAGGGACACGTGGCGGCATCAGATACATCGTTGGGGAAGAGGGGAAAGGTGGAGTGATAGAAGAGTTTGAGGCATTTCGCCAAAAGAAGAGGAAAAACAAAACAACACTTCCATGCCCATGGGTTTGCTTGGGGACATGGTGCACTCCATGGTTGGCTGTGGGGAGAAGAGAGAAAGAGGGGCACAGAGCAGCGGGTAGATGCTGAGAATTTTTTCGAAAGGGATAAAGAAGAGAAAGGCACACGCGAGTCCGTGCGCCTGAGGAAGGGTCACACCAAGGTGAGGGTGGGAGTTTGGGGCCGCGGAGCGTTCTATGGAATTTTCCCAAAGGGAAAAAATTCTAAGGCGATGAAGTTCTCCCTCCTCCGTTGTCACCCCCAAGGTGCCATGTGGCACCCTCTGGTTAGTTGTGGGCCGGCGGGGAAAAATAAGAAAATTTTGCAAACTTTTTAAAAAAGGCTAAGGGCAAAATAAAATGTTGTGCCTCCGCTGCTGCCCCATGAGGACAAGTGGTAGCCTCTGATTGGTTGTAGGCCAGCGGAGAAAAAATTGAAAATTTTCCGGAGCCAAAACTTTCAAAAACTTTCCTAAGGATTTTTAAAAGGGAAAATTTCGAGCCGTGGGCCCGCCAGGGAAAATTTTCCCAAATTTTCTCACCATGGCCCAAAAACTTCAAAGTGTCATGACTTTTGCTAGGAAGCTCAATTTTAGGAAAACAAGGACTTTCTGGAAAGCTCTCATTTCCCTCTTTGTACAAGAAACATAAATTTTACATTTTTTTAAAGGGTCAATTTTAAAAAAAGGATCTATAGGATTTTTAGAATTCAATTGGTAATTTCTAACTTCTCAATTTTATTAAATTGGATCTCCTCCATCACTAAACATGGTAAAAAAACATGGATAATTGATATAGGGAGGTTTCAAAGTAGTTTAGGAAGGTAATTTTTTTGTTCAATTGATTCCAATTGAATCTTTTAAACAAATGAAAAAAAATGATTGAGGAGGAGATTAAGCTCAATTTTGCAATGGTTCAGGTTATTCTCTTAAATATTCTTTTTCAATTGAGTTCATTGCTAATATATCATGTGTAATTTTAAGGTTTCCAAGTTGATTTAAATGTGCAGGTCTGAACTGTTCTTTTATTAAGTTTGATTGTCAATTTTGATAATTTACAGGAGATCAATTTCTTTTAATTCTGTATAACAAATTTTATCATTCATGGGTGACATTTCATTTCTAAACCAATCCAATACCTTTAAATGACTTAATTAAACTATTCTATACTCAAAGAAATTCTGATTTCAATTTTATATTTTTACCAAAAGAAACAAGCAACATTCTCCCTTCCTACGCATTTTTTTTTATTTGCAAATAAACAGAGCTTCAAATCACAATTTTATATTTCCATTTATCACAGTTTGATGTTTCAATTAAAAAAAAACAATGAAAAAGAGAGATGAACTTGAAAATTCTTTATTAAATTTAAAAAGAGAAACATCTTTACATTCTTTCATTCCTTGAATGCAATTAACAAAATTTTCATTTCTCTATACTAAACAGAATTAGAATACAAATGGTTTTCTCAAGTCAAATACACATCCTGATAATCAATTACAACATCATTTATCCATAACAGAACTATTACATTTTCATTCACATCATGTGGCAAAATATTACAAATGAATGGGTTTCCACAAGGGACTGTCAAACTGTATTTTCTTTTTCTTCAAGACAACAACATGCTCATTTTATTTTTTTCTCCAAGTTTATTACAACAAAAGAGGGGGAAAGGAAACACTTTCCACCCAACCAAGAAATCCAATGAAAGGAGAATCCTTCCTTCATCATTGGCTCCTGAGCCCCAACCAAAATACAATCAAAGGTGTAATTCAACCCATGGCAACAATTGGCTTCCACAACACAAAATTATTTAAAATAAAAGCTAAAATTGTTGTTAATATAAAACACAACTCAACACAAAAAATTAGTTAATTCAATTAGCAATACAAAACATTCAAATTAAAACTCAGGCTAGATCATGCAAGCTAAATTTGCAAGGCCTATGGGGGAAGCTATTGATGCCTCCCAATTTTCTATTTTTCAGCTCAGCTTAATTCAACAACAAAAGCTAAAATTGTTAATTCATTATAAACAAAATTCCTTATGCACCCCCCCATAAATCCCTCCTTATGCCCCCCCACAGATTGTTAATTATTAGAAACAAAATTATTAAAAATAAAAGCTAAAATTGTTGTTCCATGGTTAAAAACAGAAGCTAAAATCCCTTAATTTATAGAAATCTAATGCCAATGGCATTAAAAATAGTAGAGAAAATCTAAAATAGGGATTTTCCAAAGCCTTCTCATAAACCTTCCCAAGACGGCCGTCTACCCAACAAGCCAAATTTAACATAAGTCGTAGAAACGTCCATACAGGGATCTTTCACACAATAGGGGAAAATGCCTTCGGTGTAATTCATAGTAGGAATACATGAATACCTCTCCATGGTAGCTAAAATCTCCAACTATTAATACTGTTAAAATTTGAAAAAAATAAATTTAATACAATAACTCACAAGCATGCAAAGCTTATCTCCAATTTAAATTTCTCCAAAAATAAGAAATCCAACAAGAAAATTCAGCCCCAAGGAACGATTAATTATATATTATTGTTCAACAACCCCTGATAATAAGTAAAAAGTTTTAATATAAATACAACAGGGAAGGAATTAGGATGATGTAAAATGAAAATATAGGATGCCAAATTAAATTTAAACTCATAATTCAATTATAAAATTATCGAAGAATAAAAATGAACTAAAATTAATAATAAAGAGGTGGGTGAAAAACTAAAATTAATTATTAGTGAAAAACTCCAAAGAGCCAAAATTTATAAAAAATAACAAATTCAATAAAAGATAATAAGAGAATGCAATCCAAAAATAAGCAACATGATTGAATGAAAATTCATCATACAAATTATAAAAAACATCTCCATCCATAAGTATGGTTAAAAAAAAAAATTTAGAGGCATGGGACAAAAATTAATAAAACTTGTCCCATAAAAATCCAAAAAAAAAACAGAAGTAACAAATTCGAATTTCCATGGAGGTGGAAAAGTTCGTAAAATAACAAAAATTAAGAAAAAGTACACAAACATTCATGACACAACTTACAAATAAATTAATACAAAAATATTTAATACATAGCCAACAAATAATTAAAAATTACTTTCCCAGATAACAATTTAATTAAGAAAAACTATAAAAAAAAAGATTCTCAAATTAATCCATCACATTAATAAAAAACTATTAACAAAAATAGTAAAAAATTAACCAATAAAATACATACAACAATAAACAAAAATAAAGTACATTAAAAAAAAAGTACATTAAAATCATGGTTTTTTTTAAAGGTAATCCGCCCCCATGGGAATCCCTAACAAGTTAACAACACACTTACATAAAACAAGTTATAAATGTTAACACACATTAGTAAAAATTCACCTAAGAAATTTCTATTGTGGTTGAAAAAATAATAAAATCCCCCTTATGTTAAAATAAAGACATTAAAAATATAATTTAAACAATTGCAAAATAAATAATTACTATTTACTAATTAATAAATCGTAAAAATTAATACAAAAATTTAAGTGCAATAACAAAAATTATAAAAAAAATAAAAAAAACGTCTAATTAAAAATGAATCAAAACAATCATCAAGGCAATCAATTAAAATCAAGAAAAATTAATGTTGACAACTATATCATCAAAAAATAATTTCTCTGAAATAGGTGTACTCAAAATCTTAAATAACGTAAAATTTCTGATATAATTTTTTAATTGATAAAAATTAATGTCAAAAGTATATCATCATCCACATTTTAGTGTAACTAAAAATTACTATGCATCAAATATAATCAAAAATTCAATAATAATTAAAAAAATCTGACGTCTAACACCATACTAAATCTAAACTAATAAGGACGTTAATGTATAGAATTTAAAAAATCTAATGAAAAGGCAATAAAAACTAATGTACGAAAATGGGCACTACATCCCCCTCCCCTTAAAACTCGAAAACATCATAAAATTCACAAGAATTGATGTTGAAACAATAAAAAATAGAAAGGATTATGCCCAATTTGGAATTGTTTTGCTTTAAAAAATGTGGGTTTAAAAATAATAAAAATTAATAAAATTATAATTTAGTAGAATAAGGGAAATTTTAATTGATGAATTAATAAAAATTTTACAAAAAACGCTTCGAACATAATTCATCTAAGGAGTAATATTTAAAATTTGATACAAGACACAAAACAAAACAATATAAGCAAGAAGATCACCATAAACCATCATACAAGTCCATTCAACCACCATATGTATGATAAATGTAGAGGTTAAATTTCGAGCTAAACTTGACATAGACCAGGTCGTTGCGTACTGATTTCACATACCACATTCATGAGGCAATGATGAGGTTTCTGACACATTTAATCCATGAAATGTGAAAGATTTAATATCTATATTAAGGCTAGCAAAATAAATCGTATGACACAACATTGCACTATAAACAAGTGTACACAAGTCCACGAATTGATAATTTACACAAGATCAAAATATTGGAAAAGGACACCTATTTAAAAAACTACTCAAGGGACGAGCGAGTAACTGTTGAAGTGAGAGCATGATCTATAACTCGAGAGGGCACAAGTAAATTTTCATGGTAAATGCAAGAAATGTCAAGACCACAAGGTCTTCCTAAAGACAAACATATGCACCATCCTTCATCTTAAGAATCGAACGCACCATACCAGCCTAATCTAGGAGGAGATGTGCACAATCCATATGAGGGACTTGACTCTCGATATTGCAGTGAATGTCAACCCTTATGATTCCCTATTACCTATGTCAATTGTAACCCTAATATGATGAGTTAGTCCTTGCAACTTGTGAATCGTAAGAGCCCATGCCATACTTTAAAGCAACTTGTCTACGACATCCCCTCGATAGTGGAGGAACTGGTATGCACCTAGGGACGGACTATAAATCACACGGGATACCGACGTAATTCCATTGAAACTCCACGACAACAAATATTGGCAGAATTCTTGGAGAATTTCGTTCTAGTGAGAATACAGACCCTAGGTTCCTCCCCTGTCCAAGTGATCCGTTGACCAAACCCTCCTCAAGCCACAAATTATCACTACTGAATCAATGACATGATTGACCAATGTAGAGCAACACCTCACTCTCTAACTAGTCATTCAGAAGACTCCATATGTCACATTTGAGGCCATGCGGGTCGCAATCATCTCATGCTAACAGGCGCATTCAATTTCTTAAGCATGAATCTTGTTATGAAATTTCACTTGGACTATTTGTCAAAAATAGATGAACCATGGAAGATTCAGGCACGAACCTTTACTCATGGCACTAAAGCACAAATCGGTTCTCGACATTAACATTAGTTCCCAATCCTCAATAAGTGGGATTCACATTTCTCAAATTAGATAGCAATTTCTGAGAAACATCACCTAAGTCCACAGGCTATGGATCTTGATGAAGTTGGAAAGATCATGTCCGAGAGCTCACAACCGAAGAAAATCTTTTCCATAAGCTTTTTTACTTTCGTGCTTCCTCCATAGATCGGTATGTCTGGTACAGGCGATTATTAAGGTCAAGATCCCCGACAAGGAAATTACAGATCTACAAATCATCCAAGAAGATGATCAGAGATTTGATGACATAGGTGAAGGAACCATGGGAGCTAGACAACCCCAAGCTAGGGAGAATAGATTCGTGTCTGATCCTCTAAATGTTAGACACCTGTCCATCTCTCACAAAGTTACTTATTCATATCCAAGCTACTGACATTTTGCTTCTTACCCCACCTTCATTGTGACAAGGAGATGAGCAAGTTGAAGAAGCTCCAATTGATGATGGAGTGTCATTAAAGTTCGGAACTACAACCTACCTTGTGCACAGGATCAAGGATGTATAACAACACACTGAGGTAGATAAGTACAAAGCACTACTGGAAGACAAAAGAGGATTACAGGTCATGATTGGTACCTCATCTTCCTAAGGTCTCATTAGCTATTAGAAATCCAGATTTTATTGGTAGAATCATTTAAACTATCCTAATAATGATTAAAGAGTTTCACTTAGGATTCTCTTGACGATGATTGACAAAAGTATACGATGGAGGAATCGCTTTTAGAAGAGGGGAGAAAACTATTGAATGAGTTTCTAGTCAGTCTGCTTCCTACTATTTATGACCGTAATATCTTCCAACAATCTAAAGCATGTCAAAGGGGTAGGGCCTGAAGCCAATCATTTTAGTATTCACCATAGAATCTCACCAATGTTCCTTAGTTTATCAAGGGTCTTAAAAAAGATGCATTTGGAATATGCCTTGTTGTCTTTACAGAAGATAGAACTCCTCTTCGATCACTTAATGCTCAAAATGTTATCAAGTAGATCACTTGCTACATCTGATGAGTTTATTCATATAAATATCCATATATTTATTTTAACCATCATACAGGGTCATCTATGACCATTTATTATGTCTTAGAGTCAGCATCAAGCTACTATATCCTAGAAGGGGTTGACAATGCACAACATTCCTGAACCCAAGAGAAAGGGATTTTGACCATTACTGGGATTTGTGAGGAATTATACACGGTTACATCATTTCTATTCAAGATAGGCACACATATCAAATAATGGCAAAAGATTCCATTCCAACTATTGCAGACCTTGAAAAACCACCACCATGGTGGAGTGATATTGAACAGAACAAAGCTGAAGATATCCTTGAAGCTGTTAACATATTCGGTTCAATACTCATAATAAATGTTATGAACAGATTTTAGTTTACAACACTAGTATTTACGGGTTTTACTTCAGACTGGTTGAGACAACCTTACTGTCTCAAAACTGAGCACCCAAGGCAAAAGGCCTTCCAAACTGCCTCTACAAGTAATGAATTAATTGAAAATTTACAAGTGACATTTAACATTCATAGAAGGAAGACTATGAGGCAGAAAATGAAGGAGAAAGAATAAAGATTGTGTATCTCATACTTATTCTATCAACATAGAAGCTCACATACAGTATTTATAGGAAAGAAATAATGTACTACACTCCCCTAAACTGAAGGAGGAAGATTTGCATGAAGGAGAGAGAATAATGGAATACACCAAGGAAGAGAAAATAAAGGGATAAAATAGAACAAACACTCCTAAAATATGAACTATTTAACGTATGCTTACATTCCCCCCTTTATTACATTATTCTTGCAAATGTGACCCCTGAAAAGTTCAAATTTCACTTTGCCAAGAGATTTAGTGAGAATGTCAACAACTTGTGCTTCAGTAGGACAATACTGGAGCTGAATTTGATGGTTCAAGACATTCTCTAGAATGAAATGGCAGTCAATTTCAATATGCTTTGTTCATTGATGAAAGACTTGATTTTGCATGAGCTTCAACACACTCTGATTGTCGCAATAGAGAATAGGTGACTATTTTTAAGGAATTCCCATGTCATCCAAAATGTAACGTAACCATATCACTTCACACACAGCTCCTCGTGCGGCGCGATATTCTGCCTCTGTGGATGAGATAGAAACAATATTCTACTTTTTGCTTATCCAAGAGATAGGTCCAGATCTGAGATGAAATATGTATCCTGTAGTTGACTTCCTGTCATCAATAGATTTGGTGTGGTCTGAGTCAACGTATCCCTGTAAGAAGAATTGATAATTCTTCTTATATTCCAGACCATAATCAGTTGTTCCTAAGACATATCTCAAAACATGCTTTACTGCATTCCAGTGACATTTCTTTGGCTCTTGCATGAACCTAAAAAGATAGCTAACAACATAGCAGAGATCTAGTCTGGTATATGTCAAATAGATGAGCCCTCCAACAAATTTCTTGTAGAGAGTAGCATCTACTTGGGGTGAGTCTTGGAATCTTGAAAGTTGCAATCCTTTTTCCATGGGAGTGGATATAGGTTTACACTCAGACATTCTATACTTTTCCAGGAGTGCCTTGGCGTACTTTTTCTTGGAGACAAAAATGTGATGCTCCTTTTACTGTATCTCTAAGCCAAGATAGTAATGTAGTAGCCCCAATTCTATCATTTCGAAGGTCCTTTTGAGATCATTCTTTACAATATCAACTTGATCTTCTGAACTACTAGTGATCACAAAATCATCTACATATACAACCAGAATGACAATTTATTTTCCTACCTTCTTTATATACAAATTTGAATCTAAGGGGCTACGAGTGAACCCATGCTACAAAAGGTGATCGTTGATCTTGATATACCATGCCCTAGGAGCTTGTTTCAGTCCGTAAAGTGATTTTATGAGATGACATACCTTCTTAGGCTGCTCTTCATCAACAAATCAATCAGGTTGGGTCATGTGTACTTCTTCTTTCATATCACCATTTAGGAAATAACTCTTGACATCCATCTTCTGAAGTCTCCATCCTTTCTGTGTTGCAAGTGTGCAAACTACTATGATGGTCTTCATCTTCGCAGTGGGTGCAAAGGTTTCTTCATAGTTAATGCCCTCTTTCTGAACATATCATTTTGCTACAAGTTATGTTTTAAGTTTTTCGATGGATCCATCTTCCTTATATTTTGTCTTGAAAACCCATTTGTAGCCTATAGGTTTCTTTCCTGTAGGCAGATCGACAAGTTCCCATGTCTGATTTTTCATGAGTGAGTCATATTCTATTCTCAAGGCTTCCTTCCACTGAGGTTAACTGAGTGCTTCATGAATGTTATCTGGCTCGGATCTATTCATCAGTGAACTCATGAGTGAAAATTTTACCTCATTTATTGTTTGACTCCTCATTTTGACTCCGGATGATGTATCTGGGAGTTGTTGTAAATGTGAGTCCTTGATAGTGCTTTGTACCCACTTTTGACGAGAACTTGGCTACTTTTGAGAAGAACTGTGTCATTTCCGTGTGGATTGATGTGGAGTCTTACATTCTCCTGGTAGCATTTCTTTTCTCTGAGTAGTCTCCTCTGGCTCATCATCTGATTCAAAGACTAATCGGTGATATGTGGTTGGAAGTGGATCTTCTGTTGATACTATTGAGTCAAAGGATGACTCATCACAAACCACATCTCGAACTCTCATATATTTTCTTTGTCTCAAGATCCATGAGACGATATGCCTTCGAGGTAGTACTGTAGCCAATAAGGATACACAGGAGTGTTTTTGGCTCTACCTTCTTTCTCTTCTGAGCTAGGACATGCATATATGCTGTGTAACCAAATAATCACAAATGGGAAATTGATGGCTTTCTACCACTCCATACCTCTTCTACCATTTTGTTCTGAAGAATCTTTTTCTATGCCCTGTTGAGAAGATATATAGGCATTTGTACTACTTCATCCCAATAGCGTTCTCCTAGCTTTGCAGTTGATAGCATGCAGCGAGCCATCTCCATCACTGTGTGATTACAACACTCAACAATGCCATTTTACTGGGACGTGTAGGGAGTAGCCAGGTGCTGCTTAATGTTGTGTTGGTTCAGAAATGCCAAGAACTTCTTTGATGTGAATTCCCCCCCTTGATCTGAGTGGAGTAGAAGAAGTGGTTGTCCAGACTCTTTGAAAACACGATGATATAAGTTCTGCAAGTGTTGAAGAGCCTCACTTTTCTTCTTTAGGAAATATACCCTCATCTTGTAAGAGTGGTCATCCACGAAAAGTTGGAAGTACTTATATCCTAAAAATGAAGCAGGTAATGGGCCGTTCAGATCGGTATGAACTACCTCTAGACATTTCTGGTCATGGAAGGTGCTCACTTGAAATGGATCTCTGTGTTGTTTTCCTACAAGACAGCTAGGGAAAATAGGAAAGGAACTAGACAATTTGGGTAGTCCACGAACCATTGCTTTTGAACTCATCTAGTGTAATGAACTGACTAACAAGTGTCCATATCTAAAATTCCATAGGGAAATTGATTCTATTGTTGAAGCAGATAAAGCTACTGCAGAAGATGAAATAGTATCTAAACCAAATAACGTATCTTTTACAAAATCTTTAGCAAGAACCGTACTTTTTCGGGATATTAAGCATGATTTAATGCCATTTTGAACAATAAATTCTATCTTAAGGTGATGATTCAAGAGCTAAGTAACTGACAAGAGGTTGCTAGTCAAGCCAAGAACATATAATACCTTTGTAAGTGTACCTTTTTGTGGTCCCAAAGGAATGGTGACATTCCCTATTCCTTCTGCAATGTACATTTTGTCATCCGCTATCTGAACTCGATCTCCAGTTGGTTCTTCGTGTAGTGAATCAAACAACTTCTTGTCACTTGACATATGCTTGCTTGCACTAGAGTATATCAACCAGACTTTCTTCGTGGTATGAGAAGTTTGAGAGATGAGTACAAGATTCTTACCATAATGGGCTCCTTCTAATGTCTCCTCATCAAATTCATCATCTTCTTATTGGGCTGTGAGATGTCCCTTGTGCTTTCTGCAGTGGGAACGTCATTTGGACTTTTGAAAATATTCACGCTCGAATGTACTTATATGGCTTGAAGACCCCTATTTCAAGATGTTATGCTAGCAGTGATCAGTGTCATGAGTATTGGTTCTGTAAATGTGACACCATCTCTTTGACTTTTGATCTTTCTGTTGTTATTTGGGTTGCACTGGATTTGGCTTCTCTGGGGAACCTTTCCAATTCTTCTGGCCATGGTAAGGCTTTGAGAACAAGTATTTATCCTAAGACTCCTCATGGGATGAAGTGATGGCCTCTTCCTACTGCAGCAAATTCACAAGTTCTTTGAATGTCGCTGTTTGTTTAGATACATTCAGTTTCGTAACAAACACTCGAAATTAAGAAGGGAGTGCTCTCAAGGTGATTGCGACGAGAAGTTTATTGTCCACCATTTCACTGAGTGCTAATAACTCCGATCTCAACTCAGCCACATGACGTAAGAATTCCTCCACTTTAACGTCTGACCCCATAGAGAGGGTGTGCAACTTTGACTGAAGATGAAGTATCTTCATCTGATTTTTGGCTTCATAAATGGTTTCCAACTTATCCCAGGCCACCTTGGGTTTCTCCACATTCCTAACATGTGGTTGCACATCATCACTGATACTGAGCATTATCAGCATCAAGGCTTTAGCACTAGCCATTTCATATTTTATTAGTTCATCGGGGGGCTGTGGGAGCAGGGACAGACCCTATGATAATTCCCCATAATCCTTCAAACTGAAGGATTGTCTTCATTTTTTTCTTCTAGGCTGAAAAATTGGACCCTTTGAGCAACTGAGCATCAGATAGAAGTAACTTCGGAGCAAACATCATAATAATAATAAAAAAAATTATTTATCTATTTCAAAAGTTATTACAACTTTGACTCACTGATGAGAATTATTGGCTCGTAGATGCTTGCGATATTTACATACTGTGAGATGGTGACACTTTGTAGGGCGTTCTTCTTCATCATCATATTCGGCATCATACTTGGCTTCTAATTCTTCATGTACTCATTTTGCTTGACAGCTGACATCGAAAAGAAAGTATTCAAGAAGTCCTTCTCGAACTAGCTTGTCGAATGCTAGATTGTGGGTATTCTGAAGCTCGTTTAGGAAAGAAAAGTAGAACCCGGAGCTCTCAGGGGATTCTTCATGGTGTTCTCTGATTGGTGAGTTGATATTCCAGCTTTCAGCTGAGGCGACAGTTTTATTGATGCTCTCAATCGAGTTGTCTTCACTCGACATTCGACAAAGTGTTGTATGATCTGCTTCTTTTCCTTCATTGTATTGGTGGAAAGGTCTGTTCCAGACATTAATGGCACTATATATATATATATATATATATAATTAAAAAAAAAAACAAATATGACCTTCAGGCTTCACAATGCCAAATTGTTCTCTTTTAGAGCCACGCAGGCTGAGAATCATCTACACAACAGCACACATCCATGTAGCAATACAACCCTTTTATGATGAGCTTTTGTATTGAAAAACTAGCCTACCACGCAGCTATGGTCAATTTTCACGGACCAACTTAATACTTCCATGTAGGCTGAAGGTTTATTCTACGTTGAAATATTACATATGCTTTATTGCTATTATTTATTTTTCACGGAACAGTTAGACACATGGATGTGAATTTGCACAATCTCCCATGCAACAGGTTGTAGAAGACTTCCACGCAAATTTTATTTAACTTGGTTTTGCTAATATTCCTCCACACAACAGATTTCTTCACCAAATAAAAAATATAAGCCATGTTTTGTAATTGTAGGTGTATTTTCAGTAGATGTTTTCATCTCCATGCATCTCTTTTCCACGCAGATCCTCCTCCATGTATCCATGAGTAGGGAAATTCTCCATGTAGGTGAATATTCACACAGGAACAATAGATTTCCACGCAGAAAATTTAAGTCTTCAATCTTGCTTTCATCCACACTCAAGTCTCCATGTTGGTCTCCACGCAAATGACTATCCAGTCTCCACGTAGGTTGAAAGACTTTCCACACAAAGAATTTAATACAAGTTGTTCCAATTCCTCCATGCAGGTGTCAAAGCAGGTGAAAAAACAAGACAAAAAAAACACAAGCCATTATTTCTCCACCATGTAGGCCACTGGAAACTTTTACTTTCCACGTACACAGGTCTCCTCTCAGTTGCACGCCGTATGCTTTAAAAAACAAGAAGGAAAAACACCAAAGAAAAAAAACTACACACAGTTCAGATATATGGTGCTTCTGATACCAAACTGTAGGAGGCAGATAGGAGAGAAGAATGTAGAGTGAAGTACTCTACACACACTTGTTTCATTATGAAGAAGTGCATACATTATATAGGAGAAATAATCAACTACATTCCCCTAAACTAAAGGAGGAAGATTTGGATGAAGGAGAGAGAATAATGGAATACACCAAGGAAGAGAAAATAAAGGGACAAAACACAATAAACACTACTAAAATATGAACTATTCAACATATTCTTACAACAACAACTTATGGTAAGTGTACTGCAATAGATTCTAGAGAGGTTCCTATTGTAGGATGTGTAAAAGGTTTAGTGGTACAACTTGTAGCTTATTTGGGTAAGAACTTGAAACTTGATGATGTTATTGTTGATTGCCCTACCAAATGGGGCATGTTATTATCAAGAAAGTGCGCTGCAAGTGTTGATGGAAGTGTTCAGATGGATATGTCTTTTGCCACCATTCCAGTTGAAGGTCGCCTTGTAAAAATGTATGGAGAGAAGAAAATGTTGTACCTCATTTAAGATCCAAATAATGCCTCTTATGAATTCTTTTATACTGATGTAGATGCTGATAAATTTGTAGGGTTTGTTGATGGCAAAGATCATAAGATTAATCAGTGTAAATTTCTTGATCAAGTAGGTTTACCTTGGACCTTGTTATTCGATGGAGCTTGTTCCAAGTTTGGAAGTGCTGCTAGAATTGTTTTGATTTCTCCAGGACAAGAAGACTTTGTCTTTTCTTTCAAACTTAACTTCAAATGCACTAAAACCATCGTTGAATATGAAGAATTGTTATCAGGCTTGAGAATTGAATAGAAATATGGTATAAAGGATATCATTGTCAAAGGGGACTCAAAAGTGATTGTCAAGCAAATTAGAAAATTCTACTCTACTAAAAATTAGAGAATGAAACAATAAGAGCATGCAGTTTGGGATTTGATTCAAATGGTTGACTCTTTTAATATTGTGCACCATGATAGAATGTTTAATGTTGTTGCAGATAAGTTAGCAGTGCTAGGATCCAGATTTAGGAATTATATAATGTCTCCATTTTGTGAGTATGATGTTGAAATACTAACAAGGCCATCTGTCCTTGATAAATTTAAAAATTAGCATGTGTTTGATGATGATGCCTAGGTGAAATAGTTTTTATAGAACCAAGGTGAGTTTTCTAACCAAAATATAGATTGGGAACCAATGGTGTGTCTTACTAAAGGAAAGGAAACTTTATTTGGCAAAGACGTCATTCAACTAAAGACAAACAAGATTCCCAGAGGTTTGGTGGCACTTGAGTCAAACTTTGATAATGTTTATTGCATTATTAGAAAGAGTATGTCAGTTTCAAGAGATGTGAAAGAGCACGACCTGGGAACAAAAGAAAAAACCACGTCAAATATGGTTAGGATGTAATCTCAGTAAGGAAGAGAAACAATCCTATGTTCAATTGCTGAAGAATTATAAAGAATGCCTAGCTTGGTATTACTTTGAGTTCAAGGCATACATGGAAGATTTTTTCTAACATGAAATTACTCTTGAATCTAGTGCCAAGACTTTAAGGAAAAGATAGAGGCCCATCAATTTGCTCCTTTCTTTGAAGATGTAAGAAGAACTGAAGAAGTTGAGGGATGGAGGGATCATTTAGCCCACAAGGTACTCATCTTCAGTTGCAAACCTAGTTCCTGTCAGGAAACATAATGGTGATATAGGCTATGTGTAGACTTCAGGAACCTAAATAAAGCATCATTGAAAGATGATTACCCTTTGCCAAACATGGAGAATATGCTACAATTATTAACTAGTTCTAAATTTTTATCCACTATGCAATGTTTCATTGGCTATAATCACGTTGTTGTGAAGGAGTTAGAAAGAATAAATACTACCTTTACCACTCCTTGGGGAACTTATGTCTATGTCAGGATGCCTTTTGGCTTAATAAATGCTGAAACAACTTTCCAAAGGGTAATGGATGTAGTGTTTCCTTGTTATATTAATGACTTCACTTTTGTTTATCAAAATGATGTAATTTTGTTTTCCATAATAAGAAATGATCACTTGCAAGACTTGGAGAGAATGTTGTTAAGGTGTAGAGGGTATGCCATATAATTGAATCCCAAGAAGTGCCACTTTGGAGTGTAAAAGGCAAAGTTGCTTGGTCTCATTGTATCAAGGGAAGTGGTCATGATAGATCTAGAGAGAGTGGAAGCCATCATCAAGGTTCTAATTCCAACAACTAAGAAGGGAGTTCAATCCTTCTTTAGACAAATAAAATTTATCAAAAGATTTGTGTCTAACTTTGTTGAGCTGAGCATCCCCATTACTAGTATGCTGAAAAAGTACCAAGCTATCAAATGGGAAGAATATTCCATTCAAGCTTTCAATGGGATCAAAGAAGCACTAAAGCATGCCCCTTTTTTGGCAGCTCCAAATTACAAGAAGCCTTTTCAAGTGTTTTATTTTGCTTCAGAAAAGACCATTGGATTTGTCTTATTACAGAAGGATGATGAAGGGGCTGAGAGACCAATTGCGTTTTTTAGTAAGTCATTACAAGGAGCTGAGTTGAAATACACCATCATGGAGAAGCAATCATTTTCCTTGGTGAAAGCAACAAATTTTTTTAGACCCTACATCTTGAGCTCTAGAGTTGTTGCTTATTTTCCCCACACCATGGAGAAAGACATCTTAACAGAGATGGAGGTCTCAAGCAAAAGATGCAGATGGGTGAACAAGTTGCAGAAATATGACATGGATATCCAAACCATGAAATTGGTCAGAGGTTTAGGCCTAGCTAATATTATGGTTGAGAGAAACTTGCAAACTATTGAGGTGATTAAAGTAGAAGGAGAAAGGGTGGATGTCCTTGAAAATTTGGTAAGCTCTGAATGGTACAAGGATATAATATTTTATCTTCGACATCTATGCTACCCTGAATATTTGAGTAAAAATCAGAAAAGAGCTCTTAAGTTAGCCTCTCATAAATATGTCATTATTGATTTTGGGTTATCTTGGAAGAACCCAGAGGGAGTACTCTTAAGATGCATTTATGAGAATGAATCCCCAAAGATAATTGTTGATCTCCATGGAGGAGTTTGTGGGGGACATTTTACTAGAAGAGTTACAACATATAAAATCTTGAGGCCTTGTTATTGGTGGCCAACTCTCTTCAAGGATACAACTCTATTGGTTAGGAAATGTGAAAGTTGCGAGAATTTTTCTAGAAGAATGAAAGCTTCAGGATCCCTTCCTTCGCATACTGTGTCATTTGAAACCCCATTTAAGCAATGGGGAATGGATTTGATTGGAAAAATTTCTGATCCTTCCAGTGTTGGCCATAAATGGATTCTTATAGCCACTGATTATTTCACTAAGTGGGTGGAAGCAATCCCCACCAAGAAGGCAACACACCAAATTATCATGGACTTCACAATGAATCAAATCATATGCATATTTGGAGTGCCAACTAAAATTATTGCTAATAATGCCATGAGTTTTAGAGCCAAACCTTTGGTGGTAATGTGCAAAGAGTATGGGATCAATTTGACATATACTTCTAACTACAATCCCCAAGGAAATGGAGAAGCTGAGTCCAGCAATAAAAAATTGGTGAAGATCATTAGAAGAACCTTGGAGCTGAAAAAAAAGAAGTGGGGCGAGCAACTAAAGTTTGTTGTTTGGGCTGACAGAATCACTATCAAAAGAGCTACTGGTAAGATCCCATTTGAGTTGGTATATGGAACTCAAGCTTTGCTGCCCCTTCACTTGCATATGTCTTTATTTCCGTTTGTTTTACAAATTGAAGATCTAGAAGTTAGTCCATATGATTCATAAATCAATCAGATTATTGAATTTGGAAGCTTCCAGGAAGCTCTTAATTCCTAAATTATGATTAACTACCAAGTTTTCCACGTATCTTACTCAACAAGACCATGAGTGAGAGCCACAGAGACCTAAAAAAATTTGTAATGCCATATGAGGGTAGATTCGTGCCAGAGGAAGAGGGTCACGCTAGACATACGTAGCCACGATGGAAGATGAAACCACTTCTGCTACAGACACATTCACCCATATAGGGGCGGGGGAGTAAGGTCTTTGAATACGGGATCTAAATGGAGTTGAAAATGAGCCATCAACAAATGTTCCGCTACCATATACACCCTTCTCAGAAATTCCAACCCTTGAAGCAACCTAACTGGCGTTACCTGCAACATCGCCACTATTTCCAAATCTTCCATTGTCGTTTCTATCATTGGAACTAAACTTAGGTTTAGGGTTCACAGGTAAACTTTTCGGGGAAATTTTTTCAAGTTACTGTCATTTTTTATTTTCCTTATTCTAGATGGATTATAGATAACTGAGTTTTATTATTTGTAATTTTGGACCAAATTAAATTTTAGCAAAAAAATGATAATTTTCAAAGTAACATTCAACATGTTTATAACTTCAATAACGGAAAATAAATAAAATCATGGAACTTTGGGACAGTTTCAATAAATCATAATGAGTTTACAATAAGTATGTGATACTTACACCACAGTTGCAGTTAAACATTAAGTTGAATGCGGTGGTATGCAAAATATTGTTTGAGTTTCATGCGGTAATCTGCACTTGATAAAACAGGAACTTTGGCTTAATGCAACAATGTATAGAGTAATGCTCCTCAAGTATAGAACTAAATAATTTTTTTGCCTAGTGTTAAATGAATTGAATTTATAAGACAAATAGAAGTGTTGTTGATGTTTGATGCGTTTGGATCTAATTCGTCGACAAATTGATTTGTGTGGATCAATAATTTAAAGATTATAATAAATGGGAGGATTTGATTTCAAATTTTAAAACGTTTTCTCTTTCAATATTCGAAAATTTGGAATCCAATAAATACATTGCAGTTTGAAGCTCTTGAGCCCCAATATGGACTCTATTTATCACAGGTTCTTCATTTTTAAGAGTAAACATCATGGGAAGTGGAGTGAAATTGCACAAGTGTTTGAAGTGCCACATGTTGTGAAAGACTATATTGTATAAAAATGGAACAATGAAGGTTGCATTGTGTTGGAGTTTGTTCCAATACATGAGACCAATAATATATGTTTTTGCCGGTGAAAGTAGTTTAGCTATGTTATTATTGTATTTGTTATAGTGTGTAGAGGGGTTTTAGACACATTAAACTTCTATATAAGTGATGTGATAAGTATGTTTGATTTTTATATCTTGATTGAATACAAACACATATACATTGATGTGATACAATTATTATTTAATATATATCATGATGGAAATCATGTTTACTCAATTTTACTTGTAAATATAATGTGAAGTCCTCTATTAGTGACAGGATGATGGTTGTACGTATTACAAGGTTTTATGTCTGTGTATTAAATTTTTTTCATTCAAAATTTGATATTTTAATATTTTTATAAATAAAGACCAAATATATATAAGCAAGCTAACCACTATTCGGTAATGCACCATGAATGGCTCCTCTCCCTTGTACATATGGATTTATGGGTCGTAAAACAAAGATTGGAGATATTTCCGATTCTTTTTCATTGATCACCTTTTTTTTTGAAAAGGTGTAGAATGTAATAAATTGAACATGTAATCAAGGAGAATTACTTGTATATTCAGTTCTATCATCGCTGGGAAATTTAACTTACGAGAAGCATACACAGAAATTATAAATTCGTCTAACCCTTAACTACAATGAAGCAGATACAAGCGGATTGAGTGTGTTGTAGACTCTAGTATGGAGCAGGTGCATATGCTTCAGCGCCCAGTGGGTATCCCTTCAAACCTCCCGCGATGGGCGCAGGAGCGGTCTGGTACATCATTCGCCTTGACCGTGTTTTGTGAGCCTCGCACAGATGTGGTAAATACATTCCTGTAGATCACCACAATTTCATATGTTAGAAAGTTTTTCCAAGAAAAAGAAATATTTTATGCTAAAGAATTAATGCGGTTTTGATAAATATGTATCCTCGCTAGAGTAGCGATATACCTTCTCCTGCAGCAAGATTGAGGTACAGATCCACAACGTTGGGGCAGCTGTTTTGGCATTTATCTGAGCACAATTTGGATGTGAAATGAGAATATGCGGAAAGATCATCAGTGGACATGCCCACACACATCCTCTGCAAACCACACGCCTGCACACACTCATCGCTCTCTATCCATTCCATCATCTTCTCCGCCATTACGCCCGACGACTGCAATGTCATATTTCAAATCGGAAATATTAGACTATAAAATTGCAGAGCACCGGCCTCAGCAATTTCTTGCGGAAAAATGAAGTATTGTAAGAAAAAGAATTACCTGGCACTGATATTGTACAGATATTTCATGAGTGCCGGCTGCGAAGGAATATTTCTTCTCGAGCACACAGCGAGATCCTGACGACGACACTGCAAAAGCGCACAACTCAACCGGGAGCTTCTCACATTCCACGCCTCCCTCACCTGAGCAAATTACCATTCAATCAAAACATAAACTAAACAGATACATAGATTGGCAGAAACCAGATTGACCTAATGGCTCTTGAAATTCATCTCTCTTATGTGTGAAACCATGCATATGTTGAAAATTGTCCCACAGAAGTTTAAATCATGTCTTGGAACGAGCAGAAAATAAATGCATCAGAAAATAAGTTGTCGTAAGCGTACCGATTGCGAGAACGCTTTGCACGCCGAAAAGCGCAACAAGAATGGCCAATGAAACTGTCATCTGAGAAGCCATTTGCTTATAACAAAACGGAAGCCTTAACGGGTAAGAATTGCAGATATGATTTTTGATTACGAGAGGGTGATTGTGAAGAAAAGGGGAAGTGTTATGAGTCGTATATATAGACCCACTTTGCGCAAGAGTAGGAAGAAAATTTGAACCCATTCGCTGCGGAAAATTCCAAACGTGGTCCGTAATTCAAACTGGATCAACAAAGGTTGGCTAATTCTGAAGCGACTTTTCGCAGAGATATTGAGCTTCTTGACCGTCAACACTCCGTGATTGGAGTTCTAGGAGTTTTTGGACTCCCTCCCTCAGCCCTGACCGCTCCTCCGTCTTTGTGGGACAAGGAAAACAATATGTCCAGTAAATGTAAGTACTAAAACATTGCGTAGAAATGACGAAATATTTGGTGGTGACAAAGGTTCCCGTGTTTTCGCAAACCCTATAAATTTCAAAACCGAAGCAGAAAGAGCCTAGTCCACGAGGAATGCGTGAGGAGCTTTAAAGCTTTTGGTCGTGATTCGTGACATTGGAAGACTTAGGGTGCCAAAATTGTTGTGAACGTTGATTTTTGTAGGAACTCCACTCTTTTTGGAACAACGTGTGAAAGACTGTTCTATTAATAACTTGTCCTATACCCCAAATGAAAAGATTCTTTGAATAGCCCGTTATTCGAACGTAAATCAAACGCTCAAAATAGTGTCGTTGTGTGGTTTATTTTTAGTTTCTGTGTAGATAGGTTAGGCCCGGAATTACCGGCAAAATACTAGGTAGCTATACAAAATGACATCATGAAAAGTTAGAAAAGTCTATAAATTTTTTTATGTTGGAACTGTTTTTTATATCAAATAAATAAACAAGAGTTACATAGTAAGCGGTGACCGGATAACAAACAGTTTCACAAAATGTCACGAAAGCACTACATCAGTAAAATTGTATATTTTTTTAAGTGGTTCTCTGTAAATATATATAAAACCCCGGATATATATAACTTACTTCTATTTATGTAAAAAAATCATTCAAACTAGCTATCATTATTTAATTGGAATTTACAACTACCTAAAAGATGTAAGCCCCAACAAATTTTGATTTTATAGATAAAGATAACATTTTATTGATTGGGACCCTACCCAAGATCAAAAAGGCGAAAAGCCATGATATATCAGTGAAGACCTAAAGGAACAAAACATAAAAAAGCAGTCGAGTTGTAGCAAAAGAACGACAACAAAATAACTGAAACAACCCCAAAACAAGGGAAAGAAAAAACGCCCAGAACATAATACAACAAGGCCAAAGAGAGAGCCTACAAAAGAACACTAGACCTAACCCACGAATTAGCTCAAAGAAGTTCTAGATCTCAGGGTCATTTGTAATGGGGTCGAGTTTGACTGCGGGCCTTAGCAGTCAAACTAACGCTCTTCAGTGCCAACTTCCTTCTGTTGACAAGAACTCCGAGGATCCAACAAACATCGTCCAGGGTGATGGTCCACTCACCTTTAACCCCAACCAACCAAAACGTGTTACGGTATGCATCCCAGTAACTCAGTAAATCACAAATGAGGTGACTCACAGGAGCAACGACATGTGTCTAGGAAATCCTCCAAAGGGGAGCCCAATGGGTGGTTCATTAACTAAGCAATATCCTAGCACGTGCATTCATATTGAGGTAATTAAAATTGATAAAATCAAATTCAATATACCGGTAGACATAAGGTGGTGAAAGGCCTTAATTTAGTAATATTTTGAAATAGGTATTGGGGGTAGGTTAGAGAGGTGGGCCTAAGAAGAGGTGGGGTTGATTTTAATATTAAACTAAAATATTTGACCCCTAGTTTTTAAAAATAAATACCTTATATCGCATAAAGAATGTTTTTTAGAAGTTAAATTATAATATTTTTTTGAATAAGGAAATATTATTAGGATATTCTTAACCAAGAAATAATAATATTATAGAAAACTAGGATTGAGTATGCTTTTCAATGCAAATGATATTATTTTACCATCTTAATTATTTGAATAACTATTGATACATGATTAAAGTTTAACATTAACGTAATTGATAATATATCTTGAATGGCTTCGAAATATCTTTCTAGAGGAAAAACATATTAAGAAAATAATAATCGTGTAAAAAACATGATATATTTTCTATTTGATACATTAGGGTAGAAATAGAAATATTTTCTATTTAATAGATTATGGTAGAAATAAAAAGGGGTAAATAAAATTGTAATGGAAAAATGGGCAGGTAAGGTACATGGAAAAAATAGGGGGTATTTTCATTCTAATAATATAATAGGAAGGGGTATTAGTAATTGAATAAATCGAGGTAAAAACTAACATTAAGTGTATTATTTAATGCCCTTTGAATGAACCTGTTATACCATACTTTTTCTGAGTGAAACCACCAAGGGGAGCCCTCCCCAATAAATACCTCTTTTCTTGGGTCATTCCATACAAGATCTGAGGTAGCAAATCGTGCTAACATGCCTGGATCCGCCTAATGTAGTGTCCTTGTATCTATAAACAAAATGAAAATAGAAAAATAGAACCTAATAAGAAAACAATGAGATCAAAAGGAAAATATAAACATAACTATGCTCGTCGATTTGGTTGTACTCTCACGTGAAATGGTTACAGGTAGTCCAGAGATCCAAAAATAGCTAAGTGGATGAGTGAAAATCATTTCTATAAATGATCAAAATTAATATATATTTATATATATAGTATAAAATCAGTTTTCCTAAATATCACTTTGAGTGTGTTTATGCAGGGTTGGCATGTTATAACATGTATATTTCTCACCCTCGTGGATACAATACGTAATCTTGTTGTTTTATTTTAGAGTATTTTACTACCCATATTCTATATTTGCACTTGATTCCCATCTCTCTCTTGCAGGTGGCGGGGAACGTTGGATTGGCGTGGTTTCAACACACTAACAACTAAGACCTATAATTTCTAACTATCCCATTTGGAAGTGCCATACTTGGAATTCACATTTTATGCCCATTTATGGCTAAAACGATTCTTCAAGTGCCAATATGTATGCACCAAAAATTGCATAGGTGCCACATTGGTACTAAGGTAAAAGTCTCCAATGATGATTTCTTCTTTTCCAGAACAAATGATTAAGTCCAAATCCTTTCCCCTTTTTCTTATATTTCTTATTTATTTTACTTATCTTTGCCTTAGATTTTTCTATCTTTTCGAGCCATTTTCTACTTTTGGTAAGGTTTTCGTGACTTTAAGTCATGCAACAATGATTACATAACCACTAATATACCTAGATTGACAGTTATGCAACTGACATGGTGGTTACGTAACCTCCATGGAGGTCATGTAACCACCATGGAACTCCCATAATCATCGATCTGTGTAGACTGATGGTTCTATGCACATTTACTCGAGATTCCAAACTGAGTTTTCTGTATGCATGTCTCAAGTTTGAGAGTGTCTTTATCACAAACTTCTTGACCATTTCACCTGATTCGTAGCTTATTTGTTATGTGTGGAACTCCTTTTTTCTACTTACTATTATCATAATGTTGACTACTCCTTCTTAGGATGATTTTGCACTTCTTTATTTCCAATTGTGTTAGAATTCTCCCTTGCTTTTTTTCTATAAAAACCAATTTTTTACCCTTATCTGATGGGTTGGAGATTATTGATTTGAATTGCACTGTTAAACTCCCAATATTTTTCCAATAAATACACAAACAAATTAGTTCATTAATTTATTGCTTCATGTCTATATTTGTGAGCAGCTAGCATGCAACTAGTCTATTCCAACATCTTCTTGAATTCTTCAATAATTAGCCAACTTTGTTCTCTTGATCAATTAGACTCTCATATTTGGAAAGGTAGCTAAGGAGACCAAAGAAATCATCACAACATTTGGAGATTCTCATAGTTATACCTATCCAAGTTAGGGGTACATTTATAATTATTTCTAAATGTTCATTCCTTAGAGTATTGTCATTAGACACATTTGTCTTAATGAGTAGAATTTACATACTGTAAGAATCTTTCGATTGATATCTTCTTCTCTACTTATCCATATGGATTTTCCCAGGAAATAATTTAGAGGAAATTTATGTGTAAGAAGTTATTTACTTCTTCGTTTAGAATATATGTTTGTTTCATTTCTTTATTTCCATTTTTGTGTGCATAGGGACAAACTTCCATTTAAATATTCTTCCCTACTTACCCCTATGGATCTGCAAGGGAAATAAGCATGAGGAAGCTTCTATGTTTGCGCTCACTATTTCAATTCTTAATTATTAGATTGTTTATGTATTTTATTTCTTTTACAAGGGTAGTCTTAGGGGAAGAGGAATTGCTTTTGAGAAGCCTTATTTCATCCCGTGATTTTGATGTGAAGTAAATAGAAGAAGTAGAAAAAATTACAAATTAGGAAACATATATTTTTTAATTTGATTAGCTTCACATCCTATAACCAAGGAATAACCACAGATGGCTAAAAAATGTTTAATTTAATTTAGTATGGATGTAGATTATTTTATTTTAATTAGTTTCTTTGTTAGTAGATTTCTTTTATTTATTTCCCAATAATCAGAAAAGAAAAAATATAGATTAAAAGTTAGATTACATTCATTTTGTTTATTTATTTCAAAGATTAACTGAAAATACCAAAAACAATAACTAGTTTGTTTCATTTTGTATACACACAATCACACACTTTGGGTAATTATCTAGTCCTAGTTACATACTACTATTCATATGCTTCCCAAGTAAGAAAAGTACCAATTAACCCGTGTCTTTGGCAACCTTTTTGTACTTTCTATTGGTACTTTAATTGTTGCACCCTTAGTTGCTCAATCTAACTTTTTACTCTTTATAATTTGTCATCTTGGAAAATAACACCCAGCCAAAATGTTTGCACTAGGTTCCCTCGTCCAATCTAGATGCTCATGTCCGATTTGTGCTTTGATCTTAGTTTTTTGGTCCTTTATAGACATTTGAACATCTTATCTTTTTTGTAGTCAGCCTTTTCTAGGTTGATTACTAAATTCAAGTGAAGAAATTATATAAATATAAATTTATGTGATCATAATAAAGCACCAACCACTAAGCACTATCTATCACCACCTAATGTTGCATCCATCAAGGCATCTAAGAGCTCCATTGTATCCATCTAGCTTCATCACAACTCATAGGAGGGAAGTTCATTTTATTCCATGCACACATTACTTATATTATTCATCTAGCTACTTACTCGGTATTCCAAGTTTGACACTCACAAGAGTAACTGAGGGAGCAATTACGCACATAGAAACATAGAACCACATTGGGTATGAGATGTAGTGTAGCACTCAAATGCAATTGGATCACTGTGGAAGTTGTGGACATTCTCACCCCTAATTTTGCATCTTATTTTTAGGATTTGATGTCTATTTGAGGGTTTCACAGGTTTATTTTTATTTCATCTTTTTCAGTAACCTCAACGATCTTGGTGTGACCTCGAAGAGACAAAAGATGAGCATCAATGAACATCTTATGAATATGATAATTAAAGTTTCTAAGAATTTCCAAAGACCTAGGCACTTGGAATAAGGCCTACGGGACCAGTGAGTGCCCTTGTCACTCACGAGGTGCCCCAATTTTATCAAATCCTTTAGATTTGCAATTTTGCGGGCTCTACTGAGACATTCAGTGCTTCACATATCTCTATTTTCCAACACCGTGCATTTTCAAAATATCGATGAATCAACTAAAGCATTTTACCATTCCTTACACATTACGGTTTCATTATTTATTACTTACTTTCTTGAGTGTATTTCTTGTATTTGTAATGTCCCCTTTTTCCTATGCCAAATGGCCCAAGGGCCAAGTTGATTCCAATATGTGGTCAAACCCAAGGGGCTGTGGATGGTGGAGGCTCTTTTGAAGGGGCCCCGTGGTTTTAATATCCTAATTTTGCATTTGGGGGTCACTTTTGGACGGGGCGACTAAAAAAGGAAAAAAGGAACTATAGTTACTTTTATGTTAGTAGCCCCTCCATGGAATGAAATGTTCCTAGGGTTATGGGGGCTCATTTTCCAAGGAAAAGTATATAAGGAGAAGGTGATGGAAGAAAATGCACTTTTTGTCGCATACTTTTAGCCTCCTTCACGTGCAACATTTCCTGTCACGATTCTACAACTTGTGGAGTCAAATCCTATAGGGACCCTAGCTTCAATGGTGAGAGACCCGTCCTTAGCTAGCAGGGAATTCTTTGGTAGTGAGAGATCTACCGTAGTCTGTCATTTTGGAGCCGCTTCCTGGGCTGTACTACAGAGATATTACTACAGGGTTTCAAGGAAGGATTTTGAGGATTCTCAGGGCATTTGAGGAGATAATCAGTGGGCTCCCAAATCAGATTCAGGGCAGCCATTTGGGCAGCACATGGCAACTTGTTAAAGATGCCTCCATCATTTACCGAACCCTCTTCCAAGCGTGGAAACTTGCACCATTATTTGTGGTTTTTTGAGACGGTCGTTTCAGATCTGAAGGTGGAAATATTATTTCCTTTATCTGTCGTTGTTATTTCCAAAGACTCATATTTTTGCTATTATATTTAGAGGGTCACAAACCTCTAAAGTTTTCTAGCTGCCTAGGGCACGATGTAATTTTTCTGGAGGAAATATATTATTCGAAAAAATGTTTTCATAGTGTTTATTATTGTTGTTGCAAGATTTCCTCAATATTTCATGCACTGTGGGGAGATATTTTGTGTGATATCAATTTAATACCATTCACTATCCCAGCTGAACATTTTCAATAAAAATCAGTAGTTTACTTTGCTGAAATTTTCTATATTTTGTGCATTTTTAAGTGGTATCCCACAAGGGATATTTCAGTTGTATTAGAGAATTTATTTATCTAGGATTTTGGGATTGAAAGATGGGGGACAAATACAGTGAGGATATATGGGTAGAGCTTATGAAACAATTTTTCACCAATATGGTAAAGAAGCAGGATACTACTAATCTTTATTTGAGCCAGCTCACTGGGAGATTAACATAAGACAAGTGTTATACTCATGTGGAAATAGGAGAAAATAGCAACAGGGGAAAATATGGTCAAAGAGGTGAGGGTGGACATTCAGGAAAGCGGTCCCCCCATTCTTCTACCAAGCCTCTGGGGTCTCACGAACCTTCTTTCTTGAAGGATCTAGAAGTTTCACAGGTATGGAAACCAGTGGATGTTGTAGATGAGGAGTCTTGTTGGGAAAGGTAAAAGACCTTAAGTGATGGCTTTTGTGACAAAATTCCATTCTAGAAATATTACAAAATGAAGATTGGCAGCAGGCCTAGGAGAGTTTACCAAGCACAAGTACCAGAGATGCAAAGGAGGTTGGGATAGATTTTTGTTCCACATTTTTATGATTCCAAGAAGTGTACTGCATAGTCTTGGGTGCAGAATTCGAAGAAATACTTCAAATTGAATCCTATACATCAGGAAGATGTAATTATGTTTGTAATATTACATCTGGAGGGAGACAGGTATGATTGGTGGCATCATGGGTTGATTACACAGGGACATATATACGTCACGACTTATGCAAAGTTCACAAAGAGGCTAGTGAGTAGATTTGAAAAGAGTGACCCCGACAGGTATTTTATAGATTTGACTCATCTGAGGTAGACTGGTTCCGTGGATTAGTATATTACCGATTTTTTGAGACTATCGGTCATGGTACCTAATGTTACAAATATGAGGTTGATTTCCCTATTCACAACAGGTTTGACAGATACTCTCACTGGATTTGTCAGGGAATTTTAGAATTCTTCATTACATGAGGATATTAGGACAGCTCGTGACATGGATTTATCCATTGTTAAGTTGATGTTTCCACCTCGAATGCTTCCTGAGGGTTTCCCTTCAAGAACTGAGGGTTCACAACTGAAGGTACCTCCACCTAGGAGGGATACAACCTGGATACCATTCGGAGCTAGTGAGGACAGGGAGGAATTGAGGTGAAAGAAACTATGTTTCGATTGTCGCACACCTTGGGTCCCAGGACACAATTGCAAGGGTAGAGGGAGGGCCCAATACATAGAGGTCTTTGAGGAGAGTTATGGTGACGAGGAGCTGGACACATAGCCATTAGAGGATGATGATGATGAGCTAGTAGATAGTACGGGTGTGGAGTAGGATAGTGAGACTTTCCCCCGGGATAATATCGCCACCTTGTCTAGTACCCTAAGGTACAAAGAATTCAAAGTTAGGGGATTTTTACAGGGACAATGAGTGGTCATACTCATTGACAGTGGGGAAACCCACAAGATTATTAATGCCTCATTGTTCGAGAGGTGGGGGTTACAGACAGAGGATTTTGTGGGCTTCAATGTGGTTGTAGGCAATCGAGATTCTATTAGATGCACACGACGGGTTCCCCAATTGAGCATCACGATCGGTAACTTTATAGTTACCAATGATTTCTAGATTGTTGGTATTGGAGAGGCCAACATAGTGCTTGGGGTACAGTGGCTCCATTCCCTTGGTGAGTTTCGAACTAACTTCTAGATAATGGAGCTGAAGTTTAGGTCTGAAGGGAGGAATGTGATCTTGAGGGCCTTATCTTCAGGGGCACCCTGAGTTGTTATGGCCAAGAGGATTGAGAGAATCTATAGGCATGACGAGATGGATTGGGTAGTACACTATTTAGTTTTGACCAAGATATCAAAGGAGGGACAACAACAATACCATTTGTATATATAGGGCCTAATGGACAGACACAGTGTCATGTTTAGTGACATACCTCTAGGCATACCTCCAGATAGGGTATTTGAGCATGTGATTGAGCACGAGGATGCTAGACTAGTGCTTACTTCTCCTTATCGTCACCCCAAACGGTTTAAGGATGAGATCAAGAAGACTATATAGGAGCTCATGGATATCGGGCATATTAGACTGAGTTCCAAACCTTTTTCTTCTTCGGTGGTTTTGGTGAAGAAGAATCATGGGACCCTGTGGATGTGTTTGGACTACTGGGCCTTAAATAAGAAGAAAATAAAGAAAAAGTATCCCGTACCATGAATTGATGATGTTGCTGGAAAAGCTACATGGTGTAATCTATTTTTTGAAAATAGATTTGCATTCGCGATATCATCATATCAAATTAAGGCAGTAGGATGTGCATAAGATGGCGTTCAGATGCCATTATGGTCACTTTGAATTATTTTTGATGCCTTTCGGGTTGTCTAATGCTCCAGTTGTATTCATGTCTTGCATGAATCATTTGTTCAACTGCCACTTGTGGAAGTTTGTATTGGTTTTCTTTGATGATATTTTAGTCTACATCAGGACATGGGAGGACCATATTAGGCACCTGGGTGAGATATTGGGGATATTAGAAGCTAATTCATTATATATGAAATTCTCTAAATGCAAGTTCGGCATGACCAAGCTTCTTTACTTAAGATATGTAATTGGTGGGGGTATAATGAAGGTGGATAGTGGGAAGATACGGGAAATCCTAGATTGGATGCCACCTAGGACATTGACACAATTGAGAGGATTCGTGGAGTTTTGCACATACTACCGGAGGTTTGTGAAGAATTTCTCTTAGTTGGCTACTCCACTGAATGATTTGACCAAGAAGGGGGATTTTACTTGGTCAGACGCAACACAACATGTTTTTGATCACCTCAAGGAGTTAATGAGTTCATGTCTCATCCTCGCATTACCAGACTTCTCCCACCCATTCATTCTAGAGTGTGATGCGTTAGGAGATGGTGTTGGGGTAGTTCTCATGCAGGATAGGAATCCCATCGCCTATGAGATTTAGAAATTGAAACCCATGGAGAGAGGGTATTCTATTTGTGACAAGGAGATGTTGGTCATCATGCAAGCCTCGAAAAAGTTCAGACAGTACCTTGTGTGAAGAAAATTTGTGGGTCATATGGATCACAAAAGTTTGAAATTCATCCTGGGACAAAAAGAGCTCAACGATTGCCAGCAAAGATGGGTGAACAAGGTGTAAACCTATGACTTTGACATAGAGTACAATAGAGGTAAGAATAATATTGTTGTTGATGCTTTATATAGGAGGGCTTACCTCACTACTATGCTTAGTTCTATGTCTCAGATTTCAGTTGATTGGAAGGCTCATATACTTGTTGAGTACTAAAAAACCAGTTTTCCTATGAGATCATGGATGGTATTATACAATATGACCAATACAAAGTAGTGGATGATCTCATTTTCTACAAGGATAGGAGTTTCCTTGTACTAGGATCTAAAATGAAGGATAATATCCTTCGTGAAGTACATGATAGACCACTAGCTAGACATCATGGGTATTTCAAATCATACAGGTTCATCAGGGAAAGATTTACATGGAAGGGAATGAAGGATGATTTCCTTAATCATGTTAGAGAGTGTATGGTTTTCCAACAAACCAAATCCGAGCGTTCTTTCCCAGCAGGATTGCTTTAGCCTCTCCCCATTCCCGAATAGAAATGGGAAAGCATGTCTATGTAATTTATCACTAGGCTTCCCTTGGTGCATGGGCATAGCTACATTTATTTTGTAGTTGATCAATTAACTAAGTATGCTAATTTATTTTCCCTACATAGGGGGCACAAGGCATTGGATGTGGCCCAGATCTTATATACTGGTATTTTTAGGCTACATGGGTTGCCTAAAAAGATTGTCAGCGAGAGGGACAAGATCTTCACAAGCACCTTTTGGAAGAAGATCTTCATACTAGCCTACTAGTGAGCATGGATTAAATGGTTAAATATGGGAAAGTACTGATACCATACCACCTACCAGATGAGCATATGTATGACTCCTTTCCGATCCTTGTATGGGTACGATGCCAAGACATTTGTAGATTTGGTAGTACAAGATAACTGAGCTCCCAAAGCTCGAAATTTGTTACTAGAGAACCAATATAGTCTGAAGGCTCTTAAGGAGAATATTTAGAAGGAACAAAATCAAAAAAAGGTATACGCAGATTATCATAGGACAGAGAGGTCTTTTGAAGCTAGGGATCTAGTGTTCCTACGTTTACATCCAAATAGGCAGTCCTCACTGAAGCAGAAGGGTGCAGAGAAATTGAAACTAGGATTTTAATATGGTCTGTACCAAGTAGTTCATCGAGTAGGGGCAGTGGCATATGAGCTAGTGATACCATAGCACAACAAGATACATAATATATTCCATGTTTCATGCCTTAAGAAGGCATTTAGACCGCATATTATACCATCTACAGAGTTATTACCACTAGATGAAAAAGGGAAATTGGTGTTGTAAGTAGAATCCATTATTGAAATGAGATAGAGGGGGATCATGAGAAGAGTAATCACTGAGTATTTGGTGTGATGGAAGCGACTGCCACTTGAGGATGCTACTTGGGAGGGGGGGTAGATTTTATAGAATCCAAATTTGCACTTGCTCGAGGACAAGCAATATTTTGGAAGGGAGGACTGTAATGTCCCCTTTTTCCTATGCTAAATGGACAAAGGGCTAACTAAAATCCAAAACATGGTCATACCCAGGGGGCTGTGGACACTGTAAGCTTTTTTGAAGGGACCCCATGGTTTTAATATCCTAGTATTGCATTTGGGGGTCACTTTTGGACAGGGTGACTCAAAAAGGAAAAAAAGTAACTATAGTTACTGTTATGTTAGTGGTCCCTCCATGGAATGAAATGTGCCTAGGGTTACGGGGGATCATTTGCCAAGGAAAGTATATAAGGAGAAGGGGAAGGAAGAAAAGACACTTTTTGTCGCATACTTTTAGCCTCCTTCATGTGCAACTGTTGTTGTCGCGCATCTATAGCTTGTGGAGTCAAATCCCACAAGGACCCTAGCTTTGGTCGTGAGAGACCCATCCCTAGCTAGTAGGGAATTCCTCGGTAGTGAGAGATTTACCATTGTTGGTCATTTTGGAGCCACTTACTGGGCCTTACTGTTAGATTATATGTACTAGAGGGTTCAGAGGAAGGGTTTTGAGATTTCTCTAGGCATTTAATGCTTGCACCTATCTAATTCAGTGGGCTCCCAAATCACAAGCGTGGTAGCCTACCAAAAAAAAATCTTAACAGCTTGATGAAGTTACCTCCATCATTTACCTACCCCTCTTATAAGTGTGATGACATGAATCAGCTCATCCTATTTATAGATTTGTTAGCAGATGGTTATCTTTTATAAAATCGTAACATTTTAATGAAATTATTTCCTTAATAGAAGTGTTAGATCCACTGTTATTCTCTTCAACATTACCCATTATGATGTTATGATATGTTAGAGGGACATGGTACAAGATGAAGTTTTCCAATAATTTTGTGCTACACTGTAATGTGTTTATTGGATCTATTAATTGTTGATTCTAAGATGTAATGTGTTTCATAGTTTATTTTATTACTATGTGCCATCTTTACTCAAGTTTTTATGTTTTGATGGGTAATTTTTTTGTGTTTTGGTTATCAATTGTTTTTGGATTGTTTGTTCTCAACTGGACATTTTCCATAAAACTCAGCAGTTTACTTGGCTGCAATTGTTCTCTATATTCTGTGCACTCGATCTAAGTGGTATCCCACAAGGGATATTTCATGGTTTCATTTTCAGAAATGTAAACTCTATATGTTCTAGCATATAAATATTAGGCTGACAGTACTTTTATGGACTCCTTTAACTCTTGATTTTATGTTAAGGGTTACCTGACATTCTTATGGTCAGATTTCTCACTTACTAACATCACATGTATTGATTGTATGTGTCTGATATAATCTTAATCATAAATTTAAGTAAGTCCTTAAAGGTACATTAGTCTATGTTTAAAAATACATTGAGTTAAAATAAACCAATTCAAGATAAATCCTTTTTACTACTCAAAGTCCTACCATTAATGCATCCTGATTAAGTCTACCAAACATTAGTGGATGATTTCTCTCAGGATCATTTCTTTTCCATGCCTAAAATGAACATGATGTTCTCCTGCCTATTTTGTACAATGACCCAACATTGGACATTATGGGCTTCACATTTACAATGTGGGTGTCAAGCGTACTCAAATAGATAATTCTATCTGAACTCAGGCATTGTCCCATGTTATTTGTTAGAATTTAAATACCATTGTTTCTGGATTGTAGACAATGTTTTGCGAAACACGGGTCGAAAACTTTCTAGATTTGGACACGATGCCATCAATAGAATCGTCAATGAAAACGGTCACATTTCTTATAGAATGTCACTAGATTACTGAGTACCTACAATACTCATTAGACAAGGGCATGGGAAAGCAGACTATGATTTCTCCGCATTGGAGCAATATAGCTTTCACAAGTGTTTCTAGGCCATGGAATTCATGTCATGCAAGAAATTTCCTCTACTGAGCAATCATAGCTGTTCACAAGTGTCCTACATGTAGTGCAATTCAGACTAAAAAATTCTTCGTAGACGATATAGCTTTCATACAAGCGTTATGTAGTGCAACATCGATCCGAATGCTACCCTGATCTTACTCCGGGATCCTATATTATTAGGTTGGGCAGTAGCGGGCAGTAGCATTCCTCACCAGCATTTATCAACATTGTTTTTAAATGGTGTTATTGGCGAAGCTAGATACATTCGCATCTCCAGAACTCTACCTAATGTTTTCCACATAGTACTTCGATGACTGTTTATCGGGGAAATTTCAAAACCAACCTGGAAGCTGATTGATATCCATGCAAGAGAACGTGATTCATATCCATGTAAGCAGATCCAAAAATTACATAGGCCATAATCTAAACGACGGTTTACAGACTTATAAGGAACATATGTCTATTCAATGTTGATTTTAGTTTTAATCAATGTGCTCGTATAAATTGGGAACATTAGTTTCCTTCGGAAAGTAGTTCTAGATGAATGACACCTATGTATCGCACCTAAGTGTGGTCTAGAGGATATGTACAATGGGTTTCTTCGTAGTTAATGATGCTTATGGGATTTGAATCTTCATGAAAATGGACAATCTTTCTCGTAGATAGACTCTAGCATACTGAACTCCACTCATGTAAGTGTTCATCTTGCCTTGATTAAAGTGGAGCCACATTTGACCCTAATCTATGAATTGATGACCATAATATTGTCACGGTGGTATGAAGATATGGGAAAACCTAAAGTAAAGTCCATTTACAATGGTGTCTCATTTCCATTCAAGAATAGCATGTGGATAAATAGAAGACTCAATAGGATAGTCGTGCTCAGACCTCATGCCTTCTACTACTCTTGATTAAATGATCCAAAAATCCATGCTATTATATCATGCCTCAAGCCCATGCCTAAACGTAATACCTATACTTCATCAGTCTATGTACATCAATTCCTTCATCAGGCTTCAATTGGCTTGACCATAAAGTCATATAGGAACTCATGAAAATGAATACCTCTTAGATGACATCCCTCCATCATAAAGACATCATACACTAGCAATTGTACATGAAATGTATGCTTATGGAAGCACTGAAGGGGATTTATTGAGAACATGTTCAACATTCATTATCTTAGAGACCTAACTATGGGAGAGGATAGAGAGACAATGATCCATAGTCTTCCAGAGAAGACTACCCTAAGAGGAAAGTGGCTTTGTGGATAAATGGGGAAGTGTATCACTCGAACTAGTGATGTGACATATTAAACGACATGTAGTTCAACACAGGAGAAAATCTCAAGTTCTGTACAAATGATGAGGCAACTATTTCATGAGATATATCATAATCCTAAGGACTGCTGTAAAAGTACTAACTTGAAGAAAACAATTGCTCTGACGCAATCCACTACACTACTCGACATATGAACTTTTTAGTGACCAATGGTTAATACTTGACTAAGTTGAGAGCAATTACAATCTAGGAAGGTAATGCAAACCTCACATCATTACACTAACTTGAGCACATCCAAAAGATGGATCATAAGAGAGTCAATTAATCTATCTTTGTAACATACTTTGTGATTTTTTTGACCATTTACCTTATTCACCACATATCATGATATGACACTTTTAGGCTTGGTTATGACCCCTTTTCTAGCATGTTATCCATACATCTCAAGAATATACACTCTGTGCTACATGATCATGTTTTCTACCATCATCATAATCATCCATTATACTGTAATCTACTCTCTCTCTCTGCTCTCTCATCTCTCTTGCTAGCATCTCTCTACTCTCTCATCTAGTGCTCTCTCTACCTTAGGCTCAATCAACACAAAGGTTGGCATGAATCATGAAGATATGCTAGAAGTTAGAATTTTCAATGTGAATTTTGTATACCATAGAACACATGACTCGGTGCTATTAGCTGATGATGCACTCTTCCCAACGGTTCATTCTTGACAACTGAGGAGGCACAAATAAACGGTCCTTTCATTGCATATATGTACACTCAGTTTGAGGGGCTATATTGTAACCCATCATTACTAATTGCATCCCATTTGACCTCATCTGAAACATGACTTCATTATATTGATTGTGAAGGCACTTTTGCATTACATGTTACGAATGTTGACCATAGAGATTTGATTAGCCCCTACAAGAAAGATAGATCCTATGATTTAATATCTGATTGATGATGGTTATCATACACACATGTGAAGTCACTTGTCTTTTGATCCATGGTTGTACATACAAAGATAAATTTTATGACTAGAATCCATTGTACACAATATGGATGTATGGCATTGTTCCTTTGTACAAGTCCCATAATGTCTCTTGTGGGCACCCAGAACTTTCGTGCAATATGTTGGCTGATATTATTTCATATATTGTACTTTCTCCATCGTTAATTTAGGTCATAGGTAGACAGTGCCTTGTAGGCATAGTGTTGGATATATATAAAGACCATGATTAATGAGTTCTAGTCATGGGATACATTTTGTATTTCAGTGGAGCTTCACTTTGATAACACTGACCACGATTGTCATTATACACGGTAAAAATTTAGATAGAGTCAATATATGGAACCAACATAGTGATTCATCATCAAGGAAAAATTTATGACCACTACGAAATATGATAGTCTGCGATGCAGTCATTCATGAGTCGAAAAAAACAATTGCATAGTTGATTCTAAAAATACATCTTCATAATAAAAGGATTGATTCATCTACTATGAAATCCTGGAGAGATGTAGTCTATATACTTATCGGACAAGAAAAGTTGTATTAGTAAATTGAAACTTGAAAAAGGTTTGCATAAGCCATGGTTGCTACAAAAACATATGGCATTTAAAAGCCATATATAGCGACAAAATTTCATCATACTGGTCAATCCAACTCTTAGGTCACAGGACATCCCAAGTATGTATGGTGACACTCACATTTAGGTGACGCCATGTCATCCCATAGCAAAACTAGTACAGAGTACGGTAACTATACAACATTATGAACAAATTTTTCAGAAAAGGATTAAAATTATAATACGTTAATTAAATCTCAATTAGCATTAATTGCTAGATGTTTGAACTGATGGGGAAAGACAATAGCTCAATTATTTTATTTCCTGAGACCATGGAAATTTCAAGAGATCATCATTAATTTATTTCCTATACTAGTCTACAGTTTATTTTACTCCTTACACAATTAGATTTTACTTATTTGAATTATTTTAGTCCCTACTTAAATGCTCACCATATCCAATGGTCCTTCCTTACAGCTCATAATAATTTAATCCAAGTTTAGCAAATTACACCATAAATTTCCTAACTCCGCTACTTACATTTCAACCCACTTATATCTTATTTAAATTAATGTGCGTATGATATCATCGAAAGGTTAAGTTATACACCTTAATTTCTCATCAAGGATCAGGTGTGTTAGTATCCAAATTGATTCTCCCATTGGAAGCCGAGAAGCATCATAGATTTAACAAGATACTTAGAGATAGACAAGTCATGGTATGACATCATTTTGTAGCCGGGGAGGGGATTCATTCTGACTCTTTATCGCTCAGGCGTTGGAGAAATGGATAACACCTTCATTAAGGATTTGAATCTATCTCTCACTACTTTAGGCCGTGCCTTTCAACCAGGGTGAGAGGACCCATTCTATAACCTCTGTCGGTGAAGGAGAATGAAGAGATCCTTCTTTGCACAAATTTGAAAGGGGAACCTTGACAGAAACTATGATCAATACACCACAATTTAACTCTCACGAGTTGTCACTTCTAAAGAATGGTGATATTTTCTAAACAAGCTTAAGGTCACTAAAGACATTATGGAATCCATATTGGTTCTACATATTTTGGCAATACGATTTATTCATTTGTTGACATATATGGTAAATAGGGGTAGTTTAGGTGGGTTTCTTTTTTTTGAATAATTTTGGTGGGAGATTAAGCAGGATAAACTTGATTTTTCCAGATCTTTGAGAGACTTCACAACAATTGGAAAGCTAAATGATAGAATGCTTCATAACACATAAAATATTCCTTCAACTAGAAGGTGTGCATCAATGGAGGCTCACATTTGCACGGGTTCACACAATCTCCAAGAATTTAACATGAAGGATAGAGCTATTAAACATTGAAGACCCCTGGTTCCTCATGCCTAAGATACACTCAAAGGCTTACAAACAATCTTTATGCAAAAATGACAGGGAAGTCATTTTAAATTGTTTATCTCATTACAAGATGAAGGCTCTTCTCGTAATGAAATTGTAAATTCCACTAAACTATCACAGGGACGAGATCCTGTGATTTGGAGGGACTTTAACACAAGATTGCAATAAGAACAAGAAAAAATAATTGCAGACTTTTTGAAATAAAGCAGACATAGATTGGCCCAAGATTAACATAGATTAATTTGAAGTTGATTAGCTTCATAAACAGGGGAAAGTTTATTTGAATGGTCTCAGGTCTTGTCAATGGCTATACACTTGCAACCAACTTGACGTGATTGAAATCTAAAACACAAGAAATTAATAGGTATCTCAAATGGTCTCTCAGGAAGATGAGATTTATCTAATTTTCTCTTAAAAATTCAACCCCCAACCCTTTGCAAGAGTATTCTAATTGCATTTATACATTTCACTCACTCACTCATCCAAAATTTCCCCCCCAGAAAACAATAATATTCGAGGAACATTTTCTTGTTACCAATTTGTATCAGAAAGTAACTTTCGAAAAATTTACATCCATAGCTACTAGGTGGATAAATCATGAACTAATCACATTTCACAGACACTCGACTAATGACTGGGATGTGATGCCAAAAAATTTTGACAGTCCTTCTGATCATTCTTATTCTTTCATGTGAAAAATGTCTGTTTTAGTAATTTTCCGGAGGCTCTATATAGCTAGATCTGACAGACAATCCTTTTCATCCTCAAGGAAACACCTTTTTCATCTTTTACACCTGCAACCTCCATCATTTCATCTTTTTCCTATTCTTTTGTTTGCAACTCTGCTTCACATCCAACTTCTCTAGTAATTTACATTTTTGCAAGTGCCTGAGTAATTCCAACTTTAAAATATCAATGTTTACAATCCTTGGACTCACAAATTAAGCTCTAAATCCATTTGATTACACTTTGTAAAAAGAAACGACAAGGAATTTCATCAAAAATGATGAAAAAACAATGCATATTCACATCTCCAGGAGTCTTGGAGTAAAAATGGTGGTAAAATTAGATGTAATGCACAACAACTGTTGATTCTACCCTTTCTCAACTTTAGTTTAGATTTGTCCACATGTTTCCTTAGCATAATTGCAAAGGTGAAGTATAGAGGTAAGTTTCCAAATAGTCACGGGCCTTCTATGTGCCCTGAGCCCAAGAAAAACACCTTTTGGCCTTTGAAAATTCTTAGTATATAAAAGGACCCCGTGGAAGCCTACATGTGTCTCACTGGCGCACTTATGATATGGTGCCCAAAAGTGAAGATCCTAAACAAGCGTGGGCTCACCACGTGTCTTAGTCTGGCAGAGTTGTTCGAAAATTTTAAGGACTAACGGAAGGCACCATGTGTCTAGGGTCCAAGACAGTTTTTCTTTAGCCATTGAAAAGTCCAAGAAAAGGGAAGAGTGAGTGGAAGCCTCCAAGTTTCCTCCTGGCGCTTCTTTCAAAAATAAAACCTCAGGGACCAGGTCCCCAAATAGGCACAGTCCCTCCATGTGTCCCAAGCCTTTCAGAAAGTTGCTTTGAAAAGTTTAATTATACAAAGTGAAGCCGGTGGAAGCTTCCACTTGTCTCGTTGGCACAATTTTGAGATGATGCCCGAAAGTGGAGACCCTAAAAAAGTGTGGGATCACCACGTGTCTCCTTGGCACAAATACTAAGGTAGGTACCCTAGAAGCGGATCCTCAAATGAGCATGTCAGCCCTCCATGTGTCCATGATGCTACCAAAACTATATCAGTCTGTATGAAAAATGTGTCCAAGTCTAGCCAAGGGTAGCAAAAACCTCCATGTGTCCCCCTAGCGCAACTCCAAAGGACAAAACCAAAAGGTGAATTTTCAAATCAGCATCGTAGGATATCCATGTGGACAAGATTTGAGTCTGAATCGAGCCTTAGAGTGTTTTAAAGTTCATCTTCTAAGCTGCATCTAACCCAAAAGAGGCCACGTTTCCACTAGATGCTAAGATGTAAATTTGATGGGGAAAAACACAACTGTCAAACCTATAAAATGTCAGGAAAATCACCATTTGAGCGACCAAAAATAAATCTTTCTTCAAGGACATAGAATTTGGAAATGATATAAGGCCCAAATACAATCCACTGAGCTATATATAATCATGGTTTCACAGAACATTTGGGTCAAAAATGATAGGGAAAACAAAATGTGATTCATGCGAAAATTCGAAGGAAAATAGAAAATACCTGAGTTTTATGCCCAAGTTACAGAATATTTCATATGGACAGAGGAACTAAAAACAAATTCTGGACTTTTAAATGATCCTTGACCAAGGAAGGGACTAATCATGGCAACCAAATGGAGGACAAAGGCTTCAAGCATCAATACGGGGAGATAGAAAACACGACAGAGGCCACAAAATGAGGATTTTCAATGAAAAATGGGGCGAGACTAATGACCAGGACAAACCAGAATAGAAAAACACAAAATCAGAAATAAACCAAAATACTATACATTATACAATGCTGCATGCCTCAATTCTAAGATATCAATCAAGGAAATGTTTCAAATGCCTGCCATTAAGATGCAATTCAAGCAACTCCCCATCTAGGTCTTTTAAGAAGAAGGTATGTTCAACAATTAAAATGTCAATTGAATAAGGGCCCATCCACAATGTATCAAAATTTCCATGTTTGCCCTTATCCTCATTCCTACTATCCCATAATAGCACAAGATCTCCCACACTGAAAGCTCTTGGAGTCACCTTCTTATTGAACAACTTCAATTTCTCTTTGAACCTTACATGCCTCTGATGGAATGCCCTTCTTTATTCATCTAAATCAATAATATGATTGATACCAACATCATAGGGACTAACCTCTTGATCTTCTAGTTGTTGAATAATTGGAAATGAAGATAATTGCATATGTAGGGGCAACAGGGCTTGAGTTCCATACACTAACATAAATGGGATTTTTCCAGTAGCTCATTTAATAGTGATTCGATCAGCCTAAACAAAAAAATTCAACTGCTCACCCCACTTCCTTTTGTTCAACACCAAAGTTATTCTAATTATCTTCAACAAAAAAATTTTGCCAGACTCTGCTTGTCCATTTCCTTTGGGATTATAATTGGAAGCATATGTCAAACTGATCACATACTCATGACACATAGCCACCAAAGGTTTAACTCAAAATCTCATGGCATTACCAGCAACTATTTTAGTAGGTACCCCAAATCTGTAAATGATATAATTCAGGATAAAATCCTTTACAATTTTGTGAGTTTCCTTCTTGGTAGGGATTGGCTCCACCCACTTAGTGAAGTAATATGTGGCCACTAATACCCACTTATGGCCTGCACTTGAAGGATCAAAAATATCCCCAATGGAATCCATTCCCCATTTCATAAATGGGGCTTCAACTGATACTGGCCACAAAGGAAGGGATCTTTAAGCTTTTAGTCTTCCAAAAAACTGTTGGCAAATTTCACATTTTCTTACCAACAGAGTTGTATCTTTGAAAAGAGTTAGCCACCAGTAACCAGCCCTTAAGATTTTATGTTTTATGACTCTTCCAGCAAAATGTCCGCCAAAAAATCCTCCATGGAGATCAGCAATTATTTTAGAGGCTTCATCTTCAGTAATGCATCTTAAGATAACTCCCTTAGGGTTCTTCCAAGATAGCCCAAAATCAGTAATGACATATTTTTGGGAAGGTAACTTAAGTGCTCTTTTATGATTCTTGCTTAAATTTTCAAGGCAGTGTAGATGTTTGAGATAAAAAAACTATGTCCTTATACCATTCAAAACCTATCAGTTTTTCAAGGAAATTCAACCTTTCTTCTTTAACTTCACTTACCTAAATCGTCTGTAGATTGATCTCCGCCATAAGTTTTAGCAAGCCCAAAACTCTGACCAATTTTGTTGTTTGAACATCCATATCATACTCTTGCAATTTTTTTACCAAAGCAAATGCTTGCTTCTCCATGATAGTATACTTTACCTTAGCTCCTTGTAATGCCTTACTGTAAAAGGAAATTGGTCTATCAGCTCCCTCGTCATCCTTCTACAACAACACATATGCAATAGTACTTTCTAAAGAAATAGAAAACATTTTGAAAGCCTTTTTATAATCTGGAGTTTCTCAAACAAGGGTATTTTTAATGCTTATTTTATCCCAGCAAAATATTGAATAGCTTCTTCTTCCCATTTGATACTTTGGTCTTTCTTTAACATGCTAGAGATTGGGATAGTTAGTTTAGCAAAGTTCTAGATAAATATCCTAATACACTTAATCTGCCCAAAAAAGGATTGAATTCCCTTCTTGGTTCTTGGAATAGGGACTTTGTTGATGGCTTCTATCCTCTCAGGATGAATCATGACGCCTTCCTTTGATACAATGTGTCCAAGAAAATTTTCTTTTTAAACTCCAAAATGACACTTCTTGGGATATAGTGAAATAACATACTCCCTACATCTTAACAAAAAAATTTCTAAGTGTTGCAAGTAGTAACTCTTTTTTATGAAGAAAATAGTCACATCATCTTGATATACAACAATGAAATCATTAATATAGCCAGAGAAAGCTACATCCATTGCTCTTTGAAAATTGGCTCCAACATTCATTAGACCAAAAGGAATTTTGACATATACATATGTTCCCGAAGGAGTTGTAAAGGCAGTCTTGATTCACTCTAATTCCTTCAAAAATACCTATTTATATCCAGAAAAACCATCCAAGGTGGATAACAATTCCGAACTAGTTCTTGGTGCTCAAATTAGTCTCGTCAAGTGTGGCCTTGAAATTTTTCAGTTTACGGGCTTTGTCGTGTTTTCTATATCCCCGTATTGATTCATGAAAAATATGTCCTCCATTTGGTTTCCATTATTAGTCTGTTCCTTGGTTGAGGATCACTTAAATATCCATAATTCATTTTTCGTTCCTCTGTCTGTGTGAAAGAGTCTGTAACTTGGGCATAAATTAGGCTTTTCCTTTCCTTCCATTTTCCACAATCACATTTTTTTGTCCCTGTCATTTTTGTCCTGAATATTTGTCAAACCGTGATTGGATGCAACTCGGTGGATTGTATTTGGGCCTTATAAAATTTCCAAATTCTATGTCCTTGAAGAAAGATTTATTTCGGAGCTCAAATGGTGATTTTCCTAAATCTAAGGTTTGACCATTGTGTTTTTCCCCGTCAAATTTACATCTTAACATTAGTGGAAATGTGGCCCTTTTTGGTTGGATGTAGCTCAGCGGGGAACTTTAAAAACTCTAAGGCTCACTTCAGACTCAAATCTTGTCCACATGGAGGAATGACGCTCATTTGAAAATTCACCTTTTGGTTTGGTCTTGGAGTTGCACCAGGGGGACACATGGAGGTTTTTTCTTCCTTTCCTTAACTTAGACACATTGTTGATGAGCCTTCGTTACAGTTATTGGCATCAACATTTTCTTCACATGGATGGGCTGACAATAAATGCATGTGAGGACTTCCGCTTCAGAGTCCCTCCTTAATAATTCTCATAGGGGAGACACGTGGAGTTTCCTTCTTATCCATGCTTGTCATTGTGTACTTGTCCAATAATTTTCAATGTAATTTTGACATTCATGAAACATTTCGTCCTTCAAACAAATCAAATTGGGGACAATGGTCCACTCAGGTTTTTTTTTCTTGAAGCGCCATATTCACAATTGGAGGCTTCAAACACAAATTATATTCCCTATTCTCTTCCACTTCTTCTATCGGCCAAATAAAAATGTCTTGGACCCTTGACATCATGGTAGTTCCTTCCACTGTAACTTTTTCCACTCTCTGTTTAAACTTAACTCTGCTCGGACTGTTTATTTTTTTTGATCCCATACCTACTGGTAGTCTGGGGTCTCAATACTTCTGGTGACCAATGTCAATAATGCGTTATTGTGCCATCTTTTTAGGCTTATCTTACGCACACTTTTTACAATAATAGTTATTCCAAGGCCAATCTAAATAATTTCAAAAAATCGTTAACTTCATCACAGAGCTCAACGTATGATAGGCACATGGTGCAAGTTTGGTCAAACTTGCATCTATGCTTCTCCTTTGCAGTTGTGCCAAGGAATCTTGTCCCCATCACTCACTCTAGTTCACAATTATGGCATTGGCCTCATATACAACTCAACAGTTAATCCTTGTATTGTGTATATCCTCCACCAATTTTTGCTCTAATTGGACTGCTCGTAACATGTGAATACACAATCCCACATTAATTCACTACACATTTTTTGATTAAATCCCTTTGTCTTAGTATCTAACCATACACAGTACACATTTGATGGATTTAGAACTTTATTTTTGAAGTCCATGGAGTTCATAAGGTTGATATTTTAATAGTTGGATTTGACCTCCCCCACTCTTGCAAAAATGGTCATTAACATAAGAGATGGATGCAGGGTAGACATTGTCCAGAGGATATGAGAGGGAACACTTTGTTTTATACTGATGTAAAGTGGTTTTCACCTTTAGATCCCTAACTCCTTGCCTCCACTATAAGGTAAAGCATTAGTTGTCACTTATGCAGCTGTGTAGATTCCTCTTCTAAAATGATTAAAAATCATGATTCCCCTCATCATGACAGAATCAGAATGATTAGAGGGACTCGCCATCATTTCTGTGGCACTGACTTTCTATTTGATCATTAGGACGAGGGCCCAAGGTATGTGATCAATTGACATATTAGGTCCACCTCGTCAACATGTTCATATACTTGAATCTAGGATTAAATGTCCACTTTCTCAAGAAACTTGTAAGACAAGTTAATAGGTCCCTTCAAATATTATTTCTTATTTAGGGGGAAACCTTGAGTTCAATTGTACAACTCCATTTTATGCAATGAGAATTCTCCCTCAATTAGGCCTTATAGTCTTGTAAGTCTCCTAAGAGATTTTTTTTTTTATTCATCTTCTTGAGAGACTGAGCCTAGATAACTTGTTATTTTAAACTTTCTGTGGGATTTAGATAACCTTTATCAAGTTAAAAAACATATGTATAACATCAATGAAGAGCACTGAGATTACTATAGAAGCTATCCCACTTCTCATGACCCTAGGAAATATCCAAATTAATTCGGGTCTAATCCTCTAGCAATTATGTGTCTACCTTTGGTACAGAATGTCTGCAACATAGTTACTTGCAGTGCATACCTATTACAATCCTACATTCAAATATTTGATGAAATCACAGAGGATCTTTAACACCTTATAGATAGCTTCATATGGGATTTTGAAGGTTTGAATATATCAATAAGAGGATTCGTCCTGCATGAAACAAACTAATTTAAAATCAATCTACCGTCATTTGCATTGATAAAGTCATTGTCTAGTAAGTCTTCAGGATCCACCACTTCAGTCGTGATGTGAATGCACAGGTAAGACTTTGGTGTTTAATTGAGTCTTTCATTTTGAGCTCTTCATGTTAGAGTATCAGAGGTTATCTTGAAATACCAATGCTTTTTTTTATGGATGGGGTTCAAATGGGATGAATTCACCTAGTATGGCTGGTGAGCAAGAACGTAATAATAGTTATGAAGACTTTTTGTTGTTGAGTTGTTCATAGCTGAGAAGTCCCTTCAACAGAGTTTAAATATACTTAACATGATCCTACCTCTATCTCCAACCAAAATTATGTCAATAGTAAGGATTATAATCCACCCTAAAATACCACATGAATTTGCCCTATTTAATCATTCGGTCAGGAAAAAAATCTACTTACAATACAATATGCAGAACAATTAGGAAGAAAAACATGTCTTCAATCAACACTCAAATGTTGTACTGAAAGCACTCCAACAAATCCATTAGACTAGTGAGAATATTTCTTACACACTAATAAATTCCATGGATTGATCTGACCACATTTCCCCATAGTTTCAAATGAATCTTCATAAAATTTATGTAAAATAATGATGGCTCGAACTACTTCATCAAACAAAACTTACACTAAGGTTTCTCTCACAAAATTAGCTCGAACAGGCGCGACTTAAAGTTTGGGTTTGAGTTGGCAGGTCAAATCCTCTTAAAGGTAGCTAATCCAAATGTTTACACACTCATAGTTTAGGTGGACAACAGGGCCAGTTATATCTGCCTCCTTGATAACTTTTACAATTATATTTACTCACTTTCATAGCACTTATTCACCTCATACCCTTACAATTTGAGCAATTCTCCCTAATTTCATGACATATAGACCTTGAATGACTATTATAATTGTATGCAACTAGTCCATCCTAGTGATGCTCATGTTGATTTTTTTCTAGTTCATACCAATTTGGCATGTCAACAACACTCATGGCACCATTTCCGGGGACTGATTTGCATTACTGGGTGTGATCCCCGGTTAAAACAACCCACTTGAGATCCATGAACAACCTAGGTTTAGTTAGAAAATTATGGAATATTTTTTTATTATTATTAGGAGTTAGGGGTAACAACCATAGCCTCAAGGACAGTTAAATTCAACAGATAACTTTTCCCATTATAATATTTACTAATTCCACATTAAAAAAGCAACAAGAGTAATATGTCCACACCTAGCTCAAATCTCCCTAGGGATTAGTTTAATTACTTATTACATTGACATTTTAGCTAAATAGTTCCTGATTAAAATTTTTAGGGTTAAGGGACCCAAAACAATTAAATAGCCAAGGTATTTAATTCCACAAGATCAAGACAAGAGAAGGGTTTAATTACAGTGAGGAAAAGAATACATATTTAAAATCAAGAGAGTAAGGTCTCACTTACCGAATCCCAGAACTTGATTGAGAGAGTCTACAACTAGGTTGCAAGGAAAAAACTTCCACTAATGGATTCCAGAACAACTCAAATTAGTAAGAACAAACTTCCCTTTAATATCCATTATTAGAGGTCACAAGGTCCAAATTTTAGGGTTAGAAGTTTATGTTAGGTTTAGGGAGAAATTCACCCCCATACCCAATCTCTAACAAGATTAGAGTTTCAACTTTATTTTTCTCACACTTAACGCATCCAAAATTTCCCTAAATCATTCCCATTGGATATGAAATTTTCTCACCTTTTTGTTGATATAAATAAGTCCTCTTAACTCCTTCTGGAACTCAAGATATGAGCAAGTGGACTTTAGAGGTCAAATTTTCCCCAAGGGGGGCACATGTCAAGCAGGAGTAAAAAACCCGTTTAGTGGGTGGGCGGGTCGCAGGGTGGCATAAGGAAATTTTCTTTGCATGGGAGAAATTTCCCAATTGCGCTTGTGCCTCCATAGGTCCTCCAGGGACACGTAGCGGCCTCAGATACATCGTCAAGGAAAAGGGGAAAGGCAGAGCGACGAAAGAGTTTGGGGCATTTCGCCGAAAGAAGAGGAGAAACAAAAGAACACTCCCACACCCATGGGTCCACTTGGGGACACATGGCACTTCATTGTTTTCCATGGGGAGAAGAGAGAATGAGGGGCGCGAAGCGGTGGGGTGATGCAGAGAGTTTTTCCAAAAGGGATAAATGGGAGAAAGACGCGCGTAGGTCCGTGGGCCCGAGGAAGGGTTGCACCAAGGTGAGGGTGGGAGTGTAGGGCCACGGAGTGTTCTATGGAATTTTTCCAAAGGAAAAAAATTCTAAGGTGATGAAGTTCTCCTTCCTCCGCTATCACCCCAAGGTGCCACATGGCACCCTCTGGTTGGCTACGGGCCGATGGGGAAAAAAAAGAAATTTTTCCAAATTTCTCAAAAAGGCTAAGGGCAAAAGATAATGCCGTGCCTCCGCTGTTGCCTCGTGAGGACACATGGCAGCCTTTGATTGGCTGCAGGCCGTCGGAGGAAAAATTGAAAATTTTACCGAGCCAAATTTTTAAAAATTTTCCTAAGGATTTTTAAAAGGGAAAATTTCAGGTTGTTGGCCGACCAGGGAAAATTTTCCCAAATTTTCCCACCATGGCCCAAAAACTTCAAAGTGTCATAAATTTTTCTAGGAAGCTCGGTTTTGGGAAAAATAGGACTTTTTGGAAAGCTTTCATTTCCCTCTTTGTACATGAAACATAAATTTTAGATTTTGATAAGTTTTAAAGGGTAAATTTTGCAAAAATGATCTACAGGGTTTTAAGAAGCCAACTGGTAATTTCTAACTTCTCAATTTTATTATATTGGATCTCCTCCATCACTCAACATGCCAAACAAACATGGAGAATTGATCTAGGGAAGTTTTAAAGTAGTTTAGGAAGGCCATTTTTTTGTTTAATTGATTTTAATTGAATCTGTCCAACAAATGAGAACAAATGATTGAGGAGGAGATTAAGCTCAATTCTGAGATGGTTCAAGTTATTCTCTTAAATATTCTTTTTCAATTGAGTTCATTGCTAATATATCATGTGGAATTTTAAGGTTTCTGTTAGTGCAAAATCACAGCACCCCTGGATGCAGATCAGATTTCTAGGTTGATCACTTTGGCATCCAGTGTGATTGCATAACATTGAATCCTTTCCCTAAGTGTGGGACTTGAAAAATTGAGAAAGGATTCTCTAGAGAAGGCTGGTTCCTATTCCTCTGTTCAGATGCACACGAAATATGCAGAGGGTTTTATCAAAACCTAATCTAATCTGCCAAGGAGACAAGGTAAGAAAATGCATAAAATAAATCTAAGCTAATAGAGGTGATGCACCGAGGAACGAAGAACATCTATTTTGCCAGTAAACAAAGACCATTTGAATGTAATATAATATCATGCACAGATGGCAAAACCTGCAGTGAAAGACCAGGAGGATGCAAAAATAAACACAGAGAGGGTTGAGAATCATCCACAGACATGCATTACTTGCTCCAAAGATTGATACAATACATTGCAGAATGCCTTGAGGCAGAGTAGTATTATAGTTTCAAATGAGAGGTTCAAACTCCACAAATTCTCTTGATAGGAGAAGAAGGGAGAGAGAAAAATAAAAAATGTTCAACCTTTTAAAAGAAGCTCCTCTTTACAATATATAGAAAGAATGAGAGAGGGAAGAGAGAGAGGAAATCGAAATCTACCCCAACCATCTCCAAGTTGCATTCAATTCATCTCATCATGGTAGAAGCGGCGGATCCTTGCAAAACGGCGGGATGTCTAACAGAAGCGGTGAACTGTCTGCTGCATTAAAGTTGTTTGTTGCAGCATTAATTCTGCCTGTTATTTCACGCCAAGAGATGTTTCTTGGTTTTCTCTCTCAAAAATGAACCAAAATACAAGATTGACCGCCGGAATCGTGTAGAGAATTTTACCAGCTTTCCATTAATATAAAGAACGTGTAAATCAGAGCTCTGGATAGAAAGTTATGGCGATCTGAAGATTTAGTGCACAAAACAGGCGTGAACATGATTTTGAAATCTTTTCCCACGCTCTCGCCATCTGGACGACACGTGGCACGATGCTGACTGGATGAGCAATTTTCTCTCCTCCACCTTTCCACGGGCTTTCTTTTGAAATTTCCTTGTGGGCCCTAGCCAGGGACACGTGGCACTATCCCATTGGTTCGGGATGACCCTTCAAAACTCGCCCTTTGACCTTTTGACCTTTTCCCTTGTGACACGTGTCATGATTTGATTAGTTTGCAGGCCTGCCGGATCTTTTGTGCCCTTTGTGTCTTTTTGTCCCGGATGTCCTAGTGCTGTTTGGGACAGAAACCTCTAATCCGCCTGAAATGCGCTTCCTTGTCCCTTATCTGGTCGATGACACGTGGCGTGCATCTGATTGGCTCTGGGCTTTTTTGGCTATCTGCGTCTGCCACGTCCCTGCGGCCCAGATCTCCCGAAATTCCTACGAAAAAAATCTTCCGATTCGGCCATTTCGCATACTTTTGAACCAGATGTCCCAAAGAAGTTAGTGCGAAACCTCTCCTTTTCGGGCGAACCGGCCGATTCGTGTCCTCGCGTCCCTTATGTCCCATTTTCTGCTTGGGAACTAATTCTTCTCGGTTTCGCCCGATCCGACCTAGTTCGCATAATTTTGCGTACCCAGATTTCCCCGAACTATCCCGCTTCCGGAGTTAGTCATTTTTTCTTCCTCTTTTGGCTGGATCCGGCTGGTCTCGCCGTCTTTCGCGTCCTTCTGGTCCCAGACTGTCCCTGGTGCTTAGCGGGCCGCCTGGAAGCTTTTCGGCTGATCCGCGCCTTGGCGTCCCAAATGTCCCAAACTACTCCGTAGGACTAGGACTTGGCCATTTTTGGTGATTTTTCCTGGATCAATCTATATACTCGGAATTGCAAAACTCTGATGCATGTTATTGAAATTTACCCTAGGGGGTGAAATTTGGATAACAATTTGGTGAATCAGTGGGGTCACCTTCCTGCTAGGTAGAAGATCAGTGGCATTTTAGCGATCTATTGGGCATGGAGTCATAAGCAATAACTTGAAATGAGCTTGATATCTAATCCCGAGCCTGATACTACAACTTCTTCTCCAACAATACTCTAAACTGTAGAAAACAACTTGAGAGCAGCAAAACCTGTGCCGAAGCACTTAGGAAAACTGAAAACTAACTACAACAGGACAATTTGCACAAGCACTTGGAGGAATGAAAATCTAATTAATATTTACAAGGTAGTGAAATTCCCTCTAGAGGCAACGCTTGAGATAGATTCCATTGAATGGAATATGTAGTTCTTCACCATCCAATGAGGCCAATTGGAAAGCATTGCTGCTCTTGCGCTTCGTGACCATGTATGGGCCACTCTAAATGGCATCAAATTTGGAATGCCTTCCTAGTTTTTCCTGATCTGCATCCCATTTCAGAACTAGGTCCCCCTCCTGAAAAGATCTATCCTTGGCCTTTCTGTCAAAGGTCTTCTTGATCAAAGCTTCATCCTTTTCCATTGCTTGGGATGCCTGATTTCTGATCTCTTGTAGCTCCATCAGCTTTGCATATCTCACCTCCATAGGCTCAAATTCAAGCAACTCCAGCTGCTTCATGAGTTCCAATGTTGGCAACTCAAGTGACATGGGAAAGATTGCCTCTCTTCCATAGACAAGCTTAAATGGAGAATTACCTGTGGATCTTTTGGGAGTGATCCTATCAGCCCATAAGGCTGATTTCAGTTTGGTATGCCAAGCCCTCTGATTCTCATCAAGATTCCTCCTAATGATCCTCAGCAAGTTCTTGTTTGTAGACTCGGCCTGGCCATTACCTTGAGGGTAATAGTTTGATGAAGTGCTTAGGTAGATTCCATTCTTGACAGCCCACTCAGTCACCTTAGATACAATGAATGCCAATGCATTATCAGAGATTATTGTAGTAGGTACACCAAATCTGGTAGTCATCCCCTCGTAAAAGTCCAAGATACTAGAATCATTCGCCTCTTTGAGTGCTACTGCTTCTGTCCATCTGGTGAAGTAGTCTGTGGCTGTCAAAATCCATTTGTGCCCCTGGATTGAATTGTGATTGATGGCTCCAATGAAGTCTAAACCCCATTGCATGAATGGCTGGTCAACTGAGATTGGATGTAATGGAAGAGCATCAAGTCTCTCTTTTCCTGTGAAGAATGCACAATTCTTACATCTCTTGATCCATGCATAGCAATCACTAAATATTTTAGGCCAATAATAACCAGCCTTCATGATTTTTAGAGCTGTCACTCTTTGTGCAAAATGGCCACCAGCTGGTCCATCATGAAACACTTCTAATACCTTTTGGATCTGACCTATGCCAATGCATCTCAACAGCACTCCATTCACATCCTTCTTGAACAAAACTCCATCAATGATGGTATATGGAATAGCTTGCAACCTGAAGTATCTCCTCTTAAATTTGCTCATTTCTGGAGGGCATAGGCCTATTTGTAGGAAATGTATCATATTCTGAGTCCAACAGGGAGTGGACACATCATCATTTTCCTGTTCTTGATCATCCTTGTAATAGCAGGACAATTGTCTTCTTCATCTTCTAGGTCGTTTGGTTGTTTGGAAGCGAGCTTCTCACACAAACCTTTGCCTCTTACTAGCTTGGTGATCTTGATCTCAATGTCATAATCCATGACATGGGTGATCCATCCTGCCCTTTTCTCATTCAAATCCTTGTTGAGGAGGAATTCCTTAACCCCATCATGTGAGACCAATAACTAGACCTTGTTGTTTGAGACTAAATGCTTGAATTTCTTCAAGCTTCTAATTACTACAGGCACATGTTTTTCAATAAAAGAGTACCTCACTTCACAGTCATCTAGGCTCTAGCTGAAGAAGGCAATCGGTTGTTCATCATTATCTTTGTTCTGCTGTACCAGAATGGCAGAAATAGTGTCATCACCCTCCAAATGCATAGAGGATGAAATCCTTGGAAAAGTATGGGTTGATGAGAGTGGGTGCTTGGGAGATGGCTTCTTTGATTGCTTCAAAAATCTCCTTGCCTTCTGCCGTCCACTTGAAAGCCATGCTTTTCTTTAAAATTTTGGTGATGGGCTTGACAAGGGCTGAAAAATCTGGGACAAACCTCCGAAAAAAGTTTATCCTTCCCAGGAAACTCTAAAGGGCTTTCTTGTGGCTTGGCAAAGGGTAGTGCTCTTATGGCTTCAACCCTCTCTGGATCAATTGCTAATCCTTCCTTGGAGACAATATGGCCAAGGAACTTCCCTTCATGTGCAAGAAAGATGAATTTCTTGGGATTCAAAGACACTCCAAACTTTCTACACCTCTGAAACACTTGTCTGAGGTGAAAGAGATGGTTTGCTGTATTCTTTGAGAAGACATTGATATCATCTAGGTATACCAGTACTATCTTGTTGATCAAGCCTTTGAATTCCATATCCATAGCTCACTGGAATGTTTCTCCGGTGTTCGATAGTCCAAATGGCATCTTCTTGTAAGCATATGTGCCCCATTTGGTTGTGAAGGCTATCTTGAAATGGTCTTCCTCCTTCACCATAATCTTATTAAAGCCTGAGTAACCATCAAGTAGTGAAAACCTTTCTGAACCAGCTACGACCTGAAATATTTTCTCCATGGAAGGGAGTGGATAATGATCCTTGAGAGAGGCTCAATTCAAATCTCTGAAGTCAACGCACAGCCTGATCTCTCCACTCTTCTTTCTGATTGGAACTAAGTTGGCAACCCAACTAGAATGCTTGATTGGGAATATGATTCTTGAATCAATCAGCTTGTCCAATTCTTTCCTCATGAGAGGTTCCATGTGTGGATTGATTGGTCTCTATTTCTGCCTGACAGGCTTAGTATTTGGATCCAATTCGATGGTATGCTGAGCTAAGTTGGGATTGAAACCTTTCAATTCTTCATAGCTCCAAGAAAACACGTCAGGGAATTCTTGACATAGCTGTATGAACTGACACATTTCTTACTCAGTTTTCATCTTTCCAATTTGTAATGGCTTGTTCTCTTCTACCAAGATGGATACTGAATCTTCTCCCTTGACCTGAATGTTTGATTTCTCCTTTCTAAACTGATCATTGGGGTTAAAAATGGACTCCAAAGTAATAAGTCCCTTGGGCAACTTGTCAGTTCTCAGCTGTATCACTTGGTCACCATATTGTTGTTCCCACTTTTCTTGATTCTTAGCTGAGAACTCAGCTTCTTCTTGCAAGAAATGGATGATTTGCTGGTCATTCTCAAATACTTGCCAACTGACATTGTTATCCGGCACTGAAGGCCTCACAATCACATGGATATTTGGCTGTATCTTATCTTGTTGAATGTTTTCCACAAAGTCAAAGGCTTCCCCTACTGCTGTAAGCCTATCAACAGCTTGATTCTGTTTCCTAGGAATGGCTTTGATGCCGAAACCCTCAAAATATTCCATGAGGGTCCCACACCCTGTTCTTGTAGCACCTGAGTAGATCATTCTTGGTAGCATGTTGTCCCTTGACTTGATTTACAATCAATTCACTGTCCCCAAAGACTTGCAAGTTCTTTATTTTTTTACTTGATTGCCCAATGCATCCCTTGCACCAAGGCTTCATATTCAGCAGTGTTATTGGAGCATGCAAATTGAAATCTAAAAGCTGAATAGTACTTAATTCCTTGAGGTGAAACAAGCACGGCTCCACCTCCTGCACCTTGTCTACTCCTTGATCCATCAAAAAACAACTGCCATACCTCATTGTCATCCTTGTGGTCTGGCTTGGTGATTCTAGGAATAGGTTGACTTTCTTCGTGTATACAATAGACTCCTAGCTCAGATTCTTCTACTTCCTTGATAAGGATCAAAAGCATGCACCTTGCTTGCCCATTCATCAAGAGTCAAATCTGGGATACTTCCAACCTTAGTGTCAGCTGCATCAGTGCTAGGGTGATCTTCTTGATCAAATGCTGAGCAATTAACATTAATCTGACTTGGAGTGTAGGGCTCAATATGGAAGTTTGCAATAGGTTCAGATCTAATTGTGGCCTTAGTTCCATATCTCGTTCTGAATAGCATGTGTGACCAATCAGCGGACAAATATCCCCCAATCTTGGTAGTGAATTCCCTTGAAAAACATAGGGCAAAGAGTGGTGGAAGGTCTATGACTGACACATCTTGTAAAACAACAACATTTGGACATGCATGCAAGGTAAGAATCAAATTTCTAATCACTCCAACTGTTGCTATTGCTGTCCAATCTAGCTGCACTACTCCCTTAGATGTTATTTCATACTAGAGCCCTAACTGATCAACTATCTGTTTAGGCATTACTGAGCTACTTACCTCGGAGTCTATCATGCAATTGTGTACTAGCTGATTTCCAATGATCAACGAAACATAGAAAGGAGGGGGGTTTCAACATCTTACCTTGTTGTCCTCCATGATTTCCCTCAGGCTGGGCAACATTTGTAAGCACTTTGTCTTGTATCTGTTGATTCGAATTTGGCCAGTCCTTCATGGCAGCTTGTAGCAAATCTCCTTGGCCTGGGATAGTTAGGGGATTCCCACATAGATATATTGACATTTGTTTTTCTTCATCTCATCAATGATACTGAATGGTGATGAAGGATCTCTTTGCTGTCCCTTGGTTTGCACATTTACTCCTTGTATGTGGGCAGTAACAGCTGACATTTGAGTAGGCCTAGGGGCTGTTCTTGGCTGTCCTTGTGCATTTGAAGCGGGACTTTACTTGCCAATCATTTGTGGAGCCATGGAAGGTTGTGGATTGGCTGGGGCTAGTGGCTGTTCTTCACCCTAATTTCTCCTTTCTGACCTTGTGTTTGTTGCAACACCTTGAGAAACTACCTGGTTCATTCCACAAAAATCCTCTGCTTGCCAATTTACCAATGTGGTGTCATTTGGGGCTGATTTCTTTTTGAATGTTTCTTGTTGTTGGTTGTTTTCTTGACTTTTCTCACCCTCCACACCAGTAGTTGTTACCATTAAATCTTGAGTCAAAGCACCATTGAAGCACATGGATTGATTATGAGGCTCATTACATGGAAAACACCAATCATACTCTTGGGCAATGATGTTTTGTGCTGGTACTAATGCCTTAGAGGCAGATATGGCATTTGGATTATAGGGCTGGAATGGTCTATTGGCAGGAGGCCTTGTTTGATTCATATTTGCAGCTGGATTAGGTGGCCTTTGTGGCTAATATGGCTGTCTATTAGGTTGAGTTTGAGGCTGATACGAAGGTCTAAAACCTTGAGCTTGTTGTCTTTTGAGTGTAACCAGCTCATTACCTAAATTTTGCAGTTGCTTCATGACTTCTTGAAGTTCATTTGAGGTACTAGAAGATGAAGTAGAAGCTTCACTTGAACTCTGATTTATAGGAGTGGGAATAGGAGCTAAGACATGTGCTTGACTAGTGCTTGGGCTCTCTAAACTTGGATATAATGACATTGGAGGCCTAGGAGCCAATTTACCAGCTTGGATAAGACAATTTTCAGCTCTAATGGAAATGCCATAAGCAGCAGGTAAGGTTGTGCCTCCCATAGATTGAATTAACATAGAAATATTAGAATTCAAAGCTTTAAGATAGTATAGAAAAGTACCTTCTGCTATTGGCCTGACTGCCACTGGAATCTTGTCCCAAGACCTTTGAAATCTGAAGTTGAAATCAGTCAGCTGCTCATTGGGGGCTCTCTTGATAGTTGTCAATTGTTCTAGTAGAGACAAATTGTCTCCCTTTTCTCCAAACTGCTCATGGAGAACTATGCATAACTGATTCCAATTTGTGATAGAACCAGCTTCAAGGCTCCTGAACCATTGCAATGCCTTCCCTTTGAACGATGATGCCAGTAGTTTGATAGCCACATCCATTTCATTTATCTCATGGATTGCACAGACGTTAGAAATGTCTTTGACATGATCACCAGGAGTGGTATGATTTTCTCCATTGAAAAATAGAATGTTCTTCAATGCTACAATTAGAACTGGATTCTGTGCATTGAGGGCGAGTGGGCTGCTGCCAGTGAAATTGATAAAGGGATTTAGTGGTTGCGTCATTCTGATTGGCCTGAGAACCCTTGTTGATGCGAGAAAAATTCTACCAGGTGGAGGTGTAGACAAAGTTCTATTAGGTGGAGATGGAGACCTTTGAGCTGTTATTCCCCCTTCTTTCTCTACCTGGAGATAGATGTAGATAAACACACAATCCTTCCTCCCTAGTTCTTGATCTAGTCTATATTCTTCTCATAAATTTGCCAGGCTTGGACTGCTGAAACTAGCGGATTATGCCTCTTTTAGAGTCGCCAGATGTGCGATTTTAAAGCTCCTTCAAAGCTGGAACTTACAACAAGTGCACATCAATCTTGTTGTAATGAAAGTGAAGACCTCTAAGGTCCCACCCGGCGTGCCAAAACTGTTAGTGCGAAATTACAGCACCCTTAGATGCAGATCAGGTTTCTAGGTTGATCACATTGACATCCAGTGTGATTGCATAACATTGAATCATGTCCCCAAGTGTGGGACTTGAAAAATTGAGAAAGGATTCTCTAGAGAAGGCTAGTTCCTATTCCTCTGTTCAGATGCACACGAAATATGCAGAGGGTTTTCTCAAAAACCTAATCTAATCTGCTAAGGAGACAAGGTAAGAAAATGCATAAAATAAATCTAATCTAATAGAGGTGATGCACCGAGGAATGAAGAAAATTTATTTTACCAGTAAACACAGACCATTTGAATGTAATATAAGATCATACACAGATGACAAAACCTACAGTGAAAGACTAGGAGGATGTAAAAATAAAGATAGAGAGGGTTGAGAATCATCCACAGACATGCATTACCTTCTCCAAAGATTGATACAATACACTGTAGAATGCCAGGAGGTAGAATAGTATTATAGTTTCAAATGAGAGGTTCGAACTCCACAAATTCGCCTGATAGGAGAAGAAGGGAGAGAGCAAAACAAAAAATGTTTGACCTTTTAAAAAGAAGCTCCTCTTTACAATATATAGAAAGAATGACAGAGGGAATAGAGAGAGGAAATCCAAATCTACCCCAACCACCTCCAGGTTGCATTCAATTCATCTCATCATGGTAGAAGTGGCGGATCCTGGCAAAACGGTGGGCTGTCTAACAGAAGCGGCGAACTGTCTGTTGCATTAAAGTTGTTTGTTGTAGAATTACGTCTACCTGTTATTTCGCACCAGAGGCGTTTATTGATTTTCTCTCTCCAAACTGAACCAAAATGCAAGATAGACCTTGGAATTGTGTAGATAATTTTACTAGCTTTTCATTGATATAAAGAATGTGTAAATTCAGAGCTCTGGATAGAAAGTTATGGCGATCTGAAGATTTAGGGCACAAAACAGGTGAAAACGTGTTTTTGAAATCTTTTCCCATGCTCTGCCACCTGGACGACACGTGGCACGCTGCTGACTGGATGAGTAATTTTCTCTCCTCCACCTTTCCGCGGGCTTTCTTTTGAAATTTCCTTATTGGCCCTAGCCGGGACACGTGGCACTATCCCATTGGTTCGCGGCTGACCCTTCAAAACTCGCCCTTTGACCTTTTGACCTTTTCCCTTATGACACGTGTTATGATTTGATTAGTCTGCGTGCCTGCTGGCTCTTTCGTGCCCTTCGTGTCTTTTTGTCCCAAATGTCCCAGTGATGTTTGGGACAGAAACCTCTGATCCGCCTGAAATGGGCTTTATTGTCTCTTATCTGGCCGATGACACGTGGCATGCAATCTGATTGGCTCTCGGCTTTTTTCGGCTATCCACGTCTGCTCACGTCCCTGCGGCCCAGATGTCCTGAACTGCCTGGAACGAACTCTTCTCTGTTTCGGCCGAACTCGGCCAGTTCACGTCTTTCGCGTCCCATTTGTCCCTTATGTCCCTTTACTGCTTGGGACAAATTCTTCTGGTTCAGCCTGATCCGGCTGATTCGCGTACTTCCAGCCCAGATGTCCCTTTTGCTTCTGGACTGTTTGTTCTCATTTCAGCCGATCCGGGCGGTTCGCGTACTTCACGCACCCTTGTCCCGAACTGTCCCGCTCAGCAGTTAGTCATTTTTTCTTCCTCTTTTGGCCGGATCGGCTTCTGCACGCCCGCCGCGTACTTCTATCCCAGATGTCCCTTTGCTTAGCAGGCCGCCTGGAGGATTTTTGGCTGATCTGCACCTTGGTGTCCCAAATGTCCCGAACTGCTCCGTAGGACTCGGACTTGGCCATTTTTCATGATTTTTCCTAGATCAATCTATATGCTCGGAATTGCAAAACTCTGATGCATGTTATTGAAATTTACCCTGGGGGGGTGAAATTTGGATAATAGTTTCCAAGTTGATTTAAATGTGCGGTCCGAACTGTGCTTTTATTAAGTTTGATTGTCAATTTTGAAAATTTACAAGAGATAAATTTCTTTTAATTATGTATAACAAATTTTATCATTCATGGGTGGCATTTCATTTCTAAACCAATCCAATACCTTTAAATGACTTAAATAAACAATTCTATACTCAAAGCAATTTTGATTTCAATTTCAGATTTTTCCCAAAAGAAACAAGCAACGTTATCCCTTCCTACGTGTTTTCTTTTCTTTGCAAGTAAACAGAGCTTCAAATCACAATTTGATGTTCCAGTTCGATAAAAAAAATGTAAAAGATAGATGAAATTTAAAATTCTTTATTGACTTTAAAAAGAGAAACATCTTTACATTCTTTCATTCCTTGAATGCAATTAACAAAATTTTCATTTCTTTATACTAAATAGAATCATAATACAAATGGCTTTCTCAACTCAAATACACATCCTCATAATCAATTACAACATCATTTCTACATAACAGAACTATTACAACTTCATCCACATCATGTTGGAAAAGATTACAAATGAATGGGTTTACACAAGGGACTATCAAACTGTATTTTATTTTTCTCCAGGACAACAACATGCTCATTTTATTTTTTTCTCCAAGTTGATTACAACAAAATAGGGGGAAAGGCAATGCTTTCCACCCAACCAAGACCTCCAATGAAAGGAGAATCCTTCCTTCATCATTGGCCCCCGAGCCCTAACCAAAATATAATCAAAGGCGTAATTTAACCCATGGCAACAATTGGCTTCCACAACGCAACATTCTTTCAAACATGCACATTTCAATATAAAACATAACTCAACCCCAAAAAATAGTTTACAAATGCAATAGAAAACATTCAAATCAAAACTCAGGCTTGATCATGCAAGCCAAAAGAGAAAGGCCTATGGAGGAAGCTACTTATGCCTCCTAATTGGTAATTGGGCATCCACCAACAACAACCCGCCAAAATAATTCATCACACACATTTCCTTATGCCCCCCCAAAGATTTCCTTATGCCCCCCTAAAGTAAGAAGTGCAAGCTATTTATTTTCCATGGTGGATCTCAAACCTAAACTCCCTCCCCAAAAATCTGATGCCAATGGAATTTCCTTATGCCCCCCAACATGGATTCCCCATAGCCTTCTCCTACACCTTCCTTAAGGCATTCTACCCGACCAGCCAACAATTAAATCAAAGAATTTTCCATACACACCACACAACAAGAAAATAATAGCAATAAAGAACGAATAAATGCCTACCTTTCCATTGTAGCTTTTGTCTCCAACCAACAAGCTTCAAAATCCAAAAACACAGTCCAAAACAACAATTCACAAGCATGCAAAGCTTTCTCCAAAAATTCCTACAAAAATAAGAGCTCCAACCAGAAAATGTGCCCCCAAGGAAGGATTTACAAAGGTTCAACAAGCCCCAAACAAGTAAAATGTTTCAATTAAATAGAAGAGGGAAGGAAGAGGATGATGTGGATCCATGTAGGATGCCACATCAAACACCCTCAAATTCAAACACAAAAGACAAAAATCCATTCCCCCAAGCACAATAAAGAGGTAGGTGAAAAATTACAAGTTACTTGCACACTCCAAATAGCCCACACCTCAAGAGACAACTAATTAAATGAAAAGTAAGAGAGTGCAATCCAAAAAAAGTAACATGATGAATAAGATTCATCATACAAGTCAAAAATCACATCTCCATCCATAAGTATGGTTGGTAACATAAATTTAGAGGCATGGGACAAGTTTTACTTGTCCCACAAGCCTTCAAAAACTGCCCCCAAGGACAAATTCGAATTTCCATGGAGGTGGAGTATTTCTTACTCCAAAAACAAACTTACACAAGCTCTTACACAACTTACACATCCCTTACAAATCTAATACATAGCCAACAACTCTTATAATTACATTCCCATATCCCAATTTAATTTATTTAAATTTTAATTATATGATTCTCACATTAATCTATCACAATCATAATTAATTAAAAGAAAGGAAAACATTACTAATAAAATACATACAACAACAATAAAATAAACACATTAATAAAATACACAGACCGATGGTCACATGTAAAGGTAATCCCCCCCATGGGAATCCCTAACAAAATAAAACACACACACAAAACAAGTTGCCATGGTGACCTTGTTGAATTTACCTAGAATTCTATTGTGGTTGGCCTCTAATCCCCCCGATGTTTTTTGAGATATTTTCAACCTACAAAACAAAAATACCTCCTTCTGCCTCGTGGCCATATCAGAACATCCCAAATAAATATATAATATAATCACAAAATCATCTATACATATTAATCACAACAATCATCAAGGCAATCAACAAAATCATTTACAATTTATATCGACAACTATATCATCATCAAATAATTTGCCTTTTCTAGGTTTACTCATAATCTCCAAAATCACATGTCCGAATAACTTCCATTAAACATCCATGTCAATAGTATATCATCATCCACGTATGAGTGTCTCTAATAACACCATGCATCATATATAATCAAATTCAACAATAATCTAGGATCTGACATCTAACACCATACTAAATTCAAACTATAAGGATGTCCATCATAGAGTCTACAGTATCATGAATAGAATAAAAGTTTCAAAGGAAAGTGGGCACTACATCCCCCTCCCCTTAGACTCGACTTCCTCTAGGAAGTCACAAGAACTGATGTCGAAACAATGCAATAGAGAAAGAATCATGCCCTTTATGGAATTGCTTTGCTTCAACAAGTGTGAGTCTACAACACTCAAGTTTGGTCCAATATAATTGAGTAAAAGAAGGGAGGTTGCAAGGGATGAGTTCTAAACTTTTTGGATGCAAGGCTACGAACATAAGAATCTAAGGAGTAACTTTACGCTATCAAACAAGACATAACACATAACAATATAACAAGAAGAGTTCCAAAAGATCATCAAGAGTAACCACCAAGTAAGGGAATTAGAGGGATAAATTCCATAAACTTGAGATGACCACACAGTTTCCCATTGATACACATACCACATTAATAAAAGTTAAGGTTTCTGCATGTTTAAGCCATGATTTCAAGGTTCATTGTCTATACAAGGCTAGCAAAGTCAACTATGACCAATTTTGCACAAGAAACAAGTCTACACAAGGTCCACAATTGAGATCACACGAGATGAGGTTAATCAACAAGTACACGTAAATCAGAAAAACATTTACAATCAAGGAACTAATCAAGGAAATCATTTCTATAACTCAAGAGGCCACAAGTAACTTTTCATGGTAATGCAAGTGATGTCAAGACCACAAGGTTTTCCTATAGTCTAATTTTTACACTTTTGTTTTAAGAATCGAACACACCATACCAACCTAATCTAGGGAAGTCAACCATATATATATATATATATATACCCTAGCAACTAACTAATATGATGGAGGACTTCGAAATAGAATTTGAGGATGTGTACATTAAATTATTTATCCGTACTCTAGAAGAAGATGCAAGGGATGAGTATAAATCGCTGCCAGATAATTCCATTGACTCCTAGACAAAGATGAAGAATTATTTTAGAATGTAGTGTGTTGATAAAATAGACCCTATGTTTCTTTTATCAGAGTTTGAAAATATAAAATGTAATCCTAATGAATCAGTGCATGATTCCAATACAATATTTAACAAAACATTGAGAAGACTGCTTGTTAATTTGAGGCCATGTCATGAATCATGTATGATAAAGTATTTAGATGAATTTGATATGAAAGTTGCTTACCATGTGAGGGATAAGGACCCTGAAAATTTGAGGCAGGACTTTACCATGGCTCTGCAAATTGAGAACAACATTAAAGTAGTTATAAAATCTCATAAGAGGGAGGGTGTTAAACTGATCAACCCTGAGAAACCTCAATCAAGTAAGGTTGTGGATCTTGAGGAAGTTGTAAAGACCTTGGTCAGGGCTATCAAAGAAATCTCTTACAAGATAGCTAGGGAAGAGAAATGAATTGGACAAGGTTCTTAAGGTCAACATAGGAAACAAGGACAAGACATATTTACAAATTATCCTAGAAATGATCAGAGATTTGATGACATAGGTAAAGGAACCATGGGAGCTAGATAACCCCAAGCTAGGGAGAATAGAGTAGTGGCTGATCCTCTAAATGTCATTGTTGTTGTTGTTGAAGAGATAAATCAAATGGATTGGTGTGAGAAATGCTTCTTACCCCACCCTCCATGTGAAATAGATCAACAAGTTGAAGAAGGTGATGATGATGATGCATCCATGGTGGACTTCTCTACAATCTCACAGTAAGGAGAAACTTCATTTGAGGTAATAAGTGCAAGAATTGTTGCAATTTTTTTGGATTGCATTCACCAGGTACCTCTTCTTCCTCCCTCTCATGCTTTAGAAATAGATAAGGTACAAGCATTTTAACTTCCTAATAATGATTTTGAGTGCCTAAGAGCTCTAATGATTAAGATTTACGATGGAGGAATCCCATCAGAAGAGGATAGACAACTATTAATGAATGTTGTTATTACCCAAGAAAAGGAGTATAAAAAAAGAAGTAAAGTTGTCAAAGAGGTAGGGCCTCAAGCTAAACCAAATACCATAGTTCTCACCAATGTCCCAAAATAGGCTCCGAAGAAAGATGCATCTAGTAAAGGCCTTGTTGTCTCAAGTAGAATTGGTATTCCCACTCATGCCCAAAATGTGAAAATCCTTGTGCCAAATGATGAGTTTGTCGATCTTTTTCCAAATATTTCTTTTCCCAAATACATTCCCTATGACATTGCCCAAGTCTTGAGTCAAATCAAGATTTCTGTCCCAATTTTTCAAATTCTTAGGATTCCTTAGCACAAGAAAAGGGCTTTTAAGTATTTGGGATTGGAGGAAGATAGGAATGCCCAAGAAAAAAATATAAATAATGTAAACACTCCTTCTTCAACCATTTACAGACCTAGAAAAACAAACAACATTGAAGGAGATAGGTGAACCACCTGAAGTTTACTTGGGAACATATTTTGTTGAGTCTTAATTAAATGTTGATCCATTTTTTACAACACTGATTATTAAAGATAGACTACTGTACAATTATATGTTCGATTTCAGAGCATCCTGCAATGTTATGCCTCTAGATGTCATGAATGAATTGAACATTAAAGTGACAACAGCTTATGGTAAGTGTACTGCAATGAATTTTAGAGAGGTTCTTGTTGTAGGATGTGTAAAAGGTTTAGTGGTACAACTTGCATCTTATTTGGGTAAGAACTTAAAACTTGATGTTGTTATTGTTGATTTCTCTACCAAATGGGGCATGTTATTATCAAGAAAGTGGGCTGCAGGTGTTGGTGGAAGTGTTTAGATGTATATGTCTTTTGCCACCATTCTAGTTGAAGGTGGCCTTGTAAAGATGTATGGAGAGAAGAAGATGTTGTACCTCATTGAAGATCCAAATAATGCCTCTTATGAATTGTTGTATGCTGATGTAGATACTGATAAATTTGTAGGGTTTAGTGATGGCAAAGATCATAATATTGATCATTGTAAATGTCTTGACCAAGTAGGTTTACCTTGGACCTTGTTATTCAATGGAGCTTGTTTCAAGTTTGAAAATGGTGCTGGAATTGTTTTGATTTCTCCAGGACAAGAAGAGTTTGTGTTTTCTTTCAAACTTAACTTTGAATGCACTAAAAACATTGCCGAATATGAAGAATTGTCATTAGGCTTGGGGATTGCATAAAAACATGGTATAGAGGATATCATTGTCAAAGGGGACTCAAAACTGATTGTCAAGAAAATTAGAAAATTCTATGCTAATAAAAATTAGAGAATGAAACAATACAAGCATGCAGTATAGGATTTGATTGAAATGGTTGACTCTTTTAATATTGTGCACCATGATAGAAAGTTTAATGTTGTTGCAGGTAAGTTAGCAGTGCTAGGATCCAGATTTAGGAATTATATAGTGTCTCCATTTTGTGAGTATGATGTTGAAATACTAACAAGGCCATATGTGCCTAATAAATTTAAAAATTGACAAGTGTTTAAAGATGATGCCCAGGTGAAATAGTTTTTGCAGAACCAAGGTGAGTTTTCTGACCAAAATATAGATTGGGAACCAATGGTGTGTCTTGCTAAAGGAAAGGAAACTTTATTTGGCAAAGACGTCATGCAACTGAAGACAAACATGATTCCCAGAGGTTTTGTGGCACTTGAGTCAAACTTTGATAATGTTGATTGCATTATTAAAAAGAGTATGTCAGTTTCAAGAGATGTGGAACAACACGACCTGTGAAAAAATGAAAAACCATGTAAAATATGGTTAGGAAGTAATCTTAGTAAGGAAGAGAAACAATCCTATGTTCAATTGCTGAAGAAATATCAATAATTCCTAGCTTAGTATTACTCTGAGTTTAAGGCATACAGGGAAGAATTGTTCTAACATGAAATTACTCTTGAATCTAGTGCCAAGACTTTCAGGAAAAAACAAAGGCCCATCATTCTGCTCCTTTCTTTGAAGATGTAAGAAGAGCTGAAGAATTTTAGGGATGGAGGGATTATCCATCCCACAAGGTACTCATCTTGAGTTGTAAACCTAGTTCCTGTCAGGAAAAATAATGGTGATATAATGCTATGTGTAGACTTTAGGAGCCTGAATAAAGCATCATTCAAAGATAATTACCCTTTTCCAAACATGGAGAATATGCTACAATTATTAACTGGTTCTGAATTATTATCCACTATGGAATGTTTATCTAGCTATAATCAAGTTGTTGTGAAGGAGTCAGAAAGAATAAAGACTACCTTTACCACTCCTTGGGGAACTTCTATCTATGTCAGGATGCCTTTTGGCTTAATAAATGCTTAAACAACTTTCCAAAGTGCAATGGATGTAGCATTTGCTTGTTATATTAATGACTTCATTGTTGTTTATCAAGATGATGTAATTTTGTTTCCCAGAATAAGAAATGATCACTTTCAAGACTTGGAGAGAATGTTGTTAAGGTGTAGAGTATGCCATATCATTGAATCCCAAGAAGTGCCACTTTGGAGTGTGAAAGGAAAACATGCTTGGTCACACTGTATCAAGGGAAGTGGTCATGATAGATCCAGAGAGAGTGGAAGCCATCAGTAAGGTTCCAATTCCAAGAACTAAGAAGGAAGTTCAATCCTTCTTTAGACAAATAAAATTTATCAGAAGATTTGTGTCTAACTTTGTTGAGCTGAGCATCCCCATTACTAGTATGTTGAAAAAGTACCAAGCTATTAAATTGGAAGAAGCTTCCATTCAATATTTCAATGGGATCAAAGAAACACTAAAGCATGCCCCTGTTTTGGCAGCTCCAAATTATAAGAAGCCTTTTCAAGTGTTTTTTTTTTTTTTTTAGAAAACACCATTGCATCCGTCTTATTGCAGAAGGATAATGAAGGGGCTGAGAGACCAATTGCCTTTTTCATTAAGGAATTGCAAGGAGCTGAGTTGAAATACACCATCATGGAGAGGCAATCATTTTCCTTGGTTAAAGCAACAAATTTTTTCAGACCCTACATCTTGAGCTCAAGAGTTGTTTCTTATTTTCCCCACACCATGGTGAAATACATCTTAACAGAGATGGAGGTCTCAAGAAAAAGATGCAGATGGGTGAACAAGTTGCTGGAATATGACATGGATATCAAAACCATGAAATTGGTAAGAGGTTTGAGCCTAGCTAATCTTATGGCTGAGATAAACTTGCAAACTATTGTGGTGAATTATGTAGAAGGAGAAAGGGTGGATGTCCTTGAAAAGTTGGTAAGCTTTGAATGGTACAAGGATATAATCTTTTATCTCAGACATCTATGCTGCCCTGAATATTTGAGTAAAAATAAGAAAAGAGCTCTTAAGTTAGCCTCTCAAAAATATGTCATTACTATTTTTGGGTTAGCTTGGAAGAACCCAGAGGGAGTACTCTTAAGATGCATTTCTGAGGATGAATCCCCAAAGGTAATTTCTGGTGCGCCTTGGCGCACATAAATGGCGCATGAAAATGAGTGTCGACAAGGTAAAATCTCCATGGAGGATTTTTTGGGGGATATTTTTCTATAAGAGTTACAACATGTAAAATCTTGCGGGCTGGTTATTGGTTTCCAACTCTCTTCAAGGATACAACTCTATTGGTTAGGAAATGTGAAATTTCTCTCTTTTCTCTCTCATTATTCCTATAAATTGAAATGTGACAGTTGCGAGTATTTTTCTGGAAGAATGAAAGCTTTAGGATCCTTTCCTTTGCATCATGTGTCAGTTTAAGCCCCATTTAAGCAATGGGGAATGGATTTCATTGGCAAAATTTCTAATCCAAAGGTCCCACACAAAATTTCTAATCCTTCCAGTGCTGGCCATAAATGGATTCTTGTAGCCACTGATTATCTCACTAAGTGGGTGAAAGCAATCCCCACCAAGAAGGCAACACACCAAGTTATCATGGACTTCATACTCATACTGAATCAAATCATATGCATATTTGGAGTGCCAACTAAAATTATTACTGATAATGCCATGAGTTTTAGAGCCAAACCTTTGGTGGTAATGTGCAAAGAGTATGGGATCAATTTGACATATGCTTCTAACTACAATACCCAAGGAAATGGAGAAGCTGAGTCCAACAATAATTTTTTTTTGAAGATCATTAGAAGAACCTTGGAGCTGAACAAAAAGAAGTGGGGTGAGCAACTAAAGTTTGTTGTTTGGACTGACAGAATCACTGTCAAAAGAGCTACTTGTAAGATCCCAATTGAGTTGGTATATGGAACTAAAGCTTTGCTGCCCCTTCACTTTCATATGTCTTCATTTTAGTTTGTTCAAGAAATTGAAGATCAAGAAGTTAGTCCATATGATTCTTAAATCAATCAGATTATTGAATTCGATGAAGAAAGAAGAGCATCCCATCAGTGGCATGTGAAGTTCAAAGAAGAGTTGAAGAATTTATTTGATAAGAAGGTGACTCCAAGATATTTTAGCATTGGGGATCTTGTTCTTTTATGGGATAGCAGGCATGAAGATAAGGGTAAATATGGTAAATTTGATGCACTGTGGATGGGCCCTTATTCAATTGATATTGAAATTGGTGAAAATACCTTCTTCCTAAAAGACTTAGACGGGGAACTACTTGAATTGCCTATTAATGGAAGGCATTTGAAACATTTCCTTCAACGATTTCTCAGAATCAAGGTATACTCCATTATATAGTGTATAGTTCTTTGTTTTCCTTCTTATTTTGTGTTTTTGTTCATTCTGGTCCTTGGTGACCTAGTTTTGTTGGTTTCTCGGTTCTTTTTTTGGAGGATGGTTATGGTTTCTCTACTCTGCAAGCTTACTCTTTGAATCTGTTTCCCAATGGTCTATATTTGGCACTTGGTCTGCTATTTTTTCTTATGTCACTCACACGGAGTGCCCGTCCCCGAGTCGGAGCCGATGTTGGTGCTTAAATTAGTCTTGCCTCGTTTATCCTTGAAAATTTTCAGTTTGTGGGTTCTGTCATGTTTTCTATCTCTCTGTATTGATGCATGAAATTTTTTTCCTCCATTTGGTTGCCATGATCAGTGCGTTCCTTGATCTAGGATCACTTAAAAATCCATATGTTTTTTTCATTCCTCTTTCAGTGTGATAGAGTCTGTAACTTGGGTGTAAAACTCAGGTTTTTTCTTTCCTTCCATCTTCCACACTCATGTTTTTACCCAAATACCTATGGAAATGTGATTGGATGTAGCTCAAAGGATCATATTTGAGCCTTATAACATTTCCAAATTCTTTGTCATTGAAGAAAGATTCATTTTCAGGCTCAAGTGGTGATTTTCCTGCATTTTACGGTTTGATGAGTGTATTTTTCCTGGTCAAATTTACTTCTCAGCCTCAATGGAAATGTGGCCCTTTTTGGTTGGATGTGGCTTGGCGAGGCACTTTAAAAACTCTAAGGCTCACTTCAACCCAAAACTTTTCCACATGGAAGAACGACACTCATTTAAAAATTCAACTTTTGGTTTGGCCTTAGAGTTGTGTCAGGAAGACACGTGGAGGTTTCACCTGTCTTGCCCAGACTTAGACAAATTTTCATGAGGCTGGTAAATTTTTGGAGGACCATGCACACGTGGAGGGCTAGCGCACATTTGAGGATCCACCTCAGGGTCCCACCTTAACATTTGCAACAAGGAGACATGTGGAGGCTTTCGCCGACTCAGTTTTGTACTTAAAATTTTCAATGCAATTTAGAAAGAGCTGGGACACATGGAGGGACCGCGCCTATTTGGGGACTGGCCCATAAGTTTTATTTTGTAGAAGTGTTAGGAGCACACTTGGAGGTTTCCACTCACTCTGCCCTTTGCATGGACTTTTCAATGGCCAAGGAAAAATGTCTCGGACCTTGGACACATGGTGCCTTCTGCTGAACCTTCAACATTTAAAAAAAAACTCTACCAGAATGAGACACGTGGTGAGCCCACACTTGTTTGGGTTCTCTACTTTTGGGGACCATCTCAAAGTACACCATTGACACACGTGGAGGCTTCCACTGGCTCATTTTCATACTAAGACTTCTCAAAGGCCAAAAAGTGTTTTTCTTGGGCCCAGGGCACGTGGAAGGCCAATGCTTGTTAGGAAACTTGCCCCTATACTTACCCTTTGCAGCTGCGCTAAGGAAACACATGGACGACTATGATATAAAGTAGAAAATGGGAGGAATCAATGGTTGTTGTGTATTACATCTATTTTCCCACAAGTTTTTCTCTAAGACTCCTGGAGATGTGAATACGGACTATTTTTCATCATTCTTTGATGAAACTCCTTGTCATCTTTGTTTGCAAAGTGCCATTTGATGGATTCCGAACTTAATTTGTGAGCCCAAGGATTGTTAAGGTCGATATTTTAAAGTTGGAATTGGTTAGGCACATGTAAAAATAGCAATTACTAGAGGAGATGGATGCAGGAGAGAGTTATAAAGGAAAGAAATGGAAAATGATGAAATGATGAAAGTTGCAGGTGTAAAAGATGAAAAAGGTGTTACCTCGAGAGATAAAAGGATTACTTGTCAAATTTAGCTGTGAAAAGCCTCCAGGAAATGATTAAAAAGGGGATTTCTCGTATGATAGAATTAGATTGATTAGAAGGAATCCCAAAAATTTGTGGCATGACAACCTAGTCATTAGTCAAGGGACTAAGAAATATGATCAGTTCAAAATTGGTCCACCTGGCAGCTTTCGGATGTGAATTTGTTAAATGTTACTGTCTAAAAAAAATTGGTAACAAGAAAAGGTCCCTTGAATATTCTTCTCTTTTGGGGGTAAATTTTGATTGAGTGAAATGTATAAATGCAATGAGAATACTATTGTAAAAGGTTGAGTGTTGAATTCTTAAGAGAAAATTTGTGAAAGTCGCCTTCCTAAGAGACCAAGTCGAGATAACTTGTTATTTTCCTCTGTGTTAGATTTTCTATCATGTCAAATTGGTTGGAGATGTATAGCCATTACAAGCATGGATATTTCTCTGGAAGCTTTCCCTTGTTGATGAATCTAAGCAATTTTGAAATTAATTTGCATTCAATCTCTAGCAATTTGTTTCTGTTTTGTTTTAGAATGTCTGCGAATGGTTTATTTTGTTCCTATTGCAACCTTACATTGAAGTATTTGTGAAATCGCAAAGAATCTTGTCCCTATGAAAGTTTAATTGTAATTTCCATTTCATTTCAAAAAGAGCCTTCATCTTGGATGATATAAACAGATTTAAAATCAATTCACTGTCATTTGTTCATAAAGATTGTTTATAAGTATTTGGGTGTACCTTAGGCATGATTGATGAGAGATTTTGGTGTTTAATTGAGTCTTTCTATTCTATCCTTTGTGTTAGAGTCTCAAAGATTATGTGAAAACATGTTGATATGGGCCTCCATTGAAGCACACCTTCTGGTTGAAGGAATGTCTTAAATGTTCTAAATCTTTCTATTGTTGCATGGTCCATTGTTGTGAAGTTTTTCAGAGATTAGGTATAATCAACTTTATCCTTCTTCATCTCCCGCCAAAATCATTCAAAAACCATGAATTCATCCTAAACTACCCCTGTTTTCCCTGTGTATCAACAAAGAAACAAAATCTACTTACTAAAATATGTAGAAGAATAAGGATTTCTTAATGTCTTTAGTAACCTTAACATTGTGTTGAAAGTATCTCCATATTTTAGAAGTGACAACTCTTAAGATTTAAATTATGGAGCATTGACCATATTTTTCCAAGGTTTTCTTCATTAAATTTATCCAAAAGAAGGATATCTCCATCTCCTTCATCAAACAGAGGTTACACTAAGGGTCCTCTGAACCTGTTCCAAGAGGCACGACCTAAAGTAGTGAGGACATATGAAATCCTATTGAAGGTGTTATCCATGTATCCACAAATCTGTGTGATAAAGGGTCAGTTAGATCTATCTCTAAGCTCCATGTCCAATCTGTATTGCTACTCGACTTGAAAGGGAGAAAATTTTTGGATACCAACACTAGTAACCAATTGTAACATATTGTTCGTATTTGGCAAAGGGTAGTTATCATTCATTGATGCTCTATTCAAGTTTCTAAAGTCCACACACAACGTTATATCTTCATTGTTCTTTTTGATAGGTACCAAGTTTACAACCCATGATGAGTACCTTGTGGGTTGTATGATTCCTCCATCCCTCAATTTTTTCAATTATTCTTGGATCTTCATGGAAAGGAGTGGATTGTTTGGCCTCTATTTTTGTCTATATGGATTGACAGAAACTTTCAAAGTAATTTTGTGTTGGAAAATATCCTCTATGCTTTCAGTTCAGAATAAGACCATGTTAAGCATTCCTGGTATCTCTTCAACAATTGGACATACGAATTATTTTCTTCCTTGATCAGATTGCTACCTAGCCAGATCTTAAGTGGTTTATCCTTCATGCCCAGGTCATGTTGTTCAACATCCCTCGAGGCTAACATGTTTCTGTTGACAATACAATCAACATTATCAAAGTTTGATTCAATTACTACCAAACCTCTAGGGATAGTATAAGTCTTCAATTGAATGATGTTTTTGCCAAATAAAGTTTCCTTTCCATCAACTGCACAAACCATTGGCTCCCAATCTATATGTTGATCAGAAAATTCTCCTTAGTTCTACAAAAACCTTTGCACCTGGGTGTTGTCTTCGAATAGTTTCCATTATTTAACAATTTCAGGAACAGATGGCCTAGTTAATACCTCAATATTATACTCACAATAGGGGATACAACAAAATTTTCAAATGTAGACCCCAACACAACCAATCTATCTGTTAGAGTATTGCACTTTCTATCATGATGTATTATGTTGAAGGAGTCAAACATCTCAATGGAATCCTAGACTGCATGTTTATACTGCTTCATTCTCTAATTTTTTATTGAATATGATTTTCTAACCTGATTGACAATTAGCTCTGAATCTCCTTTAACAATTTTGTCTCTAATACCATATTTCCATGCAATCCTTAGACCCAATAAAAGTGCTTCACATTCAACAATATTGTTAGTGCACTCAAATTTGAGTTTAAAAGAGAGAACAAACTCTTCCTGGCTTGGAGATATTAGAACAATACCAGCACCATTTCCAAATTTAGAGCAAGCCCCATCAAACAACACAGCCCAAGGAGAACCTACTTGATTAAGAGACTTGCATTGATAATTTTTGTGCTCTTTACCATCAAAAATTCCAACAAAGTTATCAGCATCAATGTCAGTGTATAACACTTCATAGGAAGCATTATTGGGATTCTCAATGAGATGTAGCATCTTATTTTCTCCATACAACTTTACGTGTCTGCCCTCAATAGGTATAGTGGAAAAATACATATCCATTTACACACTACCACCACACTAGAAGCCCATTTTCTTGATAAAAACATTCCAAATTTGGCAGGCAAATCAACAATAACAACATCTAGTTTTAAGTTCTTGCTTGGGTAAAATTCAAGTTGCACTATCAAACCCTTGACACATCCAACCACTGGCACCACTCTAGAATCCATGGAAGTGCACTCCCATAAGCTGTTGTCACTTTGATATCTAATTCAGTCATAACCTCAAGAGGCATAACATTGCATGATGCTCCAGAATCAAACATGTAGTTGTGTAACAACCAGTCCTTAATAATAAGAGTAGTGAAAAATGGATCTACATTCAGCTGAGACTCAGCCAAGGATGTTCTCACATATACTTCACGTGGGCCACCTATTTCTTCCAGTACTTGGGGTTTTTCCAACTCTGGAATGGTAGGAGGAGTCTCAACATTGTTTACATTTCTTCCTTGGGTAATATTTCCTTCTTTCAATCCCAAATACTCAAAGGCCCTTTTCTTGTGCTCATGAATCCTAAGAAACTCAACAATTGGAACAAAAATATTGATCTAACTAAATACTTGGGCAATGTCATAAGGAACTTATTTGGGAAAGGTAACATTTAGAGGAAGAATGAAAAACTCATCTGACAACAAAGGATTTTTCATGGTCTGAGCATGGGCAGGGATACCATTTTTGTTTAGGGAAACAAGGCATTTGCCAGATGTATCTTTCTTAAGAGTTTATTTTGAGATATTGGTGAGAACATGGGTTTTTGGTTTTTCCTGAGGCCTTTCCCCTTTGATAACTTTACTCCTAGTGTTATATTCCTTTTCTTGGGAAACCACATCATTCGCTAACAACTTCCTATCCTCCTTAGAGGGGATTCCTCCATCATAATTTTTAATCATTAATTCCCCTAAGTATTCAAAATCATTAGTAGGAAATTCAAAATCTTGTTCCATATCTATTTCAAAAGTATGAGAGGGAGGAAGGGGAAATACTTGGTGAATGCAATCCCAAAAATTTGTAGCAGTTCTAGAACTGATTAATTAAATCGAAGTTGCTCCTTTTTGTGAGCCTATAGAGCACGCCATCATGCACACATCATCATCAGCTTCCTCAACTTTTTTTTCTTCATCACATGGGGCATGTGGCAAGAAACATTTGTCACACCACTCAATTTCATTGGCTTCTTCCACAGTAGCAACTCTGGCAATCAAAATATTAGGCACAATTCTATTCTCACGGGCTTGGGGCTATCTATTTCCCGACCCCATGGGTCCTTTGCCTCTGTCATCAGATCTCTGATCATCCCTAAGATGATTTGAAAATATTTCTTAACCTTTTTCTTTATGCTTTCTTTGGGAACTTTTCCTAATCCCATTCTCTTCTCTGGCTAGTTTATAGGATATTTCCTTAACAACTTCGGCCAAAGTTTTTAAAACCTCCTTCAGATCCATAGACTTACTTGACTGAGGATTATATGGATTTATTAGCTTGATACCTTCCCTCTTAGGAGGCTTACCAATTACTTCAATGTTATTTTCAATCTATAAAGCCATGGTGAAGGCCTGCCTTAATGTTGCTTGGTTCTTATCCCTCAAATCATAGGTAGCCTTCTTCCATCAGTAGCAACATCTGAGTATTTTATCAAGGATCAGGCACCAATCTACTTTTCCTTTGGATCACAAGCTAGTCTATTTAGGGTCTTGATCCCACAGGCCCTTTTCCTCTGTCAGTCATGATTTATGATTCACCTCTGGGATTCTTTTTAATATTTTCAAATTCTGATAAAAGAAACCTTGTGGCTATGTTGTATCTCCATACTAGGAACCTAAAAGTCCAATCTTCCTTCTCTGTCCATGGCCAGTTTATAGGAGTATTTCTTTAACATCTCCAGCCAGTAGTTTTCGTGCAACCTCCTCCAGAGTATCCACAGAATTACTTGACTGTAGGCTTCTCAAAGATTTGATCTCAAAGTCTTGATACCTTCCCTCTTAGGAGGCTTACCAACTAAGCTGTTGATCACCAGTAATTTCATTATTTCCTGCAAAGCCATGGTTAAAGCAAACTATTTCTCACATGTTGTTGGGTTCTTATCCCTCAAATGGATAGGCAACCATACCTCTGAAATCAAAAGCATCAGAATAGTGTTCACATTAGACAGGGAGGTCATCACTGGGGCCTCAGGATTACATGTAGCCTATTTAGAGTCTTATTGAACTGAGTATTGAAGTCATGAATAGACTCATTAGGATTCTTCTTAATATTTTCAAATTGTGATAAAATAAACCTAGGGTCTATTTTATCTCCATACTACAATCTAAAATCATTCTTCATTTCTATCCATGAATAGCATCAGAGAAATGGATAGCACCTTCTTTAAGGATTTGATCTATCCTCACTACTTTAGGTTGTGCCTATCAACTAAGGTGAGATGACCTATTTTTTAACCTCTGTTAGTGAAGGAGAATGAAGATATCCTTATTTGCACAAACTTGAAAGGAAACCTTGAGAAAATGTGATCAATGCACCATAATTTAACTCTCGCGAGTTGTCACTTCTAAAGATGTTGATATTTTCTAAACATGGCTAAGATTACTAAAGACATTATGGAATCTTGATTACTTCTACATATTTTGGCAGTAGGATTTATTCATTTGTTGACATACAAGGAAAACATGGATAGTTCAGGATGGATTCATTGTTTTTGAATAATTTTGGTGGGAGATTAAGTAGGATAAACCTAATTTTTCCAAATCTTTAAGAGACTTCACAACAATTGGAAATCTAAATGAAAAAATGCTTCATAATAATGAAAATATTCCTTCAACCAGAAGGTGTGCATCAATGGAGGCCTAGATTTACATGGTTTCACACAATCTCCAAGAATTCAAAATTAAGGATTGAGATAAAGACTCAATTAAACATCAAAGACCCTTGGTTCCTCACACCTAAGATACACTCACAGAATTACATATTGTCTTTATCAAAAAATGACAGTGAAGTGATTTTAAATTTTTTATCTCGTTACAGGATGAAAGCTCTTCAAGTAATGAAATTGTAAACGCCACTAAACTATCACAGGATGAGATCCTGTGTGATTCAGAGGGAATTTAACACAAGATTGAAATAGGAACAAGAAAATCTACTTGCATACATTATGAAATAAAGCATACACAAATTGGCCCAAGATTAACACAGATTAATTTGAACTTGATTAGATTGATCAGCACGGAAAGTGTCTTCGAATAATATCAAATCTTTTTAATGGCTATAAACTTGCAACCAACTTGATGTGATTTAAATTTAAAACAAAAGAATCAATAGGTCTCTCAGATGGTCTCTCAGGAAGATGGGATTTCTCAAATTTTCTCTTAAAAATTCAACCCTTGACCCTTTGCCAGAGTATTCTCATTGCATTTATACATTTCACTCACTCAATCATCCCAAATTTTCCCCCCAAAAAATATTAATATTCTAGGAGCCTTTGATTGTTACCAATTTATCTCATAAAGTGACATTTTACAAATCTACCCCTGTAGCTACTAGGTGGAAAAATCATGAATTGATCACATTTCTCAGACCCTTGACTAATGACTGGGATGCCATGCCACAACTTTTTGATAGTGCTTCTAATCATTCTAATTCTATCATGTTAAAAATCCCCATTTTAATCATTTTCATGTGGCTATGTATAGCTTGATCTAATAGGAAATACTTTTCATCCTCGACAGAACACCTTTTTCATCTTTTATGCCTACAACATCCATCATTTCATTCTTTTTCCATTCTTTCCTCTACAACTCCAAGAGTCTTGGAGAAAAAATGATAAAAAATAATGCATATTTGCATCTCCAGGAGTCTTGGAGCAAAAATGGCGGTAAAATTAGATGCAATCCACAAAAACCATTAATTCTACCCTTTCTGAACTTTATTTCAGATCCATCCACATGTTTCGTTGGCATAACTACAAAGGTGAAGTATAAAGGCAAGTTTCCAAACGAGCGCAGGCCTCCCATGTTCCCTGGGTCGAAGAAAAATGCCTTTTGGCCTTTGAAAAGTCTCATTATAAAAGGAGCTAGTGGAAGCCTCCACATGTCTCACTGGCACACTTTTTATATGGTGCCCAAAAGTGGAGACCCTAACAAAGTGTGGGATCACCACATGTGTCAGTCCAGTAGAGTTTTTGTAAATGTTTAAGGACCAGTGGAATGTGCCATGTGTCTAGGGTTCCAGATAGTTTTCCTTAGCCATTGAAAAGTACAAGCAAGGGCAGAGTGAGCAGAAACTTTCATGTGTCTTCATGGAACTCTTTCAAAAAAAATTAGGCATAGGTCCTTAAACAAGTGCGGGCCCTCCACATGTCCTAGGCCTTTATAAAGTTGCTTGAAAAGTTTAATTATAGAAATGAGTTAGCGGAAGCCTCCACATGTCTTCTTGGTACAATTTTGAGATGGTTCCTGAAAGCAGAGACCCTGAAAAAGCATGGGCTCACCATGTGTCTCCTTGGTGCAACTGTTAAGGTAGGACCCAGAGGTGGATCCTCAAATGAGCGCCAGTCCTCCACATGTCCATGGTCCATCAAATCTGCACTGAGTGCATAAAAAAATTGTCTAAGTCTAGGTAGGGCTAGCGGAAACCTCCACGTGTCTCCCTTGCGCAATTCTTAATATCAAACCAAGGGGTAATTTTTCGGATGAGCGCGGGCCCTCCACATGGACAAGACTTGAGTTGAAGTGGGCCTTAGAGTTTCAAAATGTCCCGATGATCCACATCTAATCAAAATAAACCACATTTCCACATATGCTAAGATATAAATTGATGAGGAGAACACAACCGTCAAACCGAAAAATGTAGGGAAATAACCATTAGCACCTAGAAATGAATCTTTCTTTAAGGACAGAGAATTTAGAAATGATATAAGGCCCAAATGCGATCCATGACCTTGGAGAAGGATCTTTCAACAACATACAAATGAAGAAAACTTTTCATGCCTCCATTCGAGAAAATAGAAAATATGACAGAGCCCACAAATAGAATAATTTCAAGAGCAACCGAGACAAGATCAAATCGTACACCAACAAGGTGCACATGTTCCTTTTTCACTTTCAACATTTTTTCTTACTTTCCTTACAATTTTTTTACATATTTTAATCATATACATGCATTTTTTACTACATTTTGACTTCTCTTTTCTAGGTCCATCCATATCGGAAGAGGTAGACAACATCAACATCAACAATAACACCAAACACATCGACATCGAAAATAGGTACATTGTGACATCTACACATGTGTCATTGCCATAGGTTCATTTTCATCGTCAATTTTTTCACTTCCTAATCCTTATCATCCGCACTTCAAAATTTTTTATCATACCACACTTTCTCTAGTCCCTCGGCATGATTTTGCCATAGATCTACATGTTTATCAAGTATGAATCTATATGTAATATATCTTACCTAGCTTTCCTTTCACCAACATGAAGTGGGGGAAAAAGTAGACATACAATCACGAACTTTAGGCAATTATCTTGTCCTGATTACATACTACTATTCATATGATTCCCAAGTAAGAAAATTACTAATTAACCCATGTCTTGGGCCACATTTTTGTTCTTTTTATTTCTACTTTAACTATTTCATCCTTATATTCTCAGTTTACCTTTTAAATCTTTGGCATTTTTCATCATGGAAACTAGTGCCTAGCCAAGACACTAGCATTAGGCACTCACATTCCCTCTGGGCACTCTTGTCCCCTTTGCACTTTAATCTCACTTTTTGGGTCCTTTCTAGCCATTTGAGTATATTATATATTTGGTAGTCATCCTTTTCATGGTTGATTGTGAAATTCAAGCAAAGGAATCATATAAATATAAATATATGTTATAATAATAAAGCACCAAGAACTAAGAACTATCTATCACCAGATAAGGTTACATTCATCAAATAATCTAAGAGCTCCATAACATCCATCTAGCTTCATCACAAGTGACACAAGGGATGGTTTGATGCATCACAATTACGAGGAGGGAGTTTAATTTTATTCCATACACACATTATTTATATTCTACATGTAGCTACTTGCTTGCTATTGCAACTGCAACATGAACAAGAGCAACCTAGGGAAAAATTTTGTAGATACTTTTAATTAATTAGTTTATATTAATTTTATACAGATAATAATAATTAGTTAATGTGTCTTTAAATTATAGAAAATTAAAATATATAATTATTTAAAAGAATGTGAAATTGATACAACATTAATAATAGTATTTCTGCATTATTTTTAGGGATTTTCCACAAATTATTATTGTAGCAATCAAATTGTAGCTTCCACCTACAAGTTTTATGTGGTAATCATTATTGTAGAATTTTCTGTAAATATTGCCACATATTTTATATTAACATGGAACAAAAATTTGTATAAAATTTATAATGTTAAAATGTATAGAGAAACTACAATTTTAAATAATTGTGGAATATTTACAATCATAAAAATTGTGGACCTTTTATAATTTGTAAAAAATGTGGTTAATATACACTAGCAAAGATTGTAGGCTAGCTACAAATTTTTTAAATTGTGGAGTATCAACAATATAATAAATTGTGGACCAGTAACAATAATAGATGAAATCGTAGATGACTTACAAATTTAGATCCACATTTTTAATTCTTTCAATTCCTTACAGCCACAAAAATAATGTAGAAAAATTGTTACAAAAAGGTTTGTTTGTTGTAGTGATATGGTGTACAATGTAATACATTCAACATGTAATCAAGGAGAATTACTTGTATATTTAGTTCTACCATCGCTGTGAAATTTAACTCACGAGAATCATACATAGAAATTATAAATTTTTCAAACCCTTAGCTACAATGAATCGTATATTAATAGATTTTGTATGTTGTAGACTCTAGTATCGAGTAGGTTCATATGCTGTAGTGCATAGTGGACATGCCTGAAAACCTCCCATGATGGGTGTAGGAGCGGTCTAGAACATCATTCACCTTGACTGTGTTTTGTCAGCCTCGCACAGCTGTGGTAAATACATTCCTGTGGATCAACACAATTTCATATGTTAAATTTATTTCTAAGAAAATGAAATATTTAATGCTAAAGAATTAATGTGTTTTTGATAGATATGTATCCTCGCTATTATATGGATATACCTTCCCCTGCAAAAAGATTGAGGTATAGATCCACAACGTTGGAGAAAATATTTTGGCATTTATTTGAGAAAAATTTGGATGTGAAATGAGAATATGAGGAAATATTTTCAGTGGACATGCCCGCATACATCCTCTGTAAAAACATGCCTGCACACATTCATCGTTCTCTATCCATTCCATCATCTTCTCTGCCATTACACCTGTTGATTGTAATGCCATATTTCAAATCAGAAATATTATTCTGTAAAATTGCAAAGCAACAGCCACAATGATTTCTTGCAAAAAAATCAAGTATTGTAAAAGAAAAAATTACCTGGCAATGATATTGTATAGATGTTTCGTGAGTGGCGGCTGCAAAATGAATATTTATTCTCTAGCACACAACAAGATCCTCACCAAAAAAATGCAAAAGTGCACAACTCCACTGGGAGCTTCTAACATTCCACTGTTGAATATGTGGATCCTAACTACAAGTTGAAGTGGCAGTTTGCTTTTTCTTTGATTATGGGAGGAATACATGGTCATGGATAAAAATAACATTGTCTTATTAATAGATGGGAGTTGTTATTTTTATGTTTACCTTATTTATATGCATGTCTTATTTATAAGCATGTTATATTTAGGTTGTTTTTGGTTGAAAACTCTTATAAAGAGATGTAAAAGTTATATATATATATATATATATATATATATATATATATATATATATATATATATATATATATATATGTATTTACTCTTCGCAATATGAAAAAGAGAGAGAGTTGTATTATATTCCTTAGGATTGAATAAGGAAGAAGTCTGGCTTGTTTTTGGTGGATGTAGCCCACATTGGGTGAACCACGCTATATCTTGGGTTTATTTTGTTATTTCATGCTTCTTTTATCTATGTTTTAATTCTATTTTATTGCTTTTCTATTTTTCGATCCTAACAACTGGTATCAGATTAAGATTTTGTTTTGGTAGAAAAAACTCACAGGAGGGTTTCTTGTTTGAGTGGGAGAAATGGAAAAAGATAGAAAGTTCAAGGTTGAGAAGTTTAATGGCCATAACTTTCAGCTGTGGAAGATGCAAGTGGAGGACTACCTATATCAGAAATATTTTTATCTACCATTGAAAGGGAAAGCTTTAAAGATGTCAGCTATGAAAGATGAAGAATGGGATGTTCTTGATTAGAAGGCATTGGGAACGATACAGTTGTTCCTGATAACTATGTTAGCTTTCAATATTTCTACGAAAAAGACAACGGTAGATCTAATAGAAAAATTGGGTAAATTGTATGAAAAACCCTTAGCCTCCAATAAGGCATTTCTCATGAAAAGTTTGTTTAATATCAGTACAAGATAATGGGGTAGGTATCCACAATTTTTTCACAATTTTTTTGTGGATGTCTTATTCAAAATTGTGAATTCAAATTCGTGGACTCCACCTACAATTATTTTGTGAAAATATTAAATGTAACAATTGTCAAAATTTCACGCTTTTTAATTGTAACATTTTTCACAATTCCATTATTGTCACATATCTACAGTTCAAAAAATTGTAACAATTTTCACAAATTAAATAATCTTAAAATCTAAAATTTTAAATTTTTGATATATATCACAACAATACAAACATGATAAGTAAATCAAATATATATCACAACAATACACAGTATTAGTAGATATGTTCCTTTAATAAAATATGCTACAATTTTTTTAATATTTTGACACTTTCAATTTGTATCATCTTTAAAACAAATTATTATTTTCATATTATTATAAATTGTAATCATAAACTCCAATTTAATTATATAAATATTTATTTATGTAGTTAAATAATATTTTGTTAAATTTAGTGATTGTATATTAATTATAATATTGTTATTTTAAAAAATTTAATAACATAATTTAATTAAAATTCTAAAATAAAAACATTTCAAACAGAATATTTTGTGTAGAAAAATGAAATTGTTTTCTTTAATTTTTATTTATTGAATACAATGAATATTTTTATAATAAAAGTGTAAGAATTTTTTACTAGTCTATTTTTTTTAATGCCTCCATAGTATGACTATGATATTAAAAATTAATAAAACATAATAATAAATTAAAATTTAAAAATATCACATTATCAATTTTCAAAAAATCTTTTAAAAAAACCATGCAAAAATAAAATATTAGTATTTTATTAATAGAATATGTAGATATAAAGAGCGACATCTTTTGAAAGCATGTAATAAATATAAATTTTTAAATAAATTTTAAGAAATTTGATATTATTTATAAAATAGTTTTACAAATATATTGAATATAAACATTTCAAAAGCGACATGCATAAATTGCAACAACTGATTTTGAGCTAATTTCACATATTCATAGAAACTTATTTCTAATCTAAATTGTGGCTAAGCGAGATTAGTTGTAGAGGTTTCTGATTTAGTTGGCTAAATCTTCCTTGAATAAGAGTACTAATATTGTTTGCATTCCTTGAATATTTCTTTGCTTCAATCTACTTTCTCATAGGTATTTCAGATGCTTACTTTGAATCCTTACTTTATTTGAATTCATTTATATGGAGACAAGATATAGATTAGTATTGTAAAAAAAATAAATTATGCATTTATAATACTTTCCAAAGAAATTTATATTTGAAATTCATTAAAATGTCTCTCTACAATAATTTCTTTAATTACTCAAAGATTTATTTGAACTTAATCTGAGCATTTTCTTCATATTCAAGATTAAATTTTGAATCATCTCCATAACTTGACTATTAGATATTTTCTTGTACCCATACTCCCTTTGCGTTAAGTCTTCACCTCAATTTGCACCAACTTCATGCCTTGGCCCATATCACTTTTCAGGTTTAGGGGGGTGTACGTTCTTCCCAGAATCCGGCTAACATATTTGTGATCTATTGAGTACCTCGCATGAGGCCGCCACTAGACTGTATTGGTAACTAATTTGGCTCTTGCCTTTATTATTGAAAGTTACCTCCATTGGTTACCATGCTTCAGCCGCCTCAAATTCTTCCCCTATCAAAGAATTATGGACAGAGAATAGGTTAATATTTGTGCAGCATGTATAAATTCTAATAATAATTAGGAGAATTTCCTTGCTCTTCGACCTCTTTTTATGCTACAAAAAAGTGATTTCACAAGTTTTCAATCTCGATGATTTGAAAATGTCAAATCTTATCTCATCCACCCTTTAATCATTGAATTTCAACTTTTGATCTTATAGATATGGTAACCCAAAGTTGGCAAAAAAGTAATGTTAAAAATTCTGTGATATAAGGTTGACATCCCTACCCTTAGATATTGATGCTTTATCAATGGTTCACAATTAGTCTTCCTTGATCCTAGTGGATAGGTAGAATATAGAGGTAAATCTTATTTTTTATATCTAGCCGAAAGCAAAAAATAAACTCTATTTTTAATTCTATGTAACTTACTTTATTAATAAAATACACTAACCAGAAACATTTTAAAACTAATAAAATTTAGGGTGTCTATATATAAAAAATTAAGTAAAAGATACATGGTATAATTTTTCAAAAATACTAGTCATGCATTGTGTAATTTTGAAAAAATACAACTAGTCATTTTATTTTTAACGATGATTCGATACCCTCTTATACTAAAGTATATCTAGTTTTTATTATTCTTCTCCTAATTAAATATGTTATTATTAATCCATATTTTAACATCAATTCTAAGAATTACAATAAATATATATTTATTAAAAAATCTTTTTTCATTATGGAAACATTTACATTGGAAATGTAATAATATCCATGAAAAGATATTTAAAAATGGATTGTATTATTGGAATCATTAAAAATTATATTTGGATTGTGTAGATTATTAATAATTTTAATTTCAAAAGTTTAATTTTTAAAAAATATGAAAGGAAATCATGATTTTTTCACAATTAAACTTTAAGAATATAGGTTTTTTAAAATTATAAATTTAACTTTCATGATATTGTCGAATATCTATAATATTTTAAAGAAGGAACCAATTTATTGTAGATAATTCATAATTTTTTTTTCAAAATTAATGTATTTGGACTATCAACAAATAATATTTTCTAGTTATTGATTATTTATACGTAGACTTGATTAATGCTTGCTATTATTTTTGGTTTGGTAAATTATTCATAAATAAATTTTGTCTTATTATGTGGATTATCAACACAATTTTAAAATTGGAATTGAAGTATATTAATTGTTTAAGTATTCATCATCGGTCAATAAATTATAAGAGTGTAGATTGTCTAGAACTATAGTTTAATATATTTTGTTAGTGTATATTATTTAAAAATATAAATAACTAGCATATTAATTTCCCATAATGAATGTATTTAAATTTTTGTGGATAATACACAATACTATAGTGTGTAGAATTTTCTCAATTTTATTTGTAACTTAGAAATGGTAACAAAATTTGGAATCATAATAAAAATTATATACTATAGATTATGAAAAACTAATGTGCAAGGGCGTACTAAATTGCCTAAATTATATGTGTATTTTTTAACTTGTGAATAATACACGATCAAATTTTAGTGTAGACTTTGTATATTAAAATATAAACCTTGGAAATGGTATGATAATATCTCATCATGAGATACTATATTTGGGTTGTGTTTTCTATCCATACTTCTATTTTAAAAGTTCTATATTCTTTCATAAGTTTAAGCTTTAATTTTATGAAAGTGTACCCAATCTACATTTGCTTTTATAGAAGCTATTTATTTAATGTTAATAATTCACATATTTTCCACAAAATGATTTTTTTTGTGGATAATGATGTGGATAAATGACCCTACTTTTAGTAGTGCAAGAAGGAGAATGAGTTAGAGCTTGTTCATATGGATGTGTGGGGGGTGGCTCATGTATCTTCTCTTGGTGGTTCATAGTATTATGTTACTTTTATTGATGATGCTACTAAGAAGGTGTTCGTTTATTGTATAAAGAAGAAATATGATGTATTTAATACTTTTAAGAAGTGGAAAACTTTGGTTGAGTATGAAACATGTTTGAAGTTAAAGTGTCTCAGATCATATAATGGTGGAGAGTACTACATCAATGGATGTGATCCGTAGGGTGAAGAGAGTTCCTAGAACAACACATCAAAATGGTGTGTCAGAAAGAATGAACATGACAATCATTGACCGTACAAGGAGCATGAGATTGCATGTTGGATTTCCCTTACAACTTTGGGTGGATGTTGTAGATATTATTGTTTACTTGTTAAACAGAGGACCTTCAAGTGCTTTGGAAGGTGAAGTACTAGAGGAGGATTGGATCGATAAGGAGGTAAACCATTCTATTATGAAAGTTTTTTTATTGTGAAGCATTTGTTCACATTGATAAAGAGAACAAGACCAAGCTATAAGCTAAGTAAAACAAATGTACTTTCAGTGGGTATGACGCTGATGATTTTAGATACAGGTTTTGGAGTTTGGATGAGAAGAAAATCATTCGGATTAGGTATGTTATTTTGAATGAAAGGGTTATGTACAGGGAACAACTATAGGATAAGAAGGTGGAAAATTATGAATATGTAGCACTTGATGAGATAAAATATAGAGAAGTGCTCAAAAGGATGATAAATCAACAAGTTGGAATGAATGCTGGCACAGTCAGTGTTAATTCTGTAGATCAAAATCAGTAAGAACAACAAGAGCCTCAAAATCAAGAAAATCTTGTGATACATTCTACTTGGGTAAGTAAACCTCCTACACGATTATCTTCATATGAGATTTATTCTTGTTTATTGATGGATAGTGGGGAACCAATTTTTTTTTAAGAAGCAATGCCAGTAGAAACACGGAAAAAGTGGGAGTAGGGTATGGATGAGGAGATGAACTCATTGGATCACAACAAAACTTGGGATTTGGTTAAATTTCCTGTAGGAAAGAGAACATTGCAGAACAAGTGGTTTTATAGGTTGAAGGAAGAAGACGGTGACAAAAATAAGTAGAAGAAAAGAATTGTTGTGAAGGAATTTACACAAAAAAAGGGTATAGAATTTGATTAAATTTTATCTGCTGTTGTTAAAATGATTTCCATTACAACTCTTTTAAGTTTGGTAGCTGTGGAAGATTTGTATCTTGAAAAATTAGATGTAATAACTACTTTTCTTCATGGTGATTTGGATGAAGAAATATATATGGAGCAGCCACAAGGATACAACGTCAGGGGAAGGAGAAATTGGTGTACATACTGAAGAAGAGTTTGTATGGCATTAAGAAAACTCCAAGACAATGGTATTTGAGATATGACAGGTTCATGATAGAACAAGGTTACTCTAGTTGTCATTCTCATCACTATGTTTAATTTAAGAGACTAGATAATGACACCTATATTATCTTGTTGTTGTATGTGGTTGACATACTTGTGGCAGGGTGAAACGTGCAGCATATAAATGAGCTAAAGATATAGTTAGCCAATAAATTTTCCATGAAGGATTTAGGTGTAGCAAAGAAAATTCTTGGCATGAGAATCAATAAACATAGAAAGAGTAAAATATTGACTTTGTCTAAAGAAGATTATGTGAACAAGGTGTTGGACAGGTTAAGGATGCAGGATGTAAAACTAGTAAGTACACCATTGACAAGACACTTCAAGTTAAGTAAAGAACAATGTCCTAAAACACATGAAGAGATTGAATATATGTCTAGATTTCCATATGCTTTAGCAGTTGAAAGTTTCATGTATGCTATGGTATGCACAAGACAAGACATTGTTCATGCAGTGAGAGTTGTCAGTAGATACATGAGTAATCCATGAAAGGAGAACTGGAATTCAGTCCAGTGGATTCTCAAATACTTGAGAGGGACCAGTAGCAGGCAGTTGTGCTATGAGGGGGTCAGAGGTTTCCTTACATGGATATGTTGATGCAGACATCGCTGGAGATTTGGATAGTAGGAGGAGCACCACAGGTTATGTATTCACTGTTGGTGGCACGATGTTTAGTTGGATTTCTTATCTGTAAAATATTGTTGCCTTATCTACTATAGAGGTAGAGTATGTTGTTACAGAAGTAAGCAATGAGATGATATGGGTGAAACGTTTCATGGAAGAGTTGGGAAAAAAGAGGAGGATTACATGTTATTCAATGATAGCCAGAGTGCAATTCATCTTGTCACGAACTCAACATTCCATTTGAGAACCAAACATATACAAATCATGTATCACAATCCGTGCTAGAGGATGGACATCTAAAGTTGGAAAAGATCCATACAAGTCAGAATCCTGCTGATATGTTGACACAGGAAGTAACAAAAGAGAAGCTGGAAGGTTGTTTAGATTCGGTAGGACTTCAAGATATATCTTGAAGAAGATAAACAAGTTAGAGAAGAGTATGAGGATGAGCTGTAACAGTGGGTTGCAGTAGTTTGTCTTTAGGTGGGAGATTGTTGAAGATGTGGAGCCTAACTACAAGTTAAAGTGGTAGTTTACTTTTTTCTTGATTATGGGAGGAATGCATGGCCTTGGATAAAAAGAGCATTGTCTTATTAATAGACGGGAGTTGTTATTTTTATGTTTATCTTATTTATATATATGTCTTATTTATGAAGATGTTATATTCAGGTTGCTTGTGGTTGACGCAAACTTTTACAAAGAGGTGCACAAGTTATATATATATGTGCATGGATTTACTCTTTGTAATATGAAAAGAGAGAGAATTGTATTGTATTCCTAAGGACTGAATAAAGAAGAAGTTTGGCTTGTTTCTGGTGGATGTAGCCCACATTGGGTGAACCACGTTAAATCTTGAGTTTATTTTGTGATTGCATTCTTCTTTTATTTCTGTTTTAATTTCATTTTATTTTTCATCTATGTTTCGATCCTAACATCCACGCCCCCCTCACCTGAGCAAATCACCATTCAATCAAAACATAAACTAAACAGATACATAGATTGGCAGAAACCAGATTGACCTAATGACTCTTGAAATTCATCTCTCTTATCAGTGTTTCTTTCTGTGAATTGAATGATTACTATAAAAATAATGTTAGAAATCATGCATATGTTGAATTTGTCCCACAATAGTTTTAGTTCATGTCTTAGAGCCAGCAGAAAATAAATAAATCGAAATCCATATAGTACCGATTAAGAGAACGGTTTGCATGTCGAAAAGCGCAAAAAGAATGGCGAGTGCAACTTTCATCTGAGAAGCCATTTACTTATGCAATCTTCGACTTTTTTTCCTGCCCGAAAAAAAATAGATATAACGAAAGGGAAACTTGAACCGGCAAGAATTGCAGATATGATTTTTAATACGAGAGGGTGATTGTGAGGAATAAGGGAAGTGTTATGAGTCGTATTTATAGTCACGCTTTTCGCGAGAGTAGCGAGAAAAATTTAACACATTCGCAGTCGCTGTGGAAAATTCTAAACGTGTTCCGCAATTCAAACTGGATCAACAAAAGTTGGCGAATTCTAAAGCGACTTTTCGCAGAGCTTCTTGACCGTAAACACTCCGTGATGGAATTTGGAGTTTTGCGACTCCCTGAGCGCCCCACCGTCTTTGTGGGACTAACAAAATGACGTGACTAGTAACTGTAACACGTTGCGTAGAAATGACGAAATGTTTGGTGGTGACAAAAGTTCCCATGTTTTCGCAAACCCTATAAATTTCAAAACCGAAGCAGAAAGAGCCTAGTCCACGAGGAATGCGTGACGAGCTTTCAAGCTTTGATAGTGATTCGTGCCATTCGAAGACCAACAAAGTCAGGGTGCCAAAAGTGTTGTGAATGTTGATTTTTTGTAGGAACTCCACTCTTTCAGCAACGTCGCGTGATTTGCGACATAAGACTGTTCTACTAACTTGACCTATACTCCAAAAACATACGAATGAAAATATTCTTTAGCGCGTTATTTGAACTTGAAGCTAAATCACACGCTCGAAATAGCGTTATAAGTAGGTTGCTAATTCAGTTAATAACTAGCAATTGCATGTTGGCATTGCATTGTGAACACCGAAAAGTATACATTCTTTTAATGTTGGTGACAACTTTTGGTAGACAATAGAAGGGGGAATCAAGTGTATAAGACATTTATTAATGTGCAATAAAGATGCATACATTTGTCGGCGCTTGAAAGGTTAAGCATAAAAGTTAGAGGAAGTAGTGAATATTGTAGTAGTGATGCAAAACTAACTTTTCAAAATGGCGGTGTAAGGTTTAGTGAAAGTAGTCTCGATTCTTCCCTTTTGCTTGTTCCGAGCGACTATGCTTGTGCCATTTTTGAGTATCGTTGAAATGAAAAAGGTGTTACAATGTGAAGATCTACAATTGAGGGAACACTTGAGAATGCTTGAACGTTAGACCTTGTCTTTTGTTGATCCCAATGTTGACAGTTGCTTTATGCAAAGAAATACCTTGGGACTTGTGGATAGTCAATTCCCAAGCCATTTTAATAGGCATTTGTCTGCTATTCCACCTTGAAATAGGTGGCACTGGAATATGCAATGAGTTGGATGGATCCTAACAGGAGCCAGTGTATTTATCAATTTTGACTACAATAAAAAGTTAAAGATCTAGTGGTTGCATAGTTGAGTCGTAAACAATGTCGATGATTGTCGTTGTTCCACCATTTACAAGGCCCGTGTCAACCCACAAACTAGTTATAAGCATGAGCTTTTTGTTGTTTGCATCGAAGAACTTGGTGTTGTAATTGATCATCATCAACTTATCCAGAACTAGCTCTTGTGTTATTTTCAGTAATGGATCGAGCTATAACAATGTTCAATGCTTTAAACATTTGAAGGTTGTGGATGTCTACCTTGTCGTTTTTTGGAAATAATTGTGGTGCATCCTAAAATACATTGATCTCTTGCTGATAAAGTTTTGATTCTGTGTGAGATAGTAGGATTTCTGAGTCATCAAAGAGAGGCGTTGAATCTCAAATGTGAAGAAGTGATTGTTGAAAGGAAACCTGTGCATGGGAACATCCATCTTCCGGAAATATTATTTACAAGGAGATGGTAGAATGGAATCCCTTTCAAAGGCTTGCTCCATATGACTGGGTTGTATATAGAGGAATGTCCATGATTGGTTGCAATTAACCGAGGTTGCTAATGATAATGAAATTTTTGTTTTTGAATTCAAATGTCTGGGAATGTGGAATAGCTTCTCACAGTCGGTAGCAAATTGCATTTGGCAATTTTGAAACGATAAAACTCATTTCATCAATAAAAACGTACTAAATATGTTTAATGGATTGTTGAAAACATGACAATGCATGGCCATTAACGGGTTTGAGTTCTTTGATAGGAAAAAGAAGGCATGAATAAATAATGGATCCAGAAATACTAAATAGTAAAACCCCAGTAGGGGATAGAAGTAGAGGCGATAGAGATGTTGTTGATGTAAATATAAATGAATCCCTGATTGTATTTATCAGATATGATTTTCCTTCTCCATTCATACCTTGAACGTAACTATCAATTTTAGAGCACTTAGACACATTGTGTTGGAATAGTGGTGTAGTACAATATCAAGAGCTAATTGTTTATTTAAAGATAAAGGAAATGTGGATGACAGTTGCACGACCTACATATTTCTGTATTTTATTTCATCTTTATTCACGTGGACGAAAGATGGACCATTTATTTGAAATACCGGTGGAACATCAGTAATGTTATAATTATGTCGGTTATCAAATTATCATTTGACCAACATTTCAAGACTATAAAAATCTGTGGTGTTTCCTAAAAAAAATATGTGCTAAAAAATGTCATTCATACACATGTTCCTATTTAAGAGTGTTCTCGAGTTCAAAGTAAGTTTAGCTATCTGAAGAATACACATGTTCCTATTTAAGAGTGTTCTCGAGTTCAAAGTAAGTTTAGCTATCTGAAGAATACACAGTTTTTATCGTAGAGTATGTAACATACCATCTATTGTACTATTTTTTTAACAAATCCTAGGTAAAAATGATTTCCGGGGGTTGAGCCAATTTCCGAAACAATATTGCAAAAACGCTTGTAAAAAAGGAGTTGTGACCAGCAGAAAAGCTCAAAAGATGTTGAATCATAAGGTAGTACATAAAAACATCTAGTGTGGACAAAAAACAATTCTTGACATGAACATAATTTCCATTTATCACCTTTTTCCTACTTGTTGTAGTTTCATTCTCGCGAAACCTGAATAAGAGAAAGAGGTTGCATAATTTTTTGACGGCACCTAAATATTGCATCCAAGGAAAGGTTTTTTTCTTGTATTTGCTTCTTATTTTCTGTGACAACCGTAAATATATTTCTCACAAAATTTAATGAAATAAAAGAAAGGCTCCACATAAAAAAATGAAAATATTTGGAGCATGTGGTAGGTTTCTTGTGCGTTTATGTCATGTATATCACTATTTTCTCTAAGTATTTTCTACATGGAATTGTGTGCCAGAAAATTAGGTTCAATATCTCTAGAGAATTTGGAAAGAATATGGCGATATGTTTTCCGAACATTTCTATACCTTTGAAGCATTGCAGGGTTAATTTTAAGAGACCTCTAGGAAATCGAAGGTGGAAAATCCCATGTGAATATCCCCAGAACCACTTTTGCAAAACTGGCGAATTTTCTTGGGTTTGTGTGTAAAATCTTCACCCAACAGAAGATTTAATTTTCAAGTCATGTTACGTACATGGTGCAACAGAAAGATTACAGTTGCGCGATATCAAGTTTTTTGTCGTGCGACAACAAATTTTCTGTCATACGACAACAACCTTGTTGTCGCATGACATAAATTTTTTTATGGCATGCCAACAAAAATTTTGTCATACAACAACAAACTTGTTGTCACGCGACTAGAAATATCAATTCTCCTATCATGCATCTGGAGCCTCCTGTCATGTATCAATAAAAAATTATTGTCGCGCATCAACATATTGTCATGCAAATGTAAATCTCCTATCGTGCATTTGCAACCTTCTGTTGTGCATCAACAACACATTATTGTCATGTGCCAACTACCTCTAGGCTCCTTTCATGCATCAAAAACTCCCTACCTTACATTAACAACCTCCTGTCGTGCGTAACCAACCTGTTCTAGAAGTTCACGATACTTGATATCAGTATACTACTTGAAAAATTATCTAGGTTTATAAAGGAGTACTTTTTAATGGTAGGCAAAGTCGACCCCTTAAAAAAATTATACTGGAAATTTTAGGCGAACAAGACACTTGCCTGTTCTGAAAAATTCGGCATTTCAAATTTTCCTAAAATAGTATTTTCACCAAATTACGAATATTCACCACTAAAAAAATCCCTGATTTTTTTTTTTACAATATATTTGAGGACTACATGGGAAAAAATGATGGGATGACAGTCGATATTAGATCTCTATATAGATAACATAGTTTGGCTATAGATGTTCAATTTATCATCATTTCGAGAAGGAGGGTACTTAATTTTCCTATCTCTCTCAATGAACAAAGATGAAGTAGGTTAAGTGTCTCAAGGGGTATTGCATTGGCATTGTAGGTGCGACTGTAGACATAAAATATATGCACTTGGGTACTTTTTTATGTCCTAGAGCATACTAATATATACATGATAACTAAGTGAGAAAACTAATAATTGATAACATATTTTGGGCCCTTTTCCTTGTGTCTTAAAATTTTGTTGACCTTACATACCATATGGCTCTATCAGTTTTTGAAAAATTTATCTTGTATAGCCTCTAACACTAGCGCCCATTTTTGATTGAAATGCCTAGGCACTCCTGTCCCTTTTGGAAACTCCTAACCTTATTTGCTTTCTTCTTTCTCTTTTCGGTCTCTTTTACTTTTAAGTAATCTTTTACAACTTTGGTTTCCTTTTAGTTGTCAAGTTCAAAATTCAAACAAGGGAATCATATACATACATAATTATAGCTCTCACATTTAGGGCCAAACACTAAGCATTACTTAGCATCACAAAAGCTTGCATTCAAAGGTACAAGATCCCTACAGAGGAACTCATCTAGAACTTTCATATAAGGTACAAGGGCTGCATCACTCTATATACACAACATAGGAGGGGGAAGTTCATTTTAATCCATCACACATTCTATAAATTTGTTACTGTGTAACTTGGACAAGGGCATCGTAAGGTGTCATTACACACACTCATACATAAATACATGGATTCTTAGATGTAGTGTAGCGCTTGATTGTATGATCACTCTTTGGGTGACTAGTGAGTTCAGTCTGAATCAACATTCTTCATTTTTTTATTCGATTTGATGTGTTTTATGGACATGTATAGGTAGACATTTTTTTGGCAAGTTACAAGTTTGGTCAAAACCCTAATAGTGAATTCAGAGTGACAAAAAAATTATTGGAGAAAAAACATTCTGACCTACAAAAACGTAGGACCTAAGCATCTAAGAAGACACTACAACCTAGATCAGATACTAGTTTCTGTCACTATGGTCGTCCTATGGACATTTTTGTCTTACACATTTCTATACTTATTAATATTTGTCAACCCTTTATAATGTTGTTTCCAGCCTATTCTAGTAGATACTCAATTTATATCACTCATAGATGACATAGAATTGGCTAATTCACTTTTCCCTCTCACTTGTTTAGAGTTTCATATTATTGCATTATTATTTCTTGTCTCTTACTGTAGTTAATTAATTATATATAATCAATATAGTAAATTTAATCTGACATTAGATTTAATTTAATTTATATTAAATCATTTGTTAAATCCCAAATCTTTATCAGACTCTCAGATCCTTATGTTACATATCTTACCATCTTTATGAAAGAGGGATTCACGAGAACCGATGTCGAAAAGTGATGCACCACAACAAAATTACACTCCTATGGTAACGTCAAGCCAACGCAATATGCAAGATTCAAAACAATGGAAAGAAGATTGAAAGTAAGAAGAATGGGTCTTCTCATACTCATAGATCGAAAAATAGGAAGTACAAATAGGGGTGCTGTGTAACCCCCATGCCTAAACATGGAAAGAAAATCAATGACGCCACTGACGCATATGATGCCACTAGAAGAGGAGTTACAATTCCAAATAAGGAATGAAACTCCTATGACGCATTGATGTGAATGACAATGTCATATTCTATGACAGAATCTGAAACTTGTCATTTGACTTCCTAAGGCCTACGACTTTCGCAAGGTGAGATGACTCACCTAGGTGATCTGGACAATGACTGGAAAGTCACACACACCAACACTTTATTCCTCTCAAAACCTAAAATCTTGTTCTACCATGCCTTGTAAGGTTCCTTAAGTCTCCATGTATGAATTAATACAAATTCACCCTTCTTACAAATATATTCTCTTAAAAATCACTAAACACTATGTACCTCCCTCGCAATATGTCACATGCATAAGTAAATGCCATTTTTAATCATCTCTTCGATGATCCTATCAGTCATAGAATAGAGATAGTGCTCATGTTGTCACAGTAGATAATGGTAGGCCACCGAAAGTGGATGCCAAACTCTGTCATGATACCCTGTAACCAAATAGCTTCTTTGGTAGCATTAACTGCTCCTCTATATTCTGCTTCTTTCAATGATATGGCAATGGTATGCTGCTTGTTGCTGGACCAACTGACAGGACCTGAACCAAGAGTGAAACTGTAAATCCAACCAAGTCAATCTCAGTCCCTCCTAGGTAATGAATACCATCTATGTTAGTACCACGAACATAGTGAAGGATCCTGTTTGTTTCTTTTAAGTGTAGCTCATGAGGCTCCTGCATAAATTTGGACATGATCCTGACGACATATGATAGATCTGGCTAAGTGTGAGTAAGGTAAATCAAGCTTCCCACCAACTGTCGATAAAGGGTCCCATCAACTAAGGGGGAAGATCAATCAGAAACCAACTTAATCCCAGAAAGAAAAGGAGTAGGTGAGGACTTGCAGTCAGACATGTGAAACCGAGAAAGCAAATCAAGAGAGTACTTAGGCTGCAATATCATATTCCTGAGTCAGATTGTGAAAGCTAGATCCTAAGAAAGTAATGAAGCAATCCTAAGTCAGACATGGAGAACTTGTTGGCCAAGGAGATCTTCAAAGAATCAATGATAGAGGAAGAGCTACCTGTGATCAATAACTCATCAACATAGAGAACAAGAATAAGCATGGAGTCATCCTGTCATAGAATATACACATTTGGGTCAGAGTGACACCGAGTGAACCATGATGCAAGTAAAAAGGAGTCCATCTTGGCATACCAAGCCCGAGGGGCTTGTTTAAGGCCATAGAGAGACTTCTTTAATTTTCAAATGAGGGATGGATCATGTACTTAACCCGGAGGTTGTTCCATATAGATCTCCTCCTCTAGGTCCCCACGAAGGAAGGCACTCTTAACGTCCATCTGGTGGACTTCCCATCTGTTAGCGGCAGCGATGGCAAGGGTCAGTCGATTAGAATTCATCTTCACAACTAGAGGAAAGGTTTCTACGTAATTAACCCCAGCTACCTAGGAGAAACCCTTAGCTACAAGTCATGCTTTATACTTCTCAACTTCTCCATTACCTCTATACTTTGTTCGATATACCCACCTACATCGAATGATTTTTATTCCTTTTGGAAGAAGGGTAAGATCCCAAGTGTCATTCTTTATGAGTGAGGAATACTCCTCATCCATGGAAGAATCCCACTTAGGAATACCAAAAGCTTCCTGGAAAGATGGTGGATCAAAAGTAGAGGCGAAGAAGGAGTGAGGTCCAATGAAGTCTGAGTGAGTACATCTCTCATCCAAAGGATCTCCAACTAAATCTCTAGCACTCTGTAAAGTTTTCCTGGCCCAAAGAGGTCCCGAAGGCTCAGGCTCAAAGTCGGAAGATTCTTCACTTGAGTGAGAAGGGACATAGTCCTCATCATCACTACTGTCAGAATCATAAGACTCAAAATTTTGAGGATCGGGAGGAGTAGGGAGAGGTGGAACTCGCTCAACAACATCATCATCTGAAGAGTCAGAATCTAAATCAGTGGGCAAAAGGACCTCAGTGGAAGTTGAAGTCAAGGATGACTCATCAAACTTCACACTCCTCTCAATATAAAGCTCACGGTTGGTAGGGTTCAACAATCGATATCCCTTCACAACATCAGGATAGCTGACAAAGATACAAGGTTTGGATTGTGGATCCAATGCGTTGCGTTTTATTTTTGGGAATCCAAGCCATAGCCTTGGATCTGAAGACTTGAAAGTGCTCGACATCAGGTTTGTGTCCAAACTAGGCTTCAAAGGGTGTCATCCCTATTACTACCTTATGTAGAACTTTTTTTTGAATATGAAAAGCACAATTCACTGCTTCAGCCCAATACTTTGGAGGAAGAGATTTCAAGTGAACCATACAAGTAGCCATCTCCTTTAAAGTTTGGTTCTTTCTTTCTGCAACTCCATTTTGGGAAGGGATGTAAGCAACTATATGCTGCAAAGCAATCCCCTCAGAAGTGCAGAAATCCTCAAATATGTTGCTCACATACTCACCGCAATTGTCAGTTTGAAGAACCTTGATAGACTGTTCCACTTGTTTCTCAGCAAGAGCCTTAAAGTTTTGAAAATGCTCAAAAACTTTAGACTTAAGCTTAAGAATATATACCTAAGTATAATGCAAAAATTCATCAATGAAGGTTAGTATATATAGAGCTCTAGTAAAAGAAGGAGATGGAAAAGGGCCAGAAATGTCACTATGAACAAGATCCAAGGGACGAGTAGCTCTCCATGATTTTCCCTTGTCAAATATTTTTTCAGGGTGCTTTCCAAGGGTATAACTGTCACAAAGACTCTTAGAAAACTTAACTCGGGGTAGCCCATTGACCATTTCATTTTGCCTCAATTGTTCAAGGTAACGATAATTTAGATGCCCAAAATGCTCATGCCATAAATTGCTAACCTCATTTACATAAGTGAGCAAGGTATTAGGTGTCGAATCAGAAGAGAATTGGGAAAAGGTATACAACAGTGAATAGTCATCTGCCTTTCCCTCAGCCACAGTGTAGTCATATTTAAGCTCATGAATAATCATCGAGTTAGGACTAAATTCCACTCGCATTCCTTCACCAAGGTGGGTGATTTGGTAAACCGATAAGAGATTGGTAGAAATATTGGGAACACTCAACACTTGGTTAAATGTTCCACCTTCACTCTCTATCGATCCACTATCAAAAACCAACACATGAGTGTCAACACCCAACATGATTTGGGACATGCCACATGGTTTAATGCTAAGAATTCAACCTCTGAAGAATCCATGTGGTGCAAGGCACCAGAATCAGTAATTCAAGTTGATGATGGAGCTGATCTAGCTACGAGGGCCTTACCTTTCTTCTTTTAATTTTTAATCTCCTTTGTATTAGAAGAATCACCCTTCTGAGCATTTTGTTTAATGGATTCAGGAACACTTATTTTATTCTTCTCAACTAAATGAGTTAAGTGATCAATTTTTTTCCAAAAAAAATGTTGCTCATCATGGCTAGAATTCTTAAACTAGGAGCATTTATAATTTTCCTTCTTCGCTTTAGGCTCAGAATCAAAGTATGAGTGATGGGCTTAACTGGGGGTTGGTTGGTCTTGGTTTCTTTCTTAGGTTGGTCCTTAGTTTCTTTCTTCTTTTCATTTTTCTTTCCCTTATTCGCCACAAGGGCATGTGACTTGGATTTTACAGTCCCCATTTGAATGAGTTTGTCCTATTCTCGAATGAGTTGGGACGAAAAACTGTCAAAGGAGGGCATAGTCCAAGTACTACCCAAGGTGGCTTTCATGGCATGAAAATTTGGAATGAAAATAGTATTCATGACCTAACTTAGAAAGAATCAAAAAGATCAATTGAGAGTCTTTCTTATCCACTTTACATTCCTTTAGAAGCATTCTAGTGTGGAACAACTTTGAGAAGAAGGCCTATAGGTTTTCAAAGTCACTAGGATTTAACCCTAGTAGTTTGTTCTCCAACTCATGCGCTCTCATGTCATCTTGCTTCCCAAACATATGATCGGGTATTGAGGAAGTTTCGATGTGGAAGAGAAAGTCAGGAGAGACAGACATACAGATAAGACCTAAGGCTTCATCACAATGGTTGGACCATTTAGATTTTTCAAGTTGATTAGTAGGTTCGGTCTCTAACCCCATGGTAACTCGGTATAACCCTTTGCTTCACAAAAGCAATATAATTTTAAATTTCCATCCAAAGAAATTAAAAGGTGTGAGCACTGTAAATTTAGAGATATCCATAATGAAGAGATAGAACCAAGGAATGCAAAAGGAAGGATAGAGAAAAGAAACAACCACCCCAGAACAAAATTACGCCCCCCGAGTTTGGCACTTTAATTCAGTGCATTGATTACAACCAGATGCAACTATGTTCCAAGAACCAATTTTTCACTCACCTTGCAATTAGCGTAATAACGCACAATGGTGGAGACAACAATCAAGGTTCATAGGGCGTAACAGATCGACACTACACACAAGCACAGAAAGAGAGAAGCAGGAGGGGGAAGAAAGAGATTTGTGAGAAACAACATCTCATGTCGCATGAAAGAATCCCTTTGTCGTAATACTATGGCGGACGCACTCACAAGTCCACCAAAAAAAGGAATAGAACAAAGCCCAAGAAAAAATGAGCTGAATTAAGCAATACAAAGACACCCCCCAAGAATGCGGCACTTTATAAAATTAGTGCGTTTACAAATCTAATGATACCATCATCTAGAGTGTGGAAAAACATGTAAATTTTACTAAAGAAGTGCTCAAAACTGAGCAACGAGTCAAAAGTTATAGCAAAAACCAATTCCCGTAACTTCTGAGAAAAATCCAATAAGCCTGCAAACAGATTAAAAAATCCCCCTAAACGCATGCGAAAGGTGTCATATGTATACCTGTTGGAAAAGGCATGGAATTTGAGATAGGGTTTGTTTGTATTATGAGGGGGGATTAGCAACCTGCCAATCTCGGACCTCTCCCTTCATCTTTGACACTCGACGGAAGGTTAAAAATACAACAAGCCAAAAGACCAAATTTTACAATGCCAATAAAATGTAATGTTTTTACCTTATACCTTTTAAAAGTAATGAAACAAAACATTTTTAAAAAAAGTGATGACGTAAAAAGTATGCAAACGCGATTTTTTTCTAAAAGGTTAATAAGAAAAAAGTATTTTTGGAAAGATATTACCTGGCAACGGACTGTTACGGTCCACTGCAAAAAGAAACGTAACTGCCAAAGCAAAAAAATGCCAGCATGAAAGAGAAAACACTTAGAATAGGAAGGGTGCGCAGAAAAGGTCGGGGTTGTAGAGAAAACGCTAGGGTAGAGGGGAAAACACAGAGAACAGTAAAAAAAAAAACCTTGGAACAGTGAAAAAACACCTGGAACAGAGGAGAATACGCAGCCAGCTGAAAGAAAATGCCTAAGGACAAGGGAAAACGTAGTTTGAAGCATGTGTTGGGGGAAAATTCCTGGAACAGTGCAAAAAATGTGCCAGCTGGGAGAAAATTCCTGAAAAGTGTAGAATCGAGTGGGAGAAAACGCCTGAACAGTCCAAAAAAATGGCCAGGTAGAGGAGAGAACGCAGGTTGGAGTGGAGAATGTAGCAAGGCTCGCAAAAACGTTAGTAGATCTCACGTAAATGTGAGTAGGCTCCCAAAAAATGTGAGAGACTAGGTAAAAATGTGAGAGACCAGGCAGAGTTTAAATAACTAGTGAAAATGACCAAAACATGCATGCAAAGGTAACTTTGAGACAACAATGAACCACAGCAATGAGGAAAAGCTTGGAATAGTCTAAGTATACACTGGTGAAGAAAAAACAATGATTCCAACCAGTAATCACAGGTCTGTGCCAAAAAATGAGCTCTTCTTTTACCCTGTAGGCGCTGAATCTGAACACAACCAACAAGAAACACACAAATAACCCAGAAACAACAACCAAAAAGATCTAGAAATATCCAAATACGAACTCAATTGATAAGCAAACCAACCAAATAACTTAACTTACAATTGTTGAAACCTCAATACGAGGTGAGCAATAATTCCAAAATGATAATCGAAAAAAAAACTTGCACACGAGGAAATGAGAAGAAACCAGAAGTAATAAACAACTGAGAAACGAAAACTGCACGTTTACCGAAACCCACTCTAATACCATGAAAGAGGGATTCACGATAACCGATGTCAAAAAGTGATGCACCACAACAAAGCTGCACTCCGATGGTAATGTCAAGCCAACGCAATATGCAAGATTCGAAACAATGGAAAGAAGATTGCAAGTAAGAAGAATGGGTCTGCTAATACTGATAGATCGAAAAATAGAAAGTACAAATAGGGGTGTTGTGTAACCCCGGTGCCTAAACATGGAAAGAAAATCAATGATGCCACTATAAGAGGACTTACAATTCAAAATAAGGAATTTAACTCCTATGACGCATTGACGCAAATGACAATGTAAGATTCTATGATAGAATCTGACACTTTTCATTTGACTTCCTAAGACCTATGAATCTGACAAGGCGAGATGACTCACCTAGGTGATGTGGATGATGACTGCACAGTCACACACACCAACAACCTCTGGGGTCACTCCGATTCCATTTTTTAAGATTTCTTTATTGTATTTGATGTGATTTGTGGGCATGTGCAGCTAGATTTCTATTTTATGAATTAATACAAATGCACCCTTCTTACAAATATATTCTCTTAAAATCCCTAAACACTATGTACCTCCCTCGCAATATGTCAAATGCATAAGTAAATGCCATTTTTTATCATCTCTACGATGACCCTATCAGTCATGCTACCACAACCAATAAACCTATCTTTGAGTCAATTCAAGTGTTACACCTTTTATGTCAAGATAAATTTCAAGCCATGGAAACCAATATAGCATACCTGAAAGCTAAATTCCTACATCTCAACACTGCTTCTAAAGACCATGTTAGTTCTTCTTCTACACCTCGTCGTAATCCTATGTCTATTAAATGTGCTCATACAAATGAATTTGAAGTCTTACTCCTATGATAACCTCTCAAGTTTGATCTAAGTGCTAAGAAACAGGATATACTTCATGAGATCCTCAATCACTAGTTGATCAACTTGGTACCTACTCATTACTTACCTCGTTATTGCTTTGTAAAATAGAAATCTCACCCATTTTGTAATTATAAAAGGATTAATGGACATCATGACAATGATTTTTATGCTCTAAAATGAAGAATTCTGGCACCTTGAGCATTAGGTTTTTATTTCATTTGCTAGACAAAATTCTAGCCCATGCTCATCTCCAACTTTTAAATTCCATAATGGACTACCCAAAATGCTCCCTCTATGTCTAAGGAGCATCATGCCATAATTATTAATGTTCCTTCTCTGGTAATCCAAAAGCTTCCTATCCAACCTAGTATCATACCATGTATAAATATACACACCCCATCTCATATCAATTCCTCTATAGCATTATCAATCCCAAATAAGCGACCACCTTTAAAAATATATACCCCATTACTTCCTCCTGCTAGGTCATCTAGAACATTACCAATTTAAAATAAGTAACCAACTTCCAATGAAGCACTGCAAATTCACTCAGCACAAGTTGTGATCCATCACCTACTTGCATTTCCTCTGTCCAGCCCAAAATATGATGTTGGTCAAACTCAATCTCCTACCTACCATTCTTATGATCATATATTTCCTTATGACACATTTCAAAATCTACCACCATGGCATGATCCTGCTCATATCATTACATAGATATTCATCACTCACATAGTTGGCGGCATTAGACTTAACCCCACCATCCGTAACTATCAGATGTCTCTATTATCTACTTATAATTTCTTTACTATTATTCACGCTCCACACTCAACATCTATCTTCCTAATAAATCTTACATCCTTGGTACAAACACTATCCCATCGTTACGTGATGACGGATTCTAGCTCCACGGTTTATACCCAAGCGTTGAGGATCTAATTATCAAATAAAACTCACGTTACCTACTCTTTATTATACACTTAGTGCGTCATGAACAATGTTTCTAAGTACTCTTATATCTTAGATACACACATTGTAGCATCATTTTCCGATGACTCAATCTTGTTCTATGGTTAATACTTGACTGTTTAGGGCACATTCCTAAATGAACTGCATCTCACACACATCCCCTAGGGGGAAAACTCATCCCCTCCTACCTTAAAATTTTCCATATCATAAAACACCATAACATGCACACTGGATTTACACATCTTGGTTGCATTTCCTATTTCAATCTTATACTACTTACATGTTACACTTGGTTTCTCATGCTACTTTGCTACTGATTATATATCATTATCTTTTTTATATACACATGCATGTTCACATGGTTTCTTCAGGTGAATGTAGGACTTTTACATATCCACACATGATGCAGGATTGTCGACACAACTCTTTAGCAGCCCCACCATGACTCTTGGTGGCATCTACCTTTACACTATCATAATATACATATCACGGGTTCTATCATTTCATTACTTACTACTCTTTTACCAGTTACTTTTCACTTATCTATACACAGTTTGACAGACTACTTATCTTTCTAACATGCTAACAGGTGCTTCATGTGTAGCATTTTCTTTATAGGGTTACTTACAACCATGGTTATTTGACAAATCTTTCTTGTTGTTGTTTTATTTTTTTTGTAGGTTGTGCCCTATGTCTTGATTAATCATTGTGTACTTATGGATGCTTCGTGCCATGATTGTCTTGTGACATTATGAGAAATTTCCTCTCTATGAAACCCACTTTTCGACGTACATCTTGTCTTCATAATTTCCTGCTACATTGTCTTCTATTTCATACTAGCTTTTGTTACACTAACACTTGTTTACTAGTACATATTGTTTGCATATTCCTTCGTTTCTAGCATGCACATCCCGTACCCCTACAGGTATACAATAAATTATATCCAAATAATATTTAGGTCTTCTCCTTAGGGGCGCATCCTCCTACTTTCTTAGAATTCATCCCAAATGATGGGGACATCTATTGGGTGAGAAAATCATCCTTCTAACAACATAGAGTTACGAATAAGAGTAGAACATTATAAAATTGGAAACAAAACACAGTCACATAATGGCCCAAAATCATACTTGGGCCATAAAAAAAGTGTAAACAATAGAAACTTGATACAACAATAGCGATGGGTGATTGTGTCCCACAAAGGTGCTTATGTCATGGGGGAAAATTTATTTCTCAGATCAGTACAATTTCTAGTAAGTTATATCATAACTCTACAGTAGCAGTCACTTAACTCCTATTTCAGAATTCATTTTACATATAGTTACATAAAATTACAAGAATTTACATCCAGGGACATTCCATCTGTAGTGGCACTTATTTGGTAAGCATCGTGGATGGAAAGCAAAAAAAATATCTCCCCAACATTCTTCTCTTGGTGTGAGATCACCCAAAAACCTCACCTTTGGCGTGAGATCATCCAAAAACATCATCCTTGGCGTGAGATCACCAAAAAAATCATTCTTGGCATGATATCACCAAAAAACCTCATCTTAAGGTATCAAATTAAGGAACATATCAAACCAAACTAGGAAAATTTTCTATCTTTTACTATCCTATGCATCAGGTGCACACTTTCCTTTTACACACTTTTACTTACTTATACATACATGTTACTTTAATTTCTAATATACAAAAGTTTGACCACTCTATTGGTCTTATTTTTAAGGTTTGTCCTTATGCACAAATAAAAGAAGCTCACATCAACAGACACGATCTCCAATAACAAACTATGATACATACACTTCACCCTAAGGTCTACTTCCTCTTCTAAGTTTCCACGATTCTCATTATGATCACTTCATGCTTAATTTGACCGCTCGACATGCTATCAGATACACTATTCCCTATAGGATCACAATGCATGCATATTATATCTACTTGATGTTATTAAGTATTCACTCAACAACATAAAGTGGGAGAAAAATGTAGAAAAAAAATCTGTGAACTTTGGTACATTTCTAGGTCCTAGAGCATACTAATATATACATGATTCCTAAGTGAGAAACCTTTTATGGAAAATACACATCACCTTTGATTGCTCGCAAGTGAAAGGTTTAGGAAGTTAGTGTGATTTTTCAAACATGGTGTTATCCCAAAGTGTGGGACTTTGAAATTGGGATAACCCTCAAGAGAAGGTTGGCTTCATGACTTATCTTAGTGCCAAATACTCCAAAGTGTAAAGAGTTTAAGATCTAACCCTAATATAATATTTCAAAGGAGATAGAGATAGAGAAAATGCATGAAAATAAAACCTACTCTAAGGGAAGGCGATACACTAAAAAGGATGTTGAACAATCTACACAATAAACACAACACTACTAGAACCTTGCAATGAAAACACAACAATACACAATAACTTCACATGCAATGAAACATCATAAAAATTTAATAAAACACAGAAAAGGGTGTGAAACATCAACATATATGACTTTATTGCTCTCAAATTTGATACAATACATCATATTTAGGGCTAAAGGAACAAATTTTGCATTAAAATGTTCAATAGGGAGGTTTTGAGATCCAAAAATCTCTTACAGACAAGAAAGAATGGAGGGGCATATACAATGTATCCAACCTTTTGAAATGAGCCCCTCCTTAAATATATAGAAACAATGAGAGAAAGAGAGATAAGGAATTCAAAATCTTGCTTCAACCATGCTAAAATGCATTAAAATCACCTGCAACAATGATGGGTGCCACTAAAAAACACATACCTCCATGTACCTTTCCTTATTGGGAAAGAAAGCAAGCCCATACCTTCATCATTCTGGTAGGTGAGAAATCTGGAAACATTCCTCTAAAATGGCAAACTATATCTCTGAGCTCCCAGTAAACAGTTATGGCCATTTGAAGATGAGGGTGTCATACTGCAATAAATGCAAGTGCTTGATTTTCCTTTTCGGAGTTTTGACCCTGCATCACACCCTCTAAAATATTAAATTTTTGACTTTTGGGATTCGAAGCTTCGGGCATATGTTCTTCGGAGGTCACTATCACTATTCATATGGTGAGCTGGCTCGAGAGTTCAAAAATCTTAAACCTCTAAAGTCTGAATTTAGGACTTCATAGTTCACACTCCCAGATCATATTGTGTGATACTGTTCATTTCTCAAGCCAAAATGTTCTGAAATGATAAAACCTTGAAGTATGAATTTCATAATTTGAATTTCAGACCTCTGTGTCTTCAGGCTCATGGCACTCTTCACTTGACTGGGTTCTTGAAACCTCTGTATCTTTGAAATCCTAAAATCTGAAATTCAGAGTTCAGGTTTCAGACTTTCTTCTCAAATTTTCGCGCTTCTTTCCATCGAGTTCCTTAATTTTACCTTATCCTACCTCTGAACGACCTCACTATTATCTCTCGAAAGTGTACTCTATAGAGAGATGGTTGCAGGTGTTCTAAGTTTGCAAAATTGATCTCTCTCTTTCGTAGATAAAATGGAAACACCTCAGGTCTATGGGGTATACCTATTTTGAGGTGAGTCACAAGTATCAAGGACGGTTCCTTATTCATGTATCCTAAACTAATTTTCAGGTGTTTGAGGGAAAAAGATGAGTGTAAATGAATTAAAAAACTGAGGTGATACACCAAACTTGTATGAGGTCTTTGACTGAGTACATGCACAATTGATATGAGAATGAATTCTTGATGCACAAGCCAACAATTTTCTACAGAATATTAAAGGAAACACATTGGTGTATTGAGGGAAAGTATCACAACAATAATGTTAAGTTATACATGCACATTAATATCATGTAGAAATTACTTAAATTTGCAATAGGGTAAGATGATTAATCAGGGAATTCATCATTCACAAGGATTAATAAAACATACATAAGACTGCAAATAATTGGAAAGGTAGAATATACTTCTCACCTAGAGGGAAAAACTAGCAAAATCTACTTCAACACTCCTATGTCCAAATTTCCTTATTTTGTGCTTTTCCAAGGCACACAATATATAGCAAAAATTATTCCCCATCTTTCCTAAAAATAGGCTAAAATTGTACTCACCCATGCATCCTATTTTTACCATTTATTTATTAATAAATAAGTGGAATAAAAATAATCATGCTAATACAAAGAGGCATTAATAGCCTTTGGTTACAACTCAGTCAACTGCAGTTGACTATTCTATTTTTAAGAAAAGCATGGGTGAGTAATTTGCTAAAAAAATAAATCTTTCTTGATGAGCAAGTTTCATTCTTGGTGCATGTAAATTCTTTCTTCTTGTGGCTGATGTGACATCTACAACTTTCCCTTTGGATGCAAAATTAATTCCCTGTGTAAGTGAAAATAATACCCCTGATCTCCAACACTTAGTAAGAAAACTCTAATTCATTGTGGGGACCACTATGAGCACATGTGCAATCATAATCAACTCTTATCTATGAAAAATAAGGTTATCAAGTATTCAAAAGGTTTTTTGCATTCTTATGTTGACCTCTGCTCTATCTCCTTGCGATCACATGGACAATATATTCTGAATCATTTTCAAAACATCACATCAGTGGGGATCACCTTTGATTATTAGCACTAGTCTTCATTTGGTTTTCCCACCCTCGTGGACTTGGAACATTACCATGGTTTTAGGAAACACATGGGGTTATTTTGCAAAAGGTTATCTTATCATACTCGGCCACCTTTGATTAACACATGACCATGCAATCTACTTGTCAGCTTTTGTAATTTGGATAACACTTGATGAGTATAGGTTGAAACCTTACCTTTTAGTTGATCATTGTTGTTCAGATTTTGCATCATAGTGTTGGACTATAGTCTAGACTTTTGAAAGTCAATATGAAATTATTTTTAATGTGATATGGGCTGGCCCCCTCACGACGATGACTCACCCCTTTGAAATTTGTTCGATGGCATTATTAACTTAAGGTTAAGTTAGGTCCTTTCAATGTAAACCGTCGGTATCTTTACTGTTGGTTCTTGGCTTTTGATCTTCGTGTACCCATAGTTAGGGTTTTACCCTTCACATTTAATGGTGTAGGTGAGTTGTGTTATGTTTTGAACCTGGTGAATGTTTCTCAGCCTTTAATGGGGAACACCCTAATTGATCTCATCGTTGATTTGAGTGGTGGTTGGCATGGGTATTTGTGAATGGATTTATAAGCATTGATTTACCCCACCGTTTTATTTCCGTTATTGTTTGATTAACTCAAATGAGTTAGGGTTACTTGGGCATGTTTGGTTTGGGATATGTAAAATGAAATAATGAACTCAAGTTCATTTTCCTTTGGTTCTGGTTTGCAACGAAGCTCTAGAAAAATTTTCACTGCCATTTTTGTTCTTTGTTGACCTTAGAACTGTGTTATTATTTGGTCTCCAATGAGTTTTCCTCAATAGTGGAGCTCATGTGAGTGCGGAAACTTGGCACTTCTATCCTTGTATTTTTTATATTAGCTCTCATTTTCCTTAGATCTGCGAATAATCTTAGAGCTGTGAATAATCTTAGTGCTCGGTTCTGTGAATGTGAATACTTTATTTTCCTCTATTGTGAAGCTGGTTCGATGCTTTACTGAAGGTTTTCAAAGATGTGGCCACTATTTTGGGAGATCATGAGCTTGAAATATTTGAGTTTATGTGATCTTCTGGTCTGCACTCTCTGTGTGATCTCTTAGATGCCATTATTGAGAAATTGAAGCTCAGTACTGTATTACTAGCATCACTATTTGATAAAGGATGGTAAGTTTTGATCTTTGAGCATTGGAACTGCTTCATCATTGTCACTTTGACTTCAATATGCTGATACTTCATTCTTTCTTTACAATTATCTTTGTGATTTCATGGTTCCCTTAGGAGATTTTGAGTTGACAGTCACTCTGGGTCCTAGTTTTTTCGCTCTGAACTTGATGATTTTCAAGGGTTGTTTGTATCAACCCAAGTGGTGAGTCTCGAGCTCTTCTATTTCTTCAATGTTTTACCCAAATCTGGGTGTTTTAATTTATGCATACTTTGCATTTATTTATTGTGAACCATTTTTTTGCCTCATTGAAAAATGGAATTAATCTTCAGATGACAATATGTGTTTGTTGTTTACTATTCACTGCCATGAGGAAAATTAGGAGCTTTGAAATTCATGAACCTACTATGAAATTACAACCTAGCATGTTCTTATTTGCAGTATTAATTTTGGATTCCTTTTAGCTAGCTTATGGGCCTCAACCCCTAATGAAAACCAATGTTTGTTACTTAAGATATGTTGGTTTTTTATAATACCCAAATCTAGGTCCTGGTATTTCACCATATTCAAGATTTTTTTTCATGCATTTGCTCCTTATTTTAGAACCCTTATGTTTCCATTCTTTTTCTATATGTGACCTTGATTTTACGAGCTTAAGAAGCTTTGGGTATTCCCTTTTGTGTTCTAGAATTCTATTTTGACGTTTATCTCCTATCTCCATCTTTTGAGATTTTTGAACTCTATCTTCAATTTCTTTGTGCATTTATAGTTCTACTACCTATCTTGAGAAGCTTTGTGTATATTACGAAGATCTGTTTCTATACATTTGAATGTAATCTGGTTTTTACTTCCTTCTATTTGAAAGATGATAGATCTAAAACCCCTATTGATTCTTTTCAGTTTGAGCTATTGAGATTCTGTAAAATTATTGAACTTTAGATGTGAATAAACATTGCACTGTAGGTCACTACACTGAGACTATGTGAAAAAGTAATTGTTGCATTCTTTATCATTTTCAAATTCTCTATTGAATCTTATGGAAATTGTCTTCTTGAGATTCAGTTTTCCTTTTGGATGCAATATTACTTGACACTGAGTCATATCAATTTATGAAACATAATTATTGAATTTTGTTACCTACTTTGAAGATTTAATGGCTTATTTATCTTGATTCTTTGTTTCTTGTTTGATTCTACTTCTTAAAGCATGATTGTTTAATAAATTGGATCTCCTTCAGTTAGTTGTAATGAGCATGATCTTAATCATTTCTTGATTCGATTCTTTCAAATTTGAACCTGAAACTTTGTAAAACTGTGAATCATGCATTTAATATTAGATTTGAAGCTATACTATAGCATTTTGTGCACTTGATACCTGCTTCATTTGAAAATTGTACTTCCAGAATGACTGCACTTTGTAAGATTATCTTGAAACTTCATTTTTCTTTAGCTGTTAAGCTATAATGAGTGCTCGAAAGTCCTTCACGTTGATGACTAAAAGTGTAGTTCCCATTTCTTTTCTATTTAAATAATGTATTTGATATTTATTACAACCTTAGTATGCATGCTAAAAAATATAAAAGGTCAATTTTACATGGTGAAGCCCTATCAAATTTTTCTCAGATTTCTTTCTCATTCTATTTCAGCTATAATATTCTCTTTACAATTAACTTCAACCTTTATATTTTGAATCTTTTACTTCTCCTTTGAGTTGTATTCTTCCTTCATATTAATATGTACTTGTGATTTATTCCAATCTTGATGTACCATAGGATAGACATGAACTTTACAATCCCCTTTTTTTTAATAGTGAGGGTTGTAAGACATGATTTTATTTCTTCTTTACTATAACCTTTACCTGCACATTTAAAAAAATAGTTAGAAAATATTTAGGATTTTTTTCCTCTCTTATGTTCCATAGTTTTATTTTCTTCTTTCTCTCCTTATTTCTAACTAAGTAAATCATGTGTGTTGTTACAGAAAAGTACTTTCTTCAATTGCACCTTTGATCCTCATGTATTTTATCTCTCCTATTGTTAAGAGATCCTCCTACACTAATTTGGATAGTATAGGAATATGAATTAACCTTGAGCTCATAAATGACAATTTTCTCTTTTCTGTTTTTAGGTACAGTGCCTTCTTCCAAGATGGAGAAGGAACAAAGCTCGGGCTGGAGATACATCAACCGCAACAAAATAAACTTTAAGGAAACGATGGGTTCATTCATACTCCTCTATTTTCTCTTTCATGCATATGTACCTCTTACTTCAGTAGTTGTATTTTACTTTTTAGTTACATCCCACAACTTGTGTGGGAACATTTGAAATTCCTTATGAATAAAACATTGAATTCTAAAATTGAGTTGTGTATTTCTTTCTGCATTTCAGCTTTCTATATGGATTGTATGATGGATTAAACAACTCAATAATATAATTGAATGTAATGAAAGAACCTTAAAGATACCTGTACTCAATTAGCAATGAACTTTGACTTCTGTAATCTACAGTTATGAATATTGTTCCAAAACTTAACACTTGATCTATTCTGGAATTTTATGTCTTCATCAAGATAACACATCTTTCCTTCAGGTATTTGTGCTATTTTACTAAAGATATTCATGAAATTCAAGACTATGTGATCTGTTACGTTTTGCAACAATACACATAACTGCAGATTTACTGTAATCATTAATTAATTCTAAAAAAAAAAACACTTAGCTGAAAGAAACTCTCCTAGCTTAGGTTCAATTCACCAATGCCATCCATCGTAACAAAGTTTTGAGTTGCCCATTTTTGTATAAGTGCAAACATTGTCAACATTTCTGTGATCATGCGGGAAAAGTTTCCTGCTAGCTTGTAAATCAGTGCCTTCCTCTTGTCCATTGGCCATGGAGTCCAAAGCATGTAACCAAAATCTACCTTTTTGAAGATCTAACCCTTTGAAAAAAAACTAAAATTGGTAAGGATCTGGTAAACCACATCATGTGCAGGAATGCACTTAATTGAATTAAAATACATTGCGAGGTGTAGGAAATGAATTTATTGAAAGGAAATCCTACTCTTAACAGACACTGTAGGATTTTCAATAATAGTGTTTGAGAAACATACAATTCACAGAAAGTGGAAGTTCCTCTCCATTCAGCCTTGAGAGATGAAATGCATTGTGTTCTTTACAAGTTGAGATCATGTAAAGACCACTCCAGATTATATCAAACTTTGTGTGTCTTCCTGGATTTGCACGATCAACATCCCATTTTAACACAATATCTCCTTCATTGAAGATTCTAAACTTAGCCTTCTTATCAAAAGTCTTATTCATTTGTTTCTGATTATTTTCCATGTTTACACGAGCTTGATTTATTAGCTCTTGTAGTTCCATTAATTCTACATAACGAACCTGGAATGGTTCATTCTCAATCAGATCCATTTGATGTAGCAAGTTTAGTATAGGTAACTCAACAGAAATAAGCATTCTTGCTTCTCTTCCATAAATAAGTTTGTATGGTGAATTGCCAAATGATATTTTAGGAGTCACTCTATCATCCCAAAGTATTCAATTCAACATTAGATGCCAAGTTCTCTGGTTATCTTTGAGTGTTTTTTTGATGACCCTTAAAAGATTCTTGTTAGTACTTTCAGCTAACCCATTACCTTGTGGGTAATAATTAGATGAAGAACTTAAATAAATTCCATGGTTGATAGCCCAATCTATTATCTTTGTGCTAAGAAATGCTAAATGATTATCTAAAATGATAGTTGATGGAACACCAAATCTACAAACTATACCTTCATAAAAGGATATTATCGAAGGTTCATTAGTATCTTTCAAGACTATTGCTTCAGTCCATCTTGTAAAGTAATATGTAGCAGTCAAAATCCACTTGTGTCCTTATGACAAAGGTAGGTTTATCATGTTAATAAATTCAAGACTCCACTACATAAAAGGATGATCAACTGAAATAGTCTTCAAGGGTAGTGAAGCTGAACGTTCTTTTCCAACAAAAAAAGCACATTTCTTATACTTTTTGATCCATTCAAAAAATTATTTGAATATGCTGGGCCAATAGTAACCAACTTTCATAATTTTTAAGGCTATGGTACATGCTAAAAAATGACCTCCTACAGGTCCTTCATGGAATTCTGATAATAATTGCTTAATTCTATCATAATCAACACATCACAACAAGATTCCATTTATATATTTTTTGAATAACACACCATCAATAAAATCATAACGTACAACTTGTAACCTGAAATACCTTTGTTTATTCTTTTTCATATCTTCCGGATAAATGCCATGCTATAAATAGTTAACTAAATCAGTTATCCATCTTGATTCCTGAACTTCCTAAGCAAGTTCAGATTGCTAATTTTATGGCTGGACCATGATGTTTGATTGGTGATAACTTTAGCATGCTATTTTGGATCATATAATTTTAGAGCCTATTGTCTTTCCATATCAGTAATTAGGTGTTCACACAAACCTTTACCTCAAACTATCTTCGCAACACGGATATCAACATCATATTCCATGACCTTCTTTATCCTTCCTGCTCTTTTCTCATTCAATTCTTTATTTAACAAGAAAGTTGTTACACTTGGATGAGAAAAAACAACAAAATTTTTGTTGTTTGCAAGCATGTACTTAAAATTATTTAGTCCTCAGACTACTGAAAGTACTTGTTTTTCAAGAAATGTGAACCTTGTTTTGTAATCATGTAAACTCTGTCAAAAGAAAGCAATTGGCTGCCCAACATTTTCATCATTAACCTAAGCTAATATGGCCGAGATTGTTTTAGCTCCTGCAAGTGCATATATTGTAAAAACTATATCAAAATTTATATTTCTAAGAGTAGAAGCTTGAGAGATTGCTATTTTAATTACTTCAAACCCTTCTCTCCCTTCGATGGTCCAAGAGAAATTCTTCTCTTTCCTTAACATGGTTGTCAATGTTTCACCAATGATGTAAAATCTGGAACAAATCTTCTAACAAAGTTGATTTTCTCCAGAAAACTCTATAATGCCTTCTTGTGATGAGGAAATGATAGTTGTGATATGGCTTCAATTCTGAAAGGGTCAATTGCTAAACCTTCTTTAGAAACAATATGACCAAACAATTTACCTTGATATACTGAAAAGATAGACTTTAGCGGATTCAAAGATATTCCAAACTGTTTGCATAACTGAAAAGTCTACCTTAGATGTATTAGATGTTCTTCTGAATTATTTTAGAGTACAATAACATCATTTAAATAAACTAGGATGCATTTATTTAACAAGATATGAAAATCCATGTCCATTACATGTTGAAACATTGCACCAGCATTTGAAAGGCCAAAAGGCATTCTTTTGTAAGCATAAGTACCCCACTTGGTGGTAAAAATTGTTTTGTACCAATCTTCTTCTCGAACTAGAATTTGGTTGTATCCACTAAAACCATCCATAAGAGATAATCTATTAGAACCGGAAACTATTCTTAAAATCTGATCCATATTAGGTAGTGGATAATGATCTTTTAAAGAAGCTCTAATAAGATCTCTGAAATCCATAGATAATTTGATTTCTCCATTGTTTTTCTAAACATGAACAAGATTGGCTACCCAACTTGAATGATTAACTTGAAAGATAATACCTGATTTGATCAATTTAGATAATTCTTTCCTCATTAGAGGCTCTATTTTGGGATTTACCGGCCTCTATTTTTGCCTAACTGGCTTGGAATTTGGCTGTAATTCAATAGTATGTTGTGCCAGAATGGGATCAAATGGTTTCAGGGCTTCGTATTTCCAAGCGAAAACATCTTTAAATTTATTGCAAATATTAATAAAGGAATGTTTCTCAGCTAGAGAACATATATCTCAAAGAAATAAAATTGTTCCTTCATCATCTGAGATCTCTTCATAGTTATCAGCTTGTGTTGAAATCTTAGTTTTGTCTTTCCTTAACTGATCATTAATGCTGAAGATGTCTTCTAATGTGACCAATCCTAAAGGTAGTTTATTCATATATAACGGAATAATCTTGTCACGATACAAGTTTTGTAATTTATCTTGATTTGCTGTAGAAAATTTAGCTTCTTGTTACAAAAACCTACAAATCTGTTCCTCATTTTAAAAAAACTTTCCAATTCAAATCATTATCAGGTATGGAAGGCCTAGCAATCAGCTTTATGTGAGGCTAAATCTCACTATTTTTAATCTGTTTAAACACTTCAAAACTGGCACCAATTGCTGCAAGTCTATCTACATGCTTATTTTCTATTCTAGGAAAGGACTGGATATTGATAGCATTGAAATCTTCCATTAAGTTTGAAACTCTATGTCTGTAAGACTTCATTAATGGATTCTTACAAACATTGAAATTTCTTACTTGATTGATAACCAACTCAGAATCACCAAAAATATGTAGCATGCTAATACCTCTCTTTCTGGCCCAAAGTAAGCCATGGATTAATGCTTTGTATTTAGCTACATTACAATTTTACAAAAATTGGAGACTCAAAGATGAAAAATACCTTTCGTTTGTGGGGGAAGTGAGTATCAAACCTGATCCTTTTCCTTTCTTTTTGTTAGCTCCATCAAAATGAAGCTTCCAAATCCCTTCTACTACATTTTCTATTTTGGACAACAGGGGAATTGGTGTGTTTTATTCATGCAGGCAATACACACCAAACTGATGTTCTTAAACATCTTTGAAAGTATCACGAGCATGTTATTCATGTGTCTTTTCATCGATAAAAAGATTAGAAACACCATCTAATGTTGAAACATGAGTTGTATTATCAAAATCAGACTGGTCTAAGGTTGCATAATTAGCTAATGCATTAGAAGCATGAGGTTCAATGTGAAATCTGGCCAATAGTTTAGAATTGATAGTAAATTTGGTTCCATAACATGTAGTGAAAATGAAGAAGGACCAATCTGAAGAGAGATAACCTCCTATTTTGCTGTGAAATCTCTAGATAAGCATATAGCTAAATAAGGTGGTAAATTCACAATAATAATATCTTGCAAAATGGAAACATTGGGGAAAGCATGTAATGTTACCTCTAAATTTTTTATGAGACCAACTATATTCGTTGCAATTCCATTGAGCTATAACACACTCTTCTCTACAGGTTCATAATGCAAACCTAATTTTTCTGCAATTGCTTTTGGCATAACTATGTTACTTGCACCTCTGTCAACCATATAGTTATGAATAAGATGTTCTCCAATAATCATTGATAAATAAAATGGTTGTGGTTTCTTGATGTCTTGAGCATTTAAAACCTCTTGAACCATCCATTTAACTTCTTTAATACGGTCCTGTTCCATTGTTCCAAGGACCATATCTATTTTATGAACTTCCTTTTCAACTGTTTTAGAAAAAATCTACAGGTTAGCAAGTTCGTGAGAAAGTAAATCTTGTTTTCCTAGAATACTTATAGTGTCCCACATTGAGATGTTAACATTATGCTATTTCATTACATCAACAATGTTAAAAGAAGAAACAATTTTAGAGATAGATTCTACTATTTTAGCAGAGGCTTTAGCGAAAACTGATTCTACTTTAGCTGCATTTGATAGTTGAGGTATTAATAACCTTCTTGGGTTAGGCTGTAGCTATTTTTACTACTCTTTACTAGTTGAAAAACTTGTTGTTTTTTGCAGAACAGTAGAACTGTTAGCTTGTTTTTGGCCTATAGTTATTGTTTTATCAGTGATTATGGGTAGAACACACCTATTTTGTTGTTTTTTACTTTCTGCGGCTTTTTCTTGAGCCATAGTGGTAACTGCAATCAAATCATCCTCACTAAAACTGAATAAGTTCTCTTCAAGTGCTTTTTGAACATTATGTCTATTCAAGTTGAGGTTGTGCAATAAAAGTTCTATTCATAAAAGCATTTGCGGATCTTGCAGCTGAATCAGGATGATTACAAAGTTGACACCACTCTTCTGTAGCCATATTAATTGTGACTAAAGCATTAGATTGAGTAGGAGCGTTTGGATCAAACTTCCTTTGCTGATAAGGTTACGTATAATTTTGATTCTATTGTAAGGCTGCCTATTTTTCTAGTTTTGCTGAAAAATGAGCCTGATAAGGCCTGCTAGGTGGTGCAAGTCTATTTTCAATTGAAGTCAACTTATTTCCCATAGTCTACAAATATTTTAAACACATCATCTGATGGGGCTACAACAATAGGTTCTATAATCGTGATAGGTTGTGGAATAGGTGCTAGATCTTCCAAAAAAGCCATTGAAGGCCTTGGTGCTAACTTGCTAGACTTGAATAAGAATATTTTCAGCTCGGATAGCAATATCATAGGCTACTGGGAGAGTCTCTCCTCCCATATACTGAATCATAGTTGAAATATCATTGCTTAAGGTTCTAAGATAATAAATAAAAGCATGATGAGCTTGAGGCTTAAAACTTGATGGAATTCTTTCCCAAAATCTGTCAAAATGAATATTGAAACTACGCATAAATTCATGAGGATCTATTCTAATTGTAGATAGTTGTTCTATAAGAGATAAATGATCTGAATTATCTTGAAATTATTTCAGCAATTTACCACCCAACTCATCCCAAGTTCTTATACTGTCAATCTCTAAATTTCTATACCATTGCAAGGCTTTCCCTTTAAAGGATGCAGCTAAAAGTCTCAAGGCCACACCTTCATGGGTTATGTTATGAACTGCACATAGGGCTACAACACTCTTTGATATACTCTATTGGTGTAACCTGATTTTAACCAATGCATGTAGGCAAGCTTTTCGTGGCAGCATTAGGGATATCATGATAAACTGGGATTACTAATGGGCTACCATTAGTAAAGGTCACAAAATTCCTAGGTGGTTGAATAGCCATTTGAAAAACTAGGATCTGAATGAAGAAATTGATACGTGATGAAGGAATATTAGGAGGATGGTTGTCAAAACCAGACCTATTATAAGGTAATGTATTACCAACTCTTCTCCTTCTTGCAGAATTCAAAGGTAAAGAAATAAAATCAGAAGGAATTCCTCTTATCGATGATCTTTTAGTCATTTTAGGCCTGAAACATGCTACAAAACTGGTCTGAAATCAGCTTTATAGATTCTGCAAATAAATCTTTAAATATTTAGAATAAATTGTTGCAGCGTGCTGATCCAAAATTAATTTTTGGTTAACTGTGATTCTATTGTAAATTGTTGTAGTTAGATCGTAGATCTAATTTGTGTCTCACTGGGCGTGCAAAAACTCGTTATCTCTTGAAAGTGCACCCTATAGAGAGATGGTTCCAAGTGTTCTAATTTTGAGAAATTGATCTCTCTCTTTCATAGATACAATGGAAACACCTCAAGTCTGTGGGTATACATATTTTGAGGTGAGTCTCCCGTATCAAGGCCGATTCCTTATTGATGTATCCTAAACTAATTTTGTAGTGTTTGAGGGAAAAAGATGACTGTAAATGAATTAAAAAAATGAGGTGATACACCAAAATTGTATGAGAACTTTGACTGAGTACAGGAAAACACTTTGATGTATTGAGGGAGAGTATCACAACAACACTGTTAAGTTATTGTTATCCCAATTTCCCCCCCAGAAAAATTGATCAAACACGACACTGCACAAAAGAAAATGGGAAGGGTTGATTCAGTCATGCGAGCCCACATTTCAAATCCAACAATCGATCCCAATTCGAGGGGTAGGAGGGCTTGATAATGAAGGGGCAGGGTTGGCGAAGGAGGCTGATAATGGTAAGTAGATTAGAGTGCACAAGAGAAAAATGGAGTCCTAAGACTGGTGAAAATATTAATATTGATGGCAAAATGGATCCATAGATTACTATGAATAGGGGGATTGCTAACAGTAAAAAGAAGACTCCTGGTAATGATGGAACAACAGATCAGAAATGGAGCCATACACTTCAAGATGATGGTTTTAGATATTTTAATGGGAAGGAAACAGAGGCCGGCTGATAGAGGAATGAAAGCCCTTCCTTTATTGAAGTTACTTCCCAAGCTAGAGGTAGGAATATGGAGAAACCCCTGAAACCCTCTCAGATGATACTGATGCTAAAGATAGAGGAAGATATGCTTCACAAGGTGTTAAAGGAGGAGGAAAACCTTACTCAGCTTGGCCTCATATGTAGGTTTAACAAGTTTTGGCCTAAACTCTCTCAGCTACATGACTGGATCGTAAAAATATGGAGAGAAAAAACACAAGGTAAGATTGAGATTTATCCTTGTGCCAAAGCATATTATATTGCTATCTTTGAAACCCCTAAAGATAGGGATTTGATTTTCAAACAATATTGGTTCTGGGGTGAACATGGGCTCATGTTTAAGCCATGGTATCTGTATTTTGATCCCTTACAAGATTACTTTGATACTTACCCTATTTGGGTTCATTTGCTAGGATTCCCACTTCAACTCTAGAATAGATCATGTTTGATTTCCATAGGTAATACTCTAGGATCATGTGTAAAAGTTGATGATAAGACCTTTGTTCAGGTACATACTACTTATGCTTGAATCCTCGTATATATTGTTACCTCTCAAGATCTACCAGCAGAAATCAAACTGCAAATTGGGGATAAAATTTGGGAACAAAGATTGGACTACAAAGGTCATGCTTTTAGATGTCGACGTTGCTTTCAAATTGGTCATATTTTAGAGGATTGTGAATATTCCAAACACAAAGGAAAACCTACATGGTGGAAGTATTCTCTACCTAAACATATAACAATAAATCCCCATACCGACCCGATTGTGGATCTCCCACAGGCTAAGGCTCTGTAATGGCATTTTCTTGTCCCTTGCCCACTGATGATGTACTGTGTGAACTCATGGAGCAATAAAATCTCTTGTTTGATGCATTTTTTCTATCGTTCCTTATTTTATTGTCTCTTCTTACCTCTCATCGTTGCAGGGTATAATGTCCATACTTTTGTTGTCTATTGAATGTTTTGAGAGTTGTGTTTAATGGGTTTGAAGTGGTGTTCTATGTGAACTCTATCTTTGGTCTTTGATGCATCTATCCATCCTCTCCATTTGAGGAATCTGATATTGTTAATAGCAACCTCCTTCATTGATGTATCACCATTTTAGTGTAGGCTTTGTTTTTCATGCACTCTCTCTCCCCCGTCTATTGGAAGGTTAGATTAGGATTAGATAGTTTTCCTGTATTACTATAGCTTATGGTAGGTAGTTTAGGAGCATGAACTAGCCTTCTCTGGAGGTCCATCTCAAGTTCGCAAGTCCCACATCATGAGATATGGTCCAATGTTATGTAGTCACACCGGATGCCCCACTTAGATCTAAAGGCAACAATATGGTGTATCGAGGGAAAGTATGACAACAATACTGCACTAATAGTTATACATGCATAGTAATATCATGTAGAAATGACTTAATTTGAAAATAGCAGTAAGATGACTAAATCAGGGAATTCATCATTCACAAGTATTAATAAAACATACACAAGACTACAAAAAATCTGGAAAGGTAGAATATCCCTGTCATTTAGAGGGAAAAACTGGAAAAATATGATCTAACACTCCTATATCTTAAATTTCTTTCCTCTGTGATTTTTCCAAGGCACACAATATATAGAAAAAAATATTCCCCCACCCTTCCTAAAAATAGGGTAAAATTATACTCACCCATGCATCCTATATTTACCATTTATTTATTAATAAATAAGTGGAATAAAAATAATCATCCTAATACAAATATGGATTAATATCCTTTGGTTACAACTCAATCAACTGCAGTTGATAGTTCTATTATTAATAAAATCATGGGTGATAAATTTGCTAAAAATAAATCTTGCTTGATGAGCAAACTTCATTCTTGGTGCATGTAAATTATGTCTTCTTGTGGCTGATGTGACATCTGCAACTTGCCCTTTGGATGTAAAATTAATTCCCTGTGTAACCCCTGATCTCAAATACATAGTAAAAAAACTCTAATTCACTGTGGGGAAAATTTTGACCACATGTGCAATCATAATCAACTCTTATTTGTGAAAAATAATGTTATCAAGTCTTCAAAATGTCATTTACATTCTGATGTTGACATCTGATCTATGTCTTTGTGATCACATGGACAATATATTCTGAGTCATTTTCAAAACAACACATCAGTGGGGACCACCTTTGATTGTTAACACTAGTATTCATTTGGTTTTACCACCCTCGTGGACTTTGAAAATTACCATGGTTTTAGGAAACACATGGGGTTACTTTTCAAAAGGTTACCATAACATACTCGGACACCTTTGATTAACACAAGACCATGCAATTTACTTTTCGGATTTTGTAATTTGGATAACACTTGATGATTACAAATTTAAAACATTACCTTTTAGTTGATCATTGTTTTCATCTTTTGCATCATGGTGTTGGACTATAGTTTAGAATTTTGAAAGTCAATATGCAATGATTTTTAATGTGATATGGGTTGGCCCCCTCGTGACAATGACTCACCCCTTTGAAATTTTTTAGTGGCATTATTTACTCAGGTTAAGTTAGGTCCTTTTGATGTAAACTATCGGTCTCTATACTGTTGGTTCATGGCCTTTGATCTTCACGTACAAAAATTTAGGGTTTTACCCTTCACAATTAATGGGGTAGGTGACTACAGTTATTTTTTGAACCTGGTGAATGTTTCTCAGCCGTTGATGGGGAAAACAAAAATTGATCTCACCATTGATTTGTGTGGTAGTTGGCATGGGTATTTGTGATGGATTTATGAGCAATGATATGCCCCACTATTTGATTTCTGTTGTTGATTGATTAACTCGAATGAGTTAGGGTTAGTTGGGCATGTTTGGTTCAGGATATGTAAAATGAAAAAATGAACTCAAGTCCATTTTCCTCTGGTTCTGGTTTGCAGCAAAGCTCTAGAAAAATTATCAGTGAAATTTTTTTTCTTTGTTGAGCTTGGAATTGTGTTATTCTTTGGTCTCGAATGATTTTTCCTCAACAGTGGAGCTCTGTGAGTGCAGAAAATTGGCACTTCTATCCTTCTATTTTTTTTATGAGCTCTCCTTTTCCTTAGATCTGGGGAATTATTTGGATCTACAAATAATATTGGAGCTCTGATGACTTCTGTGAATATGAAAACTTTATTTTCCTCTACTGCGAAGTTGGTGTAATGCTTTACTGAAGGTTTTTAAAGATGTGGTTATTATTTTGGGAGATCTTGAGCCTGAATTCTTTGAGTTTCTGTGATCTTCTGGTTTGCACGCTCTATGTGATCTCTTGGCCGCCATTGTTGAGAACTTGAAGGTCGGTATTGTATTACTAACATCACTATTTGATAAAGGATGGTAAGTTTTGATCTTTGAGAATTGTAACTACTTTGTTACTGTGACTTTGACTTCAATATGCTGATACTTCAGTTCTTTATTTGCATTTATCTTTGTGATTTCATGGTTCCCTTGGATATTTTGATTGAAGATTCACTCTGGATCCTAGTTTTTTGGCTCTAAAATTGATGATTTTTTAGGTTTGTTTGTATCAACCCAAGTGGTGAGTCCTAAGCTATTCTATTTTTGAAATGTTTTACCGAAATCTGGGTGTTTAAATTTATGCATACTTTGCATTTACTTATTTTGAACCATTTTATTGCCTCATTGAAAAATAGAATTAATCCTCGGATGACAATATGTGTGTGTTGTTTACTATTTACTTCCATGAGGAAAATTAGGAGCTTTGAAATTCGTGAACCTGTTATGAAATTAGAACCTAACCTATTCTTCTTTGAGTATTAATTTTGGATTCCTTTTGATAGCTTATGGGCCTCAACCCCTAATGGAAACCAATGTTTGTTACTCAATATATGTTGGATTTTTATAATACCCAAATCTGGGTTCTTGGTATTTCACCATATTCGATCTTTTGTTCATGGATTTGTCTGAAGTTAGAACCCTTCTGTTTCCACGCTTTTCTCTATGTGACCTTCATTTTACGAGATTGAGAAACTATAGATATTCCATTTTGTATTCATTGAAGATTTTGAACTTAGCCTTTTGAGATATTTGAAATCTGTCTTATATTTCTTTGTGCATTTAGAGTTCTACTACCTATTTTGAGAAGCTTTTTGTATATTAAGAAGATCTGTTTCTATACATTTGAATGTAATATGGTTTTTTACTTCCTTCTGTTTGAAAAATTATAGAGCTAAAACCCCTATTGATTCTTTTCAGTTTGAGCTATTGAGATTCTGTATAATTCTTGAACTTTAGATTTGAATAAACAATCCATTTTAGGTCATTACTTTGAGACTCTGTGAAAATTTAGTTGTTGCACTCTTTAGCATTTTCAAATTCTCTGTCGAATCTTCTGGAATTGGTCTTCTTGAGATTGAGTTTTACTTTTGAATGCAATATTACTTGATGCTGAGTCATATCCATTTATGAAACATAATTATTCAATCTTTTAACCTTCTTTGAAGCTTTAATGGCTTATTTATCTTGATTCTTTGTTACTTGTTTGATTCTACTTCTTAAAGCATGATTGTTAAATAAAGTGGATCTCCTTTAGTTGGCTGTAATGAGCATGATCTTAATCATTTCTTGATCTGATTCTTGCAAATTTGAACCTGAAACTCTATAAAACTGTGAATCAAGCATTTGATCTTAGCTCTAAAGCTATAAGGTAGTATTCTGTCCACTTGATACCTGCTTCATTTGAAAACTGTACGTCTAGAATGGCTGCACTTTGTAAGATTATCTTGGAACTTCATTTTTCTTCAGTTGTTAAACTATAATGAGTGATCCAAATTCCTTCACCTTGATGAATAAAAGTGTAGTTCCCATTTATTTTTTGTTTAAATATTGTATTTTATCTTTATTAAAACTTTAGTATACATACTGAAAAATATAAAAGGTCAATTTTAGATGGCAAAGCCCTGTCAATTTTTTCTCAGATTTCTTGCTCATTCTATTTCAGCTATAATATTATCTTTCCAGTTAACTTCACCCTTTATATTCTAATTCTTCTTCTTATCCTTTGAGTTTTATTCTTCCTTCATATCAATATGTTCTTGTGATTTATTCCAATCTTGATGTACTATAGGATAAAAGTCATTGAACTCTGCAATCCCCTTTTCTTTAAAAGTGAGGGTTGTAAGACATGATTTTATTTCTTCTTTACTGCAGCATGTAAATACACATTTAAAAAAATAGTTAGAAAATATTTAGGATTTTTGGTGTCTCTTATGTTCCATAGTTTTCTTCTCTTCTCTCTCTCCTTATTTCTGAGTTAGTAAATCATGTATGCTATTACAGAAAAGTGCTTTCTTTAGTTACACATTTGATCCTCATATAATTTATCTCTCATGTTGTTAAGAGATCCACCTACAAAAATTTGGATAGTATAGGAATATGGATTAAACCTGAGCTCATAAACTGAGAATTTTCTCTTTTCTATTTTCAAGTACAGTGCCTTCTGCTAAGATGGAAACAGAACAAAGTTGGGGATGGAGTTACATCAACCACAACAAAATAAACTTCAAGGAAATGATGGGTTCATTCATACTCCTCTAATTTATCTTTCATGCATATGTACCTCTTACTTCAGTAACTATATTTTAATTATTAGTTACATCCCATGGCTTGTGTGGGAATATTTGAAATTCCTTATGAATAAAACATTGAATTCTGAAATCGATTTGTGTATTTATTTCTGCATTTCATCTTTCCATGTGGATTGTATGATGAATTAAAAAAACTCAATAATATAATTGAATGTCTTAATCATGAAGCAAAGATCCTTAAAGATACTTGTAATCATTTAGTAATGTACTCTGACTACTATAATCTGCAGTTATGACTATTGTTCCAAAACTTAACACTTCATCTATTCTGTAATTTGATGTCTTCATCAAGATAACACATATTTACTTCAGGCCTTTATGTTCTTTTATTTAAGATAGTCATGAAATTATAGACTATGTGATCTATTACGTTTTGTAATAATACACATAACTGCAAATATCATGTAATCATTAATTAATTCAACAGAAAAAACATTGAGATGAAAGAAACTCCCCTAGCTTAGGTTCACTTCACCAATTCCATCCATCATAACAAAGTTTTGAGTTGCCCATTTTTGCACAAGTACAAAAATTATCAACATTTCTGGCAATCCTGTGGGGAAAGCTTCCTGCTAGTTATGAACTCTGATTGATGTAATATGTAGTTATGACTATTGTTCCAAAACTTAACACTTCATCTATTCAGCAACTTGATTTCTTCATCAAGATAACCCATCTTTCCTTTGGGGCTTTGTGTTCTTTTTCTTAATATAGTCATTAATATAGTCATGAAATTGCAGACTATGTGATCTGTTATGTGTTTTAATAGCACACATAGCTACAAATTTCATGTAATCATTAATTAGTTCAACAAGAAACAACACTAAGCTGAAATAAACTCCCCTAGCTTAAGTTCATTTCACCAATGCTATCCATCGTAATAAATTTTTGAGTTGCCCATTTTTATAACAAGTACAAAAATTGTCAACATTTCTGGTGATCCTGCGGGGAAAGCTTCCTGCGAGCTTGTAAATGAATGCCTTTCTCTTGTCCATTGGGCATGGATTTCAAAGCATGTAACCAAAATATACCTTTCTGAAGGTCCAACCCTTCCAGAAAAAACTAAAACTTGAAAGGATCTAGTAAACTAGATCACATGCGTGAATGCACTTCATTGAATTAAAAAACATTGCGATGTGTAGGAACTACACTTATTGAAAGGAAATCCTACTCTAAACATACGTTGTACGATTTTAAATAACAGCTTTTGAGAAACATACAATTCGCAGGAATGGGAAGTTCCTCTCCATTCAACCATGAGAGCTTAAATGCATTATGTTCTTTATAAGTTGAAATCATGTAAGTCCACTCTAGATTGTATCGAACTTTGTGTGTCTTCCTGGATTTACACGATCAACATCCCATTTTAACACAATATCTCCTTCATTGAAGATTCTAAACTTAGCCTTCTTATCACAAGTCTTCTTAATTTTTTTGTGATACTTTTGCATGTTTACATGAGCTTGATCTCTTAGCTCTTTTAATTCCATTAATTCTGCATAATGAACCTAGAATGGTTCATTCTCAAGCATCTCCATTTGATTTAGTTAGTCTAATGCAGGTAACTCAACTAAAATAGGCATTCTTTCTTCTCTTCCCTAAACAATTTTGTATGATGAATTGTCAATTGATCTTTTAGGAGTTACTCTATTAGCCCAAAGTGGTGAATTCAACATTAGATGACAAGATCTTTGGTTATCTTTGAGTGTTCTTATGATGATCCTTAAAATATTTTTGTTAGTACTTTCAGCTAACCCATTACCTTGTGGGTAATAATTAGGTGAAAAACTTAAATAAAATCTATGGTTGACAGCCCAATCTACTATGTTCGTGCCAAGAAATACTAAAGAATTATCTAAAATGATAGTTACTGGAACACCAAATCTATAAACTATACCTTCGTAAAAGGATAGTATCGAAGTTTTATTAGCATATTTTAAGGCTAGTGCTTCAATCCAACGTGTAAAGTAATCTATAGCATTTAAAATCCACTTGTGTCCTTGTGACTAAGGTGGGTTTATCATGCCAATAAAGTAAAGACCCCACTGCATAAAAGGTTGATCAAGCGAAATAGGCTGCAATGGCAGTGAATCTAAATGTTCTTTTCAAAAAAAAAAGCACATTTCTAATACTTTCTGATCCATTTGAATATGATGGGCCAATAGTAACCAACTTTCATAATTTTTAAGGCTGTGGTACATGCTAAAAAATGACCTCTTACAGGTCTTTCATGGAATTCTGACAATAATTGTTGAATTCTATCATAATCAACACATCACAACAAGATTCTATTTATATATTTTTTGAATAACACACCATCAATAAAAACATAAGGTATAACTTGTAACATGAAATAACTTCATTTATTCTTGTCCATATCTTCTAGATAAATGCCATTCTATAGATAGTTAACTAAATAAGTCATCCATCTTGATTCTTGAACTTCCTAAGAAAGTTCAGGTTGATGATTTTCTGGCTGCAACATGACATCCGATTGCTGATACGTAACTTCAACATGTTGTTTTGGATCATCTGATTATGCATTCTGCTGTCTTTCCATATCAGCAATTAGGTATTCACACAAAAATTTACCTCGAACTGTCTTCACAACATGGATATGAACATCATATTCCATGACCTTTTTTATCCAACCTACTCTTTTCTCATTCAATTCTCTATTTAACAAGAAATATCTTACACTGGGGTGAAAAACAAGAACATGAATTTTGTTGTTTGAAAGCATGTACTTAAAACTCTTTATTCCTCTAACTACTGAAAGTACATATTTTTCAAGAAATGTGTGCCTTGTTTCGTAATCATGCAAAATATGTCCAAAGAAAGAAATTTCCTGCTCAACATTTTCATCTATAACCTGAGTTAATATGGTTGAGATTATTTTAGCTCCTACAAGTGCATTCTAAAATATTTATCAAAATTTGGATTTAAAAGAGTAGGAGCTTGAGAGATTGTTGTTTTAATTTCTTCAAACCCTTCTCTCCCTTCGCTGGTCCAAGATATATTATTTTATTTCTTTAACATAGCTGTCAATGGTTTCACCAATGCTGTAAAATCTGGAACAAATATTCTAACAAAGTTGATTTTTCCTAGAAAAATCTATAATGCCTTCTTGTGATGAGGTAATAATAGCTATGATATGGCTTCAATTATGAAAGGTTCAATTTTTAAACCTTATTTAGAAACAATATGACTAAGTAATTTAGCTTGATGTAATGAAAAAGATAGACTTTAGTGGATTCAAAGATATTCCAAACTGTTGGCATAACTGAAAAGTCTTCCTTAGATATATTAGATGTTCTTCTAATTTTTTTGAGAATACAGTAACATCTTCTTCTCAGTAACGTCATCTAAATAAAATAGGATGCATTTATTTAACAAACTACAAAAATCCATGTTTCATTACACGTTGAAACATTTCACCAGCGTTTAAAAGGCCAAAAGGCATTCTTTTGTAAGCATAAGTACCCCACTTGGTGGTAAAAGTTGTTTTTTACCTATCTTCTTCTCAAACTAGAGTTATCTCAAACTAGAATCTTGTTGTATACACTATAACCATCCAGAAGAGATAACCTATCAGAACTGGAAATTGTTCTTAAAATTTGATCCATATTAGGTAGTGGGTAATGATATTTTAAAGAAGATTTACTAAGATCTCATAAATCCACAGATATCTTCATTAATGGATTCTTACAAACATTGAAATTTCTTACTTGATTGGTAATCAACTAAGAATCACCAAAAATATGTAGCATGCTAATACCTCTCTTTCCTCTCCTAAAGTAAGCCATGAATTAATTCTTCGTATTCAGCTACATTACAAGTGCATGAAAATTAGAGACTCAAAGCTGAAAAATATGTTTCGTTTGTAGGTGAAGTGAGAATCAAACCTGCTTCATGTCGTTTCTTGTTCTTAACTCCATCAAAATGAAGCTTCTAGAACCCTTCTGCTGCATTTTCTGTTTTGGATAGCAAGGAAATTGGTGTGTTTTCTTCATGCAAACAATACACACCAAACCGATGTTCTTCAACTTATTTAAAAAGATCATGATAATGTTCTTCATGTGTCTTTTCATCCATAAACAGAGTAGAAACACCATCTAATGCTGAAACATGAGTTGTATTATTGAAATCAGACTGGTCTAAGGCTGCATAATTAGTTAATGCATTAGAAGTGTGAGACTGAATGTGAAATCTTGCCAATGGTTCAAAATTGTTATTAACTTTGTTTCCATAACATGTAGGGAAAAACAAGAAGGACCAATCTGAAAGAGAGATAACCTTCTATTTTTGCTATGAAATCTCTAGATAAGCATATAGTGAAATAAGGTGGTAAATCCACAACACTAATATCTTACAAAATGGAAACATTTGGGTAAGCATGCAATGTTACCTCTAGATTTCTGATGACACCAACTGTATTAGTTGCAATTCCATTAAGTTGTAGCACACTCTTCTCTGTAGGTTTATAATGTAAACCCAATTTTTCTGCAATCACTTTTGGTATAACTGTGCTACGTGCACCGCTATCAACCATACAATTATGAACAAGATGTTATCCAATAATCAATGATAAATGAAATGGTGGTTGTTTCTTGATGTCTTGAGAATTTAAAACCTTTTGAACGATCCAGTTAACTTCTTTAATGTGGTCTTGTTCTATTGTTCCAAGGACCATATCTATTTTATGAACTTCGTTTTTTGTTGTTTTTGAAAACTCTATAGGTTAGCAAGTTTGTGAGAAAGTAAATCTTGTTTTCCTGGAATACTTATAGCATCCCACATTGAGATGTTAACATTATGCTATTTCATTACATCTACAATGTTAAAAGAAGTAACAGTTTTAGAGACAGATTCTATTGTTTTAGCATAGGCTTTAGCAAAAACTGATTCTACTTCAGCTTCTTTTGATATCTGAGGTATAAATAACCTTCTTGGGTCAGGCTATAGCCATTTTTGCTTCTATTAACCAACTGAAACAATTGTTGTTTTTTACGTAACAATAGAACTGTTAGCTAGGTTTAGGCTTGTAGTTGTTGTTTTATCGGTGACTGTGGGTAGAAAAGGCCTATTTTGTTGTTTTTTACTTTCTGTAACTTTTTCTTGAGCCCTAGTGGTAACTGCAATGAAATCATCCTCACTTAAACTAACTAAGTTCTGTTTAGCTACTTTTTGAACATGATTTTCTTACCGCTCGCCCTCCATTTGAGGCATGAATAATGTCTCAGGTTAAGGTTTTGCAACAAGACTTATGTTCAAAAATAATTTGGGCCACTTGCAGCTGAATGAGGCTGATTACAAAGTTTACACCACTCTTCTGTAGCCATATTAACTAGGACTAAAGTGTTATATGGAGTAGTATCTTTTGGATCAAACTTCCTTTGCTGATAAGGCTACCTATAATTTTGATTCTATTGGTAGGGCTTCCTATTTTGTTGGTTTTGCTGTTAAGGAGCCTGATAAGGCCTGCTAGGTAGTCCAAGTCTATTTTTAATTAAAGTAGGATTGTTTCCCATAGTTTCAAAAGCTTGAAACATGTCATTTTATGGGGTTACAAAAATAGGTTCTATAATCGTGATAGGCTATGGAATTGCTGCTAGATTTTCAAAAAAAGGCATTGAAGGCCTTAAACGCTAACTTGCTAACTTGAATAAGAATATTTTCAGCTTGGATAACAATATCATAGGCTGTTGGGAAAGTCTCTCCTCCCATACACTATATCATAGTTGAAATATTGTTGTTAAACACTCTAAGATAATAAAGAAAAGCATGATCAAATTGAGGCTTGACACTTTTTGGAATTCTTTCCCAAGTTCTGGAAAAATGATTATTTAAATTAGGCATAAATCCATGAGGAGCTCTTATAATTATAAACAACTATTCTATAAAATATAAATGATCTGAATTATCTTGAAATTGTTTCAGCTATTTACCACCTAACTCATCCCAAGTTTTTATGGTGCCAATCTTTAAATTTATATACCATTGCAAGGATTTACCTTTAAAGGATGTAGCAAAAAGTCTCAAGGCCACATCTTCATGGGTTATGTTATGAACTGCACATAGGGCTGTAACATCTTTGATATGCTCGGTTGGTGTACCATGATTTTCACCAGTGAATGTAGGAAATCTTTTCATGGAAGAATTAGGGATATCATGATAAACTGGGATTACTAATGGGCTACCATTAGTAAAGGTCACAAAATTCCTAGGTGGTTGAATAGCCATTTGAAAAATTGGGATTTGAATGGAGAAATTGATACGTGGTGAAGGAATATTAGGAGGAGGGTTGTCAAAACCAGGACTATTATAAGGTAAAGTATTATCAAATCTTCTCCTTCTTGCAGAATTCAAAGGTAAAGAAATAAACTAAGAAGGAATTACTCTTACCAATGATTTTGTAGTCACTTTAAGCATTGAACATGTCGCAAAACTGTTCTGAAATCAGCTTTACGGAGTTTCCAAATAAATATTTAAATATTTGGAATAAATTTCTACAGCTTGATAATCCAAAAATAACTTTTTCTTACTTTGATTCTGATGTAAATTACTATAATTAGATTGTAGATTTCATTTGTGTCCCACTCGGCATGCCAAAAACTATTATCTCTCAGAAGTGCACCCTGTAGAGAGATGGTTGCAAGTGTTCTAAGTTTACAAAATTGATCTCTCTCTTTCATAGATATAATAGAAACACCTCAGGTATGTGGGTATACCTATTTTGAGGTGAGTCTCTGGTATCAAGGTGGGTTCCTTATTAATGTATCATAAACTAAGTTTATGGGGTTTGAGGGAAAAATATGACTATAAATGAATTTAAAAAATGAGGTGATACACCAAAATTGTATGAGATCTTTGACTGAGTACATGCACGATTTATATGAGGATGAATTCTTGATGTACAAGACAACAATTTTTTGCGGAATATTAAAGGAAACACTATGGTTTATTGAGGGAAAGTATCACAACAATATTGTTAAGTTATACATGCACATTAAATATTATGTAGAAATTACTAAATTTGCAATAGCGTAAGATGATTAATCAGGGAATTCATCATTCAAAAGAATTAATAAAGAGATAGACACCAGACTACAAATAATTGGAAATACTAGGATATAATTCTCATGTCAGAGGGAAAAACTGGAAAATAAAATTCTTGAACACTCCTATGTCCAAAAATTCCTCATTTGTGCTTTGCCAATGCACACAATATAGAGCAAAAATTATTCATCCAACCCATCCTCAAAATAGGCTAAAATTTTTACTCACTTATGCATGCCTATGTTTACCATTTATTTATCATGAGTAAATAATTGCAATAAAAATAGATCATGCTGATTACAATGAGGCAATAATAGCCTTTAGTTACAAAAATAAACTCAAGTAAAATTGCAGTTGACTAATCGATCATTAATAAAAGCTTGGGTGAATACTTTTGGTAAAAATAAATCCTTGCTTGTTGTGAAAGTCTCATTCTCTAATTTGCATGAAAATCTTTTTCTTCTTCTGGCTGATGTGACATTTGTAACTTGCTCTTTGGATGTAAACTTGATTCCCTATTTACTTGAGAATAATACCCCTAATCTCTAATACTTAGTAAGAAAACTCTAATTGCACTATGGGGCCCCCTTGGATGCACACGTGCAAAAATAAATTTTCAACTCCTATTTTGTGAAAAATAAGGTAATTAGCAGTCTTCAAAAGGTCTGTCTTGCATCTCTTATGTTGACATCTGCTGCTACTCTCCTTGCTGATCACATGGTCAATCTAGTGGATCATTCATTTGAAAAAGATCACATTAGTGGGGTCCACCTATAAAAATAATGCACTTGTCTTCATTTACACTTGGCCACCCTCATGGACTTGGCAAATTACCATTGTGGGGATCACTTTTGGTGTGCACATTGGGTTCCTTTGCAAATGGTTTCTTGTATCATTTACTAGGGCCACCTTTGATGGGCATATGACCATGCAATTTGTCTTGTCGGCCTTTGTAATTTGGTACAAAATCTTGTACAACTACTAAGGTTAAAAGATTGCAATGTTTATGTTGATCATTGTTGTCGGATTTTACATAATGAGTCCTTCCTTGACTTTGCAGTGTAGCATATTCTTGAACTTCCCTATGCCATCATTTTGTAATGTGATAAAGGTTGACCACCTTGTGATTAATTTGACTTAGACCCCTTAGTCACAGGTATCATTTGCATTTGATTGGCATAAGGTAAGGTTTAGGTCCTGTTGGATAGATAATTGATCTATATACTCGATCAGTTCTTAGCCTTCGATCTAGATGTGGCATATATTAGGGTTTTCAGTTTTTCGGATTTAATGGGGTTGGTGATTGAGAATTTATCCCTTCCTTGAACAAGGCTTAACATTTCATGATATTTTTTATGTGGAATTGACCACTGAGTTGATCTCAGGGTTTCAAGATGAGTCAACATATTGCATGGGTATTTGTGAACCCAGGATTGTATGAGGAGTTTGCATCTAGGCCAAAATGATGATTGATCTACCATAGACCGATTAATCTAAAATGAGTTAGGGTTACTTGGACATGTTTGGTTTGATGGATCTAGATTCGGAACAAAATTAGATGAAGTGTGGTTTTAATTTACACCGTTCTGATATTCATGGGTGGATTTTATTGAACCGTTTTTCTTCGCTGCCATGGTGTTGTTCCATTTTGAGTTTCGAGATACTTTGTTATTCTTTGGACAAGTGTAATTAATTGTCAACATTTCTAGATCTCTATACGAGGGAAAGCAAGCTTGCTCGAACTTGTAGACTAGTGCCTTGCTCTTGTCTATTTGGCATGGAGCTCTCCTCTTCTATTGATATGGGAAACTGAGCTTGATCCAAAAAACAAACTTAAAGTTCTGGGAAAGGATACGGTGAACGAGATCATACTTTATTTCTATCTACTGTGCACTTTGTATTGAATTGAAAAACACTGCAATGTTGTATGAAATTTTTCTATTGTTATGGGGAGATCATGAGCCCAAATCTTTGAGTTTCTAACTAAACATCTAGTCTGGACTCTTTCAGTAATAATGTTTAAGAAACATACCATTCACAAGAACTGGGAAGTTCGGTACTATCATTACCAGCATCACTATTGAAAGCTTAAGGATGGTAAGTTGTGCTCTTTGCAAGCATTAAAATTTCTATAAGGACCACTCCAGATTGACTTCAATATGATTATACTGTCATTATCCCCTAGCATGTATTTCTGTAATAAACATCTGATTTTACCATAATGTCTTGATCTGATTCTTATAGAGTCTGAACCTTAGCCTTTGTATCAAAAGTCTTCTTGATCATGTCATTTGATCTTAGCTTTGAAGCCATATTCACATGAGCTTGATTTCTGAGCTCCTGATACCTTCTCCATTTGAAAAATGTATTTCTATAAGTGGCTGAACTTTGTAATGGTTGATTCTTGAGTAACTTCCATTTATGATCAGCTGTTAACCTATAATCCAATGCTCCAAATTCTATCAACTTGATGACTGAGAGTTTAATTCCTATTTCTTTCTCATGTCATAAATACTATATTATACGATGAATATTATAGCTTTAGTATACATGCTGAAAAATATAGGAGGTCACTTTGTACATCCGCGAAGCCCTAACAAAATTTATCAACATTAGATACTCAAGTTGTTTAAGTTGTAATCTTGAGTGTTCCACTCTGACTTGAGCCTCAAGATATTTGTGTTAGTGGTCTTTTAGCTAACCCATTACCTTATGGGTAATAATTAGAAGAAGAACTTCAAATCAATAAGTACATGCTTGATTTAACCCAATTTGATGTACCTTTAGGACCAAGAAGTCATTGAACTCTGTAATCCCCCCTATCTAAAATGAGTAATTGCTGGAACACCATGAATTTACAAACTATCTTTACTATAACCTGTACCTACACATTTAAAAAAATAGTTAGAAAATATTTTGGCTTTTTGGCCTCTTTAATGTTTCATAGTTTTCTTTTCTTCTCTCTCTCCTTATTTCTAAGTGAGTAAATCATGTATGTTGTTAAAGGAAAGAAATTTCTTGAGTTCCAACATGTAATCCATAGAAGTAATTTATCAACTCCTGTCCTTGTTGAGATATCCATGTGGATTTATCATGCCATAGTATAGGAATATGGATTAACCCTGAGCTGCATGAATGGTTAATCCACTCTTTTTAGGTTGCTGGGGCAGTGAAGCTAAACATTCTTTTCCAAGATAAAGACAGAAAACACTTGGAGCTACACTTTCATCAATCGCATTCGAATAAACCCTTGAATATGTTGGGCCGATAGTAATTTGATTTCATAATTTTTAAGAATGTAGTACGTGCTGAAAAGTTACCTCTTACAGGCCCTGTTGATGCAAAATCACAGCACCCCTGGATGCTGATTAGATTTCTAGTTTGATCATTCGAAGCATCCAGTGTGATTGCACAACTTTGAATCCTCTCTCCAAGTGTGGGACTTGCAAGTATGAGAAAGGAATCTCCAGAGAAGGCTGGTTCCTGCTCCTAAACTACCTGCCACAAGCTATTCCAGTGCAGGAAAGCTAATCTAATCCTAATCTAACCACCAAGAAGATAGGGAGGGAGAGAGAAGAGAAAAAGAAAAAAAATCCTACACTAAAATGGTGATACACCAGAGAAGGAGAATGTTGAATATCTATCAAAACTACCATGGGACAAGGAGAGGTCAGCAATGGGAAGGATGGACAGATGCATCACAGGCCCAAGGATAAATTTCACACGGAAAATGTCCCAAAACTCCATGAACACAGCTCCAAACCTACAATGAACATTCAAACATGCACAAATACCTGTAATGAAGAGAGGCAAGAAGAAAACAAGTGAAAAACGAGCAAGGATGGACAGATGCATCACGAAACATGTTTTTTGTTGCTTCAGAAGTTTGCACAGAACATCATTTTAATCGTAAAAGGAAAAAATGCCATTATAGAGCAGGGGAGGAGGTTCAAACTCCATTTTCAACCCTGGAGAAGAAAATAAGGGAGGGAAAAGCTGAAAATATGAACCACCCTTTGAAAAATGAGCCAAATATGGCTTTATACAATGCATGGGTCAAGCCCAGGGGAGACAAAATGTGGAAAAACATGGGAGCCATTCCTCATTGAATGCAAAACAGATGCATTAAAACATCATGGGCATCCTTATAGACCCATGCCCTGACATTTCTGACCATACTGGAGAAGAATTCAACCCATTTCGCATTAAAACTGGTTGTTGAAACGTCAGTTCTGGCCATTACCACGTGCCAGAGAAATTTCTTGATTTTCTCTCTCCAAACTGAACCAAAATGAAATATTGACCCTAGAATCATGTAGAGAATTTCACCATATTTCCATTGATATAAATAACATGAAAATCCAAGCTCTGGATCAAAAGATATGGCAATTTGAAGATTTAGGGCAAAAACAGGCCAAAACGGATCGGCGGGAAAATATCTAAATTTTTCCCGCGCTCTGCCACTTGGATGACACGTGTCGGGCTTTAATTAATTTGCGGGTTCATCCTCTAAAAATTCCTATTGGGTCCTTCCTTAATTTCTTGCCACTTGGACATGTGGCGCTATTTTACTGGCTCGGGCCTGAGGGTCGCACTTTGTCCTTCGAAAATTTAGTATTTTTCACTTTGGGAAAATTTTCCCATTTCTCCCCCGCACTCCGCCACTCAACTGCCACATGGCATGATTTCATTGGACATGGGCCCTTTCTAACCATTTCCCTTTTGTTTTTTGCCTTTGGAAAATTTTTCAAAATTTTCCCGCCGGGCCGATGAGGTGAAGACACGTGGCGAGATTTGATTCATTGGCGGCTCTTTCGTCTTTTCACGTCCCTCGCATACCTTTGGCCCAGTTGTTCTGAATGAAAGTCCCCTACTTTGGCCGATTCGGGCTTCCTTTTCCCTCTTTGTGGTGAAGACATGTGGCAAGATTCCATTCACTCTCGGGGTTTTTAGCTTTTCGCGTCCGACGCGTACTTTTGGCCCGGATGTCCCAAACTCTCTCAGACGAAAGTCTCCTGCCTCGGCTGAATCAGCCGGTTCGCGTCCTCCGCGTACTTTTGTCCTAACTATCCTGGGCTGCCTGGGACAAATATCTCCGAACCACCCGAAACGGACCAACTTGTGCCAAACATGCCGATCCGCGCCCCACGCTTACTTTTGGCCCGGATGTCCCAAACTGCGCGAAACAAGACTTAAGCAATTTTCTTCATTTTTTTAGCCCCAATCTTTGTATTTTGCAATTTTTTCACCTTTTCTAACTCATTGGGTTTTCTTTTTGGATGGGAGAGTTAGAAAGAAGCCGAGGGGGCCTCAAAAAACATGATTTTGGGCCTTGAATCAATCTACTTGCTTGGGACTAAATAATCTGATGCATGTTATCGAAATTACCTTGGGGGGTGAATTTTTGATAACAATTTGGCGAATCAGCGGGGTCATCTACCTGCTAGATGAAGTTACCAGTTGCCTGAAGCATCCATTGGGAATGGAGTCATGAGTTGTAACCTGCAAACTGATCTGAACTATGAAAACCTCCTCTCTGAGCCACTTGGAAACCCACTGATATGGAGTCGTTCTCACCAAAATGCCACTGAAATAGACTGTGAAAGAGAAAAACCAGCACCACAAAAACTATGTACAAAACTGAAAATCATACATGCTCCAAATGGAACATGCAGAGTGTGCACAAGCACTTCTTCTGCTAAAAGCAAACCTACCTACTCTACTCTAACTGGAAGTAAAGGCAAGCTAAAAAAACCCTGCAATTGGTTGTGAGAAATAACTTCCCTTTCTCAAAAGTGGCAGCCATGCAATTGATTTGGCATTGAACATGGCTGGTTGGATGGATGGAAAATCAACAAGAAGCTAGTCTTCCACCTAAATCATCAAGGTATCAGCTGAAGGAAAATTCAATACCTCTTTTAGTTGCTCTACATTTGGATTGAAGAGGTATGACAGCTGATCCTTGGTACTTTGTAGCTCACCCTCATGCTCAGAAGCAAGCATGACTGGTTGTGACTTCTCCTTTGGCTCCAATAAAGCCAAATACCTGATTGAGAAAGGTATGGTCCATTTGATATGCCCATAGCTGTGATTTTCAACTCCAAAAATAGAGTTTTCTTGTAGACCTTCTTGAATGGATGGTGTGGAAGCAATGGTAGAACCCTTCTGCCCTTTCTCTTCCTGTAATGAAGAACATGAAAGATTAAAATCTTCCAATCTTGGTTCCAAAGAGCTGCTATAAGATGCAGGCTACTGCAAATGAATGTTCTCCTTCATGACAACAGACTCAAGTGTTTGGAATGTGGATGATGAAAGAGAGAATGGTGGAAACTCAACCGACTCTTCTCCATCAAAACAGTCCTCCAAATCTGACAGATAAACTGCCTCATGGCTGTCCTGCTGCAAATGCTCAACTTCCTCCATGGTGTCCTCTTGATCTGTAACTTGACCACCATGGTTTCTTTCACCCTCCAACATTGAGTTTGAGAGATCAAACTCCTCTTCAGTACTAGACCTTGAGAGAGGTGAGGTAGAAAGAAGAACTGAAGGTTCTCCAATAGCCTGATTTGTGCTCAAAGCCCTTGGATCTGCAATTTTTTCCTCCACAACTAGAATGTGCTCCTCTTCTTTTGGATTTGGAGCAGCTTCTCCTTCCTCCAATGTTTGAAGATAATCTTGCTCTTGATTGAACTCTTCCTCCAGCATGAAGTTTGTCAAGTCAAACGCTTCGATCTGCTGCTCTAGAGGACAAGTTGGGGCTGCAAGAACTTATTTTGAGCTTTCTTCCTTTATGGCTGATTGTGCAACTTGAATTGAATCAGCATTCCCTTCAAATAGAGTGTCAACATGGACACTACTTTCTGAGAAAACTGAATGTTGATCTGCTTCTTCTTTTTGCTCTTCTTCTACTGCCACAAAATCAGTCTTAACCACCATTTGTTCAACCTTAGCCTCTTCTGTAGGTTTAACCATCAAGGGAATCTTTGTCATCCCAAATTTGGAAGCCCAAACCCTCAATTTTTCTGTCATTTCTTTTCTGTTGGGCTCCTCTTCTTGCTATCCTTCATGGCCGATTTTTGCAATTTATTCTTCCCCACATGGAATTGGGAATGCAAGAGGAGGGATGGGTTGTAACTCAATTGATTTGGAATTTTTTTGTGGTCGTAGAGGAGGTGAAACCTCTTGTTTCTTTGGGGGAGAGCGTATTTCTTTTAGCTCTTGTGGAGGGGATGACTGTTTGGAAGGAAAAAAGAAAGAAGAATTGAGGTGTGGTGGAAGACTAGGGGGTGGAGAAATGGATTCAACACTTGGGACAACAGATGGGGAGTTTAGAATTTGCAATTCCAAATGAGATGATGTTGCTTGAGTAATGGGAAGAGAAAAACCAGATGACGGTGTAGAACTTACCCATTGACAAGGTTGTTCAACAACAAGTGTATAGGCCTCTATTTTTGCTATCCATTGTGCAAGTTGGGGCAGCATCTTCATCATGAAGTCCAGCTTCTCCTGAGGGCTGAAGTGTCTTGAAAAAGGGCCTCCCCATGGACAAGGAGTCCTGCAACCAATTTTGAAAGCTCTCATTTGAGCTGTTGCTCTGGACTGCACCATCTTTACCTCCATCTTTTGCATTTTCTCCAACAGACCAGCATCTTGCATCTGATTGTCTTCATTATATGCATACTCTTGCTCTTGGAAAGCTCCATAGCCAAAATGATTTTGGCATTGCTGCTCATATGGGTATGCATGCTGATTTTGAATTTGTTCAAAATGCTGATTTGGAGGATTTAAAAAACATGTTGGAGGTGGAAAACATTGTTGTTGTTGTTGAAAATGTGAATTCCATGATGGAAATGAAGTCATGATTGCACAACTTCATGAAATGGAAAAGAATGAAAGGGATGGAAAGAAGGATGGATGGGAATGGATGAAAAATAGGTCTGTAACTTCATAAATGGGTTGCTGTTTAGATGGAGTCGCCAGATGTGTTTGCAAGTGCCTCCAAAGGCTGAAATCTTCACTGGAACACACCAACCTGCAAAAGATGAAGTGGAAGACCTCTAAGGTCCCACTGGGCGTGCCAAAACTGTTGCTGCAAAATCACAGCACCCCTGGATGATGATAAAATTTCTAGTTTGATCATTCAAAGCATCCAGTGTGATTGCACAACATTAAATCCTCTCTCCAAGTGTGGGACTTGCAAGTATGAGAAAGGAATCTCCAGAGAAGGTTGGTTCCTGCTCCTAAACTACCTGCCACAAGCTATTCCAGTGCAGGCAAGCTAATCTAATCCTAATCTAACCACCAAGGAGACAGGGAGGGAGAGAGAAGAGAAAAAGAACAAAAAGCCTACACTAAAATAGTGATACACCAGAGAAGGAGAATGTTGAACATCTATCAAAACTGCCATGGGACAAGGAGAGGTGAGCAATGGGAAGGATGAATAGATGCATCACCGGCCCAAGGATAGATTTCACATAGAAAATGTCCCAAAACTCCATGAACACAGCTCCAGACCTGCAATGAACATTTAAACTTGCACAAATACCTGCAATGAAGAGAGGCAAGAAGAGAACAAGAAAAAGAATGAGCAAGGATGGACAGATGCGTCACAAAACACATTTTTTGTTGCTCCAGAAGTTTGCACAGAACATCATTTCAATAGTAAAAGGCAAAAAAACGCCATTACAGAGCAAGGGAGGAGGTTTGAACTCCATTTTCAACCCTAGAGAAGAAAAGAAGGGAGGGCAGAGCTAAAAGATGAACAACTTGTAATGTCCCCCTTAAATGAGCCAAATCTAGCCTTTTACAATGCATGGGTCGAGCCCAGGAGAGAGAAAACGTGGGAAAAAATGCAAATCTACCCCAACCACTCCCAGGTCGCATTTAACTCATTTCATTATGGTGGTAGGTGAGAACCATGGCAAAATGGTGAACTATCTAGTAGAAACAACGAGCTGTCTGTTGTATTAAAGCTGGTCGCTAAAACGTCACTTTTGTGTATTATCACACGTCAGAGCCATTTCTTAAATTTATCTCTCCACACTGAACCAAAATGCAAGATTGACCCTAGAAACGTGTAGAGCATTTCACTATCTTTCCAATGATATAAAGAACGTGAAAATCCGAGCTCTAGATCGAAAGTTATGGAGGTCTGAAGATTTAGGGCACAAAAGAGGTGAAAACGGATATTTAAATTTCTTCCTGCGCTCTGCCACCGGGACGACACATGTCGTGATCTGATTGGATGTGTTATTTTCTCTCCTTCCTTGTCCCATGGGTTTTCTTTGAATTTTTGATGACTTGGAACATTTTTTACATTTCCTCCGCTTCCCCGCCACTTGGGACACGTGGCACGCATTGATTGGTCGACAGGGGGCACGGGGCAGACCTTTTCCTTTTAGCTTTTGGGTGAACTTCTGGCCAAATTCCAACTCCTCCCCAAGCTCTACATTCCTGCTCCATAGGACACGTGTCCTCTTTTGATTGGCTCGGGATGACCCTTCAAAACTTGCCCTTTGAATTTATGGACTTTTCTCCTTCTGACACGTGTCATGATTTGGTTGGTTCTCAGATTTTCAGCTATCTGCGCCTTCCGCATCCCTCTATCCCACTTGTTCCAGTACTACTTGGGACAAAAAATTCCGATTCACTCGATTCGGCTGGTTCGCGTACATCTGTTCAAACTGTCCTGGACTGTCTGGGACAAATTCTTCCGGTTCACCCAATTCGGCCGGTTCGCGTTCCCACGGCCCGAAAGTCCCAAACTGTTTTGTTCAGCAGTTAGTTGATTTTCTTCTTCTTCAGCCGAACTGACTTTCCGCATCCCGACAGCCCGGATGTTCCTGGTGCTCGGCAGACCGCCTGGTGATCTTTCAGTTGATTCGCGCCTCGACGTCCCTCATGTCCCGAATGTTGGGAAGACTAGGACTTGGCCATTTTTCATGATTTTTTCTGGCCCAAGCTTGTTCCTTTTGTAGCCTTTCACCTTTTCTCAGAACTTGCTCTTTTAAACCTTGGACTTGAATTTTCTGATGCATGTTATCAAAATTACCCTGGGGGGTGAATTTTGGATAACAATTTGGCGACTCAGCGGGGTCATTTGCCTGCTAGATGAAGTTACCAGTTGCCTGAAGCATCCATTGGGCATGGAGTCATGAGTTGTAACCTGCAACTAATCTAAAATTTGAAAACCTCCCTCTGAGCCACTTGAAACCCACCAGACATGGAGTTCTTCTCACCAAAATGCCACTGAAATGAACTGCGCAAGAGTAGAACCAGTAACACCAAAACTATGTACAGAACTGAAAATCATACATGCTCCAAATGGAACATGCAGAGTGTGCACAAGCACTTTTTCTACTGAAAGCAAACCTACCTACTCTACTCTAACTGGGAGAAAAGGGCAAGCTAAACAAACCCTGTAATTGGTTGTGAGAAATAGCTTCCCTTTCTCAAAAGTGGCAGCCATGCAATTGATTTGGAGGTGATCATGGCTGTTGGGATGAGTGGAAAATCAACCAGAAGCTGGTCTCCCACCCAAATCACCAAGGTATCAGTTGAAGGCGAACCCAATACCTCTTTTAGTTGCTCTGCATTTGGATTGAAGGGGTATGACAGCTGATCCTTGGTACTTTGTAGCTCACCCTCATGCTCAGAAGCAAGCATGACTGGTTGTGACTTCTCCTTGGCTCCGATGAAGCCAAATACCTGATTCGGCAAGGTCTGATCCGTTTGATATTCCCATAGCTCTTATTTTCAACTCCAAAATTGGAGTCTTCTTGTAGACCCTCTTGAATGGATGGTGTGAAAGCAATGGTGAAGTTCCTCTCTCTTTTCTCTTTCTCCAATGAAGAACATGAAAGACTAAAATCTTCCAATCTTGATTCCAAAGAGCTGCTATAGGATGCAGGCTACTGCAAATGAATGTTCTCCTTCATGACAGCAGAATCTTGTGTTTGGAATGTGGATAATGAAAGAGGGAATGGTGGAAACTCAACCAGCTCTTCTCCATCAAAACAGTCCTCCAAATCTGACAGATAAACTACCTCATGGCTGTCCTGCTGCAAATGTTCAACTTCCTCCATGGTGTCCTCTTGATCTGTAACTTGACCACCATGGTTTCCTTCACCCTCCAGCATTGAGTTTGAGAGATCAAACTCCTCTTCAGTACTAGAACTTGAGAGAGGTGAAGTATAAAGAAAAACTGAAGGTTCTCCTATAGCCTGCTTTGTGCGCAAACCCCTTGGATTTTCACTTTTCTCCTCCACAGCTAGAATGTGCTCCTCTTCTTTTGGATCTAGAGCATATTCTCCCTTCTCCAATGTTTGAAGAAGAACTTGCTCTTAGTTGAACTCTTCCTCCAGCATGAAGTTTGTCAAGTCAAACTCTTCAATCTGCTGCTCTAGAGGACAAGTTGGGACTGCAAGAACTTCTTCTGCTGCTCCAACAAAATCAGTCCTGACCACCATTTTTCCTCTGACTTCAACTTCTCCTGCAGGCTTAATCATCAAGGGGATCTTTGTTATCCCAAATTTGGCAGCCCAACTCCTCAAGTTATCTGTCATTTCTTTTCTTCTTGGCTCTTCCTCTTGCTCTCCTTGACGGCTGATTTTTGCAATTTCTTCTTCCCTACATGGAATTGGGAATGCAAGAGGAGGGGTGGGTTGCAACTCAATTGATTTGGCATTTTTTTGTGCTGGTAAAGGAGATGAAATATCTTGTTTCTTTAGAGGAGGGGGTATTTATTTTAGCTCTTGTGGAGAGGATGACTGTTTGGAAGGAAAAAGGAAAGAAGAATTGAGGTGTGGTGGAAGACTGAGAGGTGAAGACATGTGATCAACATTTGGGACAACAGATGGAGAGTTCAAAATTTGTAAGTCCAGATGAGATAATGCTGCTTGAGAAATGGGAAGAGAGAAACTAGATGATGGTGTAGAACTTACCCATTGACAAGGTTGTTCAACAACAGGGGTATAGGCCTCCATCCCTGCTGTCCATTGTGCAAGTTGGGGCAACATCTTTATCATGAATTCCAGCTTCTCCTTAGGGCTGAAGTGTCTTGGAAAAGGGCCTCCCCATGGACAAGGAGTCCTGCAACCAATTCTGAAAGCTCTCATTTGAGCTGTTGCTCTGGATTGCACCATCTTTACCTCCATCTTTTTTATTTTCTCCAACAGACCAACATCTTGCATCTGATAGTCTTCATAACCAACATACCCTTGCTCTTGATGTACTTCGTATCCAAACTGACTTTGGCACTGCTGCTCATATGGGTATGCATACTGATCTTGAATCTGCTCAAAATGCTAACTTGGAGGATTTGTAAAACATGTTGGAGGTGGAATATACTGCTATTGTTGATGTGAATTCCATGATGAAAATGAAGTCATGATTGCACAACTTCATGGAATGGAAAAGAATGAAAGGGATGGAAAGAAAGATGGATGGGAATGGATGGAAAATAGGTCTGCAACTCAGAGAATGAGTTATTGATCAGATGCAGTCGCCAGATGTGTTTGTAAGTGCCTCCAAAGGCTGAAACCTTCACAGGAACACACCAACCTGCAACAGATGAAGTGAAAGACCTCTAAGTCCCACCGGGCGTGCCAAAACTATTGTTGTAGACTCATAGCACCCCTAGATGCAGATTAGGCTTCTAGGTTGATGTTTAGGCATCCAGTGTGATTGCACAACATGGAAACCTCTCTCTAAGCGTGGGACTTGTAAAACTGAGAGAGGAATCTCCAGAGAAGGCTGGTTCCTACTCCTAAACTACCTGCCACAAGCTATTCCAGTGCAGGAAATCTAATATAAACCTAATCTAACCATGCCAAGGAGACAGAGAGAGAGAGAGAAAAGGGAAAAATAGCAAAATCCTACACTAAAACGGTGATACACCAGAGAAGGAGAATGTTGAACATCTATCAAAACTGACGTGGGACAAGGAGAGGTGAGCAATGGGAAGGATGGACAGATGCATCATAGGCCTAAAGATAGATTTCACACAGAAAATTCCCCAAAACTCCGTGAACACAGCTCCAGACCTGTAATGAACATCAGAACATGCACAAATACCTGCAATCAAGAGAGGAAAGAAGAAAACAACCGAAGGAACGAGTAAGGATGGGCAGATGCATCACAAAACACGTTTTTGTTGCTCTAGAAGTTTTCACAGAACATCATTTCAATAGTAAAATGCAAAACACCATTACAGAGTGAGGGAGGAGGTTCGAACTCCATTTTCATCCCTGGAGAAGAGAAAAGAAGGGAGGGCAGAGCAGAAAAGATGAACAACTTGTAATTTTGAAAGAAGCCCCTATGTACAATATATAGGAAGAAAGAGAGAGGGAAGAGAGAGGAGATTCGAATCTACCCCAACCACTCCCAGGTCGCATTTAACTCATTTCATTATGGCAGCAGGTGAGAACCCTGGCAAAATGGTAGACTGTCTAGCAGAAATTGCGAGCTGTCTGTTGTATTAAAGTTGTTCGCTGAAACGTCACTTCTGTCTATAATCACGCGTCAGAGCCATTTTTTAATTTTCTCTCTCCACACCAAACCAAAATGCAAGATTGACCCTGGAAATGTGTAGAGAATTTCACCATCTTTCCAATGATATAAAGAACGTGCAAATCCGAGCTCTGGATCGAAAGTTATGCAGGTCTGAAGATTTAAGGCACAAAACAGGCAAAAACAGATTTTTAAATTTCTTCCCGCGCTTTTCCACTTGGACGACACGTGTCGTGATCTGATTGAATGTTTTATTCTCTCTCCTTCCCTGTATCATGGGTTTTCTTTGACTTTTTGATGACTTGGAACATTTTTTACTTTTCCTCCACGCCCCCGCCACTTGGGACATGCAGCATGCATTGATTAGTCGACAGAGGGCACGGGGAATACCTTTTCCTTTTAGCTTTTGGGAGAACATCTGGTAAAATTCCAACTCCTCCCTGAACTCCGCAATCCTACTCCATAGGACACGCGTCCTCTTTTGATTGGCTCGGGCTGACCCTTCAAAACTCACCCTTTGAATTTTGGAATTTTCTCCTTGTGACACGTGTCATGATTTGGTTGGTTCTCTACTTTTCAGTTATCCGCGCCTTCCACGTCCCTCTGTCCCACTTTTCCTAGTGCTACTTGGGACAAAAACTTCCGATTCACCCGATTCGGCCGGTTCACGTACATCTGTTCCAACTGTCCCGGACTGTCTGGGACAAATTCTTCCAGTTCACCTGATTCGGCCGGTTCGCATTCCCACGGCCTGAATGTCCCAAAATGTTTTGCTCAGTAGTTAGTCAATTTTATTCTTCTTTGGCCGAACCAGCTTTCCGCGTCCCGTGCATCTCAACGGCCCGGATGTTCCTTGTGCTCTGCAGACCGCCTGGCGATCTTTCAGCCGATTCGCACCTCGACGTCCCTCATGTCCCAACTGTTGCGAAGACTAGGACTTGGCCATTTTTCATGATTTTTTCGGGCCCAAGCTTGTTCCTTTTGTAGCCTTTCACCTTTTCTCAGAACTTTCTCTTTTCAACCTGGGACTTGAATTTTCTGATGCATGTTATCAAAATTACCCTGGGGGCTGAATTTTGGATAACAGTTACATCCCACGACTTGTGTGGGAACATTTGAAATTCCTTATAAATAAAAAATTGAATTCTGAAATCGAGTTGTGTATTTCTTTCTACACATCAACTTTCTATATGGATTGTATGATGAATTAAACAATTCAATTATATAATTGAATGTATTAATCATGAAGGAAAGAACCTTAAAGATACAGGTAATCATTTAGCAATGAACTCTTACTACTGTAATCTATAGTTATGACTACTGTTCCAAAGCTTAACACTTCATCTATTCTGTAATTCGATGTCTTCATCAAGATAACACATCTGTCATTCAGGGATTTGTGTTATTTTGCTGAAGATAGTTATGAAATTCCCGACTATGTGATATGTTATGTTTTGTAAAAGCACACATAGCTATAAATTTCATGTAATCATTAATTTATTCAACAGAAGAAATACTGAGATGAAAGAAAAGCCCCTATATTAGGTTCACTTCACCAATGTCATCCATCGTAACAAAGTTTCGAGTTTCCCTTTTTTACACAAGTGCAAAAATTATCAACACTCAGCTCTGAAGTCTAAAATTTTAGACTTTCGGAATCCGAAGCTACTTCATTCCTCGAACTAGCTTGAACTCCCCAAATCCTTTTCAATGTGCTCTGCCTACTTCAAATCATTCCTCTCAAGCTAAAAATGTGAGCTCCCATGGCCAAATCAATCCTCCTATTTTCACACAGGAAAGGTCATGTTTGTCTGAGTTCTCCCGACGGGAAAAATTAAATAATGAAACCTAACAATTGACAACATATTTTGAGCCTTTTACTTTGTCTCTTATAATTTTATTGACCTTACATACCCCTCATCCTATTTGGTATTTGACTGATATATCTTCTATGGCCTCAGAAACTAGCACCCATTTAGGACAGAAGCTCCCATAAACTCTTCTCCATTCTGGTTGATCTTGACATTCTTTTCTTTCTTTTTACTCTTTTGGGTATCTTTTATTTTTGTGTTAACTTTTACAAATTTGAGTCATCCTTTTAGTTATAAATCTCAAAAAGGGGGAAAAAACTAATCATTACCTATCATCACCTAAGATTTCATTCAAAGGCACAAGAGAGTGGAAAAGGCACTCATATGGCACATTCATACAAGGTAAAAGGGTTACATCACTTTGAATACATAACATAGAAGGGGGAAATTCATTTTATTCCATCACACACATTACATACATTTGTTACATTCTATATCTACCTCTCTATAAAATTTTAACTTACACAAGGGAATCTTAGGGCATCATTAAGCACACATTCACATATAAATACATGTATTCATAGATGTAATATATCACTTTATTATAAGTTTACGCTTTGGGTGATCATCATGATCAGTCTGAATCCACATTTTGCATGTTTTTTATTAGATTTGATGTGGTTTTTGGACATGTGTAGGTAGAAATTTGTTTTGAAGGTTACAGGTGTGAAAATAACCCTAACAATAAATTCAGAGTGATAAAATGAATATTGGAGTGAAGATAGTAAGACCCTAAAAAATTAGGAAATGAGCATCTAAGGTGACACTAGTGCCGAGATCAGACACTAGCATATGCGACTATAGTCCTGTGGAAAACATTTTCCTGCACTTTTTCTTACTTATGAATCTTCATCGATCATTTACATCGATGTATATATCCTATTACAGTGGATACTCAGTTTAAATCACTCCCAGATCACACCATTGACCAAGATATCCATGCATCCTATTTCAAATTAGTGAAAACTAAATGACAAATTAAGGAACCTCAAAGTATGGGAAGGTTTAGGGAACTTCTTGAAGTGGATGGTGATAGAATTTTACGGGCATAAAAGAAATTATCCTCCTTTCAATGAGTCTTAAAACTACACAACAACAAAGAATAAACACAAAAATTATAAGAAATGGATATGGTTGTTTCCTAACGAAGTCGGTTATGAGAAGTGAAAGCTTCCTAGAAAGGATGTCATCCCATGTGTTTAATAAAGATAGATGACCGATGATTAAATGGAAGTATGCAGATAAAAGAATTTGAAGTATATCTGATAAGCTAAAATAAGCTAAAATGATAACTGATACTGGAAATATAAAAATATAATCCAAACTAGAGAAGGTCAATGGTGACCATAGCAGAAATGATCTGAAATGTGCGGTGTCAAGACATATGGCAGAATGTTGAGAGACCTATAGAAGATCAAGAACAAAGAGAAACAGAAAGGATGGAAGAAAATTAGATGACTAAGGGGAACCACATGGACATTAGGGTGATATTAGTGGAATGCTTGGTTAAATGAGAATGCAAGAGATCTTATATGATTTCTAGCTTGTTCGAAAGATGGGGGAAGACTCTTAATTAGGAGAGTTTTTGGTAATCATCGTTTATAACAGTAAACCTAATTAGATGAGTGGGGGGACATTATTTGAATTTTAAATTCATGAGTCGATTGAATATTGATTAAATTTGAATGTTGAATTCATTAGTGGATTAAATATAAATATTAAATTGAATATGGATTAAATACACATATTAAATTCTTAAGTGGATGAGTATGGATTAAATTAAAATTTTAAATTCATAAGTAGAGTGACATGGATTAAATGTAAATATTAAAGTCACCAGTACAGTGACATATATTAAATTCACAAGTGGATTGACATGGAACGTATTAGCATGTACAATGAGGATTAGGGGCTTAAAAGGGATCAATTAATCAATTAACATTGATTAATCGGATATGTATTTTTTGTGGGAAATGGAATTAATTTAATTTAAGAGGGAAAATAAATTTGAATGAGAAATCCTAATGAAAGAGAGAAAATTTGCGGTGAAGGGGAAGAACAATAAAAAAAATTGATGTCTATATTTTACACTTTTTGATGAGTGGTTTGTTTTGGGTAAGCCATGAGAAAAAAATGAGAAAGATATGAAAATATGATTGATTGGGTTCTCCCCCTCAAACTTGGGATTGTCGAGTCAAAGGAAGTCAATAAGTAGTTTGAAATAGAAATATGGAGAAGGGTAGAAATGATGAAAAAAGAAGATGAATGGATAATATATCCCAGATTAGGGTTAAAAAAATGGAAAATATGGAAGTGATTACAATATCACATCTGTATGGAATAAAGTATGGTCTCAATGGAGATGGAAACAATGTCTTATGGACCTATGAATTCTAAAAAATAACTACAATATGGATTTGAAAGTCATGGGACTAATGAATCAAAGGCAGATATCAAAACATATTTGAATGGATGTCTAGATAAGGGTCTAAAAATTTGTTGGGGAAAAATAGGATTTGATATCCTTCATACATGAGGAATTGAGAAAATATGCATCCGAGTACAATGAAAATAGTGCCCTTTCAAGGAAATTATATAGAATGGGTGAATACACCCCAAGAAAAGAGATTTATGGTTTTGAAGATATCTTTATGAAGGAACTTATTCCTATGATAAGAAATTATTAGAGGAATAAAAGAGAAAGAAACCTTTTCACTCATAAGAACGGGGGACGAATTCAATCTAATTTTTCTAAGAAAAAAGTAGATTATACATTTGTTAGGAAGAGTAGAAGGTGGTAGGTGATTACCGTTATGGTATCCTCCAAGATAACAATTCCTTGGGAAGATGTGATTAGGGATACATGTGATTATGCCCCCTCAAGAGTGTTGAAGAGAATGGAAGAAACAACATATCTCTCAAAAAGAGGAGAATTCAACATAACGGAAAGGGGAATGAGAAGGGGTTGTAAGAGAATGGAGAATTAGTGGTCTAAAAATGGGGAGAGGTTTTGATTGACCCTCAATTCTAGGTGGGAAGTTTTGTTGAAGAAACATAAAAATAAATGGACAAGAGTGGTTGTCAATTATGGGTATGTGAAAAATGAGGAAAGAAAATTCGGAGCTTAAGAAGACATGGGTATGAAATAGTGCCGACGGAGATGGAGGAGGAGAGAAAATAGGAATGAAAAAAAATGGAAGAGAATAATGGAGAAGGTTGATAGGGGAAGAATGGAATGAGGAAGAAAATACAATAAGAAGAAGAGATGAGATGAGAAAAGATAACAAAGGATATGGTGAGATTATGAAAAAGGGAGAGAGAGGTGAAAAAAGAAGGTAGTGGAATAGGAAATATATAATGAAGAGGGAAGGATGAGATAAAGGGAGAGAAGGATGGAAAAATGAAGGAGATGAGGAGGATGAATAATTTAAACAATACTAAAGAGATGATAGAATAGAGAAAAGAAATAATCTAGAAGGGACCAGGAAGATGTGGAGAAGAGAGGAAGAGAAAATACTACTGACAACATGGAGATGTATGTGGGTGATAAATGGATAAAAAAATATTCGACATCGAGGAAGAGAAATGGTAACGATGAGGAAGTAAGGAGAAAGAAAAATGGAAAACATAGAAGAAGATGTAAAGAAAGAGAGAGACAAGAATGAATAGAAAAAAGTGAATGGAATGGAGTAGTGGTTGATTATGGGTAGGTGAATAATGAGTAAATAAAATTCAGAGGTGAAGAAGACAAGGGTATGGAATATAGAGGATGTGGTGTAGGAGAAAAATGATTGAAATAGGTGGAAGATAATATTAGACAAGGATTATAGGGGAAGAAAGGATTGAGAAAGGAAAAACAAAGAAGATGACGAGATGAGAAGATAGAAGATGACAGAGAAGAGGGTGAAAGCATAAGAAAAGAAGAGAGATGTGCAATACGAAGGTAGCGGAAAATAAAAGACAAAGTGAAGAAATATGGATGAGATGAAGGGAGAGAAATGATGGAAGAATAGTGGAGATGAGGAATATGAAGAGAGAGTAATGATGGAACAATGGAGGAGATGAGCAAAATTAAGGGAGAGAAATGTTGTAAAATAGAGGAGATGAGGAAGATTCAAAATTTAAAGAGAACAAAATAGATGATAAAATAGAGAAAAGAAAGAAACTATAGAAGTAGGAGGTGAAGAAGACAAGGGTATGGAATAGAGTGGATGGATATAGAGGAGGAGAAATTTAGGTGGAGGAGAATAATAGAGAGGAATGATAGGAGAAGGGAATGAGGAATAAAAAACAAGAAGGGAAAGACAAGATGAGAAAAGATGACAAAGTAGAGAGTGAAATCAGGAAAAATGGACAGAGAATTGTAAAATGAAGGTAGCAAAATAGAAAATATACCGTAAAGGATGTGAATAAGGTGAAGAGTGAAATGATGGAAAAATGGAGGATATGAGGAAGATGAAGAATTTGAATAATACAAAAGAGATGATAGTACAGAGAAAAGAAAGAAAGTAGAGAAGAGATCAGGAAGAGAAATGGGTACAAAATTAAGGAAAAGGGTAGGGTGGTAGAGAAAATAAGGGAAAGTGACTTTTTTATGTTAAAATAATGGGGAAAGAAGGTATGATAGAGTGCATGCATGGAGAAGGGTGAAGGAACAAAAGTTATCATGGGAAAGACGAATTTAAGAATTGTGGTACAAACTACATGGAAATGCATATGGAAGGTGGGAGGATAAAAAATATGGGATGGTGAGGAAGAGATGTTTTAGAAATGAGGAAGTAAGAAGGAGGCACAAGAAAAAAATAGGAAAAAGATGCAAAGAAAGAGAGAGACAATAACAAATACTGGGAAGGAGAAGTGAATGACAAAGAAAATGATGCAGAAGGATGGGAATTAAGAATGGAGACATTATGTGGAGAGCGGGTAGCATCAAGAAAATTAGTGAGGAGAAAGAGAGTGAGGAATGACACTGGAGTGGAAAAGTTGTAGAAATAATCGAGATGAGGATAATAGGATTATGATAAAATAGAATAAAGGTTGTATGGTGAAGAAAGTAAAGATATTGACAAGGGAAAAGGGAATATGGAGAGTTCACAAATAAGTGAAAAGAAAGGGAGGAGGTGGAGACAAGGAAGGGGAGGAAAGTGATAATGGATGATGGAGGATGATATACAAGTCAAATAACATTAGGGAGAAAACCAACAATAATTATTATTGGTGAAGGATGAGAGGAATAAGTGAAGAAAGTTGAAAAATAGAATGGGGAATAGAAGAGGAAATTCCATTCAAAGGGACTGTTAGGGGAAGCCCAATAAAAACTATTTTTGGTGCAAGATGGGGGAAGGAGCTAGAAAAAAAAGTAAGAAGGATGAAGAGACTAAGAAAGGATAGATAAGAATTATGTGGATAGTGATTTATAGGGGTCAACCAATAATAATTATTAGCGTGGCAATGGAATATGATGATAAAATAATGTTAGGGGGAGACTAAAAATAGTGGTGGTTAGAGGTGAGAGTGGATATGTGGGAGAACTCGAGAATATGGAGTGGAAAGAGTAAATAAAGGAGGAATGATGATTTATGAAAAGATAAAGGTGGGGAGAGGATGTGGATGATGAGGATGAACAAGGTTAAAATGAAGAAACAAGACATGAAAAGAATTGCAGAAATTGGTATGAAGGATAATTGAACAAGGAGGGGAAATAAGGGAAAGGAACATGATGGTAAAATGGAGACGGTGGGCACAATCTATGATATGATAGGCTAAGAAAGGATAATGTTAGGAGGAAAATTTGGTTGGTAGGGGTGACAAGAAGGAACAGATGGTCAACAGAAGGAATGATGAGTTGGTAGAGGGTGAAATGCAAAATGAAAAGTCTATGTTAAAGGAAACCCTAAAGTAAGATAGTCACCTAGCATAAATTATTAAGTAAGATTTCCGAGAAACGGATGATGGAGATGAAGAGTGTGAAAATAGGAGGTGAATTTTGTGATAATTAAAGAGGGGGTGAGAGGATGCGATGATTGAGAATGCCAATAAAAAGCTAAAGTTGAGGATGTATAATGAATGGGGAATGCAAACTGACAATTATTCCTTAAGAGGAACTCTTAAGTAAGATCATCATGCTTCAAGAGTGATTAAGTAAGATCGCCACATTGAAAATGATGAGAATGGAAGGTGAAATAGTATGAAGGGAAATTTTATGGATGGGAAAACATAAGATGATAAATCCTCCTTAAGGGGAATCCTTAAGTAATTTTGTCATGCTGCACAAATGGTTTAGTAGGTTTTCCATGCTTTAGGAAGAGGAATGATGGGGAAAAGATTTGCTAAGTGGTTGATAGAGGTGAGGGAAGATTGTATGACAAGTTGGACTGAAGGGGAACCCTCAAGTGAATTTTTCATATTGTGAGAATGTGTAAGTAAGATTACCCAACAGAAAATGGATATTAGGAAGATCTAGAAAAGGGGAAATGGTGTATGCAAGAATGGAAGGAGGGGAAAGAGGTGATGAAACCAATAAAGGAAAGAAACAAATAAGTGTTAAATGAACAGGTGTAGGGAGATATCTTGTGTAGAATACATTTTGCAAAGGGAATCATTAATTGGGATACCCACATGGAGGGAGTGATGACGCACAAATGTCAGGAAGAAGAGGTAGAGTGAAAATATGTTGGTGGTGGTTATTGTCATCCGATGAAAGATGAAATGGTGGAGAAGTGTCTACAGTAGGAGGATCTTAGGAAGGGGGTATACCACCACTAAGAATCCTACATTGTATGGGTGATTAAGAAGGATTATGAAGCAGAAATCAAAAAAATGGAAGTTACACAGAGTGGTGGAAGGGGACATGAATGGTGAGAAGGGTAATGTTGGGATAATTTAAGGAAAGATTAAAGTGATGAGGGAGGATTAATGGAGAAAGGACATGTTGACTATGGTTGGCGATGAGGAGTTTCACGATAAAAAGTTCCTCCTGAGAAACATTCTCAACTAGGATTCACAAACTGAAGCGGTGATCAAGTAGTATTCCCAAACTAGAAGGTGTATTATGGATGATGTTAATAGATATAACCATGCAATTATTAATAGATGTTATACTTAAAAGAAAACATATGGATATAAATTACATGGTTTGAAATTAGATATGTAAGGATGCAACTTCGATAAAAGGTGACTGTAACGAGGTAAATGAAACATAATTAGAGTAAGCAGTGTACGAGGAAACAATTCTTTGAACCTCATTGGAGGTAAACAAGACAGGGAGCCACTTAAGGAAATTTCATTTCAGCCAATAGTAGGTTTTAACACATAACCAATGATAGTTTTTTATTTTAAGGACCATGTACAAAATATGGAAAGTGGACTCATAAAACTAAAGTAGGCATGAAAAAAGAGTTTAAATGTGACTTCTATACAGAAAAAAGGTTCTCCATAAGTGGATCTCCTTAGGTATGTGCCCCAGCTCTGGCTGAATGGAAATGTAAAATAATTAATGAGGTAAATTTGTCTATGGTTGAGAATGTTTATCGATGCGGGAAGCTTTATTTGGATGCTTTCTTTAGATGTTTATGTTTTTTTTCTTTATGAGATAGAGGGTTTATCAATGTAGGGTATCCTTCACTGCCATGATATGTAGGGAGTAGCCATCCTTTAAAGGAGTGGTCTACTTCATGTACTTTGTTTTTATTTTCCTATTCTTTGATTGTTGACAAATGGTAAGGGATGATACATGCATGATAATTATTCTTCAAGGGATCAGTCTACCTTTTGAGAGTTTATGATTTCTTGAACAACTATCCTTCAAACAACCATTCTATTTACTTTTGACTTTTTATAATGAGAATCCATTGAATTTTGACATGGGGGAGAGCTAGAGGATAGTCAATTAGGTATGCCACTTAGGAGGGGAATAATGAACTGTATAAGTGACACCTATGGACCCTTAATGTGTTTGAAAATAAGTAAGTAATATGATGATAATGGATGTAATGATTGTGAAGTTCTCACCAAAAGGAAGTAACCTGTCTATAAGGAATATGCTGATGAAGTGGGGTTGTGGTGTCCATATTCAAGGTAAAAACTGAGGAAAGTGATGGTAGACCACATAATTTCATATCATTACATGGAGAGATGGATATGGAAAATTATGGATGGATGATCATGGAGATAACTAAGTTCACATTTTGTACAGTGTTGCTAATAGTAGAATGGATGAAATTACAATGAATTAAGAGGTTCTATGTGTCGAGTTTACCATCAAGTTAATCTAAATAATCGGCCCCCGGACCCATACCTATGTGTGATAATGTAAGGTCCAATACAAGTTGGGTAGAAAACATCCACGTTGGCTCCTTTCTAGAGTAGTGACATTTTGATTTTCATTGAAGGACAAGGTCACCAATGTTCAACTCACATTCTTTGAGATGTTTTTTTGTAAGAATATTTAATGCACTCTTGATAGGCTTGGTGATGTTCAAGATGTGAGAAGGTGGCATTCATCTAACATCATTCGAGCTTGTGCTTAAACACTCTAGGTGATTATATTCATCGGATATGAAGTCACGAACAGAAAAATGCACAAGGAGGGAATTTTTACTTCAAGAGGAAGAATAGCTTTAGAATCCATAAACAAGAGAGAAGGGAGTAGCGGCCTGTAAATACCTCTTATAAGCCTAAAGAGTGAATGGAAGATGAAGATGTCAATTATGACTTGATTTATCAATAGTCTTAGCAATGATGTTGCAAAGAGTTTTATTATTTTCTTTGGCTTGGTTATTAGCTTGAGGATAGTATGGAGAAGAGAAGAAAAGCTTAATATTAAATGAGTCTCAAATATTCTTGAGGTATTTGTTTTTGAAGGACTTTCTATTGTCCATGATAATTTTATGGGGGATGCTAAAGCGGAAAATGGTTGTGTTGATAGATGAAGTTGACAATATGGTTAGCCATGGTTGATGCAATGGGAATTTCTTCCACCCATTTTTTGAAATAATTACCGGTAGTGATGATGTAATGATATCATTTGTAAGAACATGGATTGATAATGCCAATGAGGTTCAAAGCCCCCATCGTGAGAAAGGCCAAAGATATTTAGTTGGCTATTATGGCTTGGCTAATAATGCAGATGAGATTGGAATTCTTCTGACATTTGACACATTTCTTGACATATTCACAATAGTCCTTGATTAAGAGGAGGGCTAACAATAGCCCATGCGAAGAACATGTTTCGACAAAAACTAAACCGCTAAAGAGGCCACCACAAATATTGTCATGGACTTATTGGATTGTGCAAGTGGACTCATGAGACTTAATGAAATGAATAAAGATGCCATCGAAGCCACACTTATAAATAATACCGCCAAGGATGAAATAGTGGTTAACATGTTAAATAAAATACTTCCTATAATTTTTAGATATGTCAGAGGGAATAATGGATTTGGAAAGGTAGTCTAAAATTTGAGAATACCAAAGGTCACAAGGATTAGTAGCAACATGGTTGACATGAGAAAGATCATGAAGGTGGGATGGTTGATCTTGACGTTGAAAAAATATAGAAATCTTAGATTCCCATTAGTCATCCACGGGATGAAAGATGTAAGGGAAGCCATGGTGTCTGCGAATTGGTTAGATGATCGAGGGATGGATTGGATGGTGTAGAATTCAAAATCCCTAGGAGGAAGTCGACAAAGTCCTTATACTTTTGTAGAATGTCATTTTTACATTAATAATTGTCATTGATTTGATTGATGATTAGTTGAGAATCCCCATAAGTATAAAGGATTTGGACACCCAACATGATGGTGGTTTCAAGGCCCAAAATGAGAGCCTCGTACATTTTCATATTATTAGTGCATTCAAATTTAAGTTTGTTAGCGATAGGAATAGGATTATGCCAGGGAGGAATGATAATGATGTCCTATCCTCCCCCTTAATAAAATTTTGAGATGTCAAAGAAGAGAGTCATCCTAAGAGGGGAATTAAAAACTTGAAATTTTTTTATGGATTTTTTCAGGGAATTTCTCTTGAGGAAGACGAGCGTCAAGAAGAGGAGTGTCATCTAATTGATCTGTAATAGCTTGGCCCTTGATATGATTTTTGAGATATGAACTCATATGTCAAAATTGGTCATGAGAATGAGCCAGCAAGGGATGCGATTACTGTCACTATGGTACGATTTAGAATGCATGGTTTTGAGAAGATGATGAAATTTGGTGATGACATAAGTTTCTTTTGATTTAGAAGGTAATTTAAAATCATGGAGGTGATGAAGAAGATGAGCGGCACAAAAAAACTTATCAGCTTCAATGTAGCAAGTCTCGATGATCATGAAGGGTGTGATTTGATATAATCAATATCACTTGCTCCTTACCTTTGTCATCATGATGTGTTAATATGGTAGCCCTAAGAGCATGATCAAAGGCAAAGACATATAGATATAATAGGGACCCCCATTGTGTGGACGTGTAAGCACAGGAAGATACATGAGATATTGCTTAAGATCATCAAAGGATTTTTGGTATTTATCGTGCCAGTGGAAGTTGACGTATTTACAAAGAATATAATGAAAGGGTTGGTAATGGTCTAATATTTGTGAGATGAAGTGACAGACGAACTAAAGTCAGACTTAAAGACTGCAAAGTCGATGTAATATTATGAAGAAGGAGGAATATTGAGGGGAAGTTGACGTATATACAAAGAATATAATGATACGGTTGGTAATGGTCCAAAAGTTGTGAGATGAAGTGGTTGACGGACTAAAGTCGGATCTTTGAAGACTGCAAAGTTGCCTAATATTAAAAGAAGGAGGAGTCTTGAGAATGGCCTTGATTTTTGTGAGGTCAACCTTCAACACCTCTAATATAAATGATGAAATCCAATGAGCTTTCCAGTAAGAACTTTAAATAACACACTTGGTCTAGGTTGAGGCAGAGGAAGAAACATGGATGAGACACTCAAAAATGATTTCAACAATAGAGAGGTGGATCATTGTCAATGCTTTTACTTATCCTAATAGGTCATTATCATAGTCATTTTTCATTTTTTGGCAGGAGATTGTGAAATATATAGGTTATGGCTTTTTGATAGGTGGCTCCAGCATGTTTTCAAGCTGAAGGACATGACACGATAGTACAAGATTTCCGTTAAAGAGTGATGAAATAATTATTATGTCAGTATTTTGGTGTGAGTAAGATATTTGATTATATCAAGAAAAAACATCCAATAAGAGATGACATCTCATGGCCTTACCATAAGGTCTACAAGCTAATCAATGTTAGGAAGGGGGAAATCATCTTTAAGGCAAAGCAAGGTTTAAATCTCAAAATATAGTGCATATGCGAAGCTTTCCCGAAGCTTTAGAAATGGGGATGATGTCTGAAATCCATTAGCGGATAGTCGATAGAGATGATGGAGATGGCATAAAGGAGGCATTGTAGACTCCTCTTTAACAAGGAGGCACAACTCGAGGATGCATACAGCAAAGCATCTACTTAACAAGATTAGCATTGGGATAGGTGAACAATTTTATGGAATAAAAAATAGATAGATCAAGGCCTGGCATGTCAGGGTATGACCATGTGAAGGCTTTGTCCATGATGAGAAAGGAAAGATGGTGAACAGGATATCAAGATATTTTGGATCAAGGTATTGACCCACTTTGAGAATGTAGGGTATCTTGAGAAATACCTATGTTGATGTCAATGGTAGATTAATTGTTAAGGGTGGATGTGTCTTTGTTAAGATAGGGTGGATTCATTAATAAGGATTTGTGATGATAGGAATCTTCTACCCCCATGTGGGAAAGGATGACTTCATTGTCGGTTCAATGAAGGACATGAATGGTAGGGGAATCCTTCTCTATCATTTCAAGGAATTGAAGTGGAAGGGAACTAGATTGGTCATCACATTAATAAGTAATTGGTCCCAAAGTGATGGCTGAAAACAAAAACAAATTAGACAGAGGCGATAGACACACTATCATCTATATTCATAGCCTTATGGGATTGGGGAAGATAGAGGATCAAATGTCCATGAGCATCATAGATGGTAGAAGAGGATTGGACAGATTGCTCTTTATAACCTAGTTTGAATTTTTTGTTGGGATTGTGAGATTGATCAATGACAAGGTTATGTATTCCTTTCTATAAAACCATATTCCAAATCCTTTCTAGGAACAACGATAAATATAGGTGTGGGTGAATTATTTCATTTAGAGATAACTAAATCCAATGGTGTATGGTTTAGTATGAGGTTGGGTGTTGACAATAGATAAAGGGAAATTGAATCCACAATAGCTGAGATTTGTGTGAATATCAGGTAGATTGAAAGGAATCGATACTCCCCAACATTTATTTGATACATAGGTGTTTTTTCAAGTCTACCAAGTCTATTATCCATGGGAAGAGCATTTAGCATAAAAAGGCAATAATCCCCCATCGAAAGTTTATCAATTACTTTTTCGATAGAATAATCATTAGGAATCCCAAACATGGGAGCATATGAGAGAGTAGATGGTTGAGATGAGTCTTGTGTGGGGATGAACACATCACTAAGGGGTGATCAGTCATATTAAATGTATTTGAATGGTGGTATGTTTACAAGGAATATTTATAATCTTCTCCTTGTGCTCATATTTTATACATCGATGGTGGGTGGAAGGGATGCAACACATAGCGTGGATCCAAGGTTTCCCCAATAATAAATTATATTTAAAACTCCACTTCTATGATATATAATATTTCATGGAGGTTTTTTTTCACCAACATGGATGGGAAGAATAACAATACCAAAGGCAGGGGCGATAGCATCATTAAACATCATGCAAGATCGTGCGAGCTGATTGGGCAATACAATGGATTTAGGGAGCTTGAGTTGGTAAAAAGTATGGGATGATAGGATGTTGATGTTATCTTCAATTATATATAATAGGTCAATGAATGAAGGTGTCATTTATAAGAAATGGCAATTAAGAGGGGAAGGTCGTGGTCTTCCGGTGTGATATCCAGTAATATCAGTGTTGTCAAAAGATATAGAATTCAAAATAATAAATGCAACCTGATAAGAGATGTCAGAGGGATAAACCTCATTTTTAGTATTAGGGATGTGCATGTTAAGAGTTTCCATAATGGCTTTCCTATTATCCCAGAGAGACTTTGGATAAGTTCATAAAGTGACATTTTAACCATGGGCCTGGTGGAGTTGTTCTCACGATACTCTGTGTTCAAGAGCAATAGGCCAAGAGGTAGCTAATATAGACACCTTGGGTTTTGCTGATGAATAATGGTTGGGTAGACTCTTTAAAAGTACCGTATGGTAACCACCTTGGAATTTTATTGAGTGGGTGGATTACATTCTCTATAAGAATAGAGTGGTGACCTGAAAAACATCAATGTAGAGAGGAGGAAATTACTTCAAGAGGAGTTGAAGTAGGTGGAGGAATGGCAGACATAAGTGTTAGATGGATGGTGTGACATATATATTTTAGTAGACGAATGTTGTTGGGATGAGGAATTTTGATATGGTTGGTGAAAGGGTTGGTTCCCCCTCATCAAAGGAGGTCATCTTTGTAGATAAGGTTATGTCTGATGGTTTGAAGGGCCTTATAGTGTTTGGTGATCATGCAATACTGCATGGTGGTATGCACAAATAAGGTTAGAGTAAAACCATGAGGGTCTTCGTGTATTTAGATCAAATGGTTTTATTGATGGTAAAGTGATTACCGAAAGCTTGGAGTAATCAGTAAAGCATCGTTATGTAATACCCCAAGGGAATAGGTGATGATGTGGCTATAGGTGAAGGGGTTTGTGATGAATTTAATGATGGTTTGACCTGAGGTGGTTTAATGGGAGCCTTTTATCATGTCTTAAATTTGGAAGAGGATGGAGACATTTTTGTTTGATTATACATCTTGGTTGATGATGTGGATGACCTAGAATTCAGTTCTGTGAGATGGTTTAGACAGAAGTTCATTATTGTGTTATCTTACTAGTGATTGGAGGTTTCTCAATTAAGGAGGTGGTCCTAATATAGAAAATAATGTTGCTAAGGATGACGATGATGATAATGTAGCTTTAGGAGAATTGGTCTTAGGGGAAGGAGTGTCTCTATCTCTTTTACGTGTAGATGTGTAAGAGAATTTTGAATAGGGACACCATAGGTTTTTAGTTTTTGTCTTGTGGGTATTTTTCTTTGGTGGAATTAGTGGGCATATTTGGTTGGAGAATCCATAGTGGTTTTAGTTTTGGCATAAATGTTTGTAGTATTGATGGTGGGAAGGGGTTTCTTGCATGATGTCATTTAATTATGTCTGAAGGGAGTGGTTGATTGTGTGGTTTTAGGATGATTATGTGTAAGTATTGTTGGTGTCATTAATATGATTTGAAGTGTCACTTTTTCTTGTAAATTGAATATGGGAGTTTGCATAGTATGTAATGGTGTATTCATAGGTGTAATCTCAGATGTTGATATTGGATGTAGTCAATGCTTAGGGTAGAAGTTGGCATAGGTTTTGAACATGATGATGTGATCATAGTTGTCATAGATGAAGAAAGGTGCTCAATATATAAAGCTATAGATGGTGTAGATGAAGGAGTGGTTATAATTGAGTCTAATAAAGTAGTTGGTGAGAGTGATGGTTGGATAAGCAATATGAAATAGATGTAGGTGTCAGTAGATGATGATGTTGTGGATGATGATGTCAAAATTTGGTCTACATTTGTTAATGATGTGTGCATTAGGTGTCTTTGGATGTAGAAGGTTGAGTCCTGATTAATAGGTGGATTGATTAGGAAAAGTTTGTTTGATGACATTCAACAGTCTTAATTAGGTGGCACGTTAGGGTTTTCCACTTAGATATCACCTGATTCTATGAGTGTTTTAGTCTATTTATTTAAATGTGTGACACCTTTCAATATCAAAGAAGTGGAATTGGTGATATTTAAACTAGTTCTCTTTGTGATACGATGCCGGTTTAGGTTTTGTCTCATCAAATGTTACTAATGGGTTGAAATCGAATGAGGTTGACCATTATTAATTTTTTGAAAATTGAACTATATGATTCTTTAAGAGGGGTATAATTTGGGGTTGGTCTAGGAGATCTTTGCAGGAGGATCCATGTGAGAAGTTTGGTGTGGATGATGACTTGACCAAAATGGCGTTAGCGGTAGAATTTTGGATTTTTCAGCTATGTGAGGATAATTTTGTGAACTTCATCTTAGGTTTGTTGGATCGAAGTTTAAGATGTCCTTTCTCAAGGGCACAAAGTTTGAGTTTACAAACCATAGTGATCACCTCTTCAAAGGTTTGGAAAGATTGAATTTGAAGAGTTGAAGAGATGTGCTTTGCACAAGACTATGAAAATAGTTCAATAATCTTAGTTTTTGGAAGGGGAAATGATAGTTTGTTAATGATGTTGTGCCATCATGTGAGAACAAAATATGTGATAGATTTTTCCGTCATACTATTGAATGGCATAAAGGTTCAGTGATGGTAATTTTAGGCGCAATGTTGATCCAAGAAATCTTCAAGAATAATTCCACCAGTTGGGTGAATGTGAATAATGAGTGTTGTGGAATACTATTGTACCAATGTAATGAAGGTAATGGCCAATGACATGGAGAAATGTGTGATAAGATAAAAAGCATGAGATCTTGATCATGGGTGATAAGATAACATGCATGTCTAAAATCTTGTAGATATTGTTGTGCATCCTCCTTGCTATTGAAATTGGATAATTTTGGCAATTCCCAATGAGGAGGATATGGTTTCACAGGGATGGATGGGTTGATAGGTTCATTGCAGATTTGTTCGTATGAAAATGTGGTCTTTGATCCCAAAGTTGTGGCTTCAATGTTAGCCATTCTACTCAATAATGCTTGTAAGGCATCCATTAGATTGTTGAGATGTTGATGGATGAATTTGAGATGCATACGAGGTGGATGGGTTAGGTTTTTGGTTTGTTTGGTAATTTTGGGGATGTGTTGGTGTTGGTGGAGGTGGTTGATAAATGGGAATATAATTAAGTGGTTGCGATTGAACAAGGTTGGGATAAAGATTGATGTTGAAATATGGGGATATGGTAAAATTGGTTTGATTGGGTTGGTTGTTGTGAAATAGGAATGTTTGATTATTTTCTAGGGTTGGTTAGGATGTAATTGGTAGGTGGTTAGGATATTTGAGTTGGTTGATAGGGGAGTATGTATTGATAAGTGTTGTGAGGGGGTGGTTGATAATTTTCATTGATTTAAATGGTTACAGGTTGTGAGGTGATTACATTAGCATGGACATATGAGGTATAAATAAAAGGAAAGGTAGTGTGATGTCGTTTGGATATAGGAGGAATAAAGGATGACTCTTGAGATGGTTGAATAGGATGAGAAGTGATTGTGGTTAAGAGTGAAGTGATGGGGATCGAAGAAGGGATCGTAGTGTTGACACAAGGTAGATTGGGTGAATAGGAACCACCAATTGAGTATTATTGGTCGTTATTTGGATTGGAAGAATATGGTTGATTAGGGTTAAATTCATGTTGGGCCCTAGAAATCTTAGTCATGGTTCTAGGAAAAAAATAGCGCAAGCTGCGAAGAGAGAACTTGGGTCATTTTGGGATTGGAATGATAAGCATAGATTTTATAGATAGGTGGCCCATCAATAGTAAGGTAGGTTTATTTTTGAATAAGATAATCATGGAGAGCCATGAGATTAGCATTGAGGAGCTCTTGGAACTCCATACATCCACGAGAGATCATGGGAGGCCAAAAAGCTTCAACCGATGTGGCGGATTGAGGCATGACCAGCCTAGATGGGATAGAAGGATTGGTCTCATCATGGGTGGTAGTTTGGACAACAGGTTATTGAAGAGGGGAGATTGATGATCAAAGGTTGGTTGACCGTATAATAGGTTACCAAAGGCATGCATGAGACAATGGCCAAAGCAGAAAGTTTTTTGGGATGAAATGATGGAAATGTGATTATTTGATGCAAGGTTTTGTACTATTTTCCTAGATAAAGAGTGCATGATAGCGGGAATGAAATAAAATAAGAAAACAATGACTATGTTGATTTCTAATTAAAGTGAACAAGTCAAATAGACAATGTTTTCTTTATCTTAGTTAATTAGAAGATGAGAAAAAGAAAGAGAAAAATGGATAATGAGGGTACCTAAGAAATGGAAATCTAAGGCTATTTTGAGGTAGTTTTGAATGTGGATTCCTTGATATACCAGAAGGCACGTGAGGCCCAAGTCTGTATAGTATTTATAGCATCAGCAGAACACCATGGAAGCTTTCCTATTGGGTTATGAAATCCCAATTAGGTCTACTTGGTAAGGGATTGTTGATATGTGTTAAATTGGTTTGTTTTGTGTTTAGATGTGTGTAAAGAAGTGTGAAATACAACCAATTAAGCCCCTACTTACACTATATTTGCAAGAAAGAATGAAAGAGGTTTGTTTTAAATCCCACAACCAAATATGGAGATTTAATGAGAACAACCACACAAGAAATAGAAAATACGATGCAAAAGGAGAAACTAAGACAAAAGGGGAATACCTAGTTTTCTCTTTTCCTTTTTATATTATCTTGAAAATAAGTGCACAAGAAAATCCCAATCCAATAAATCCACAACATGCAAGAAAGCAAGAAATGTAAACTGTTATTTGTACGAGGATTCTATAGAATATGTTAGAAATTTTGCATGATAATATTTCAAATGATATGGTCCTGCAGAAAATAGGTTAGTAGTATACTCTACAAACAGAAGATTAGATAAATGGATGGTGAACGATCGTGGCTGTTTTTTATTTTCAAGATTTCCCAAAAGTGCAAGAAAAGAGCATACATAGACATGATCAGGAAAAGTTGTTTTAAAATGTAGATAAATCTAGCAATGAATTATGATTAATGAAAATGAAGTTAAATATAATGGAATGATAATGACTATTAAGCTAATTACAATTAAATGATTCAGCTATTAAAAGATATAAACACTGGGTCAGGGACCATGAAATTATTATTATTTTGTGTTGGCAATGGATAGAGAAATGTTTTCTAACACACATTTAGTAATGTTGATTTTGGGATTTGGGTCAGAATGAAGGGTGAAAAGGCATAATTATGGATTTTGGGAGGATCTTATAGAGGATTGGGATGAAGAGGAAGGGTGATTTTGAGATCGAAACAATGAAAAAGGAAAATTGAACATAGAACGTGTCACAAGAGCATAATGATAAAAGGAACACTATGTGAAACTTTTTCAGAGCTGTGTGATGTAAAAGAAGGAACTTATCGCAAGTTGTAAAAAAGGGAAAATTGTTATTTTAGGCTAATGGGTGTGAAATGGGGTTAGGAAGTGCCAAGGCAGGAATTATGTGAAATGGATTTACAAGTGTACTACGGAAATATGGGGGCCAAAAGAAATGAAATAGACAAAGATATGCCAAAAATATGAAAAAAAAAATTGCTCTAAATAAAATAGAATTATTTAAAAATATGGTGGTGGAGCCGACTAGAAACCAAAAAACACATTTTTCCTATTCTTAAAATTATTTACAATTAATTTTTAAAAAAATGGCGTCAGATCCGATCAAGAAACCAAAAAAAAGTTTCTTATTTATTTATAATTATTAAAAAGCTAATGGCAGACAGAGCCAACCCTGAAACCAGAAATAACTACGATCTTTTAGTCGACCATGAAACTAGAGAATAGATAAAACAAATTGAATTTTTACATGGCTAAACAAAATACCATAGAGTATTTAAAAGAAGACAGAATGCAAGCCACCAACCTGAATTAAATGGATAAACAAATTGACATACGAACCCCCTATGGACTGATATACACTACAGACTCATCCTAGTTTCTAAATAGGGGTGTTTCAAGTAGAAATGAAGTGGGCCCAACGCAACAGCCAAAGAGAAGGTCGACCAAGATTACATAGGCACGTATAGAGCCTGAGGAACAGCTAGGGAGATGTGAGATGGCATGGGATAGGTCGAGATGGGACAAGGGTAACGTCACATAGAGAGTGTTGGGTTGAGCATTTCTAGTGTGGATACGAGACGTTGTGCGGAGAGTTGGGGTTAGGTTTTGGTCGAGCTTGGGAGATGGATTTGTGTCAAAGGAGGTTTCGTTCTAACGTGGGATGGGAGTAATAGGCTAAGTGGGGAGAGCATGTATGTGATAGATTCACAAATGGAAGAGATAGGGAAATTTTCAATGTGGGAATGAAATCAAGAAGTGCATCTGAATCTAGTTTAAAGTCGGTTTGGTTTGTATACCCACGACAGTGCGATTTTGGCTCTGTAAATTACTTTTTGCAGGGTTAACAGATGCGAGGCTATGGACGGTTTAGTAGAACAAGGGTTAATGGAACTGCAAGCCGTCTAAGGAATTCATAAGAAGGATGAAAGCTTTCCTAGACTGCACAATTCTAGCTCGGGCTGTGGTAAATCGGAGTTACTGCAACAGGCTTGTTCCTGCATGCACACATTGAAAAATGATGAAAACACTAAACATCAAATGTTACTAGCTAATGAACTATATCGATTTGTTTTTGTACTATGATAAAATCCTGCAAACAATATAAATTTATGAATAACTATGAGAGAATGACACCGTAGATCAATAAACATTATAAATCGATTAAAGGATATATCAATTAAATGAAACCAGATATATTAATAAAGCATGGAATCTGGTACTTCTGACATGATATACGGGTGTAAAAATCTAGTAATGGATCTTCTGAAAACACTTGCACAGGTATGCCAAACACAAATGAGAAAAAAAATCCTACCATGTACAAGTTATTCGAACGAAAATTTTTTGTGCAAAAAATCATCTTGAAAATACAAGATTAGTAATAATAGGCGTGGGTTTTGTGTCCACCAGGTGTGCCAGAATGTTGACCAATATTTCCACACTTCTAGTTTCAGATTAGTGAAAACCAAATGAGAAATAAACAAACCTTCAAGTATGGGAGGATTTTGGGAACCTCCTGATGTGGATGGTGATATAATGGTATGAATGCACAAGAAATGAGCCTCCTCACTATGAGTCTTCAACCTACACAACAACGAAGGCTAAACACAAATAGGATTGGAAATGGATATGGTGGGCTACCAAAATAAGTCAATTTTTGGAAGCAAAAGCTTCCTAGAAAGGATGTCATCCCACATGTTTAATAAAGATAGAAGATTGATGATGAAATGGAAGTATGCAATTAACCTAATCTGTATTATAACCGATAAGCTAAAATAAAATGAAATGAAAACTAATACTAGAAATATCAAAAATAAAATACAAACTAGATAAGGTCGCTGGTGAAAATATAGAAATGATCCAAAATGTGCGGTGTCAAGACAAATAAGAGAGTGCTAAGAGACCTGCAGAAGATCCAAAACAAGGAGATGTAAAAAGTATTCAATAAAATTAGATGACTAAGGGTTATGACATGGAAATTAGGGTTATATTAGTGGAATGCTTCGTGAAATGAGAATTTTAGAGTTATTATATACTTTCCAGCCTATTCAAAAGAGGGGGGAGGATATTTTTTAGAGCCTAAGGGTGAGATTAATTAGGATGTTTTTGGGAAATCATGATTTAGAAAGGTAAACTTTATTAGGTGAGTGGGGGGGCATGATTTGAATATTAAATTCATGAAAGGATTGAATATGGATTAAATTTAAATATTAAATTCATCAGTCGATTGCATATGGATAAAATATGATTATTACATTCATAAGTGGATAAATATGGATTAAATATTAAATTCATAAGTGGATGAATATGGATAAAATTTGAATTTTCAATTCATAAATGGAGTGACATGGATTACACTTGAATATTAAATTTGCCAATAGAGTGGTCTGGATTAAATTCTAATATTAAATTCACAAGAGGATTAACATGGAGAATATTAGTATGTAATGAGGATTAATGATTTGAAATGGATCAATTAAGTAATTATCATTGAGTAATTGGAAAAATAATTTGAAAGGTAAATCCTAATGAAAGAGAGAAAACGTGGGGTAAAGGGTAGGAATGATAACAAAAATGAGTGTCTACACATAGAGAATCAACTAAGTAACTTTTCCCTCTCACTATCTTGGTTTCATATTATTACTGTAGACACCTAGATTTCGATCAAAGTAATTTTAATACTTAAATTACACTAACAATCTTCACTCCATCTAGCTTTGTTCAAATAAAAACAATTCATTAACTAACTATGCTTCTAATTCACTCAGGATGCCAATTAACAACATTTTGATTAGCGATAACCCTCTTAATTAGCCAATTATATGTTAATTAAGCCTCTGATATTACATTTAACTAGTAAAATTTCTTATTGGCTAAATCACGCTTCCAAAACTTCCAATATCTATCGAAACGCCTTCCAGATGCTCTCAGAAAGCTTCCCAATCCTACTTCGGATCCTTAATTAATAATAAAATATTATTTATCTCCTAATCTAATTAAAAAGTGCATTGACTTGTAAAAATTCTATTTTGGCTTTAACTTTTATCCCACATGCACTAATATTATAAACTCTCCCAAATGGAAACCTATAAATACAAGGCTAAGCCATCCCTTTCAATTTTACACCTTACATAGTTTGAGACTTTGGAAAATATTTTATTTGCATTAGCTAAAGCTAAAAGCATTTAATCTTGATCCATTCCTCATTGAATTATCTTCTCCATCTTTCATCCATTCCTTCAACAGTCATTAGTAGGGGAATATCTACACATGTTCTTGTAGCCATTTTAGAGAGATCTCTTCAAAACTTGGAGTAAACAACACAAAACAAATTGTTCAGGACCTAACTAGGTTCATCTTTATATTAAGAAATCTAGAGAAGTAGAAGTAACATATTAATGTTAGTTTGATTAATACATTATTGAAGAATTTTAGCTTTGTAATCTCTCATCTTAATGTTTACAATAGATTTATTTATATTTTGGAAATACAAGGTGTTAGTTTCATGTTATTGTCATAGTTAATATTTTCATGCATACATTTGGCATGCCCAGTGGGACCTTACTCCATGTTCCATAGAATTTGATTTGAAAATTTGTGATTTGCCTCATTTTTTTCTAAACTATATCATGTATTTGGAGGATTAAATAGATTTGTCTCTAGCATTTTGTTAACCGTATGTGTGTTAAATCTTCCTTTTGCATGCAAATTTAATGGGTTTTTGTTATAAATTGGTTTAAAGAGAAAATTCTTGACTTGTTTGCAATTTTATAAGTCATTTTACCATCTTTTTCTACGTTATCCCAGGTACACATGCAAGTGCTAGAACAAGGCACGCATACGCTAAAAATCACATGCACTTGTAGAATAATGCACTTATACATTCCCGGGTGTGTGAATATGATTTATTTCTCATGCATATAATTCGAAGTATTTTTGGCCCTCTGTGATAAAATTTACCAGATGTGAGTATATGCTTACAAGGACGCACATACATCTTAATGGACATGCACACACTTGCCTCACCTTTATTTTATCTTTCCTTTGTCACAAATGCATGTATATGCTTACAAAGGTGAGCATATGCCAAAAAGGGTGTGCATGTGCTTCTCTAACTGTGCATACGTTAAAGGCTGACTATTTTTCTCATAGTGGCATACATACATTATTAGGCACATGAATACGTTGTAGGGTGCACATACATTCTAACAGGCACACAAGTGCTGTAGTATAAAATTGAACATTGTGTTAAAATGGAAAAACACTATTTCCTTATAATTTCTAACACTTTGTAGGGTCTTCTTGAGTTACATTAGTTGGTTTCATTTTTACATTTTTCATTTATGAGGCTAGGATCACGTATGCTCTTCCCTCTCACCTTTTATGTGATCTTGGGAATCAGAAATGATTCAACACGTCTTTCATGTTATCAAAAACCCTTCATCAATGCTTTCCGAAGGAATGAAATTTAATTTAATTAAAAAGAATGAGTTGTGTTTTTTATTTGTAGGCTTTCTTCATTATTTTCTAACTAGTCAGATTTATCGTTGCGTATGCTCTTCCTTTGTGTCTTAGAACAATCTTAGGAATCAAAAAAAATGTTTGATCCTCTTTCTATGATGCCTTGATATTTTTGAGAACTAATAAATCTTTACATGAAGGACCATCTCACTCGTGAAGGAACCAAGATGTAAAAAAAAGCTAAGATTTATGTTGTAGGTTTCCAATAGTGTGAAAAACCTCATTAATTAGAAAGATAAAAAAACATACCACACATCAGTGAACAAATTATATATGCAAGTTTCAGTTAAGAGGTATGGATCATCCGCTTTGAACTAGGAGAAACTCCCTTCGGCATAATCCTTAAGAGAATAAGAGGGATGCTCCTAGGAATTCCATAGTAGTACACATAAGAGGGAACCTTAAAGATGAAATGGGAAGCGCTCCACTTACCTACTTGATTAGTTTACAATTACGAGTTTAGAGTCAAAAATAGCTTCACGTGACCCCAGTGAAAATATAACTAAATGAATTTATTTCTCATTATATTGAAGGGGGTAAATAAAAGTCGAGATACACCAAGGTTTAACCAGTGTGAATTCCTTGGAAAACTAAGATCACGGAGGTAATTTGCGACACCTAGTTGAGAGAAAAAATAGGAAGCCATTTCATCTTGGAGCCAACTTGAGAGACTCAAAACCAATCGTGTTTCATAGAATCTTGCACGAAGTAAAAAAAATTGATTCAAAACCTTGTTATTCAACAAGGGGAGAGTCAATCAAAGTTTGAAATAAGTTTCATTCATCATGAAATTTGTGACGAATTACTTTGTCTTACTTTTTCACTCATCATAATACATGGTGAAACTTTTCCGAAGTGAAGCTAACTATTTTTCAACCCCATCTAATCTAGTCCTTTGTCTTCTTGTTGCCCATTTTTGAAAAAAATAAAACAACATGCGCGGATATCGCTAGAAATAATCTTTTCCACAACTTTTGTAGTCTACTTGCATGACTAGGTTGCAATATCAAAATGTAAGTTTTGAAAGTGTGAATGGTACATTTTCATGTTCTATTAGGGCCTTAATCTCAACCCCATATTGAGACACATTATCATCATATCTAGGATTTATTCATCATTGATTTTATTTTGAATTTTTATATTTCTTGTATCTCATTGAAACTATTTTGATACTTAATTATTGTTTCTCGTAAATGCAACCTAAGTGTATAGATTGCAATGTTACGTTATGCATATCTTAAAAATTCCTTAGCATATTTTTTCCTTGTTTCTTTTCAAACGTTACTTCAAATTGAGAAGTTTTGTTAAATTTACACGTCGTACCAATACCATTTCTCTACTAATACCTTGTTTTCCCGAAAAGCTTGGTTAACGTATCTATGTAATATTGTCACATTTCTCGCACTTGTAATCTATACTTTTTAGATTTAGGCCTCATTTGCATCTAAACGGATTATAGTATCCTTTGATTGGAAATCACATCAGCCCCTTTTCAAAACTTACACCTTGTTTATATTAAACTTTACTTAAGTGTTGACGTTTTTTGTATTTTTTTGTCGAACTACCTTTGAACACAAAATTTGCATAGGCAGTAGTTCCTTGTTGAGTGATTGGTTTACCAAAACTTGCATGATGGTTCCTTGTGATTACCTATCTTCAAAACTTATTTTCTAGGAAAATCAGTTAATCCATTGATTCATGATTTTTGGCATTCTATTATGACCTTGATAATTGTCACACATATTACTTAGGTTTGTTTTATTATTGAAAAATTTAAATGAAAATTTTTTAGCCTTGATGTTGCTATAATTTTGATCAATCGTTTTGATGCTTACACTTGCAACTTGTTATCCAAACCTTGTTATATTTTCAAAAATTACAATGTCTATTTTCTATAGACCTTTTTTTGGAAAATCACACGAGCATCCCCATATATTCCAAATGTTTTGTTGTATGTTATTATGATTCCCTGAATCGACATGGAGCTTACTTCAATTTGAAGGAGTTCAATTGCACTATCTAGGTCTAATAATTTGTACCTAAACAATGCCAACAATGGCTAAATATAACAGGTTTTCTCACATTAACGACAATAAGGAACCATGGTTCAAGCCTTCATATCAAAATATTCCCATCACGAATACACCTCGTTTGGTTCTTCATGTTGGAAAACTCATTCGGTTACCACTTTCCCCACCTTCATCTCATGGTTAATGGATAGAGTTTGATGAGTCCAAGTCAAACATGCTTTATGATGATTCTAATTCAAACTATTCTTATGATTCCTCTCAATATTATGATACTTCTGTTATCCAAAATTTTCCCCTCAAGGTAAATTTGATAACATGCATCAAATTCTCAAGTCCCAGGCAAATAGATTGAGTCAGGGAAAAAATTTCATGTTTCTAGGGTCCCCTCATATTTTTATAACTCCCCTGTCCAAGTAGAAGAGAGCAAGTTCTGAGGAAAGGTAAGAAAAATTGCAAAAAACAGGCTCGGGCCAGAAAAAATCATGAAAAATGGCTAAGTCCTAGTCCTCGCAACAGTTGGGACAGTTGGGACAAAAGGGCGCAAACCATCCGAAAGGCCGCCATGTGGTATGCACAGCATTTGGGACATTTGGAACAAAGGGACGCGCGGGATGCAGAAATCCGAATTGGCTGAAAAATGGAAAAATTTGACTAATTGTTGAAACAGGCAGTATGGGACATCTGGACAGTTAGTACGCGGAGGATGCAAGTCGGCCGAAAAGACTTAAGGCAGCCCGAAACAGTTGACCCAAAGGTATGCGAAGTACGCGAACTAGCCGGTTTGGCCAAAATGAGAACTTTCGTACTCGGACAGTTGGGACAAAAGGGTGCGTGGGACGCGAAAAGCCGAAGCGGCCGAAGGCAGAGGAGAAAAGTCAACATTTGACCCGTGGAACTTCAAACGGCCATAACTTTTGACTCCGAGCTCCGATTTTCACAAAATTGGACTTTTTGGATTTCTTATTTTTAATGAGGGTAGATATATTTAAATAAAAGAAACATATTCGGCTCCAGTCAGTCAATGCTCATTCCCGTCAAATGACAGAAAACGCCTGCCAGACCCAAAATAGCTGCCTGCACTCAGAAGGCCATAACTTTTGCATTTCTCAACGAAATCACACAAAATTGGTACCGTTGGAATCTTGGTTCCGAGACCGATGCACAGAAATTAATAAATTACATATTTGATCAAAAATTTATTGAGATTTTTAAGAAAACGTAGCCGGGTTCAGAACAGTGTTTTATTTGGTAGCTGGGAGTGCAATTAAGAGGCATGGTCATCATTCTTTCTCTGCTGCAGCACATGGGACATTATGGGGAGCATTTTGCAAGTAATTTATAACCATTTCAATCAATTTAATGCCTCTTACAGGTGGTTGAAGGACAGATTTCGGGATTTCCATTTTCCCTTCTCTTTTCCTTCTCATTTTTTTTATAAATTGGAGTGTTGGGCTCATTGTAAAAGAGAGATTTTTTGGGTAGCAAAGCTCTACCAAAATTTCGTTGTGAAGCTAGTGTGTTGTAGGCCCTTGTAGTGGACTCCTTGCATGGTGATCCAGGCCCTTATCTTGTAATAGACTGAACTGTGCATACCAAGAAGCAATAAAATACTATTTTGTGGATGTATCTTCCTGTGCTGTGTTTTCTGGCATTCTTCTTGCCCCTTTTATCTTTCTACAAGAATATTGTGTCTATTATTATGTTCTTGCAGGAATTCATTATCATTGTGTGTGCTTGGAATATTGTTGTGAATGCATTTTGCTAGATTATGGAGAACTGTCATCACCTCTTCTAGTGTGCACTTTTCCTCTATATTTCACACATTTGGAGACTACTCTCACACCCTCCTTTTCTGGTGTATCACCGCTTTAGTTTAGGCTTTCATTTTATGCATTCTCTCTCCCTGGTCCCTTGGAAATTTAGATTAGAATAGTTAGCTTATCCTGCATTAGAGTAGATTGTGGCAGGTAGTTTAGGAGCAAGAACCAGCTTTCTCTGGAGGTCTATCTCAAGTAGCAAGTCCCACAACTTGGAGATATTACCCATGTTATCCAATCACACCGTGAGTTCAAGTATACGCACTTGTATATGCACAGGGGTGCTGTGATTTGATGATAACAACTTCTGATCCAAAATATTACTCAGATTCCTCTAATTTGATTCCTAAGTCGAGGTACTCCCTTTCTCTATAGGACACCCTATATTAGTCACCTCAACGAAGTCTTCCTCCGATAAATATTCGTGTTGTTCAAATTCCTTATAATCAATCCTCCAAGTCAACTCCTACTTCACAATATACATAATTTCTATGCAATCATATTTCTTGACAAGCACTATATCATCTTAAAGGTAACCTAATTCCATCTTCTTCCACTTGCAAGACATCTCAATCGAAGTCTACTTCATATCTAGAGTCATGTTCTTCTATAAATTGAAATCCAATTCCTCTTTTATCCTCGGGTAATTTTGATCATCCCTTACTCTATATTCATCAATATTCTAAAGATCAATATTTACATCCATGTTTGACCATTTACATGAAACGATGGGCTAAGATATATTTTCGATGCATTATCCAATTCCTTTGTGGACACAATAACGTTAAGCCTTTCCCTCATCTACATCATAAAATTTCTTCTAGATCTTCCACACTTGTTATACCTCTTTCTTCCAATCAACCTCCTATGGTCGAACAACAACCCATACCGATAGATTTTTTTCAAATTAAAGAAGCAATCAAATAATTTATGGGATTGCACAGTGACATTCGTCTAGAAGACCATGAGTAAAGTTTCTCTTTAGACCTCAATATGTTCACATATTGTGGGGAATAGGTTGATCCCTTTTTTCAAGAGAACATGGAAGATCCTTACATCATAAAAATTGATCCTCCTCCTGTTCTTCCATCTTCACATTCTTCATTGTGTGATGAAATTCCTCGGTCTGACATTGATAAATGGCCTATATTCTCATTAATGAATCATTCTTTATCTGTCATGATTCCTCAATCACAATCTTACCGTGGGTCACTGCCTAATAGCCCATATTCTTCTTCTATATGTGGGCCATCCACATGTAACCCTTCATCATCCATTTTTGGGTCGTATCCTTATAGCCCTTTATCATCTATTCTTGGGCCACATCCTAGTAGCCCTTCATTATCCTCAATATGTAGCTCACCTCATGGTAGCTAATATTTTTCCATTCTTGGGGCATGTCCTAGTGGCAACTTATCTTATATTCTTGGACCACGTCCTAATAGTCCATCATCTTCCATCTTAGGGCCACATCCTAGTATCCCTTCATCCTCAGTCTATGGGACACCTCTTGGTAGCCCATCCTTTTCAATTCTTAGACCGTATCCTTTTCATTCATCACATTTTCCTACTGTCAAAAATATATGAAAAACCCATAATCATTTCTAACATCAATACAAAATGCCCACTTTCTTCTTTCCCAGGAGTAGAAAAGTAACATATTAGGTTATAAGAAACCCAAACAATATCTTTACCAAGATAAGATCAAAAAATCCAAGAGCTGCAAAGCTCCTAAATATTTTAAATATCTTAAAGATCAGAATCAAACGTAATTCAAGAATGCACACCAATGTAACCATCAAATATGGTGCAAAGTGCATAAACCTATGGATAGGGAACTTAGGCTCCCACATACAAAATGTATATTTTAGGATAAATAACAAACATTTATTGATTATGAGCTCACCACAATCATCGAGATTGGAGATAATATTACTCTTGATAAGAAAACATGTTTAATATCCCTTATTAAGTAAATATATAACATTGTTGTTGGATCTTATCATGTAGAGTGACATTATTGGTCCCAATTTTGGAAAATACAAAATAAGAAATAAATGAGAAAGCATTAAAACATTACAAAAAAAATTAAAATCCAAAGATCAAACATTGCAATCAGGTGTTGCATACACATGGATGTTATTTCTTCCCTTTCTTTCCATCCGTCTACAATTCATCCACTAATTTCATCCCTTCGATGATATTTTAGTTAGCTTATTCACACACATTTTGGGACATTTATCTCTATGGTATTCGTTTGACATTGATATTTTATCACCTTGGTACATTAAAGAACGACTGAACTCTTACATATTTTATCACTATATACATCTAATAAGCATGTCATAAAGAAATTTTTGATATATTTGTTGACACTAGCCAATGTCATCATCATGACCAATTCCACATCCTTCCATCAAGCCATCAGTGGTTCTTAACTCCTTGTAAAATCAAGAGAACTAAAATAAGTTTTAAGGAAGAAAATAAAATCAATAAAATAAAAAAGCAAAAAGAAAAACATAAACTGATTTATAACTCTCTCTTGGGATATTTCCAGTATCTCTTTTAGGGCTATGGATGTCTGACTAAAAGTAGAGCAATGTTGTAATTAGAATCAAATACATATTTTTTAGGGATATGAACACCTGGATGGCAAAGGAGAAATGTACCACTCTACTTCCACCCACTATTCACAACCCACCTATCAAATTAAATCATTACTAAACATTGCCTAGCATGTTTTCACTTACTGTCTATCAAATATTCCACCTAAGAGGTAATTAATTTCCACTTGCACAAATTGGATCTCTATAAGAAAACAAGATTAGTATGTTACCAAGTGTATATTTTTGGACCTTGTTAAAAATATTACTTTAGTCTATATCTTTTATCATGATTTGGGACTTTGGCTAATCACCTTTTCATGGCAAGGCTTCCAGCTACATTTCCCATATCCTTTCATAACATTTTATGTTCTTCTTATTTGTTGAGAATATCCATGTATATGAGATTGCCTTTTTGCTATATTTATGGGAACCATTTTCCCCTTTCAACAAAACAATCTTCTACTTCCTTTCTATCATGTGCTTCTTGGCCATATTACACTGGGGGCATGCTTTCTCCTTCCTAGAACTTCATTGGTTTGATTTCATCATCATGTTGGGCCTATCGATATTTCCCTTAATTCAAGTGAAGAGTTTGTCTTTTGTATATTCCCATATAATATTGGGGCGATATTCACATCTTCACTATCTTTAACATACGTGGACATTATTCCTTTATACATCTCATCTATCACTGGTGGAATCCATGTTCCTTTCCCTTCATGTACATAGTTTCATATTACTTTTGAAAATGCCATTAATATTCAAATATGTTTAGAAAATCACAAAAACATTCATATAACTATTTAAAATCCAAAAATAGTCAAATATCATTAGTTAGAAAAAACAAAACATTCAAATACGTTTCCATTAAAAAATCAAAAACAATATTAAACTTTCACAAACATCCCTAAAAATTTGAAAAATTCACATGAATCCAAAAAAATTGGTAACAAGCATGCACAAAGCTGAAGCCCATATCACATGCATCGTACTCAAATAGTGAAAAATAATCCTAAAAAACATATTTCTTAGATACTCGCCTGATATTGTGCATGAATTGTGGATCATTTTTATGTACATTCCATTAACAAAAGTTTGTTTTCTTACTATGTTTGTTTTCCCTTGCACAAATGAATTTCTTTGGGAAGTATCATAGTGCTGAACTTATTTTTCAAGAGACTACTTGTGTCCTCTGTTATGCCCCTTGCATGTATCCTTGCTTGGGGAACCATCATTAACACTTTTCATTAATTCACACATGTAGAAGTCAAAGCTTGATAACAAAAACATTTGTACAACTATCTTGAAAATTGTTTGTTTGAGTATGTGTGTGTGTACTTTTTTCCCTATTAGGTTAGCTTTTTTAATTTCTCGTATTGGATTTCATTTGCTATGTTGCATTGAGTTAAGAATATTTAGAAATGAACAAATATTAGTATTATATCTTTTCATGTTAATTTAGACTTTTTTTGTATATGTATCTTATAATAAAGGACCGATGATGTAGATCATTAGCAATATGATGAAGTAAAGTTGTTTAAATTAGCTAGATGCAAGCTATTTTCATTCTCTTCATCTTCATTTTCCTCCACTATCATTTTATTTTATCCTACAATATTCTTCCAACTCACTTGGGGAAATAGGGATCACCTACTATAAATCATTTCTATAGATCTATAAAGAAAATTATATCTTTCGCTTCACAATGATACCCACATGATCTTTTTCAAAAAAAGAGTTAGTACTAGTATTACGTAGGGGTCGATGCCCGCACCTCTACTATATATCGATAATCCGTATATTTCTGTCTATCTCCCATTACAATGGGATTTTTCTCTGCTTTGGCCTTTCCTCTTTATATTTTTGGTCGTCGATCGACATCTTCTATCACCCCATTAACACTCAAGGGGCATCCTTAATTCTACTAATTTTTATTCTACCTCTTCAAAATTTACTTGCATGTACTTGTGTACTATCTTTCAAGTGGCATCTCTTACGCCACCCCCAAAGAGAGAAAATTTAGACACCAAGATTTTGATCAGATCAATTTCAATACTTAAATTGCAGTAACAATATTCACTCCCTCTCACTTTGGTCAAATAGTGACACTTCATTATCTAACTATTCTTCTAATTCACTCATGATGCTAATTAACGAATATTTGATTAGTGACAATCCTCTTATCTAGATAATATATGTTAATTAAGCCTCAAATATTTTTTTAACCAATAAACCTTATTATTGGCTAAATCTCGCTTCCAAAACTTCCAAAATCTATCCAAACCCCTTTTGTATGCTCTCAAAAAGCTTCCTAAGCCTACTTAGGATCCTTAATTAATCCTAAAATATTAATTAGCTCCTAATATAATCAAAAAGTACATTGAATTGTAAAAAATATATTTTTTCTTTACCTTTTTGTTCCAGATGCATTAGGATTCTAAACTCTCCCAAATTGAAACCTATAAATACAAGCCTAAGGCATCCCTTTCTATTTTACACCTTACACACTTTCAGACTTTAGAAAATATATCATTTGTATTAGCTAAAGCTAGAAGAATTTAATCTTGAGCCATTCCTCATTGAAGTAACTTCTCCATCTTGCAACGATTCCTTCAAGCTTGGTTAGTAGGATAATATCTAAACATGGTCTTGTAGCCATTTTAGATATATCTTTTCACCACTTGGAGAAAACAACACAAAATGATTGCTTAGGATCTAACTAGGTTCATCTTTATATTAAGCAATCTAGAGAAGTAGAGGTAACAAAGTAATGTTAGTTTGATTCATGCATTATTGTAGAATTTTATCTCATTAAGCTCTCATCTTGATGTTTATGATAGATTTAGTTATATTGTAGAACTACTAGGTGTTAGTTTCATGTTATTGTCATAGCCAATCTTTGCATGCATACAATTACATGATTATTTCTGGTGTCTTATTGTATTTCATTACTTATATATCATTAATAAAGTAAAGTTACTATGAAATTAGATTAAATTCAATTTATATTAAATCAGAGACTATTTTTATGCAAGCATGTTTTCTTTGTGCATTTCATGTAGCACTAAACAAAATTGACTAGTTCTTCAAAATATACATGTGGAGAGGAATAAATTATTTGGCTTGTAGTTGAAAATCAAGTATCATCCTGAAAATACCTTCGAACAAAATCCAACTAGTTGCAAACTTCCATGGGGTTCCAGGAAAACTAAAAAAATTCACAGTATTATTTAGTTTCTTCAACAAAGGCCATATTTTCCCATTCTAATGCTTCAAATATGGGAGTGTTTTTAAGCCACAAGAAACCATGGACATGTACAGAATATGGAAAATAAACAAAAGCTTCATATCTTGAAACAAATTTGGGAAAGGGGAAGAGTAGTACCTATACCATTAGTGTTTTGCCCTAATTTGTTTTTACAATATTTCTTTACTCGAGATTTTGGATCTTTGCTACAAGTAAGAAGATACATAATTAGGGTTATAGATAATGTTAATTTTCCTCCAGTAATTTTTGGAAATCCAATCTATAGGGTAGGTATTTGGAATAATATTATGGAGATCCGGTCATTTGGTGTCAAAGGCACTAGGGATGAAGAATAATTTTTTTGTTCCCAGTCATTCTACCATGTTTGAAAATTCACTTTTGTTCCTATTAAAAAATTACCATGTCCCTCCAAGGCTTACACCCAAGTACATAGAACTATTAGAGAGGCATTCATTTGAGAAATTGAGGAGTTTTTGGCATAGTTATCTAATAGTTAGAGGGATGTTGGACTCAATGTTCTATTTCAAAAACATTGTAGCAATAGATTTACTTCTATGGAACATTATGAGTTTTATAAGGAAGTAGTGAAAGTATGGGTGGGAATTAAAGTGTCCATCATTGTAACACATTAAATTTAGAGTGTATTCATTCATTGGAAAATATTTCAAGCATGGTTTTTGAAACATTAAATTTCGTGTTGCAAAAAAATTTCAAATTTCCATAGAGAAAAGTACCACTTTATTGTATTCACTTATTGTCAAAATTCCTAGTGTCAGGCCATGGTATTGTGAATAGAGCTTTTTGGCCATGAGAAAGAAAGAAATTTTCAATTTCCTCTTCTTTTTTTCCGTATATCATGATTTTTTTGGCAGAAAAGATGACATGAATGAGATAGTGTTTCACCACATTCAATGAAATTACCACCACCATTCAATGTAAAATTAATGGAATCATAACCACCATTCTTTGTAAAAGTTCATTCCATTTGGGGTAATTTGATTACGACCATGGTAAGAGAATAGGAAACATTAGTTGAGTCATATGGTAGATATGAAAGGGAATCATTGGTTATCATGACATATTTCTAATATGGAGATCATGGGAGATATTATATATCAGGGCCGCCAAAACATGGGATCTACTGAACATAGAAGTCATATTTTTTTAGTTGGGTTACTTCTATTTTTATGAGTACAACGTCCAAATCTTCAAGGACGTGTGGAAGGTATTGTGCTATTGAGGAAATGTTTTGTGGTAAACTTATGGTGTATCTAGAGTATTTATATTGGCTTCCATGTGCTTGAGTGACTTGCAAAATTGGATTAACACACATGATTAACATGTTCTTGACCTAGATTAAAGATGAGAACAAAAGGTTGATTTTCATGGTTCATATTGTTCCATAAAGAGAAGCGATGGCCTTGTTTTTAAGATTTACATATGTTACAAACATGTAAACCCTCTATCAAGCTTGTTTTCTTTCCAGGGTAATTTTTCAAACAGATTGAGCAAGTTTTGATGGCTTTGAGAAAATTTAATCTTACCTAGAATCATCATTGGGCTTCAATATTTTGTGTGAAGGATGGGTATACAGAAAATAAATGTGTAAGGAAAGGGTTAGGGTGATTAGTTTGAGTGCATGGTAGATAACCTATGGAGGAAAGTAACTATAAGGAGAGGATGAACATATTTTATATGTATGTGGAAAGCAAGAAAGCTTTTTACTTATTAGAAACTCATGTGTTAAGTTAATGAAATGTCAAGAGGAGGAAGCACCAAGTAATGGTGAGAATGTATCTGGTCTCGAGGCTATGTGGGGGAGGTTGATTACTCCAAGAGGTTGAGGTGAAGAGGAGGGGTGGGAGGTATGTGTAGGGTTGTGATAATTTTTTCTCATGCAAGTAACATATGGATAGGTGATTGAAAATTGAACAGTGGATAGGAAATGTTAGGTCGTATTTTTTGTAATTTTCCACATAGTAGATTTTTTTGTTTGTATGGTTCAAGTGACATTAGCATTTCTCAATATTTAAATCTATTCTACCTGTAGTGTAGTCCTCTCTTCTATGTTTTTTTTCTCATTATTCGATATGAATGAGAAGAAAAATAATTGTGAGTATGAAATATTCACCAAAAATCCATGCAAGTGAGGGTGAAATGATACATTGTTTGATAACTTCTACATACAGAAAATGCCATAGTCATAAGATTTGATACATTTGATTTCATTATTTTTTAGGTGATATGTGTATTTGTGCCTATTTAAGGAATTTATATTTAAGTTAAAAACATGTTTTTATGGAAAATTTGATTAAGAGCCATAATGTCAAGAAATAGAAGCTCAATATATTGCATAAGGAAAGAAGTACTACTAATATGAAACATTACAGTATGTGTACATAGAATAGAAGAATGTAGATATGTAAAACATTACAAAAAAAGGAATTATTACTTATAGTCTATCTAATAGTTTCAATACATATAGTCGTATTTTACTCAAGAGGATTTCGTTTAAAAATGAAATCCAAGAAGTGACTTGAGAAACAAAAAAATAGATCCAGACATTTGACAAGTATAGAAAATAATAGAGTTAGAAAAGGTTGGTGGGGTGAATTGTTGATGGAATGGGTGTTTTAGTAAATGTTATGTGTAAAAAAGGGTACAAAAGAGATGCAAAAATCTCCATTATTTTTGAATTCAGAATGACACATTTCAATTTCTTACTACCGTGATATATTTCCTTTTTAACAAAAAGAGTGAAAATGTATTATTTTCCAATGGCATTTCTTCCAATCACACTAGTTACTTCTTAATTTATGGACAATAAGTGGAGATCACTAACTATTACACTCATAATAAATGAAGCATATCTATAACCAGAGTTCTCAACAACCACCTTGTAACTTGAGCAAAGCAACAAACTGTTATTTTGGTCTCATAATTTTTCGGTGCATTATTTTTTCACCTTTGATAAGAGGACATTCCATGTAAAATAATTTTTCCATGTTGATATTTTTGACTTTAGGTGTGCAATGCCCACAAAACTTCGCACACAAAACCTGAAACCAAACAAAATTTATACTAGAAAAATTACGGAATAATTTATTTTATTTTATTTTAAAGGAAATGAAAGCAATAGTAATATGAACCTTAGGTTTCAAATGCTCATCACAAAATAACTTAACTAATATTATCAAATAAAAGAATGACTTTAATATATGATTAGGTTTAAAATACTTCATTCAATTAAGCTTAAATTAATTTCATACATAGGTTTCTAAGGTCATGCAATAATTAAAATTAAAGTCCATAACTAAATTAGCTCTTTCATTCACACAAAAATAATAATTTAATCATTCAATATAAAAGTGTGTCTAAATTATTAAGGAAGAGAGTTATTTTAATTAAATCAAAATAAAAGCAATAAGTTATTTAACTTTCAAACCACACAAGTGGCCCCATTCAAAAGAAGACCCATGTTATCAAATGATATTTCTCACCAACCTCCACCGAACTTTTGTAGGAGACAATTTTGGTCATTGAATGAATCTAACCTAGGCCATTGGATGAAGGGATTTCAAACAAAACCTAAAATCCCTAAGGAAGGATTTTATTCATTTCCTTGCCCATTTCACTCATTTTTGGTTTTGCAGGGTTAAGGGAAAATGGAAGAGAAAGAAGCCATGAGAGAGGAAGAGAAAGCTTGGGATGGATTAACAAATCCCCCAACCTTGTTTATTTTAATTTTAGATCTCTATTATGCCCTACTCAAGGTATTGGTTGAAATTTCTATTCTTCGTTTGTTAAAAACAATATTTAACAAAAAATACCCATTTAGGTATTCTTCATTTTTGCAATAGATCCATTTTTTTAAAAGTTACTTTTCTTTTCCTTCCTAATTTAAGTAGATATACACAAATAAAGTTCATTTTATATACAAAAATATATTGTATATATATACAGATAAACACACTTGTGTGTGTATACGTATATATATATAATATACATGTATAAATACCCAATGTTTATTATAAAATATACCCAAAATAGGTTAATATAAATTATTATACATACATACATACATACATACATACATATATACATACATATAATTTTTATTTTGGTTAAGAAATCATGGCCGCGGCCAAATAAATTTACGAAGCCTGTGATAATGCTCGGCCATGGGTCATAATCCCATGCAGGGGTCCAAAGGAAACATACAGTCATTTGGTGGGGGTTTAGGCCCCCACTTTTTTTATATTTATTAACAAAGCAAGTGGGGGTAGGGGTTGCCAACCCCTCCCCACCCCACCCCACCCCATGAGAATATGGGATGGGGGGTGGGGTCGACGACCCCTCCACACTCCATTCCTTTTTAATAAACCCTATACAGTCAGATTACCCACGCACACAACAATATTTGTTTTAAGTTTTATTTAATAATATTTCATTAATAACAATATTTATTTTTATAATAAAAATATTTATTAATAATAATAATAATGATGATAAAGAATATATATTTATATATGTATCAATGATCAATATTTTAAATCCATCATCATTATTAACTTATTGAAATATTAACTTATTAAGATATTAACATATTAATAATATTAATATCTTAATACTATATTAAGATAGTCTTACTCAATTAATTTTATTTTAGTTTGGAGTAAACTGGTTAGTAAACGTTTTATAAGTGTTTTGTAGGCTATTCGAATGAAGTTTACTTGACTAGTGTTATATTTAAGTAGGAAATTCTATATAATTTTATTTACTTATATAGTCATTTGTATCTCTTTATTTTTTTTAAATTCCATCAAAGACCAAATTGAGAATATAAAAAGAAATGATTCCATACATAACTCATTCCACAAAATGAACATAGGAAAGGGATGGCTTCATTTAATCTAAGGATTTTTTTTTTAACTATTCCACCTAAACTAGCTTAATAATAAATTTATAGTTTAGGCCTTCAATTTACTCTCTTTTAAAGAAAACAAAATAATCATTCAATTTCACAAAGCAAGAACAAACCAACAAATACTTATTTCTTTCAAAATGAAGTCTATCAACTTTACAATATTTTTTGGAACAAAAGTATGCATATTTAAAAACAACAATGAAACTACTTAAATTAAAAGGAATGTATATCCATTACATCTCTATTCAAATATTATATTCTCCAAAACAATCTAAATCTTGATAATTTATTTTCACAAAACTACACATTTGAAATTTTAATTTTCTCAATCCACACTCTTAAAAGAGTTTACAAGATAAAATGATTTCCTAAGAATACAACATCTTTATCAGAAACTTACAATTTTACAATACACCCACTGAAAGTGGGAAGTATAGATTTAAATAATATACAAAAAAGGGCTTACCACAAGGCCAATTTACAATTTTTCAATAAGCATGTCATCATCCCAATGGTGGCTCCAAAATTTGACTTTCATCAACTTCTCAATGAGATCACAAAATAAGGAAGGTCGAGTAGGTAAAACTCTCCACCCAAACTTAAATCCATCCCCTTAATGGCCCCTGAGCCTAAAAAAAAGAACCATGAGAGGAATTGAGAAACAATGACAACTTTGGACAAGGTGGCTTCACAACAAACACCTACAAGGCATTCAACTCAACAAAGACAACATAATCAACAAGATTACGATTTCACAATAACATAGAGTTTTGAGGATCAAATCAAAAAGAGCAAGGGTTATGGGATACGACCTCCTTATGCCTCCCAAGTGAAGTGGGAGTCTTACCCTAAGCCTCAAAGTGCATAAAATAATATCACAAAATCATTATCTCTCCCTTGCAAGCATGCAACAAAATCATGATTTCCTTTTCACTCCCCATAGGAAAGACTCCCATTAACACTCCCACCAATTGCATGCCTCACAAAAACTACCTTTTCTCTACCCAATGGTCTCATAAACCCTTCTCCCACACCCAAATAAGGTCTACTACCCAACCAACACACAAAGATCTTCACAAGACAAAACAAACAATTTTACATGCACAAAATTACATACAAATAAGAAAAATAAAATAATGACGAAAATGGAGAGCCTACCTCTCCATCAAGTTCCAAGAAAATTTCACAAGCCTCTTGAAATCCAAGCCAAGCAATTTCCAAGCACTCCAAAAATCTCCATTTCCAAAAGTCCACAAGAAGAGAAAAGAACAAGTAACCCCCATTCCAGCCAAAAATCACCAATAAATAGAAATGCAATGTGAGAATGATGATGTGGCTCCATGTAGGATGCCACTTCATCATTCCTCCATCACCACACTCAAGTTAACACACCAAGACCAAGAAAATCAATGCACATGCAAGGACTATGACAACCCACATGGCTCAAAATTTGCACACCATGCTTTCAAGGGACATAATAAATTGCGGTAGAAATGAAGTGCAATAATTTTCCTTCTTTAACTCTAAAAAATGCACAAAAAAGTAAAAAATAATTTTATCAACCCATTAGTAGAGTTGTTGGGTAAATTTAAGAGGCATAGGACAAGCCTTTCTTGTCCCACAATCCTCTAAAAATGCCCCCGAAGTCAAAATCCGAATTTTGAAGTTGGGGTGGAGTAAAACACTCCCAAATCAACATGAATTTTACTTACACAAGGATTACCAAATCTCATCATAACTATTTGTCACATCCTTAACTTGGTTAACTAAAATAAGAAGGTTTAAGCTTAATTAACACACATATACAACATGCTAATAAAGTGATAAAATCCCAAATTTTAAAATACACACATAAATAAGCACATACAAAAATTAAAGAAAGGGAAAAAATTCACCCTATGGACACACATGTGAAGTCACCCCCCATGAGAGACCTTCAAAATAGACATGAAAACACACACTAACAACATTACACAAGTTGTCAAATTTGACCTCGTTGCTCAACACCATCCTTCTGTGTTTGGTCTGCTATCCCCTTTGATGAATCTGATAAAAGCCCTACAGACAAAAAAATACCTCACTGGCCTTTCGGCCGTATTAAAAACATCAATAATATATATATATAAACTCAATATTCATCATTCAACATTACTAATTATATTATCCATCAATATATCAAAATATAACCCTAACATCCATGAGATTACACTTATACTCCAAACATCCCAAAACATTACATTTCAGTATAACATTCACATCATGAAAATCAACATATATCAAGTTATGTAACATCACTATCTAATACATCATAATAAAACGTAAACATCATAATTTCAATAGTCTAAATATCAGTGATATATATCATCTACTTATCAATGTATCAAAATAAAAATGTCTAAATATCAGTCCAATAGTATCAATATCAATATGAAATAGTGTTGAAGAGGAGTGGGCACTACATCCCCCTCCCATTAAACTCAACTTCCTCCTTGAAGTCATTGGAATAGAAGACGGAAATGAACTCAAAAAATAGTGGCATCCTCCCAAGTGGTTGCAGTCTCATCGTACCTATCCCACTAGACTTGCACCTTGTCAATTTCATGGCCTCAAAGGCCCAGGGTCCTGTGCTCTATGATGTACATGGGTTCCATTCATACCTACCCCTGCTCGTGCACCTATAATGTGGTCCAATAAAAAACATGAGATGGATCTAGAATATATCTCCTAAAAATAAATACATGAAATACATCATGCATGTGAGATAATTTGCGTGGCAATGCTAGACGATAGGCCAAGGGACCGATACACTCTAAGATCTTTAAGGGACCCATAAATCTAGTATCTAACTTAGAGTCTTTCCCATAATGGATAGCAATCTTACGAGGCCTGACACGAAGATATACCTTCGTGCCCACCTAAAAAAATACGATTTGTCCTCCTCATATCTCCATTATTCTTATGCCTATCCTGAGCCTCCTAAAGTCTCTAAAAAATCAAGATAACCTGATGTTCCATATCCTGAACTAATGTTGTCCCAAGAGAAATTTTGTCCTCCAATCTATCCCAACTCAATGGTGTCCTGCACTCTCATCCATACGATGCCTGAAAAGTATCCATGCCAATCAAACTCTGAAAACTATTGTTGTAGGAAAAATCCACCAAATACAAGTACTCCTACCACCTAGACTGATGGGCCATGACATAGATCCATAACATATCCTCCAAGATATGATTAACTGGCTCTATCTATCCATTTGTCTCTAGATGATAAGGTGTACTAAAGTTGATGCTTGTCCCAAAAACCTACTGCATTGTAGTCCAAAAGTGAGAAGTGTAGAAGGGATCATGGTTGCAAATTATCTTCCATGAAATCCAATGCAGTCTAACAATATTCTAAAGGTATACTAATGCCACTGAACTATATGTATAGGTGGTCTTCATCTGAGAAAAATTGAGCCACTTTCGTCAATTTATCCATCATGACCATGATGGCGTTGTGGTAGTATCTCAACATTTGTAGCACCACTATGAGGTCCATGGAAATGTTGTCCCATTTCCACTCTAGTATGGCATGTAGGTAGAGAAGGCCAGCAGGATGTTGATGCTCAGCCTTCACACTCTGAAACTCTAAACAGTGTGATACAAACTGAGCTACATCTCTCCATAGATCTCTCTAATGATAAAGTTGTCTCAAGTTGGTGTGCATATTATTCTCCCCTTGATGGGATAAATAAGGTGCACGATGATCCTTTACCAAGATATCCTGTCTCAAGCATCCATATGTACGAACATACAATATTCGACCTCTGTGTCTGTGAAGACCATCTACCTCTAATGAGAATCGATCAAACTTACCTTGAAGTGGTCTATGAGACTCAATATCTTATCTGGATGCAAGGTAGAAGCTTTAGTGACAAAGCTACCATAACATCCTACTCCGTAAATATTTACCCACTAAAGTAGGCATACTCAAATGTATCCATCTATTCGAAGTGTCTGTAACCATATTCTCCTTCCCTTTAACATGATCTATCTCCATGTCATACTCACAAAGTAACTCCATCCAATGCCACTGACGAGCATTGAGATTAGGTTGTGTGAAGAGGTGGTGAAGACTCAAGTGATCAGTCCTGAGTATAAATATCTAGACAAGGAAGAAGTGTCTCCATCAAAGAAAAGCATACACAATGACTGCAAGCTCAAGCTCATGATTCAGATAAATGAGCTCATAATCCTTGAGTTTACGAGACTCAAATTCTACTACATAACCCTCCTGCATTAATACACCACCTAACCGTACCAAAAAAGCATTTGTGTAAATGAAGAACTCACCCTTAGGGTCTGACACTGAAAGAATAGGTGTTTTTGTAAGGAATTCCTTCAATGTTCTGAAGGTCTCCTAACATTTATCTGACCAGAAATTTTTTTCCCTTTCCGCTGAAGGGAAGTGATGGGGTGCGTAGCTCAAGAGAAGTCCTAAATAAATTTACTGTAGTATCCTGCCAATCCTATGAAACTTTGCACCTCGGTCACATTAGTGGGTGCTAACAAATCCATAACGGCTCTAATCTTGCAAGGATCAATTGTGATACCTTACCTAGAAATTATGTGACCCAGATACTTCACCTTTGACTAAAATAATTCACACTTCTCTAGGTTCCTGTAAAGTTGTTGCTCACAAAAACACTACAAAACCTGATGAAGGTTATGCTCATGCTCCTCGTGCGTACGATAATAGATCAAAATGTCATCAAGGAACATGATTAAAAAGCAATATAAAAAGGTACTAGAGACCCCGTTAATCAAACTCCTTAACATTGCAGGTGCATTCGTAAGACCGAATGACACCACTGTGAACTTGTAGTGGCCATATCTCGTGCTGAAAGCTAACTTGTGGACATCTATCTCTGTAATCCTTGTATGATGGTATCCTAACTTAAGATCAATATTAGAAAATAAAGTGGGCCCATTAATCTAATCTAACAAATCATCAATATTAGGAAGAAGGTAAAGATTCTTAATCATTACTTTGTTCAACTGATGATAGTTGACACATAACTGCAAGGATCCATCCTTCTTCACAAAAATCACAGGTGCACCCCAAGGGGATACACTAGGCTAGGTAAGGCCGTTATCAAGAAGGCCCTTAAGGTAGAAATTGAGCTCACATAGCTCAGGTGCGGTCATCCTATAAGGATCGCATGAGATAGGTTCCTCTCCTGGAACCGCATCAATGTGAAAATCTATCTCATTTGGGGGAGACATCTCTGGTAGCTCACTCAGAAATACATCAAAAAAATACTACAAAATGGGGTGATCATCAAGTGAAGGTCCACTACCCCATACTACAACCTATCACTATCTGTAATAACGTATAACTGTCAACCCCTCCTCGCATACTACTTCAGCTGCATAGTAGAAATATTATAGATAGAAATGGATCTCCTAACACCAACTATCACTAATTCACACCCAAATAATCTGCACAAGATATAATCTTACTATGGAAATCAACTCTAGCTATGTGTGTAGACAACCAATCCATGCACAAGATAACACCATAAGAACTCAAGGGGAGGACAAGAAGATCCAAAGTCATGGTAAAGGGTCCTAGGTCCATTGCGCACTCCTTGACTAAGGATTCAATTGAGATCTTGGCTCAAAATCCATCTTGACGTGCAAACTAAGACCCTTCCTAATTGCCACAATACTACAACGCTCTAGTAAAAATGGTGAAATGAAAGAATCTTATGAGCCTGATTCAAATAAAATAAGGATAGAAATAGCACCAATGCTACCTCTGGTCTTTATCACTGTGCCTTGGTTTTATACGTAGCGGTTCTCAACCACTATATATATCATGTGGCTCCTAGCCATGTCACCAATAGTAGGCTCATAAATAGGTTCCCTACCCTGATTAACAAGGTTCTGAGCGCACTCTCTGTAATGATGTTCATGCACGCCACATCCGTAACAAGTACTGGTCCTCTCCACTATGCATATAGGCCTCCAGGTGACCCAATAGTATGTGTTGAAGGACCTAATGACCTTGTCATAGATCTATGTGGGTGTTACGGTGGATATGCTCCTGTGAACTGTGCTCGAGGTGGAACCTCTATCTTATTGGCCCCCCTAGCTATAGGTCCCATACTATGCCCTCTTTGTGCATTATGGTGTTATGGAGGTCAAAAGGGTGGTCATGTCTACTACTGTTGAGGAGGTGGAGGAGGTTGGAAGGAATACTATGATGAAATGGGTCTAGCATAAGGAGGACGAGTTGATCCCCTCGATCTACTATCCTACAGCTCCTGTATGCGACTCCTCACTCTTTCACGTTCTTGTTGAGTCTTCTCCCTACTTTCCTCTACAATATAGTCCTTCTCCACTACCTCTGATAATTTCTGTGGAGAGTGAATGTGCACTGCCCCACCCAAGTCCAAGTTAAGGCCCCTAATGAATATGTGAACTTGAACCTGCTCATCCTATATGTAGTCTACATACTGAAGTAGATCCAAGAACCATCCCTCATAATATTATTAGGTTTAATATTTCCATTTAATCATTTACTAAAAACATACTATAAGATTTACATAATTAACTTAACATACAAGGGTAATAAGAGGCCCCATTCACCCATTTTCACGTACACTTAAATTATTTTAAAAAAACCCATAAAATACATTCTCACCTAAAAATTGTAGGGTTCATTCTTAACCCTTGGATCAAATCAATTATGGCCATTATATCTTAGATTTCAAAGCTAACCCTAACCATTCTTCTGAAATTTTATTAAATATTTTTCATTCCCTAACCTCCTCATTTGGTCTCTTTTCATTTCTTTGATTTTTAGGTTGGAGGAGTGGAAGCCATGAAAGCAAGGAGGGAAGCAATAAAGGGATTTATTTTGATCTATCTTAGTTTAGTTTAGTTTATGGATTTATTATATAAATTTCTTCCATTTTTTGATTGTAGAGGTTTCAACCCTAAGTATGGACTTGTTATTTAGTTATTTCCTTGCTTGAGTTCTTTGTTTGGGTAAAACCCTGTTTCTAATTAATCTATGAGATTTGATACATTTAAATACCCATTCAAATATTCACATACTTAAATGAAGAGTCTGTTTCCATATATTTTGTTGGTAGTTTCCTTTTTACATTTTATAGGCACATATTTTAATTAGAACTATTTCAGTTTTGCACAGTCACGGATTTTAATTTTTCCGCCGAAAGTGATGAAACTACCACCCTAAGTAGGCCAGCGGTCCTGGGACCACCACCCTATTTGGGTGAAGATTCAAAAACTACCACCTTTACTATATGGTGGTTAAGAGACTACCACTCTAATAAAGCTAGTAGTTTAGAGACTATCGCTCTGCACAGGGTGGTGGTCCTATTCTTCACAAACAAAACCATCAATTCTGTAATTTTTCCAAAAACAAATTTTACAAGAGTGGTTTAAATTTTAACCTTAGCTTAAATTTAGGTGGCTAAAGACACTAGTTGAAAGTTTAAAACATTTAATAATTCCATTGCTTGAATCACTAATTGCATGTATTTTCTATTTCAATAGCATGTAAGAAAACAAATGCAAGAATACTTTTCCAATAAAATTGTTTTCAAACTCAAATGAGGAAATGAAATTCCATCTATTTCTAAGTATCACTATTTTATTTTCCACAATGTAATTCACTATAACTTAGTGCATGCTTCCATTACAACCACAACCATTGATTCAAAGAGACACAAGTAACTATATCACATTTCAGTTTTGATAAGAATACATTCTCCATGATTTACAAATTCAAAGTTATCCTTTCATTCTTCCAATAATGAAACTCCTACAAATAACAATGAACTTTATTCTTCTTTAAACATAGCCCATTTATTACAATACAAGAAGATTTCCTTCCAATAATACATTGCAACTTAATAATTAAAATATACAATACAACTTTTCCTTTAAATGCAAGACTACTAGCCTTATACCTTAACTGGGAATTACAAGAAAGGTTTCTACAACGAAGTATTTCCTTGATGTATTCTACAATTTTTCCAAGTCTTAAATATTCAAAAGGAGCTCCACCATTTCTTTAATTCAATCACAACAACAAAGATTGGGGACAGGCAACACTCTCCACCCAAGCAATAATCCAATGAGGAGAATAACCTATCCTCCTCATTGGCCCCTGAGCCACAACCAAAATTCAATAACAAATGGATACAACTCATGGAAACTAACACAATGCTTCCACATCATAATAAAAAAATTTACAACCATGTAACACACATGCAAGCACAAGATAACAATCAGAAGAATTCAAATTTCTAAAATACACAACGCTTGAAAACTCAAAGCCAATGGAATAAGGAATCAATGAGGAGATCACTTATGTATCCCAATGGGATTAGGTACCCACCTTAAAACCCTCCAAAATATATCTCAAAACCCCTACACAACTCTTATGCCTCCCTCAAGATCCACTTATGCCTCCCACATTCTCTTATGCCTCCTTACACTCTCTTATGTCTCCCTAAAAAAAACCAGTAAGAAAAGAAAGCATTTTCTTATCAAAGGTGGGGCACCCAACCCAACTCCCTCTCAAAACATGAAATTGAACTCTTATGCGTCCCTATAATATAAAATCCCCATATCCTTATCATATACAGTACTTAGGCATTCTACCCAATATCCCATCAAGCACACAAACAATTTATTTATATGCAATACACACATGTAAAAAAAGGGTGTAGTTCCTACCTTTCGATAGTATAAACTTGATCAAATAATCACACTCCAAGATCCTTCAAGATCAATCCAACTTAAATAAGTTCCAAAACACCAACAAGTACTCCAAAAACTCTCCAACTCAAAAAATATAAGTGTACAATAAAATGAACCCCCAAACAAACAAATAAACTTACATATATAGAAAAAGAGAAGAGGAGGGTGAGGTGGCTCCATGTATTACGCACATAACTTAACTTCAACTCCACCTCAAAACTCAAACCTCAACCCCAAGGCATAATAAATTAGTGGTTGAGAGAAATGACAAGCCTCTTACACACTCAACACAAACCCACACCCCATAAGGACATAATTTATAACCCATGTAATAAAAGTGAAATAAATGTCACCTTTTCCCTTACAAAATACATAATGTGGTCTATTTTTTACCCCTTAACCCATAGGTATAGTTGTTATATGAAATTAAGAGGTGTGGGAAAAGCTTAACTTGCCCCATAAGTCTCCAAAAATTGCCCTTAAGCCCAAATTCGAATTTCCCAAGTAAGGAAGAGTGCACAACACTCAAGGTAAAATACAGTCAACTTAAATCACAAGATCCAAAGGACCAAATACTCTAATAAATGGCCCCTTTTGTCACATCCCCAATTGACTTAATAAACATGATTAATCCACTTAATTAAGGCATATTAATCAACAATGCTGAAATTAATTACATCACAAAATAAATCACATACTCCACAATAAATAAAAGAAAATGAAAATAATTACACACATAGCCCATGGTCACATTTGGAGGTCATCCTCCCCGTGGGGACCCCCTAACAAACTAATAACAGAATTAAACACATTACTCAAGTTTCCATGGTGATCATCGTTGTATCCATCCAATATTCCTCTGTGGTTGGTCTCCTAACCCCCACTTTGATTGTTGTGATATAATTACTTGTAAAATCACACAATACCTCCTTCAGCATCTAATGTGACACCATGTCCTAATATCTACTCTCCCGTATGGGGATCCAATCCACAAGGTGAAAACCATAACCAGCTTATCTAACCACTAAAGAAAAAGGGGGAGTTCTAAAAAACTAATCAATTTATAGCTTTCCTCAAAACTGGCCCCTGAATTCTACCTCTAACAGTACTTCCCAAGAGTTACACCATACAAACTAACACTCCAAATAATAGAGGGTCTCTACGAGGTCAACACATAATACATCTACAACCAAAATTTTGTATTCCAATACCAAATATCTTCGCAAGGAAACCCAGTTCCTGTCACTCAGGAAGTTCACCCTAATATAAAATTGAGTTACCATTCCCCGTTAACTAGGTTCGACAAAATTCTCATTAGGTGTGTACAACAATCCAAACAAATTTTATTTTTGTTATTTTCATTTTCAGAGGCTGAAGTGTTCTAGATTTAAGTTTCACTAACTTGTTTTCATGCTCCCATGTTTGTCAAGGTTCCAAGCGCTGAACCTACGACTCAGATACCAAGTGTAAATCCCATAATTTTCTACGCTCTTAAAACATAGTAAAACCTATCGATTTAGTAGGGGAAAAATTTGCAGAATTGTTTTGTTTTTTTAAGTGTTGTAAGGGTAAATATTATTCACAATTTATTTAATTTTTTGATTAAATATTTCTACACAATCTTTAGGAAGTAGGAATTACATTAATAATTAAATAATATTAATTTATTTCCCCAAAATAATTTACAGTTTAAAATTCACCCATTAAGTTCATTTAATTAATCTTTTCAATTATTTAATAGTCATGTCCCGTTAGGTTTAAAACTATACCCTTACCAATATTTATTTAAAAACCACATTTATTTCATTACTTAATTACCATGCACAATTTTCAATTTATTTCCTACCACACAATTTTAACACCTTGGCCTAGCCACCAAGTTGCCCCATTTAACCAATTACCCATAAATCTTTAATTTAATTACCATTTCCATAAAAATGCCTCTAACTTAAGTTACGTAGGATGAAATACGAACCATTAGGTCTAATCATTTTGAACCTTTGAATCCTAGGTTTCTCTAAAAATACCTAAAACTCATTATGTTTCCTTTTATTCATCCCTTGCCCTAATCTATCTCATTTTTGTTTTGCATTTTTGGTTAAAAGGAAAGAGGAGAAGCCATGGAGGCCACTAAAGCTTAGGAGGATTCACACATAGCGTTTTGAAGTATTTTGAGTTAAAATAATAGATGTACTCTATTCCCATTGTGGGTATTATTTACCCATTTTATCTATGTTTATTTTTAAAAACATTGATTGTAAGTTTGATGTATATACATTCTGTATATACCTATTTAGGTGAATATATAATATATATATAAAATATATACATATATATGTACTCACACACACACACGCGCACACACACACTACACACACACACACACACACACACACACACACACACACACACACACACACACACACACACACACACAATTTTATTATTAATTTGTACTCATAAAGTTGGGCCAACCAATATTTATACATAGTGAAGTGTTTCTATATGGTCCAGGTTAAGGTATGCGGTTGTGTCCAGGTTAAGGTATGTTCTATTTGGAGGGTTTATTAAAATGTATTGGGGTTTTTCGGTTGGGGGAGTGGCGCAATGCCCACCCCAACCCAGTTATAACTAATAAACCATATGGCCAATCGACTTTCATTTCACTTTTTTAATTTTTGATAAATACTTAATTGTTACAGCCATCTCGGCTTTTTTTTTTTATATTAAGAAAAATAATACATAGCCATACAGCTATGACTTTCATTTCACTTTTTTAATTTTTGATAAATACTTAATTGTTATTAAAGCCATCTCGGCTATATAGTATTTTTTTCCAATATTAGATATATATATATATATTATATATATATACATACATACATACATACACACACATATATATACACATGTAAACCCTTTTACCTCCACATAGGTTGAGAACATCTTCAACAATCCCTCCACATTTCCTCACTAACTCCATTTTTCCTCCTACAAAGAGCTTTATTTATTTCTCCAACACCACTCTAAGGAAATCTACCCAACCCCAATATATCACACTCACAACACTCATAAAAATTCTCGTACAAACACAATTTTCACATCTATGTTCATAAATAAAGAAATAAAAAAAGTGGAGATCCTACCTCTCCATTAAGCTTCCACAAAAATCTTCACTCCAACAAGCTTTCAACACCTTCAAACCAAGAACAATGCAAATGCAACTACAAAAGTCTCCCAATTCCATAAGTGCAAGAGAATAAAATAAGACAAGTAACCCCAAATCAATCAAATTCATCCAAGAAATAGAAAAGGGAGGTGAGGATGATGAGGTGGATCCATGTAGGATGCCACTTCATCATCCCTCCATTTAAAATCACGTATTCATCACACCAAACCTAATGCAATTAAATGAACGCAAAAGACTTTTTACATGCACACATTACACTCCACATGCTCTTCATACCTTTCAAGGAAAAAATAAATGTGGTAATTAGAAAGGTGATTTTATTTGCTCTTTTACACTCAATAATGCATTAAAAGGGTCAAAATAAGCTCCATACTTCATAAGTATTATTGGTAGGTGACTTTGAGATTTAAGGGACAAGGTTAAATTGTCTCACAAATCTCAAAAAGTTGTCTACAAGGACAAATACGAGTTTGGAAAGGGAACAAGAGTACACATCACCTAAATGCAATTAATACATTCCACATCAAATAGAAATCAAGGACTATCTACTATATTTATCACCCACATGTCACCTCTTCCTTTTACTATAAATTTAAGGTAAATTAGCACATTAATACACATTAACAAGTGCTAATAAACTGACTAAATTTTCCCAATATATAAATACATACAACACAAAATAAAACACACATAATTAAAGAAAGGAAACATTACACCCTATGGCCATACATGTGAGGTCACCCACCCCCCATGGGAAACATCGTAACTAAGCATGTAATTACACAACATAAACATAAGACACAAGTTGTCAAATTTGGCCATGTTGCAAAACTCCCAAAATTCTTTTGTGGTTGGTCCCCTATCCCCTTTCAGTGTATAATGATATAATTTTGTTGCAATCACAAACAATAATACCTTTCTTGCCTCAAGGCCATATCAATATGTCATTGACATCAAAGCATCTAAGACATCCATCATATAATCCTCCACACACATCAAGCCATACAACACACACACACATTTATAAATTAACATTGTCGTATAATGTAGCTAAAACAATATCATCAAATTTATGAATTTGTTATCAATTATTTACCCATAACTTAACACTTCACCTCTACCCTAGTAGATAATTCATAATCATCAATAATAAAATTTAAATTTGACAATAGTCATGAAATTATCTATATCTAGCATAACTCCTAACTATTAGATAGAGTCAACAACCCATTACCAATCCCTAATACCATCATATTGTTAGCAATTCACAAAAATCAATTAGACCACATGGTTAGTGAAATACTCTGAATACACTCAATACATCAAGCATCCAAATGTCATTATATAGCGAAGTAACCATCCTAGATCATCATCATATCCTTAAATGTCCATCAAGATTTAAAATACATCCATAAAGTCCAAAGTAACAATTAGAACAAAATAGTTATCATGATGTCTCTCGTATCTTAACAATGTGCAAAATACAAGATAATAAAGAGGTCCATGTATCTAATCAACCCAAATTAAAATCATAGTATAATCAGTTTCGAAGAGGAGTGGGCATTACACAACCCTTACTTATTAATTTCCTAGATTCCTCTTAATGGTACGCTCACATACGCTTAAGAATATCTTAACATTCAATAACAATGGCCTTTGTAGCATGTAGCTACTCAAGGATAATAGATTTTGTAGGATCTCTCATTGTCATTTTAAATTCAATATTCTTCCTTTAGTTTTAATCTTCTTCCTTGGATAGACGATTACCCCGAACTATGTTTTTATTATTATTGGAAAATAGTTTTTTGAAAGGGACTATACCCTTGTACTATAAGGCTCAAAATCAAAATATAACCATATTAGCATAAGAAGAAGGGATCAAAATCTAGATATGACCAATAAGACCAATAATAAGAGACAAACTGCCAAGAACAAAATCTGCGACAAGTAATCCAACAGCTGAAAAACAACTACCCAGTAGCTGCATAACAGGCCAACAATCCAGATATTGTAACGCCCGCATTTCCCCCCATAAATCCCCATGAAACCTGTAGCAAATAGGAAAAAATTAAGGAATTTTTTTAATTTTTAAAGGTTACAAGGCATTAGCCAAAATTTACTCTAATCCAGATTATAAAATTTTAAACAATTACAAGGAATTAGAAAACAATTATCGGTTAATTAAGATTACCCCAATTTTCAAAATTAATATTAAGTTTTAATTCTTTCGCTAACAAGGCTCCAAAATTTTATTTAAATAATATTCATTAGCTTTTCAAATCATAACTCCATTAATCCCTTTTAAATTAATTTTATTTAAGGTAAAAAATCAATCTTATATTAAATCATACTAGGATAATAATCTTGCATTTTTAAATGCGTGCATGTTATAATAGGTTCATTATTCTAAAGGGGAAATGTGCTCAACTTAGTCTAACTCTTTAGGCCCCATTTAACATTACAAACCCAACTTTTATTTAAAAACATTCCCACCTAAATACTCCATCACTTAAGTGATGTAGGGTTCATCCTACACCCTTAGATCTAATCTTTCTCAGCCCTTACATTTAGGTTTGGCAAAATTAACCCTAGATTTCCTTATGGGTTCTCATATATTCATTTTCTAAACATAATCTCTTATTTACTTTGTTTTCACTTGCAGGTTAAGCAAGAAGGGAGGAGAAGATGAATCTGTGGAGGCCATTAAATACATGTAAGCTCTCCTTGAATTAAACTTTGTGCTTAAGACATGGATCTATTCATTTCCCCTTTGTGGGTATTGTTTTCTCTTCTGTATTTTCTCATAAAAAGTATTTATTTTGTAGGTTTAATGAGAAAACATTGTGTGTATACCCATTTGGGTAAAAAACTAAAATCCAATACATTTTTTCTTGTTTTGAGAGAAAAACACACACACACACACACACACACAAATTTATATATGTTGGTATATATATATATATATATATATTTAAGATATTTTTATTTATTTAAAAAAAACTCATTTAACACAAATCGAAACTCACACACACACACGTATTTAGGCTGCGTGTTAAAGAAAAATGCAGGAGAGACCAAACCTTGTATTCGGCTATTGTATAGGCCGTAAAAGTTTATTTGGCCACTTGCAATGAGTAAGGGGGTTACAAAGATTAGGGGGGGCACCGACACCACCCCCACCCCATATATTATAATATGGGTTGGGGTGGGGTCGACTATTAAAACTTAAACTCTATACATACCTAAGTCGTGGCCCACTTGGCCGACCAACAAGCACACTACTTTTATTTTATTTAAAGGAAACTCCCTTTCTTAATCACTCAACCACATTAACAAAATGGATAGTATTTTAATATGACTATTAATTACTAAAGAGTGTTAATATATATAAATATAATATACTAATATTTATATATATTAATATTACTTATTAATATGAAATTACTAATATTTGTAATGATTGTTTAGATAATCATTTTTAAAAAATTAAAATAATAATGTATATTATTAATATATGTCTATTATACATTACTAATATATATTTATTTATTAATTAAGTTCCTTTACGTAAAACAAAAAAAAAGGAAGAGTTGCAATAAGGATAAGTAAATGGGATTGTGTGTATAGGTTTAAATATATGTGAATGTGTATAAAAGAAATGTTCATAGTTGTATTAGAAATATACCCCAACCATTGTTAATGCAAAAAAAAGAACTAGATTAAATAAAATTTTGTTTTGCCTATTCCTTTGCACATTTATTTGGATAGGAGAAATATAAAACATTCTTAATTAACTTTGGTTTCTTTTTTTTTATATATAGTAAGCTAAAACCACTTACAAAGTTTCCTCATTCTAAAGAAACTATTTTAATATGAAAAAAATGAGCAAGGGAATGTTATATTTCAGTTTTGAAAAGAAAGAGATACACTTCTCTTTTGACTACAACCTTCAAATTCCATTGCCATATTATACACGCATTATAACTAGGATCATATAATGATACAAATATTTCAGAAGAACTCGATACCTTCCTGCAATAAGATAGTCCCCTCTCCTTATATCAAATGTAAAAGAGTAACTTTCACACTCTCTACTTTCACTTACAACAAGACCAACATTACAATTTTGCCAAGTAGAATATCAAGAAACTTCTTTTACAATACAAGTTTATAAGCCTTCCTCTTTGAGAGGAATATCATGAAAATGGTTTTACAAGAAGGAATCTTTCTTCAATTTTCCCTAAGTTTATTGTGAGTAAAAATTCACTCAAAATCCACCATCTTCATCAAGTATGCACACAACAAAATGGTGGAGTAGGCCAAACTCTCCACCGAACCAAAATATCCAATGAGGGATAGAAACCTTCTTCCTCATTGGCCCCCGAGCCCCAACAAGGAAGAAATGAGGGTTATTTATATAACCATGGCAACTCAAAATGGCTTCCACATACACATTCAATCAATATAATCAATGAAATAACACAATAGCAATTTTTCTATAGATCAACAAATATCAAAACACAAAGGATTCATATGAAAGCCATGGAGGAGAAAGAAAAATTGGTGTTCTTCTTATGCCTCCCAAGGGCTTGGGTGTCCACCTATGAGCCTCCAAAAACTCCATCACAATACACACAACACTCTTATGCCTACCTCCAGGAAGATACACCACTTTTATGTCTCCCTCAAGAAAATAATAAGATAAACACAATTCATATTTATCAACAAGGTGGACATCCCAACCCAACTCCCTCCTAAAATACCCAATAACATTTCTCTTATACCTCCCTCAATTTTTTACCCCCATTTCCATTTCTCCCACAACCTAAAGGTCAAATATATTTCCCACAATGATAAGAAATATAGCAAACATCAACATACACATATGAGCACAAAAAAATAGCAAGGTAAAAATAATGGTGAAAGATATACCTTACAAATGAAGAGTATAAATACATAATGAGATCCAAGCCTTCAAAAAATCCTAAGAAAAAACCATCCCTTTCCAAGCTCCATTCACCATTCTCAAGGAATCTCTTCAAAAATTACAAGAATTCCCCCAAAAATGAGCAAGTATCCCCCAAAACTTCACAAAAATTCCAATAAATAGAAAAGAGGGAGAGGAAGATGATGTGGCTCCATGTAGGATGACACATCATTTCTTCCCCATCCCACATCAAAAAATTCAAACCCATACCCCAAAGCATAATAAATGGGTGGTTGAGAGGAATGACAAACCACTTACATACACCACTCCAATCCACACCCCTTAAGGAAAAAATGTAAACACATGTAAAAAAGTGAAATTAAATCTCACCTTTTGCCTTACAAAACACATAATGGGGTCTATTCCCCCCAACCCATAGTTATGGTTGGTATAAGAAATTAAGAGTCGTGGGACATGTTTAACTGGTCCCACAAGCCTAAAAAAATGGCCCATAAGCTGAAATATGAGTTTCTCAAGTAGGGTGGAGTGTACAAAACTCAAAATCACATACACTCAACTAATAAACACAAGAACCAAAGACCCATCTACTCTACTAAATGAATCTTTTTTGCCACATTCATAATTAGCTTACTAACATGATTAATTTAATTAATTAAGAAACATTAATCAATAATGATAAAAAAAGAATTACATCGTAAATTAAATCACATACTCCAAAATTACATAAAATAAAGGAGAAGAATAACACACAAACCCTTGGTCACACTTGGAGGTCATCCCCCCCATGGGAACCCCCTAACAACAAATAAAAACACACCAACATTACATAAGTTTCCATGGTGACCAGTTGCCAATAACCCACATTCCTTCATTGTTGGTATCTTATTCCGATAATTTGTTGTGTTATAATTTCTTGAAAAGTAAAGCAATACCTTTCTGGTCTTGTTTCCATATTAACAATGTTGAAATAATAAAGTACATATATCTACATATTAACATCAAATATCATAACTACTATCGCTAAGGCCAAGTAATTTATCAATTGTTCCATTTTTTTTAACATTTCGATTCCACTAATACATCAATTTGGAATTAAGAAAACCAATTGAATCATCTAAGTTAAGCAATACTTTTGCTAATTCATAGTTTCACCAATTTCTTCAATATCCAAGAAATCATAAGATAGCTTCAAACATCATAATATAATCACTTCGAAGAAATTTCAAAATATCAATATATATCTAAACTGACAGCAAATCATTATCTTCTATACTAAATGTTTATCAAAATTTAATCAGTTCAATCATAGTAATGTCTATCTTTCAATTTTCATATCACAATGAGTTAAATTGATTCGTATATTAATATTTATAGGTACAAAGTGTAATGATGTCTTTGTGATCAGTCATAGGGATATATTAAATATAATAAAACAATATCGAAGAGTAATGATATCACAATCAATTTATAACGAGAAAACCATTTTATCTTATTGTATTATCCTTAAAATACCCATCAGGGTCCACAGTATGACAAATAGTCAAAATAATAACCAAAACACAATAGTAATCATGATGTCTCACACATCTTATTAGTATACTAACAAGAATACAGCAGCCAGGTTTACGATTATAATCAATTCAAAATTGATAACTCGGTTCAAACAGTGTTGAAAAGGAGTGGGTATTACTAATATAATGATGAGAGCTAACAAAGGACAAGATTCATGCCTTGTCTCAACCAATGGGAGATTTAGGTTTGGCATATCCATTCTTTTTCCTATCCAGGGACCGTTCATTATTTGTTTCCTTCTTCCACTAAGATCAGAAGAACCACTTCAATAGATTCGATAGGAATGTGACTCTCATGAAGGGGGGTCGAAGAAAAGTTTTATTATTGAATCAGTTCCCTGAAAAGAAGAAACTCGGGGGTAACTTCTCTGTATTGTTCGAAGAAACTTCCATGATAGGTGAATCAACTTGCATAGGGGCACTAGATTCCACAACTAGATCTGCCTGGGGATCGAATGTTAGATTCTCATGTAGAGCATCTTTCCACCATGAAGGTTTGGTTTTTTGTTGGTAATGTTCACCATATTTTGTAATACAACCAGTTTTGAAAGAACGCCAACATCTGAAAGCAGTTCCTTTGTAGTCCATCCTCTGCACCTAGAGTCTATCACCGATCTATAGAATAATTTATGTTGGTAAGGCTTGCGAGGTTTCAAGATCTACAATGATTTCTGCAAAAGTAGTGTGGGTTTGAATGGAGGTCTTCTCACTAACAACTGCACATAAACCTAGAGTATCCCCCTATAGCAAACAAATAAGATATGTTCCAAAGCTCGAGTGGGAATCCAGTACAATGAACCCAAACCAGGTAGGTGTCAAAAGTGTCTTTTAATGGATCAAAAGATGGATACCATGGCTTAGTCATGAGCCCAAGGTCTCTTGTTCACAACATACGTAGTGTTGTGTAATGATTAAATACCTATCTTCAGGGGTTTTAAATACAACAACGAAATATTTTTTTTACACAAGGATAAAGTTCAATCTTACCTTGTATCTTTTCTCTCCATCTCTGAGTAATCCAATCATGGAGCTGAGAAAGTTTTGGCCAAAATTTGTGAAACCTACATATGAGACCCATCTTGGAAATATTGTCTTCCTCCTTGAGCACCTTAGTACTATTATAAGCAGATCCTCCTCTATTTTCAACATCAAGGTCTCTTGAGAGGGTTTCAAGACCTTTTCAAAAGTTCTTGCATTAATATCTGGCTATTTAGAGACAACATCCACAAATGAAGGAGGCACCCATCTTTGATCCGTTGAGAAATGCATGTGAGAAGCTCGACGATTTTCTATATACCCAACATCCGCAATGATTTCAAGATGAAGAATCTCTAGGTGAACCCGAATAGCATCCCCCCAAGAGCCATGTCCTGCCCACTGTCCTGCTACCAACTCCACCTTTGTTAATGTCGGCCGGTTCGCCCGGTTCATGTACTTTTGACCCGCGCGTCCCAAAGGCGACCCTCTCAGCAGTTAGTCGATTTTTTCTCTGTCGGACCGGAATTTCGCGCCCGCCGCGTACTTTTGTCCCATTTTTCCTTGCTACGTTTCGGACTGTTTGTGCTGATTTTGCCCGGTTCGGCCGGGTTCGCGGCTTGTCTGTCCCAAACGTCCCAGAGGCGACCTTGAGCGGGACTTAGCCAATTTTCACGATTTTTCCTGGATCAACCTATTTGCCTTCTGCAACCCTTTTTTTTCCATTTTCCTAGAACTTACTCTCTTCCTCTTGGACAGGGGAGTTAGACAAATATGAGGGGACCCTAGAAACATAACTTTTCGCCCTGAATCAATATAACTGCTTGCATGTTATCAAAGTTACCTTGGGGGGTGAATTTTGGATAACAGTCCCCTAACACCATCCTACAAAAAATCCTAAGTATCACTGCCACTCTATTTATGGTTCTGGCAAACCATGACTGGGGAGATCCAGTAATGAAAGGGTTTAGATCCGTGATGCACCACTCCATATGGGGTGAATGGATCCCCCAATGTTCCATGCCAGATGGGTGAATTTGATGTTTTAGGAATCATGAACAGGGGGTCTTGATTTATGGCTCAAATTAGGGTTCATTTTCCAATCCTATTACATAAAATAAATTTAATAAGATCAGAATTTTCATAATACAAAAGGCATCACCAACTTATTCTCTTAGTATTCGATCATCGCCCCTCTTCCAGTTTCAGATTCATATAAATTTTTGAGATTGAAATAAATCCCTAACTCTCTACATATTTAGAATATCATCTCTTAATGGTCTAGATGATCCTCACAATTATTTGAAAAAATATGTGATATTATCTACATACAGTAAAATGATATCATTTATGATACCTCTAATATCCATTTCTATTCTCATCCTAACTTTTTCACCTACATTAGTTATTGTAAAGGTAATTATTTTGTCAATTTGTAGTGAAAGAAATCTTAAATTAGTACACCTATTTCACCATGACCATTTTAAAATTAAGGAAATTGTTAAGTAGATAAAAAATCTTAGATCCATCCACTCTTTTGTATCATTTTTATCCATATAAGACATGGTATATGGATTTTCTTTTACTCACACTCACGCTCCTTATTTGGGATTTTAAAATTTATTGCACAGCACACTAGCGCTTTGAAAATTCATTGCACTCAAACTCGTGCTTTGAAAATTTTGAAATCTAGCTCACTTAGGGATTCACTTTCTTCTTAGTCTTGATCGTCTCCCTCTTAGTCTTGACCATCACTTTCCAATTCTCTGGCTATGGCTGAGGGATCAGTAACATCATTCTAAATGAACCTAGAAGTTTCTCACATCTCTTGTATGTCAAAATTGTATGTTATTAGCCTAGTGCATGCTAGTTGTTTGCAATACTTAAATCACCATAGTTTAATCTTAAAGGCATTTTAAATCTTAAAATAACCATATTTCAAATCATAAATAAAATCCTAGTAGCTACTAGCCAGTTTTAAAATAGAAACATGTTTTGTTTATTGTTTGACAAACTCAATGTTGGATTCCCTCAAATCATTAAATGATTTTACCCACATTAATTGATTGAATCTATAATATCGATATATCACACTCTAGAAAGGATATCTAAGGGTTTCAAAGTATTTCAATTTTCGGGATCCAATATTTTAACTTTCAGATTCCAAAATTTTAATTTTCAGATTCCAATATCTGTAAATTTGGGAGTATAGTAAATAACAATATTTAATGGTTTTGACCCCAAAACCTGTTTTATTAGATTCCAATGAGAGCTATATTTCTTAGTTGCTTGGTTTGGAACTTATCAATATTTTCTGAAATAATCCTCAAGTATATGAAATGCTCTGTGTAAATGATTGTAAGCTCAATTAAGATCAACTACATTATATATGTTGTAAACGGCTTTAGAAAAAATATAATGAAACCTTTGAGTTTCAATCCACTGTTGAGATTGTGTGAGGAAGTCTCTGGGAGTACCCGGGTAAAGGTCCATGAGGATCACCTTTGTTTTGGTGAATAGTTGGGACGTGTTCAATCAATAGCGACTTCTCTCGCACCCTCTGCGCTCTAGTTAACTATGACATGTGACATGTTTACGAATAATGGCCTTGAACGAATGCTCTATCGAAGGAATTATTAGACACCAGCCGAAACGCAAACCTCTACAACTTGTTTATGCGTTCATCCTTCAGTTACTGGGATTAATCCCTTTTTTCATTTCTAAAGTCAAGACAACAAGAACTCTTTTCTTAAATTTTACTTTTTAAGAGGGGCGAAGGTGCGCAACGTTTCAGATGAGGATAAAACCTACCTTTGATGAGGAAAGCAAAGACACATGGAAACATACATAACAAAATGAAATAAAACCCATTTAAGGGGTAGTCATATGACATTCAAAAATGATGGTGCCATCCAGGTTTGTGCATACTAAATAATGCACACCGGATAGTTAGATGATGAAACAAAATTAAAATTTTCTAGAAAAGGGGTATTGTTTCAACCGCGTTCCAAATATGACAACCTTTCATTTTCAAGGTCAGTTTGTGTTAAGAATGCAAACCAACAAACTTCCACAAACATATTTTAAAATCTGTCAGGTTGTTGACCATAATTCAGTCACATAGGTATAAATGATCAGCATTATATGGTTTTCCTTCATTTTGAGAACTTGGAACAGCAATACAATCGTAGAGTTTAAGGTAGAAAAATGTAATCGTTAGAGTTTGTAATAAAAAGGGACTGTCCATACAAATTCGTGACTGGGATTGTTCTAGACTATTCTACGGTTGGCCTTGGAAAACGTCACAAATCCCTTAAACAAGTCCATTTTGGACGTCAATTTTCATTCTTCCATAAATCACGGAGATGAATATGCAGTTTACGCCGCCTTGAATGACATAATCTCCATAGAAAATCTTCGATTACTATTTGAATAATGGGAGCTCTGTATATTTGTTTGTATATGGAAAGTCATTTAAAACATGTTTTGCATATTACTTTTAAAATGTGGGTGCTGAACATGATTTGTTTTATATATTCAAAGTCACATGAGATCGTTAATCACGTAATCAATTAAAATTTCATATATTATGGGAAGTGTCGCGCTCGAAATGTTGGACGGTAAAACGAAGGATTTTATTATTTGTTTAATTTCTTTAAGATGGCGATTGTTTAATATCGAAAAATAAGCGCGTAGGGGAGAGGACCCGGTTGTGGTGCAGGGTCCATTAGAGGACCCGGTTGTGGTGCAATGCCACCATGGATGCAAGCTTCAGCAGGGCAACCAACTCCTCTGTCAACAACAGGTGCAAATCCCTTTTCAAGCGGACAACCAAATCCTTTTTCAGCAGGGGGACCAGATCCTTTATCAATTGGGCAACCAAATGCTCTGTCAAAAGGGATTCTAAATCCCTTTTCAGTTGGCCAATCAAACACTGTATCGGCAGGAAAAGAAAATCCAAAAGCAGTATAGAAAGAGGGCAATATTACTTACACTAACTAAGATATTGAACATGTGCCAGCAAACAATGCTTATTACCCCATATGATGATGGTAGTAATTTTGTTGGTGATACAATTTTGCTAGATGTATTCACCGAAGCCTTCCTATGTAGTCTCTAAAGTTATATAGTGCAATATAAATTTTGCGTATGTAATCAGAATACTTTCCAGCCATCCATGTATACAATTAAACTTATGTTAATATATCAGTATGATGATGCTCTTCCATATTTTACACCCAATTTGGCAGTGTAATCAGAATACTCATATTAATTTTGCATATGTAATCAGAATACTTTCCAGCCATCCATGTATACAATTAAACTTATGTTAATATATCAGTATGATGATGCTCTTCCATATTTTACACCCAATTTGGCAGTGTAATCAGAATACTCATATTAATTTTGCATATGTAATCAGAATACTTTCCTGGCGTCCATGTATACAATTGAACTTATGTTAATATATCAATATGATGACGCTCTTTATTTTACACCCTATTTGGCGGTGTAATCAGAATACTCATATTAATTTTGCGTATGTAATCAGAATACTTTGTATACAATTAAACTTATGTTAATATATCAGTATGATTATGCTAACTATTTTAATAGTGCAGTGTTTTAAAACATTAAGGATCATTTCCTGGGTGAGAACCCTCTCATCTCTGCCTTTTCTTCTCATCTTCTTAGCAGGCCGAGCCAATGCCGAGGACGAAGTCGGTCAGGAGTGGAGAAAACGCACGCACCCACCGGTCTGCAAGATACCACGAAATGGTCGCTCGAGCTCTGCAACAGAACAGACGAAAAACCAGACTGAACGAGCTCCCTCTCCATTTCCCACGAAATGCGATGAAGGATTTGGCGGTGACCATCTCCATAAACCTACCCGCCCACATTAACGGCTGGTGGGTGAGCATTCAATGCATGGCGGTAGCCCGGACAACAACTGGCGTGGCGAATGGCGTGGTGTTTTTACTCGACCAGGTGGCAGTGACGTGGTGCAATGACTGTGCAAAGATAGGGTGCACTACAACCGGTGCAATGCATGAAGCACTACTATAAAATTCCATAGAAAGAAAGACATTTAAACATGGAAGCATGAAGCACGAAAGTACTTTAATGTTGATATGTGAAGTGAATACAACCCAACCGTTTTCTCCCCTATTCCAATTAATTAAACATGGAAGCATGAAATGTTGAATAAGACAGTTTTTGAATTGATCAATATTCTCTTATTCATTGATAGAACTAAATTAGGGGAATCTTACCATCACCGCCTAAGTACGATTCTTCAAACAATAGAAATATTGAACAAGAATTGACAACAAGGGATGTTATAATTAGACAAAAACTACAAACTGATATTGAGAAGATCCAAGAATCAAATACCAAGAAACGCAAAGAACCAGAGTTCATTACTGAATTAATAACATATTATTGTTGAATATAAAAGCATACCATTGCTTAATATAAAAACATACTAATAACAAAATACTAAAAAATAGAGACATTTACTGACTCATTGGAAACGAAAGAGAGTATTGGAATTGGTGTAGGAAACAATCTGATCAGAATTTTTGAGTTCCAAGAACATTGAAATGAGATTTGTTAGAGAAGATTAGTTACAAATAAGGATTGAAAAAGATTTAGCAAGGGCTAAATATTTCGATCGAGGGAGAGAATATTGAAATCAGACAATAATAGAACATAATAGAACATAATTGAAATCAGAAATATTTCGATTGGTGGATCTTTTGGAATCAGAAAATAATAGAACATTTGTAATTGTCATCTGAAAGATGCAAACAAGTCTTAAGAACCAAGTCTATATTAATCAATATTCTCTTATTCATTGATAGAAATAAAAAATATATATTAATTTAAATACAAGTGTACAAAACCAAGTCTATACAGTGAACTACTCATTAAGTAATATTTTCATTGTATGCACATCATAGCTATTACAATCACTTGAACAAGTCATTTCTCAAGACTTTCAAAAAAATTACTACCATCATCATATGGGGTAATAAGCATTGTTTGCGGGCACATGTTCAATATCTTAGTTAGTATTGGGTGTGTTTTATACCATGCCTATGCAATACCATCCCTTTCGAAAAATGGGTGTGTTTTATACATCACTAATATCCCTCTAATCATACATCAAAGAACGGATTGATCATTTCAATGTAAGTTCAAAGATAGATCAAACTTTAAAATATTACTAGAGACTTGTGATCGAATCCCTCTAATCATACAGCAAAGAATGGATAAATCATTTCAATGCCGAATCCCTCTAATCACATATCAAAGAACGGATAAATCATTTCAATGTAAGTTCAAAGATAAATCAAACTTTGAAATATTATTAGAGCATGCGATCGAATCCTCTAATCATATAGAAACAAAAATAAGGGAAGGATCTATCACAGTAAGCGTACTTGTGGGCAACCTTACATCAAAATAAGGAATAGATCATGTCAAAGATGGTTCAAAGAACATGATTCCTTATTCATCAAATTTCACTAAAGGCTCATACCTGTCTCATGATATTTGTATGTCGAAAAAGAAAAGAAGCTTAATAAAAGGAACACTGCATGAAAAGTAAAATAAGGTAATCTATTGATATTTGAAATCATCCTGATAATCAAGACGAGGATGTAGGGTTTAAAACTCAATTATTTCTTCAATTCAAAAGAAAAACATCAATAATTGGTAAAATCCAATTATTAACATGCTCAAAACTGGGTATTATTAGGTATAAGAAAATAATTAATACTTCAATGGCACTTCATTAATGTCTTCCCTAACGTCATACCTCAAGGACATTTATATAAAGAGCCACTATTTGCAAATCTTATCAGTAATCATGCTGCAGGACCACATAATTGGTTCAAAACGACAATTTTAAATCAGACTCAGCCCCGTTTGATCTACCCTTAAAAGTACTAACTGAACAAAATCTGCTGAACTCATAAGACTATATAAATGCATCAGCGGATTATGCTTGCTCCTTGTTAGATGGTGAAAGGACAGTAAAATGAAAACAACACTGAATCTGTAATCCCTCCATCTTAAGAAGTTCTTAGACACCCAAGCTATGGGGAAAAAAATCACAATATATAAAACATATGGATTGTCTTCAAAGCACCATTTCAACCAGACAATGACTTGTGGATGTAAATAAATATTAAAACTCGGAAAGAGAAAACGGTTTATTGACCTGACTGAGTGGACAGCAAACAACATATAAAATTTCAGTTCAAATTCATTTAAGAACCAGCTCCATCCATGGAAAGTAATAATGAGGAACAATTGAAACCACAACAATATACTATTCATCGGCATGTACAAGCATAACACTCCGTCCCGAAATTTTGTCAATAATGCATATCCTTTCAGCAGCAACTATTCTATCACTGTTTAACGTCACCACCCACAAGGCCAAAAAGCACCAGAAGAAAAACAAAAAAAAGCCGAAAAAGAAAGACATTTTGGAGGAGCAAGAAAACTCTGAACCAAACGCACCCAAAACACTGTCCTTAAATTATAAGCAAAGGAATTTTAAGTAACAAAACACAGTACAATCATGTCAAAAGAAGTTACAAGAACAAATAATGCAAAGCAAAATCGTATTGTTACAGCAAAATCGTAAAACTTCAGCACGTAGTAAAGCAAAATTTCCATAGTAGTACAGTGTTTAAAAACACTAAGGATCATCGCCTGAGTGAGAACGCTCTCACCTCTGCCTTTTCTTCTCATCTTCTTAGCAGGCCAAGCCAATGCCGAGGACGAAGTCGATCAGGAGTGGAGAAAACGCACGCACCCACCGGTCTACAAGACACCACGAAATGGTCGCTCGAGCTCTGCCACAGAACAGGCGAAAAACCAGACCGAACGAACTCCCTCTCCATTTCCCACGAAATGCGGTTCAGGATTTGGCGGTGACCATCTCAATAAACCTACCCGCCCACATTAACGGCTGGTGGGTGAGCATTCAATGCATGGCGGTAGCCCGGACTACAACTGGCGCGGCGAGTGGACAACACTTGGTCCCATGCAATTAATCCAACTTTTTCGATATCTTCGCTGACGCGGGTCGTCCACGTGGCGCTGAGGTGGCAGTGAGGTGGCAGTGCAATGCTGGAGGTCAAGAATTTGGTCCTGCATCCATTGGTGGTGTTTTTACTCGTCCAGGTGGCAGTGACGTGGCGCGGTGACTGTGCAAAGATAGGGTGCACCACATATGGGTCCTCTCCCCTAACATCTCACATTGCTTTTAATAAAATATTGTATGCCGTAAATAAGGATTTTCAAAGATGAGGTCTCGTTCGTCTTTTATTATCTTTTTTATTTGTAATTTATCAGAGCTTGTAATTGCGAATCAAATTGGATGTTCATAACACCTAAAATAAGAAGTAATATTATTTAAAAATGATATTGTAGTAACTTTGATTCTTTGTGAGGGTGTATATATTTTACAAAAAGTTGGCCACATTTAGTATAATTGAAGTCGGGCACAGTTTGTATAATTGATATCATATGTCTTAAATATTATCTATCGAGTATTAAATTAACTACGAACGTAAATTAGTGTTGCAGGTCTTAATATCCTTTTGATTGTAAGTATTTTAAAGGAAAACTGAGTTAATTATTTATTATTTTAACCAAAAAAATAAAATAAAATTTATTAATTAGTGCTATATATCTCTGTGTGTGTGTGTTATTAATTAATAAATTTGAAATTTAATTTTTTTTGTTACAGTAAATAAGTTATTTATTAATTAATCACACACACACACAATGATTTATCTTATATAGATACATATTCATACAATAGATTGGATTTTTTTTTTTGAAGTTTTATGATATACAAGTTTTCAAATTTTTAGTCTCGAAAAAAACTAAACACTTCTAACAAAATCCATTCATGAAATAATATCTACAACTATATCGCATATGAAATGAATATAACTAGTTGTTTAAATTCTTCCCCTTCCCACTAAAATTATTTCTAGCCATACATTAAAGGTTTCTAATGAAATAGAATGGACCTAACATTTCATGTAGACACAACCTTTCCTAAAAGTTAAAAGAGAAAATCGAAGTATATATACAAATAAAAAACCCTTGACAAGATTGCGTGGTAGAGGAAAGGCCAAAATAAATGTTTCTAATATCTTATGTAGTACTTTGAGCTAACACCCCTCTCCCCTCACCTCCTAGTTTTTAAGCATGTTCTATAATAGAATTAAAAATATCACTTAAAATAATAAGTGCGCAAAGAACTAAAATGATAAAATCTCATTGATTATTCATAAGTTCATATAACAAAATACTAATCCATAGGTGCTTATGGAAGTCTGATAGCCATAAATTTATGAATGCAAAATGACATAGATATGCAAAACATCACATAGTTTTCAATAAATATCATGATTGAGTTTTTAAAATTCTTACTAATTGATTGACTTTCAATTATAGTAATGTTAATTAATTGACTTGTATCATAGTTTTTTATAGAGATCATGATTGCATCAAGATTTGTATTGTTTTTAACAATCAATTCACTTACAATTATGTTATGGAAATTAATCGGCTTTTACCTGTTGTCTTGTGTTTTTGCATAAGCAAATTTCACCCGAAAATAGGACAACTATACTCTAGTGTCAAATTTTTCATGTCGCATCTTTCCAAACACCCCCAAATAAACCTACCACTCAATGTCAAGTCTAGTCTTGTTCTCCAGTTGTTCATCGATGAATTTCATCAGTCTCCCCTAGGTGATTTAGGAAAATGAAAATCATTAAGTGCCTTTGGAGCGGTATTTCTCATGGCAGGTTTTCAAGCAAGCTTAGAAAGGGCTTTCATCAGTATTTCTAAGCCAAGTGTAGAGTCATTAAAGAAGTTTCAAGGGCCCATTTTTTCATGGAGGTGTATTGAAGAGCCACAAACTTCAAGGAACTCATTTTGGTAGATTCTAGGAAGTTTCAGAGGTTTAGGAGCCAATGAACCAAAAGCGAAGTTTTGAGGCCGAAGGAGCTGGCACCATAAAAGGTGCATGATCTTCAAGGAGTTATTATGGGAGATTCAGAATGAGTTAAGACCCAAACAATATATCATTGGAAATAACTTTCAGTCCTCTCCATGATGGAGAAAATTGGAATGCCCCTTTTTGTAGAAAATTTAATATTAAATTCTTTGACCCCAACCATTGACCTTGTCAAGTATTAATGCTATTAATTTCTTCCCTCTCTGTATATCTTCCCTATTGCCCACTTGTTTTACTTTGTGGGTTCATATTTTTCAACCCTTTTATTCTTTTTACCTACCTTCATCTTAACTTTTGGTAGCCTGCACATGCGGATTGGTTTTGGTTGCGTTCCTTTTGGCAATGGGAGTTGAGAAGGTGGACTTCTGTTGGTTGCAGGCAAGGGTGAACTGAGTGAAGACTTGTTGGAGTTCCCTTGTGCGCATTTTCCCCAGAATAGTGGCTTTACTCCTTATTGTGCTTGTTGGTTGTTATCCTTCCTCGGTGCTTGTAACTGCAACCTTCTTCTGGAGTCATTTTTCTTGTATGCTCAAGTGGATGTCCTTCCATGTTCCTATAGATTTTGTTTTTGGGAACGTGTATATTCTGGCATGGTCGTTTTAATCATGCCATTTAGTAGACCTTTGTTTGTGCTTATCCTACCTTTGTGGTTGTGACCTTGGGACCCCATCGCTTTGAATCATTTGTTAGCAAATTACATGCATCTTGGATGCTCCCACTTTTTGCATATGTGGCCTTGTTTCACGTGCAACTTCATCTAGAAAAGATTTGTTCTTTTGTGCTTCAAGGGATGCCCCTGTCTTGCTTTGGCAGCCAATTTTGACGCAAGATGGAAGGATGGTTGGAAGGTTGTGGAGTCTTACATCCCCCCTGGCCATCACGTGTTTTCTTGGGCCCTTTCACTAAACCCATTTTTTGTATACCATGGTGATGACAGTCCATGAGACCACTCTTCTTTTTGTTTAATATTACTTCTATAATGGAGTTCTTTGCCCATGCTAAACATGGATGGGAATGGAGTTGGAGCACCGAGCCAATAGAAAAGGGGAGGTTTGACCTAAAGATTCTTTTTGCTGGTCCGGGCGGTGTCCATTAGACTGGTAGAAGTGGGAAACCAGGCAAGATAAGTCTACCCTTTTCTACAATTGCTAAAAATTAAAAATATCAAGAAATAGAACTTTCTTTTACCCAAATTTGGTTTTTCTATGCTGCTTTGTGGTGGGTTTGTTCACCTTGTGAGAAAAATCCCCTTTCCCCTTGTAATATTCTTGTTTTGGCTTTAATAATTGTCAGTGTTAAAGTAAATATCATAGATCTATTTTCTTTCTTCCTCCTACATTGGTTGTTTTGTTTTCATGCTGAAATAAATGACCTACTACCATCTATAACTACATTTCTGTGTTTGAGCAACAAGGTTATTAAGCTGGTTATAGCTAGTATATGTTGTGCTGTAAGCAAACTGAATGTATCCTTAAATCTCTTGCTCTTCATATGAGCTTAATATCTAGATTTTATTTTCTTTTGGGTATGTTGAGCATAGTTCACTCGAGTAATGACAGCCTGACTTTTATGAAAAACCACTAAATTGAACCCGATCTGGGTTGATTATAGTTTTATGGGAACTTAGTCACCCTTTTCAAGTTATGGAAACAAATTTCATAATGTTAGTTGTTTCCTTTGGTGTTTCCCAACCACGGTGAGGTGTGGTTGTTCAAGGTTTGTTGGACCTCGATGTTATCCTTTCTTGGACTAGGTAGGTGGCCCTTTGACTATCCAATCAATCCTGTGAGGTTTATAAAGCTTTACGTATGGTTGACTGCAGTGGTTGTCAATTATGTATGAAGGTGGGGAGGTATTGTGGTTAAGGTACCCGATTTCTTAGTATATTTTGCACCTTGGTTATTCCATTATAATTGATTAGAATAATAGACATTTACCCAAGTTCCTGATGATCATCAGTATAGGCCTATGATGTTTAAGTTTTTCCTTAAGGGGCACTTTGACCGTCCCTTATCAACTTTGTACTACTAAGTTAATTCTTGGGACCTAGATTTTAAGTTACATATGAGCAATTATAGATAGTACTCTTTTATTATTAAAATACCTTGGCCTAGTTTTATTACATGGTGACTATTAGTGGTGTACATAATTTTTCATCTTGATGTTTTTGTTAGAAATTGAGAATATATTTTATTGACAATTGGACGATTCATTTATAGTGAAATCTGGTTGACTTATCATAGAAATATTAAGATCATTAGAGACATTTTGGTGGTAATTATATTTATAAATGTGTTGTTCATGTTATGACGGAAAATATTGTTGAGATAATGTATTTGGTGAATCATGAAAACATTTTTTATTTTAATAAAAGAGTGCTATGATTATGGTAATGAGGGTTGTTTCAAAAAGGAACTTGTGATGGGAAGGAGTGATCCACTTGTTTTTTTAAACTAAAACTATAGACTTATAGGGAAGGTTTGGAAATCCCTAGTGTGGTAAGACTTGGGTTGATGTTTAAAATGTTAACTTGTATGACAAAACCCTCTTTTACTCTCGCTTGTCGTTACTTTCCAAAAGGGACTGTGGCCTCTTCGTTTGTGAAATTCCTTGGAGTCAATGAACGAAAATAGTATTATCTGCTTTCCCTTGTTAAACAATGTTGAGTGGTGGTCATGTATTATTTTTCCATTATTTAACCTATATGATTACATTATTAAAATTTTAATACACCTAAACTTTCGTGTTAACATTGAAATTTGTGCTTCCTCCTGGATTAATTGTTATTTTTTGTCATTTCTAAAAATGAGTATCGTAGCTTGTCCTTTTGGTACCGTTGTTTATGAATGTAGATTGTTGGTTTGAATATCAGTTCTCAATATTTTAACCTAATTGTTTATTCGATGGAAATCCCGTTACACTAGATTGTTGTTTCTAACTTATCAGGCCATTGGCCCCTTCTCAAATGATTGTCTAATTTTTGGTGCTTTGAGACAATGTTCATAACTAAAGTATAAGGCTTTCTTTTTAGATTGGAATCGTGGAAATTTTAATTATCTCAAGGGGTTGTTAGTATTTAGAGCTTCGAGCCAATTCTTGGAATATAATATTTTCCTTTCTTGATATTATTAGATATTAGCTTATTGTTGCTTTGTGTAGTCTTATCTTGCTTAGTTCTCAAGAAATGAATCAGGTTAATAAATTTTGCAGATGGATTATGCAAGTACATGAGGGAAAGAATTGTAGAATATTACATCAAACTTTGTTGTGAAGTTATTTTTCACAAATAATTTTTGTTGTAAAACTTTGGAATGGGTTATGTGGGGATTTTAGAAGAAAACCAGTACCTTAGTATTTTGTGTTGTGGAGTAATGTTGTCATGGCTATTGAAACTTTGGATTTTTTTGTTATCGTGGAAAATATAAAAGTTGAGTAACGCATGGATATGGGTGATTCTAATGTATTATAGAAACACTAAGAATATTAGTATGGTGTGACCAATGTTATTACTCTCTTGTTCCCTAGTCATGGTCCCAAAGAGTTGGTTTGTCCCTTTGGGTCATGTGTCGTATTGGAAAAAATTGATGTAACTATGTATTGTTTGTACAAATGCATAACGTTAAAATTTTCTCTTGAGATAAAATTTTGTGTGGTAAACCCTTCTAAGACATAGGAACAATATAATTCTATGCATAATAAAATAGTTTTATAATCCTTATCAAAGTTATAAAATTTAAAATAACATATTTATATAAGAATAAATAAATGTAGATGTGAGCTTCTTGATAACTTTTGGGTCCATAGGTGATTAATGAGGAAACTAGCTTTTGTAATAAAAATATTTTTACCTTGTTTTTGTGCAAGCTAAACTAATCAACATTATCCTTTTATGGTGAATTCTTAAATTACTTATGGTGAAATCAATGATTAGTTTTCGGAAGATATTAAGGTTATATAAGTAGGAGAGAAATTGATTAAGAAACCCTTCAATATATCTCAATCGTTTGAAATGTAAATTGTTTTCCTTTGTCAAACATAATCAAGCAAAGTCTAAATGAAACTCTTAACAAATATTGATGAATTTCTTAGCCTCAATAAAATATTGGTTGATAACCAATGAGACCTTGAAGCTGAATTCTCTTAACCTGTTTCCCTTAATCCTTGCCTTGGTTCTTTGTAATCTTTCTTAAGTAATGTTAAAAAATTTATCCTTGCACAAATGATATTAATGTTTCGAACCTAAAATGGTACCTTCCCTCAATCAGATCTTGTGCTTATCACCTATGCAATAGAGGTGTGGAACAAGTGTTTGTGGCTTGATTAAGATTAATTAACCTTGTGATAAATGGAAAAAATTCTTAAATCAACGAATTAAGCAAGTTATTGACATATTATAGAATGATTATCCTTCAAACAACTTGATCTTAAGGTAATTATTCAATACTATACAAGAAAGAAGTTCACCTTTATAAGAAGAATTACGTGAATCAAAACATGAATCTTCTAGATTATAGTCAAAATTTGAAAGATGTTTTTAGCAGATAAATAACCTTCAAAGATTTTACATCTATGGGATGTGCCTTAACTATGTAACTATGTACTGTGGATGGAATTTTACGTTGTTCATTGTCAAAGAGAAAAGTGAATTGTTCATGTGATGGGTGTTGTATGATTCCTGTGTTTCCTATGTCGTCTATGTTGTGTCAATAGCTTGTTCGAGAGTTTGGCAGTAGCCACTTTCTGGTCACCGTTGTTCATCATGTACTCTCCAAATAAGTAAAAATAAAGGTTATCTAAATTTTTGCAATGTTTTATTTGTGTGTGTTTCTAAGTAGGCATTACACTTGGTATCAAAGTGGAGGTTCATGCTCTTGAACCTCTGGGAAACATTGGAGTTGTAATCATGTTACCTGATGATGTTGCATGTGGGTGGTGGATATTGGAAGAGTAATGTGATATAAGTGTGATGTGAACTATGTCGTAATTATGATATTGTGAGCACACATGTTGTGTATGTTACTTAGTGTCTAACTGTTGGCATGTTGATATGTTGGAGATGAGATTATTCTTCCTCCTTTTCAAGAATTCGATGAGAATTTGAGTGTGAAACACTCTCTAGTCTATGTGTGTAGAAGATATGTGATTGTTGATTTCGGAGTGTTGGATCCTTTTGGGCATTTGTGATGTGTGGGTGTGATGATATGTTGTATGACCAGGTTGGTTGTAGTGAAGTCAATTTCTTAATGATGTCATTATCATTTGTGTAGAAATGTGTGTATTTTCATGTTATATGGTAGCTGACTATATGTTGTAACTGTGCTCATCATAATTGTAGTTCATGTAATCATGTAATGATTTATGTCATGATTTAGGGAAATATGGTAGGTATATGATCCCTATCGTAAAGTGATTGTACTTTGGGTGCAACATGTGGTGATGTGGTGTGTTGTAAACCGTGAATGATATGTATGTGATTCACCCTGTATTTATGTACCATGTGAAGGCATGTTATGATTAATGTGCATGTGAAGTACCATTGTGTTAAGTATGTAGTTGCATACGTGTTATGTTGTGAACCTTACGCTAGCCGACCCTGAAAGAAATTTGTAAAATTCTATGTTGGGAGTGAAGGAATCATGTACCATGGGCCAGTAACTCGAGCTGACCTTCAGGCTCAATAGATGACAACGTATGCCCTTCTTTTCTCTCTCCCTATGTGGTTGTTGTATGGATGCAACCTAAGTGTAGTTATGACTATGTTTAGCCTTGTCAAAGATGGTGGCGGGATGATTTAGATAGAGATGATGAGAGTTGTACTATTGATATGTTATTTTGTAAAAGCTGAAGACTCGATGTTCTGAGTTCCTAGCAACTCATTGAGTACCCCCTTGGTGTACCAGATAAGGCCACATAGTCATCGTAATGTGCTATTCTTATATATGTATTTTATTTGTAAATTGAACTTTTTATTTTATTTCTGTAAGGACCAGCACTTTTCTTGATTAACAATGTTCTTATATATTGGGCACTGTCCTTGGTTTATTGATACTAATATGTGGATTATTGCAATAATTATGGATCTTTGGCCATTTTCTTTTCTTGGATTTGGATCTTCTTTTAAAATTTTAAAATTTTACCACCTTGCCGAAGGCTTGTATTTTTGCCACATGGCATTTGAATCGGACTGAGATATGCTGGTTCCATTGTTGTAATGTTTGTAATAGGGTCATGGGATGACACCATTGAATGGTTGGACCAATGGAACCAATGCTTCATTGTATGGGAGGTACGCCCAAAAGCAGTTACACGATGATTAGTGGGTTGTCGAACCATGAGTTATTATGTCACTTGTGTTAGGGGTGTCTGGACTCTATGTGCCTAGGGCCATAGGGGAACCGAAATTTATTTTATTATTACTACTTGAGGGAGGTATAAGAGACTTGAGGGAGGCATAAGATACTTGAGGGAAGAATAAGATACTTGAGGGAGGCATAAGAGATTGAGGGATACATAAGAGACTTGAGGGAGGAATAAGATATTGAGGGAGACATAAGAGACATGAGGGAGGCATAAAATATTTGTGTGTATGATTGATGCTTCGGGAGGTATGTTTTTTTGTTGTGATGTCTTGGGAGTGGTGCTATGATGTACATTTGTTACTCATGGTAGTTAGATATTTTTTGTGATGTTGTGGATATGGATTTGTATGCCTTTGTTTACACTGACGCACCTATAGCTATTATTTTGAGTTATGTGAAATCTTCATATGTGGAATTGTGGATATTTCTTGGTTGCTATAGTACACTTGTGTTCGAGTATTGTATGTCAGTCATAGATGTGTGACTCTTACTATGTTATGTGCACCATGCATGTTCTCTTCCATGATTTGGTTAAGCTCTTATGGTGTGGTACCGTCATGAAATTATGTAAAAAAATTAATTATGCTTGTGAATCATTAGTGTTGTGTACGAATCTAGTAAGCGTGTTGTGATAGCAGTTCGTATTGGGCACACACAAGAAGGAATAAACTAAAAAACTCTACAACAATAAAATTTTAAAGAACTTAAATTAGGAATAATGTAAGATGAAAATATAACTAATGAAATAGTGAATAAGACGGAACTGCCAATCTTCAGAAGAACTATGAAAGTTGAATACATTCTATGCCAAATATTTCTAAGGCAACCCCGTGGCCATGTGCTTTAGCATGACTAAAATTTAAACCTTAGGGTGTACTTTCATCTTTATCTATTCCTTGATGCTTACTGCCTTGCCTTCCTTCACTGTTATGTCACACCGAGGACGATGCTTTCTTAAGGGGATGAGAATGTAATGCCCCTTTTTGTAGCAAATTTAATATTAAATTATTTGACCCCAACCAATGACCCTATTAAGTATTAATGTTATTACTTTCTTCCCTCTCCATATATTTTCCCTCCTGATCATTTTTTTTGCTTTGTGGGTTCCTACTTTTCAACCCTGTTTTTATTTTTACCTACCATGGTCTTGTCTTCCGGTAGCCTGCGCATATGGATTGGTTTTGGTTGCATTCCTTTTGGAAATGCAAGATGAGAAGGTGGACACCTGTTGGTTGTAGGTAAGGGAGAACTGAGAAAATCCTTGTTGGAGTTCCCTTGTCCACATTTTTCTTGCAAACGTGGCTTTTTTCCTTGTTGTGCTTGTTGGTTGCTATCCTTCCTGGGTGCCTGCAACTGTAACCTTATTCTAGAGTCATTTATCCTGTATGGTCGAGTGGATGTGCTTTCCCATTTTCTAGTTCTTTTGTTTTTGGTAGCATTTATATTTTCACATCGGTGTTTTGAGCAGGCCATTTCGTAGACCTCTGTTTGTGGTTATTCTGCATTTGGGGCTGTGACCTTATGACCCCATTTCTTTGAAGCATTTTTGAGCATCTTACATGCATCATGGATGCTCCCACTTTTTACATACGCAGCCCGGTTACACGTCTGACTTCATTTGGCAAATATCTTCTCCTTTGTGCTTCGAGGGATGTCCCTGTCATGCTCTTACACCCCATTTTGATGCAGGATGGAAGGAATGTTGTGGAGTCTAAATTTTCCCCTAGCCAGCATGTGTTTTCCTGGGCCCTTGCAATAAACTCATTTTGTGTATACCGCAGTCATGGTAGTCCATGAGCCAATTCTTCCTTCTATTCAACGTTACTTTTATCATGGAGCTCTCTTCCCATGGTAAACATGGACGTGAATGGAGTTGGAGTGCCCAGCCAGTAGAAGTTATGGACATATTATAGAATGATTCTCCTTCATAAAACTTGGTCTTAGGATAATTAGTCAATAGTATAAAAGAAAGAAGTTCACCTTTGTAAAATAATGGTCCGAATCAAAACATGAATCTTCTAGATTGTAAAGTCAAGTTTGAAAGATATTTTCGTAAATACATAACATTACAATATTTTACATCGTGGGATGGCCTTAACTGTAACTATGTAATGTGTTTGGAATTTTAAGTTGTGCCTTGTTGAAGAGAAAATTGAATTGTTCATGTTGGGTGTTGTATGTTTCCTTGTTGCCTACATGGTCAGTATTGTGTCAAGCTTATTGAGAATTGGTCATAGCCCCTTCTGGTCATCTATGTTGACGTGTAAACTCCAAGTAAGATTTAAAAAAGGGTTATCCAAAATTTTTTAGCATTGTATTTGTGTGTGTTTTAAGCGGGCGTTACAAAAATAGATCATCTTTAAGCACCATGCATTTTTTAGGCCAACTAATTCTTTCCATGCACATCTGGCGATCATGAGAAAAAATGAATATTTTAAAGGGATTTTTAGTAACATCAATCCATGGCATCCCCACCATTATTCTCAAAATTTATTTTTCATACAAAATAATATAAGGAAACACCCCAAAACTAATCCAAAAGCTCGAAGAATGGCATTTTCAAGTCTCCCTCCAAGGTATGTTATTTGATACTTGGTGAATTTTTCTAAGGGACAGGTGACAACCTGAGGTTTACACACTTTTTAAAGTCCCCATTGAATATTTCTCAAGGGCTCCCATTATGCATGTGTGGTCACTCATATGATGCCGATAACACTTGTTAAGCTCCTTTGACCAATTTGATGGGTAAGTGCACAAATTTGGGGGGATAAAAAGTGGACAAAAACCCAAAAAAAAGAAAAACACGTACACATTCTATTATAATACGATCATGTTTTAATTTCTTAAGTTTTGGATTTACCAAACCATAATGTGTACACATTATTTCTACTATAAATAAAAAAGACGCCCGAGACTCTATCATTTTATCTCCCTCAAATGCGAGTTTCAAAGGTTAATAGTGCCCTCACATTTTGACATTTAGCTGGATCTCAAGCTCAAAGGATTGTTTCTGGATCACCGGGAAGATCTGAATCGATGATGGTGCCATGGAGAAGAGGTAGGCACTATTGTTTTTTAAAAATTACATTGAAATATGATAATTATAGAGTATAATTTGAATTGAATACATTTTTTTTATTGTTATAGTTCGAGGTCAAGGGAATCAACCAAAAATAAACCCTATTATTCCTATCATCCCTCCTAACCCTCCAACAGTTGCTTAACATCCCCCAAGTAGTCAGTAAGATTTAGCGGGCCACATAGTTGAAAAGAAAATTGAAATTTAGGACTTAATCAAAAGAATGAGGGATTCACAATCTATAAAAACCCACGGCGTCTCTCTTGCAAACACATTGAAGGAATTACTTACTCAAGTTGAGGCGACAATTGGGAAAATTGATCGTTAGACAACTTAAAAAGAGGGTTGTAGGGTTTAATATTCCAACAAATTTAAATATGTGGATATAAAGAAAAAAGAAATTACAAAAGACCTTAAATGCACCTTATTCACGGATGCCCGCACTAATTTTTTTGTTCCGTTTTCATGAAAATGGTTTCCCATCCATTGGTGCAATAATAATTTGATTAAAAATAATTTTTGGGACCGATCGTGGACGATGTTTGATTTTCCACAATGCAATAATAACGAGGTGCCAATATACTTTCTGAGGAAACTCTATTGTGAGTTTCTCCTCAACGAGATCCCAAATTATTTTTATTTTCAAGATTTAAAAGGCCAAGGAAAAGGATCTGCACAGGATTAACCAGATACAAAAAGTGCACCTATTCACCAGGGTAGAGTCCTCACACAGAAGCCCACTCCCCCCAAGACTATCCCACTAGAGTGAAGGAGAGAGTAGAGATTGATACACTCCACACGCTTCAGGGGATATCTGCGACCCTTGTTTGACATACGAGGAAGTTTTTTGAGCCAGATGCTCATAGAGGTACATAGAGTATTCCCTCAGGGAGTACTAGCATGAGGCCATATCTTTTCTCACAATGTGGTAGCATATGTTTGGGGCATGAGGAGGACGATACTTTCATGCATACTAATTTTGGTGGAGTTAGTGCTAGGAGTGCACATGATAATGTCACTATGTCAGATGCCTTTTTGGGTGAGACATTTCAATTACAGTCATCAGCATCACCTTCACAACTATTTGTTATGTTTTATTATGTGTGTTAAAAAAATTTCAGAGTACTTGATTAACTTATATATGTTAAATTTTTGAAATAATTGTATTTGTACATGTACATACATTGATATTACAACGCGCGGGAGGAGGATATTCATCCCAACCACAAGTGACAAGCACCATTCATTAACATACATTCACAGAGGAAATTTAGAATGTTAATTGTGTAAAATTTTCATATACATGCAAATATATATATTAGTTTTGAGGTTAGATATCTGTATGTTCTTGTATGTTCATCTAACTCACGTGATACATGTTTGATAAAGATGTTGACTTCACTAGACACTTCACCATATATGTGACAAGTAGTGAAAGGTCTGGTCACTACGATTTCATTTGCGTAACAACTCACTGAGGTATTCAAACAACGTGTAAATTTTGTTAAATTTCTTGTGTAATTCATATTATGTTAAATTACATGTTAGTAATGTATTTCATTGTAGAATTATTAAATTATGTTAAAAATGTCCTTCATTGTGTATATTAAGTAGTTACATGTGACAAGTAGCATCCCTGTTCATTTAATTCACAGGTGTGGTGGGGTAAAAAAAATAGTTCTATATTGAAAAATTTAGTTAAAATATTGTCATTACACATAATTGTACTTAGTTCTATTTTCGCTAATTTTGATGTTATATATTTTGATCTTATGTGTATGTAGGGAACTTTAAAACCCTCCATTTTTACATTTAGGGCAAAAACTCCTCCATCTCATCATATTCGTAACCTCTTTCATACTTCAAGACCTCCTTATGACTCATTTGAGAGTTAGATGTAGATTCAATGTGATTGACAACTTGTGGAAAGTTTCTTTATTTATGTAAATACTTTCATTCTAGCATGGTCTTAAATACATGTTGAAAACATATATAAATTAAGTTTTGACAAAAAAAACCATTATTTGCATTTACAGGTTCATCTACAGGTGAGTATCTAGTGGAAGAGGACTCGTAGTATGGCCTCTGATGATCCAAACTCATCTCATAGATCTCCATCTTATTCTAAGGGAGGGCCTTCTTCAAGGAAGGCCAAGAGAGGGATAGATTTTGATGATTACGAAATATATATGTCTTACCTGACATTTTTTTTGTATGCCTATGTGCATGGCATTTGAACTTGCTGGTATATGACCTATTTGGGAATTTTTATATTTATTATGCACATTAAAATACTATTTGGAACTTGATGTTTTTGTATGAGACCTTAGATTTCTGAAATTGTTTCTGCATGAACTTAATTTGATGTGCACTTGACAATATTTAAGACATTATGAATTTTTTTTTCATTTATCAGTGATGTACATTTACTAGCATTTTGAATGTATAATATCCATAAAAATTTAGAAATCAACATTTACATAATGTTTTTAAATAAAGAATTACCTAATCTGAGTAATTATTCATTCAATTTATCAATGTGTATATGTGTATTTACCTTAGTTGCATTTATTCTTTCTCATGGTCTCTTTATACTGGTTCTTATCTTATCATGCACCTACTACATTCTTAATTTCTTCTTAGTCTTCTCCCCTATTAAAACACCTCAGCGATCGTCACAATTTGATACCTTTCATTTGATGATATTTTAAGAATATTTCTCCACATGAATTACTCCAATGCTTGAGAATGTATCCAAATGCAGTGACATTCTGATTCAGACACTCATTGATTCTTGATTGTCTAATCTTGTCCAATTCATGTTATTACCTTTAAATCTATAGAAATTTCAAGTTACTTGGAAATCACATCACACCGTTCACTAGGATTGATGACTACCCCTATCTTTTTGAAGGTGATTTTGAAATCATCCATGGGTTTATCATAGCATAAATTATCAATGAATGAAAGGTCGCTAAGTCGTAGGCCAGCTGAATCCCATTCAGAACTAAACAAGAAAGATTTACTAGGTTATTGATAACTCCTGTGTGTTTTTATAAATTCCCATATCAAATTCATTCTCAATCCACTATAGTCATTGAACAAGAATTCTTGGATGAGGTTTCAGATCTGACAAGACATTTCTCGGTCCCACGAAGTATTAGAAATCTCTTATCGAAGATATAATGTGTTTTGGTCTCAGGGCTCTTATTCAACTACTCCTACATGAGGTAGCCTAAAAGCATGGGGAGGGTAGGGAACCAAAAAAAATCTTCCTCTAGTGTTTACCTAGTACCCCTGATGTGTTGGAGTAGTCGGTTTGGATCCAAGAGCTTTCGTTTGCAAAGTATTGCATATGGCTACCTTACACTGACTTAAACTATAGTATTTTCCTGTGTTTGAAAATAATAGGATAGAAAGAGAACAAAATGGAGATCAATAAAACCATGAGATAATTTTGTAGAGGGTTCCAACTTGGAGGTGTCAGAGCTAATGAGACGTCTCTAGGTGCCATGGAGTCCAATAAATCACCTGTCGAAGATATAGTGTGTTTTGGTCCTAGGGCTCTTAAGGGAGTACACCCGGATGAGGTAGCCCGAAAGCATGAGGAGTGTAGGGAACCAAAAAAAAGTCTCCACTAGCATTCAAAAGGCCATTTGGATGTGTTGGCATAGACGGTTAGGTCCCATGAGCTACCATTTACAAAATATAGCATCTGGAATCCTTACAGTTAGCCAGACTACACTATTTTATGTGTTTACAAACAATAAAATAGTGAGAAAAATTATTGGAAATGGATAAAACCAAGAGAGGATTTCATAGAGGGACTCGACATGGATATTTGAGATCTAACGAGACGTCTCTAGGTGCCACGGAGTCTAAGAAATCACCTGTTGAATATATAACATGTTTTTGTCTCAGGGCTCTTTAAGGGACTACACTCAGATGACGTAGCTCAAAAGCAAGAGGAGCATAGGGAACAAGAAAAAGCCTCCAATAGAATTCACCTGGCCATCCAAACGTGTTAGCGTAGATGGGGAGGTCCCACGAGCTACCGTTTGCAAAATATAGCATCTAGTAGCCTTACACTTACTAAGACTACAATATTTCACGTGTTTGCAAACATTAGGACAGCGAGGGAAACGATTGGAGATGGAAAAAACCATTAGAGTATTTCTTATAGGGCCCTAACATTGAATTTTTTAATCTAACAAGATGTCTCTAGGTGCCACAGAGTCTAAGAAATCACCTGTCAAATATATACCATGTTTTGGTCTCGGGGATCTTAAGGTACTACACCTAGACGAGGTTTCCCGAAATCACAAGGAGTGTAGTGAATGAGTAAAATTCCTCCACTATAATTCACTAGGTGATCTGGACGTTTCGGCAAGGATGGTTTGGTCGCACGAGCTACCGTTTGTAAAATATAATGTCTCGAAACCTCCACTAGCATTCAAAAGGCCCCCTGGATGTGTTGGCATAGACGGTTGGGTCCCATGAGCTACCGCTTACAAAATATAGCATCTGACATCCTTACACTTAGTCAGAATACACTATTTTATGTGTTTGCAAAAAATAATATAGTGAGAAAAATGAATGGAGATGGATAAAACCATGAGAGGATTTCATAGAGGAACCTGACATGGATATTTGAGATCTAAAGAGATGTCTCTAGGTGCCACGGAGTTTGAGAAATCACCTGTTGAATATATAGCATGTTTTTGTCTCAGGTCTCTTAAGGGACTATGCCCAGATGACGTAGCTTGAAAGCATGAGGAGTGTAGGGAACAAAAAATGCCTCCAATAGAGTTCAACTGGCCATCCAAATGTGTTGTCATAGATGAGCTACCATTTGTAAAATATAGCATCTAGCAGCCTTACACTGACTCAGACTACAATATTTCACATGTTTGCAAACAATAGGACAACGAGAGAAATGATTGGAGATGGATAAAACCATTAGAGTATTTCTTATAGGGCCCGAACATTGAATTTTTTAATCTAATGAGATGTCTCTAGGTGCCACAGAGTCTAAGAAATCACATGTCAAATATATAGCGTGTTTTGGTCTCAGGGATCTTAAGGTACTACACCTAGATGAGGTTGTCCAAAATCACGGGGAGTGTAGGGAATGAGAAAATTTCCTCCACTAGCATTCACCAGTCCCTTTGGACATTTTGGCATAGACAGTTTGGTCCCATGAGCTACTGTTTGTAAAATATAGCGTCTCAAAACCTTACACTGACTCAGACTACATTATTTTGTAAGTTTACAAACAATATGACAATGAGAGAAACAAATGGAGATGTATAAAACCATAAGATGATTTCATATAGGGACCTAACATGGAGGTTTTGGATTAGACGAGACATCTCTAGGTGTCACGAAGTTTGAGAAATCACCTATAAAATATATAGCGTGTTTTGGTCTTAGGGCTCTTAAGGGACTACGATTGGATGAGGTATCCCAAAAGCACGAGTATCATAACAAACAAAAAAGAAGCATCCAATAGAGTTCACTAGGGCATTCAGCTTTGTTGGTGCAGATGGTTCGGTCCCACGAGCTACCGTTTGCAAAATATAGCGTCTATCAACCTTACACTGAATCAGACTATGCTATTTCACACGCTTACATTTAATTGGACAATAATAGAACCGAATGGATATGGATAATACTGTTAGAAAATTTCGTAGAGGGCCGTGACATAGAGGTTTTGGATTTGACGAGACATCTCTAGGTGCCACAGAGTCCGAGAAATCACCTGTCAAAGATATATCGTGTTTTGGTCTAAGGGCTCTTAAGGGACTACGTCCAGACGAGGTAGCCTGAAAGAATGAGGAGCATAGGGGAACAAAAAAAATCATCCACTAGAATTCACTAGGACATCCATATTTTTTGGTACAGATGGTTCAGTCCCATGAGCTACCGTTTGCAAAATATAGCTTATGGAAGCCTTACATTGACTCAAACTACACTATTTCGCTTGTTTGCAAACAATAGGAAAGTGAGATAACCCAATGGAGATGGAAAAAACCATGAGAGGATTTCATAGAGGACCTTTACCTAGAGGTTTTAGATCTGAAGATACATCTGTAGGTGCCATGGAGTATGATAAATCACATGTCAAAGATATAGTGTGTTTTGGTCTTAGGGCTCTTAAGGGACGACGCTCGGACAAGGTAGCATGAAAGAACTGATAGAATAGGGAACCAAAAAAATCCTCCACTAGCATTCACCAAGCCATCTAGACATGTGGGCATAGATAGTTTGGTCCCACGAGCTACTGGTTACAAAATATAGCGTCTAACAGCCTTATACTTACTTAGACTCCACTATTTTGTGCGTTTCCAAACAATAGGATAGTGATATCACTGAAAGGAGATGGAAAAAACTAGAAACAAATTTTGTAGAGGGCCCTAACATGGATTTTTTGGATCTCATGAAATGTCTCTAGGTTCCACAGAGTCTAAGAAATCACCCATCGAAGATATAACATTTTTTTGTCGAACAACCTTGAACAAAAGTCTATTTTACAAAAACTCATATAACTTGAAAAAATGAACTAAATTTGACCTAAAAATTTGTAGGAAGAATCATGAAACATTCTTCTATCATCTACCATAATTTATAGAAAATTATAGTTCTACATTTTTCTATCCCATCTCAGTTGCATGCTACGATAGTGCATGTAAGAATAGTGTAAGGTTGTTTGATGTAATATTTTGCGAACGAAAGCTCTTGGCACTAAACTGAATGCGCTAACACATCCAGGTTGCCAGGTAAATTCTAGGAAAGGTGTGTTTTTAGAGGCCAAAGCTCCAAGTGCTTTTAGACTACCTTGTCCGCGCATACTTCCTTAAGATCCTTGAGACCAAAAACAACTATATCTTAAACTGGTGATTTCTTGGACTCCGTGGGTAGCAAGAGATGGCTCGTCAAATCAAAAACCTCAATATCGGAGCCCTACATGAAACTGTATTCCAGTTTTTTCCATCTCCCTTCGGTGTTCTCACTGTCCTATTGTTTGTAAACACATGGAATAGTCTATTCTGAGTCAGTGTAAGGCTGTCAGATGCTATATTTTACAAACGGTAGCTCGTGGGAACAAACTGTCTGCACCAGCATAGATGGATGGCCTGGTGGACACTAGTAGAGGATTTTTTTTTAGTTCCCTATGCTCTCTGTGATTTTGGGCTACCATGTCTAGGTGTAGTCCCTTAAGAGCCCTAATACCCAAAAAATGCTATATCCTCGACAGGTGATTTTTCAGAATCTGTGTCACCTAGAGGAATCTTGTCAGATCCAAAACATCTATAGCAGGGCCATCTAATAAATTCTCTCACAATTTTATCCATTTCCATTCGGTTCTCTCGCTGTCTTATTGTTTGCAAACATGTGAAATAGTGTAGTCTGAGTCAGTGTAAGGTTACCAGACGTTGTGTTTTGCAAACGGTAGCTCATGGGACCAAAAACGTCTATGCCAACACATCTAGAATGCCCTAATGAACACTATTGGAAGATTTATTTTGGTTCCCTATGCTCCCCGTGCTTTAGGGATACCTCATCTGAGAATAGTCCCTTAAGAGCCCTGAGACCAAAACACGTTATATCTTTGACCTGTAATTTCTCAGACTCTATGGCACTTAGAGATGTCTCGTTAGATCTAAAACCTCTATTTCTGGGCCCTCTACGAAAAAATCTCGTTGTTTTAGCCATCTCTATTCAGTTCTCTCATTTTCCTATTATTTTTAAACCCGTGCATGACAAAATTTCCTCATTGTCCTATTGTTTTGGTCACAGGGCTCTTAAGGGACTACGCCCAGACGTGGTAGCCCAAACGCAGGTGGAGTGCAGAGAACCAAAATAAAGCCTCCAATAGTGTTCATTAGGCCATCTAGATGTGTTGGCGGTAAACGGTTTGGTCCCATGAACCACCGTTTACAAATTCTAGCGTCTAGTAACCTTATACTGACTCAGACTACACTATTTCACATGTTTGCAAATAATAGGATAACAATAGAACTGAATGGAGATGGATAAAACTATGAGATGATTTCTTAGAGGGCCTCGACATAGAGGTTTTGGATCTGACAAGATGTCTGTAGGTGACACGGAGTCTGAGAAATCACCTGTCAAAGATATATCATGTTTTGGTCTTAGGGATCTTAAGGGACTACAACTAGATGAGGTAGCCCAAAAGCACTGAGAGAATAGGTAACAAAAAAAAATCCTCCACTAGTATTAACCAGGCCATCCATATGTGTTAGCGTAGATGGTTTGGTCCCATGAGCTACTGTTTGTAAAATATAGCATTTAACAGCCTTACACTAACTCAGACTACACTATTCCATGCGTTTTAAAAACAATAGGACAGTGAGAACACCAAAAGGAGATGGAAAAAACTGGAATACACTTTCATAGAGGGCCTCGATATGGAGGTTTTTGATCTGATGAGCCATCTCTAGCTACCATGGAGTCTGAGGAATAACCCATCACAGATATAGTCATTTTTGGTCTCAGGGATCTTAAGGGACTATTCACAGATGAGGTAGTCCAAAAGCACCTAGTTCTTTGGCCTTTAAAATGAAACCTCCCCTAGAATTTACGTAGCCACCCTGATGTGTTGGCGTAGTCGGTTTAGTGCCAAGAGCTTCCGTTTGCAAAGATTAACTTATATATGTTAAATTTTTGAAATAACTGTATTTGTACATGTATATGCATTTATATTACAGTGCGCGGGAGGCAGGATCTTCATCCCCACCACAAGCAGATGAGCACCATGCATTACACATACATTCACAGAGGTAATTTAGAATATTAATTATGTAAAATTTTCACATACATGTGTGTGTGTATGTGTGTATATATATACATGCAAATATATATATATATATATATATATATATATATTAGTTTTGAAGTCAAATATATGTATGTTCTTATACATCCATCTAACTTACATGATATACATGTTTGATAAATATGTTGACTTCACTAGACACCCCACCATATTTCTGACAAAAAGTAGATGAAAATTGTTGCCACTGCAATTTCTTCATGCGCAGTAACTCACTGAGGTATTCAAAAAACACGTAAATTTCGTTAACTTTCTTGTGTAATTCTTATTATGTTGAATTACATGTTAATAATGTCTTTCATTGTAGAATTATTAACTTATGTTAATAATGTCCTTCATTGTGTATATGCAGGAGTTACCTGCGATAGGTAGCAACCCTATTCATTCGATTCACGGGCATGGTGGGGTAAAAACAATAGTTCTATATTGATAAAATTAGTTAAAATATTGTCATTATGTACATACATGTCACTTAGTTCTATTTTTCGATAATTCTGATGTTAGATATTTTCTGATCTTATGTGTATGTAGGGAACTTTCAACCCCCTCCATTTTGACTTTGAGGGCATGGAATCCTCCATCTCATCATCTTCGTACCCCTATTTGTTCATACTACAAGGAGCTCCCTATGACTCATCTGAGCAGTGAGATGCAAATTCTACATGTGATCGATAACTTGTGGTAAGTTTGTGTATTTATGTAAATACTTTCATTATAGCATGGTCTTAAATACATGTTGAAAACATATATAAATTAAGTTTTGACAAAAAAAATCATTGTTTGCATTTACAGGCTCATCTACAGGTGATTATTTAGCGGAATAGGACTAAAAGCATGGGCTCAGATGATCCAAAGTCATCTCATAGATCTCCATCTTCATTCTAAGGGATGGCGTTCTTTGAGAAAGGCAAAGAGAGGGATATATTTTGATGAGTAGGAAATATATATATGTATTACATGACATTGTTGTTTGTATGCCTATGTGCATGGCATTGTATGTACACGCCTATATGGTATTTGAACTTGATGGTATATGACCTATTTGGGCATTTTTGTATTTATTATGCACATTAAAATACTATTTGGAACTTGATAATTTTATGTAGGAGACCTTACATCTCTGATATTATTTTTGCATGAAATTAATATGATGTGCACTTGACAATATTTAAAACATTATGGATTATTTTTTCATTTATTGGTGATGTACATGTACTAGCATTTTCAATGTATAATATGCATCAAACTTTGGAAATCAATATTTATATAAAGTATGTATATAAAGAAATACCTAATCTAAGTAATTATTCATTCAATTTATCAATGTGTATATGTGTATGTACCTTACTTGTGTTTCTTCTTGCTCATGGTCTCTTTGTATTGGTTCCTATCTTACCAAGCACTTACTACATTCTTCTATGCTTCATAGTCTTCTCCCCTATTAAAACACCTCGAGCAGTCATCACAATTTGATGTCTTTCATCTGTTGATATTTTGAGAGTGTCTCTCCATATACATTACTCCAATGCTTGAGAATGGATCCAGATGCAATGACATTCCATGATTCAAACACTCAATGATTCTTGGTTGTCTAATCTTGTCCAATTCGTGTTATTACTTTTAAATCTGTAGGAATTTCAAGTTATTTGGAAATCACAGCACACCCTTCACTAGGCTTGATGACTACCCCTATAGGTTGTGGAGCTTGGTTTTAAAATCATCCATGGAAGTTTGAAGACTATACACTAAGATTATCAATGTAAAAAAAATTGACGTTAAAATCGTAGGCCAGCTAATTCATACCAGGGGATCATTTGTGTATAAAAAAATTCCCTAAACATCCCTATATGGTGTCAATGCAGAAGATCATCTCGAGAGCTTTCCAACGACTATGAGAACGTGACAAATGGACATCAGGAGCTCTAGATATTTTATGGTCACGGTTCTGGCCCATCAGGAAAGTGATACCCATGGTCAACTGGTAAAATTTCTTAAGCGAATTGTCACTTTTATATGGTTTTGTGCATATGGTAGGTATAATCGTCGACATTCACAAATGTGATTTTCCTATTCGGGTGACGACAAGTGGACTATAGAGATTATGTTGAGCATAGCTCCAAACATTGATATGGTTCGAAATTGTATTAAGAGAGTGGTAAGGCCACTGTAATAAAATATGAGCACAGTGTATATCTTAATGTTTACGTAGCCCAACATTAGGGTGAACCATGTTAAATACTGTCTCTTTATGACTTGACCACGTTATTTTAGGTGGTGACAGCGGTTGTTATTTGAGATCTATAATAGATTTTTGTGTGGATTAGTTTCTATTGTTGCGATTCTAGGTGGTAGGCGGGGGCGATTATTCTACATACGTGGTCATTGACCACTACACATGTGCTAACGGAATTGGCTATTCAGAGCCTTAGGCATTATGGTTCCACCACCTGATATGTTGAATCCTAAGCCAAAGTTGCGCCCTTAAGTGGGATTTTTATGGCAGATGATGGAAGATCTAGGGTTGATAAATTCAACGTGGGAATAATTAATCAGTATTTGGAAGATGCAAAACGGCCAGATTACCTGGGTATTAGAAGGATCCCATTTATATTCCGTTGTACGAGTAAGGCTGAACATTACCCTCGAGCATGATGGATGCGGAATGGGATATTGCTAGATAGGAAGGCACTTGGGAAAATCTGGTTGTGTCTTGCATACTTCTATATCTATTGTAATGTTTTACACAGGACACAATACACATGGGCGCAATGGAGAAGCTTATGGATACATTAGGGAACGTTGTATGACAAAACTCAAGCTCTATCCTCAAATAAGATATTTTTAATGAAAAATTTGTTTAATATGAAGTATTGTCTAAAAATGGCCTATCAGTAGTAGATCAATATTAAATGGAATATTTAATGATTGGTTGTAAATATGTTAAATTTGGTTACAATAGGCCCATTGCATGACACCAAGTTAGGGCTTGTATAAGTTCTGTGCTCTTTCGACCGAGAGTTGGAATAGCCTGGAAATGTTTGCGTTGGGAAGCAACTTGGTTCCAAATAACTCAAGGATATTGTAAGTTTAAGGAAGGTGGTTGTAGGGTGCGATTTTTAAGCGAGGAAATCGTCAAAGAAAAGGCTCTGGGGAATACTTCTACTTCAAGTAAAAATTCCATTAGGTTTTCATTGTGAAACTAGAGGGAGATTGTAAGAATACAAGTTAAGACCAGTGGAACGGTTCGACCAAGGACCCGGAGACGTAGGTAAAAATCCAAACTCCGTAGATCAGTATGTTGTGTACTGTGTCTTAAAGTCTAGGCATGTATTTCAAGGATTGATTGGGAGCTTCGAGACAAGAATAAAATCAACGACAGAATAAAACAAGGAGGCTATAATGTGGTCAACGAGATCATGTAGTAGCAGGATGCTGGTTGATTCTTCTTTGCATAATATTATTGAATCTTGAGCTGGTTTAGATTCATAGGGGCTTCTTTCCATGCTAAATCCACATAGGAATTAATTTTGTTGATTATGCTTCAAGGAGATTTTGGTGCATGTTGGTTCAGTTGGTGATGATGAGCCTTACAAGTGCACTAGTTGGAAAAGGTGTCTGTTCAGGTTAAGCTCAAAGAGATGGGAATACTTACAATCACCAGATCTAGGATGTCAGAACATGTGCCTACATTAAGACGATCCATTTGATATCCGGCAGGGTAGTTGGAGAAGTGATCGGTTGTACTCTGATACTGCATACCAAGGATGAGCTCTTAGCAAGGTTACCGAGAGTGATCTTGTGCTGGCAAGAGGTAAGGAAGGTTGGAACGTTGTACTTTAGATGTAGAGGCTTATAGCACTAATGTTTGTAATCTGTAAGTGGCTTCACCAAGTAGATATCAACATTGTGGCACTCCCATAGGCTCGGTCATATGAGCCATTCAGGGCATGGAGATCATAAAGAAGGATTTGTCTTGGATATACAGCATACTATAGGCATTGGATTTCAAGTGACTAGATAAAATGGGATATGATGGAAGAGGCATAAGTGTATAAAATTTCTCAAGGTATGGACCTAACCAAAGAAAGGTCGAGTAAGTTATCATCCTGGTGTATTCTGATAGTGTGGGGGTCATCTCAAGTATGGGAACTCTTGGGGGTTCAAGTTATTATGTTACTTTTATGCTGATGATGAAACAAGCTTCTGAAAGCAAAGTGGTTACCCCACTTGTATTAGAAAAAAGATTCTAATGTATTTAACAGTTGTGCTTCGTCGTCAAATGGCAATCCTGTGGTAGATAATGAAATCAACGTTTTAGAGCTAATGAGATGTGTCACGTCTAGATAATGGAGGGGAGTCATAAGCAGCAATAAAAATTTTGATCCACTTATTCAGTTCTAATAATGGAATGGTTATGATTTTCAGAATATGGTTCCAGGAAATCCTTTCAGCATGTAATGGGGTGTCAGACAGGATAAACAGAATCAATCAATGGCCACGATGCTAGGAGCATAACGTTACACTGATGAAGACTGCCTCTGATGTCGTTCGTTAGGCAAAATTGGCAAATGAGAAAGAGCCATGTACTCGATCATGCAGAGGACCTTGAGAAGTGCCTTAGATGGAGTTCATACATCCCAGAAGGCTTGGTATGATTAAGAGGAAGTTGATGTGCACATTGCTTAGAGTCTTTGGCATGTGAGGTGTTTGTCCATATAGACAAGGATGATAGGACCAAACTAGAGGCTAAATCAGAAAAATAAAATTTCATTGGTTATGGTAGTGATGACTTTGGATATAAATGTTGGATTATTAAGGACAATAAAATCATTCAATCTAGGGATGTGGTCTTTAATGAGAAATTCATGTATAAGAAGCAGTTGTAGGAACAATAGGAAGAATCCAAAAAAGAATATGTAGCAGTAGAGGATCTTCCAGATGGGAAAGTGACACATGAATCAGTTCAGGAACCTCCTCAACATGAACCCCAAACTCCTATATTGAGGAGGTCTTCTAGGGTAAGAAGAGAGCCTGAACGTTTTTCTCCTTCTCTTTATTATTTATTACTCATTGATGGTGGAGATCCAGAGAGATTTGATGAAGCAATGCAGGTAGATGCCAGGAAGAAGTGGGAGAAAGCCATGGATGAGGAGCATAAGGCTCTCATGAAGAACTAGACATGGGATTTGGTAAAGCAACCCGAAGGTAAAAGAGAATTATTGAACAAGTGGGTGTTCGGATTCAAATAGGAAGGAGCAAAACAAGATACAAGGCCCGATTGGTGGTCAAGGGGTTTGCACAGAAAAAAGGTATAGATTTTGATGAGATTTTTTCTCCTGTAGTAAAAATGACTTCTATTAGAACTGTTCTAGGAATAATTGCAGTAGAATACTTAAACTTAGAACAACTTGATGTAAAGACTACGTTTCTCCATGGTGATTTAGAGGAGGAACTATATTATGTAGCAACTAGAGGGCTATAAGATCAAAGGTAAAGAGGAGATGGTGTGCAAACTGAAGAAGAGCTTATATGGCTTGAAACAAGCTCCACATATGAATGGTATAAGAAATTTGATAGCTTCATGATGGAGCAAGGTTATATTAGATGTCATTCTAACTATTGCGTGTATATAAAGAAATTTGAGGATAGCGGTTATATTATCATGTGTCTGTATGTGGATGAGATGTTAGTTGCAGGTAAAAACATGTAAGAAATAAAAGTACTCAAGAAACAGCTAAGTGAATCCTTTGTTATGAAGGATTTTGGGGTAGCCAAATAAATCCTTCGTATGAGGATATATTGAGATAGGAAGGAATAGAAGTTGACTTTATCTTAGGACTTAGCAGTACATTAAGAAAGTCTTGGAGAGGTTTAATATGCAAGATCTAAACCAGTTGGGACTCCTTTAGCAGGCCATTTGAAGTTATCAAAGGATCAGTGTCCAAGACAGAGCAGGAGAGAAACCATATGTCCAAGTTACCTTACTCATCAACGGTTGGTAGTTGAATGTATGCCATGGTGTGAACCAGGCCTAATATTTCCCATGCAGTGGGAGTGGTGCACCAGATTTATAAGTGATCCAGGCAGAGATCACTAGCAGGCAGTAAAGTGGATCCTTCAGTATTTGAGAGGGGACCATGGGGACAATTTTGTGCTACAGTGGAACTGTCAACACTAAAATTTTCTTCCATAATTTCTATTTCATTAATGTATGTATTAGGAATAGGATGTTGTTAAGTATAATTAGTAGTAGCATCTGATAGAAGATAATGACGCCATCAGTACAGTCTCGCCAATAATGTGGAGTAAGGTAACAGTCAAAGTACAATAGGAATGTTGTAAAAAGTAAATATTTGTCGTAAGTGGTCCGGTAATGTTAAAATGTCAAAGTTTGGGTAATTAGAGAAGTAGGGTCTACATGATTAGGAATTAGAAATATTATATTGGTAATAAGGACAAGGAGTGAGGTCATAAATATTTTGTGTATTTTATTTGTAAAAATTCTAAATATGTGGAACCCATGTAAAATGATAAGGTTTATCTTATCTTAAGAGATAAGCTTACATGTACAGATAAGAGTTAAGGTATGGAATATGATTCGTCAGAGTGGATTTCTTATCCTATCTTAGAGATAGGATGGATAAGCCTGGAAGTTCTATAAATAGAGAGGCCACCCCCCTCATTTAAGATAGAAAGAAGTAGTGAGAAATATTGTAGGAAGTGTGCAAAGGAAGCCATCAGTTAAAGGTGTGTTGAAGAAGCCATCGAGAGGTGTAATTGTAAAGTTTCTCCCATAGTCTTGTTGAAGTACCTCATGGGTGAGATTGTAACAATTTCATGTTAATATTATAATTTACTTTGATATTTCAGATTTGTCATCATTCCGTCTTATCATAGTTGATGGTATTCTTGTGTTCGGTGGTTGTTTTGTTTCCATATTACGTCCACCAAACTAAAGGCTGTGCATTAGTAAATAATCATAGCACGAGGAGTTCCCGGTGAAGAATTATCATAGTGCCGGATTGGTGATGACATTTTGGTTCCGTTATCGGGACCATTCCTCGTTGGTGGATTTTCTGGAGAGATATTCCCACTTAGTCAAAAATCAATTGGAGGGTAACCTTGTTTTTACTGTGCATAGTAGTTACCATGGTAAAGTCATTTTTGCCATGAATAGTAGTTACCATAATAAAGTCATTTTTGCTGTGAATATTATTTATCACAGTAAAGTCACTTTTTACTGTGAATAGTATTTACCGCAGTAACTTCACTTTTTACCGTGAATAGTATTTACTGCAGTAACTTCACTTTTTACCATGAATAGTGTTTACCACAGTAAAATCAGTTTTTACCATAGTAAGTCAAGTCATTTCTATTTTACCATAGTTTACCATGGTCATTTCTATAGTAATTCCAATTATTTGTCCACATAAGTCTTGTTGATTGTACTTGTGGGTTGGTATTTCATGGTGGTTACTTTTGAAAATGGGAAAGATTCTTGTTTTTTCAGCTCAATCTAATGAAGATGCTTCTTCTTTCATTCAAGAGTTTAAACAATCTTGTATTTGTAATGGCCTCATAAGAAGGGAACAATGGACTAAATTTTTTCCTACCTTTTTGGATGGTTCAGCACTTAGGTGGTTTGAAACACTAGGTGATAATGTGAAAAATTCATGGGATTTATTAACTGAAAGTTTTCTTGAAGAATTTGGTGAACAGCAGAAATATGCAGATATCATGATCGATATCACAAAGCTAACCCAAGGAGAGAAGGAGAAGATAAGGGATTATCATGCTCGTCTTCTAGAGCTAAGGAGGAAGCTCGATGCCCAGATCCGGAAGGAAGGACTAGCGGATGGGTTGATGAATGGCGTGGATAATCTCCTCTGTAAGCACTTCATTCTTCGGATGAAGCCAGAGATCAGACAACGAGTGAAGTATGACCGCCCAGCTACCATTGAACAAGCAAAGGAGATTGCAAGAAGGCAAGAAGAAAGCATGGAAGAGGAGCCCAAAGAAATTGTTGCTAAAGTAGAGCCTACAGCAGCACCTTTGGTCCAGAATCCACAACCACTCCCAGTGAGCAAAAATATTTCTCCTAGTACATCTACTGAGTATGAAGATCTGCTCAAAAAGATGGGTCAGTTAACTATTAATCTTCTTCAAGGAAAGGAATTTAGTTCTCAGGGAGGAGATAGAGGTCCAAAAAGAAATATTTCTGAAGTTGTATGTTATGGTTGTTATAAAAAGGGTCATTATAAGTATAATTGTCCAGATAGAGCTTCTACATCTGGTAAAGGAGATAATGATAAAGGAAAAGCACCTGTGAACTCTTTTGATGTAGTAGATAAGAGCAGAAATAATGAAGTAGATGTGTTTGTAACAAAAGAAAGAAAGAAAAAGATAATCAAGATGGAAATGATCCTAAGAAGATGAAAGAAGAAACTAGTAAGAAACATAGGAGAAGAAAGTTGGGTGTGCAGGATTTTCTGATTTCACAGGGGCAAGGACCATACTCCATCTTGGAAGATCTGTCCAAAAGGCCTGTAAATATTACATATGGTCAACTCTTGGCTATGTCTTCTAAGAAGAGGCAGGAGTTGTGAGGTGGACTCAATGCTCAAAGAAGGAAGGAGGTTGAGGTCCCTATTTTGGAGGCAGAGGCAAATCCTTATGCTCCACAAGCTGAGGTATTATGTAATGGTATTTCAATTCATGATGTCTTAGTTGATGGAGGTGCTGCAGTTAATGTAATGACTGAGTCTGTAATGAATATGTTGGGTTTAAAAATTTATCGCCCTTCAACACTTATGTTAAGGTCATTAAATAAAGGAAAAACTAAACCAGAAGGTGTAGTTTCAAATGTGGCAATATCTGTTATGGGTGTGGTATGTGTGGTAGACTTTCAGGTGATGAAAAATGGTACTGTTGCATACCCAATGCTGCTGGGAAGACCATGGCTAAGGAGAGTTCATGCAAGAAACTACTGGAATGAAGGTTTCATGACACTTGGACGTGGTAGAGAGAGGGTGAAGATAAATGTGATCCCTCGACATCATAAGGCAGAACCTGTGGATTCAAGTGATGAAACTGATGATTGGACATCCTCTGATTACTCTAGTACCAGTGAAGTGGACACTGAAGATGAAGAAAGCGAGGTGGATGTTTCAGTCATGGATATCCTTCCAGTCACACCAAATCATGACCCCATAAAATTATCTGAAGAATAAGTTGATGATCGTCTCCAACAAATAAAGATTGGTGATGCTGTGATGGAGAGTGAGAAGGAATCCTACCTCCAGCTCTTTCGAAGGTACATACACCTATTCACTTTTGATTACAAGGAACTTTGTCAAGTAAGTTGGGTAGAACATTGTATTGAGCTGGTAGATGGTGTTAAGCCCATAAAACAAATGCCATATAGAATGAATCCTAATTTTTCCAAGACTGTAAAAGAAGAAATAGATAAGTTGCTTGATGCAGGATTCATATTTGCTGTGGAGAATTCATAATAGGTTTCTCCCATTGTGATCTCAATAAAAAAGAATGGGAAGCTACGCATTTGTGTTGATTACAGGAAGCTCAATAAGGCAACAAAGAAGGATCATTACCCTCTTCCATTTTCAGATCAGATCTTGGATGAAGTAGCTGGCCAGAAGTGCTATAGTTTTGCTGATGGATATAGCGGCTACAACCAAGTTCGTATAGCAGAGAAAGATCAGCTAAAGACCACGCTCACCACTCCTTGGGGAACGTTTGCTTATAGAGTTATGCCTTTTAGGTTGTGTAATGCTCCAGCAAAATTCCAGCGTTTGATGAATAGGGTGTTCGAACCCTACATTGGGACCTTCATCAGAGTATTTCTGGATGATTTTTGCATCTATAGGAGCAAGTTGGACCACCTGCACCAGATGGAGACAACATTTCAAAGGTTAGATGAAGCACAAGCCTCACTAAACCCTACAAAGTGTGTCTTTGGATGTTCTAAAGGTGTTTTGTTAGGGCATGTTGTATCCAGAGATGGTATTGGTACTGATCCTGATAAAGTTTCAAAAATCAAAGATTTACCATTTCCTATTAATAGAAGTAAGTTGAGATCATTTTTAGGCCATGTGGGTTACTATAGAAGGTTCATCAAGAATTTCTCAAAGATTACACAACCACTAACCCAGTTCTTGAAGAAGGATGTTACTTATGAACCAGGAAATAAGGCGCATGAAGCTTTTGGACAGTTGAAGGAAGCCCTGGTGTCTTCACCTGTTTTGAAGAATCCAGATTGGAGCAAGCCATTCATTGTGTACACTGATGCCTCAGATGCAGCACTAGGAAGTACTTTGAGCCAAAAGGATGAAAATGGGAATGAACATCCAATTTACTTTGGGAGCAGACAAATGAGCAGTGCTGAGGTAAACTATATTGTAACTGAAAAAGAGGCTCTGGCTATCATTTTTGCTGTAAAGAAGTTTAGAAATTACTTACTAGGGCAGAAATTTCTAGTTGTAACAGATCATCAGGCTCTAAAATATATTGTAAATAAGACTAACCCATCATGGAGGATAGCAAGATGGATAATTTTGCTACAAGAATTTGAATTTGATATTATAGATAGGCCAGGAAAGAAGCATGTCAATGCAGATGCACTCTCTCGAGCCTATGATGGTTTAGGATCATCTTGTGATGATGATGATTTTCCCGATGTAGCATTGTTCTCCCTTGACACAATCCCTAGTGAATACATAGATATTTGGAATTATCTGAATGAATTCAAGTTTCCTGATGGTGCCAATGCAAAGACTAAGAGAAAGATTACTCAAGCCAGTCATCCATATTCTATTCTGCATGGAGCATTATTTCGAATAGGACCTGATGGACAATACAAGAGGGCAGTTGGACGTGATCAAGGAAAGGAGCTGCTAGAAGAATTCCAAAATGGTACATGTGGAGGGCACTTCTCTGGACAACTTACAGCAAGAAGGATCTTGGATGCAAGTTATCACTGGCCCACTCTGTTTAAAGATTGTTATAATTATTGTAAGACATGTGATATTTGTCAAACACATGGTAACCGTAAGACTTCATCAGCTCCATTATGTCCTGTTCTTCCCCTTGGTCCCTTTGAAAAATGGGGAATAGACATTGTAGGTCCACTTCCAACTACATCACGGAAAAATAAGTATATTGTAGTTGCCACAGATTATTTAACCAAGTGGGTTGAAGCTAGGCCATTGAAAACAGCTTCCATGGATGAAGTGGCAAGGTTCATATATGAACGCATTGTCACCAGATTTGGTTGTCCATTAGAAATTGTAATAGATCAAGGAAGCCACTTCATTAATGAGGTGGTAGAAGCCCTAGTCAATAAGTTTTCTATTAAGCACAGGAAGGCAACAACATACAAGCCAAGCACAAATGGACAGGTGGAATGAACAAATTTTGTGTTGTGTCAAATTCTAGCAAAAGATGCAGCCTTGCAGGTACATAAATGGGATAAGAGGATTCATGCAGCATTGTGGGCATATAGGGCAACATCAAAGTCAGCAACAGGATACTCCCCATTTCAGTTGGCCTATGGCATTGATCCAGTTCTTACTATTGAGTTTGATATTCCCACTGTGAGAGTTATGAAAAATGAAAGGATGGATGAAAGTGATTCAGTAAAAGAAAGGTTGGTACATCTTCATTTGCTAGAGAAAATGAGGGAAATAGCAAAGGATACAAGCCATAAGAAGAAAATGAAGCAGACGGAATACTTTGATCAAAAGATCCGATGGTCTCCATTTCATATGAATGACTTGGTCCTAGTATATGATTCTAGATACAAAAAAAGAAGACAAAGAAAATTTCTTCCAAAATGGATGGGGCCCTACAAAATAGCAACTGTGCATGAAAATGGTACGTACTGACTGGAGGAATTGGATGGCACTCCCATTACGAAATGGGTCAACCACGACAAGTTGAATATTTTCCAAGCACCAGAATAGTCTACTCCGAGGAAGGAGTAGAAGCTAGGAAGGGGGAAGATGTCGACACTAAAATTTTCCTCCATAATTTCTATTTCATTAATGTATGTATTAGGAATAGGATGTTGTTAAGTATAATTAGTAGTAGCATCTGATAGAAGATAACGACGCCATCAGTACAGTCTCGCCAATAATGTGGAGTACGGTAACAGTCAAAGTACAATAGGAATGTTGTAAAAAGTAAATATTTGTCGTAAGTGGTCCGGTAATGTTAAAATGTCAAAGTTTGGGTAATTAGAGAAGTAGGGTCTACATGATTAGGAATTAGAAATATTATATTGGTAATAAGGACAAGGAGTGAGGTCATAAATATTTTGTGTATTTTATTTGTAAAAATTCTAAAAATGTGGAACCCATGTAAAATGATAAGGTTTATCTTATCTTAAGAGATAAGCTTACATGTACAGATAAGAGTTAAGGTATGGAATATGATTTGTCAGAGTGGATTTCTTATCCTATCTTAGAGATAGGATGGATAATCCTGGAAGTTCTATAAATAGAGAGGCCACCCCCCTCATTTAGGATAGAAAGAAGTAGTGAGAAATATTGTAGGAAGTGTGCAAAGGAAGCCATCAGTTAAAGGTGTGTTGAAGAAGCCATCGAGAGGTGTAATTGTAAAGTTTCTCCCATAGTCTTGTTGAAGAATCTCATGGGTGAGATTGTAACAGTTTCATCTTAATATTATAATTTATTTTGATATTTCAGATTTGTCGTCATTCTGTCTTATCATAGTCAATGGTATTCTTGTGTTATGTTTTGTTTCCAGATTACGTCCACCAAACTAAAGGCTGTACATTAGTAAATAATCATAGCACGAGGAGTTCCTGGTGAAGAATTATCATAGTGCCAGATTGCTGATGATAGGCCCCAACATGGAGATCTCAGATCTAATGCAATGTCTCTAGGTGCCATGGAGTCCCAGAAATCACTCGTCGAAGATATGCGTGATTGGGCCTTAAGGCTCTTAAGTGACTACGACCAGACGGGGTAGCCCAGAAGCACATGGAGCATAGGGAACCAAAATTAAGCCTCCAATAGCATTCAATAGGACACCCTGATGTATTGGCATAATTAGTTCCGTCCCAGGAACTTTTGTTTGCAAACTACAGCCTCTAGCAGACCTACACTGACTCAGACTACACTATTTCTTGCGTTTGCAAACAATAGCACATCGAGAGTACTGACTAGAGACAGAGAAAAATATGAGAGGATTTTTTAGAGGTCCCCAACATGGATCTCTTGGATCTAACAAGATGTCTCTAGGTGTCATGGAGTCTAAGAAATCACCCATCGAAGATATGACGTGTTTGGGCCTAAGGGATCTTAAAGGACTACGCATGGATAGGGTAGTCTAAAAACACGGGGATTGTAGGGAACAAAAAAATGCTCCACTAGCATTCACTAGGACACCTAGATGTGCTGACGTTGTTGGTTTGGTACAACGATCTTCCATTTGAATACTACAACCTCTGACATCCCTACACTAACTCAGACTGCATTGTTTCTCACATTTCTAAACAATAGCACAATGAGAGAACTAGATGGATATGGAAAAATTGAGAGATTATTTCGTAGAGATGCCCTGATGTGGAGGTCTCAGATATAATGAGGTGTCTCTAGGTGCCACGGAGTATGATAAATCACTCATCAAAGATATGGCGTGATTAGCCCTCAGGGCTCTTAAAAGACTATTGCCTGAACGAAGGTAGCATGAAAGCATGGGGAGTGTAGGGAACCAAACCTAAGCCTCCACTAGTACTCACCTAGTCACACAAACATGCTAGCAATAGTTGGTATTTGGTCCCATGAGATTCTGTTTACAAACTACAGCCTATTAATAGCTCTTAGGACTGATTTGCAAACTGCACTATTTGTACGTGCCCTGAAAATAAAAAACACATCGAGTACCCAAACTATGATGGATACATGAGAAAACCACAAGAGGATCTACATACCGGTCCTTAACGGATGGAGCTCATTGGATCTTACGAGCGCAGATCGGTAGGTGCCACAGAGTCTGAGCTTATCACTCTGTCGAAGCTTATATGACGTGATGTAGGCAATAGGGCTCTTAAGCGCCTATTGGCCGATTATTTTAGGTAGCCCATAAAAGACAGGAATATTTTTGATAGGGAGTGAAAAATAAATTCTCCAATAGGCCCATTCACCTGACCACTCCAATGTACTTGGCATAGTCCTAGTTTGGTCGACCAGAGTGCAAACTTCGCATTGTTTACGTCAGGACAGGGCGATCTTGTAGCCGAAGGACACTGTGCATTAGGAACATGGACTATTTCGGGTGCTATTTTGCAAACAATAGCATCCGAACGTCTGGAGAACCAGATAGGCAGAGTAGAGAAAACCATGAGAGGATTCTTATGAAAGGGCTATTGTAACATAGATGTTTTAGACTAGTGGATACGGATCGACTCTACGGTTCCATAGATGTTTTAGGCAATTTCCACACTGGCGTAATCAATCTAAGTGTAATTGTCTTATGGTCTTGCATTGCTCTCAAGATCGACTAAGCCAGAACAAGGTAGCCTGAATGCATCGGGGAACATAGTTAAAGCCAAAAAAATCCTCCAATAGCATTCCCCAGGGCCATTTGGATAATCTTGGTGTAGTTGGTTTGGATCCCACATGACTACCGTTTGCAGAAATACAACATCTAACAGCCTTTACTACGTGACTTAGACTAACTCCTGTGTGTTTTCACATGTTTACATAACAAAAGGATAGTGAGAGCCATTGTATAGAGATGGAAAAAACCATGAGAGGATTTCATAGAGTGCCTTGGATGTGGAGCTATCAGATCTAACAAGACATATCTAATTTCCATAGAAGTCTGAGAAATCACCCGTCGAAGATATGGCGTGTTTTGGGCCTCAGGGCTCTTAAGGCACTACACTCGAGACGAGGAAGCACGTATGCACAAGGAGTGTAGGGAACCAAAAATTAATATCTCCAATAGTGCTCACCTAGTACCCAACCTAACATGTTGGCGTATTTTTTTTGGCTCCAATGAACTTCTTTTTGTAAACTACAGCCTCTGGCTACCCTACACTGACTAAAAATACACTATTTTCCACGTTTGACAAACAATATCATGGCGAGAGAACCTGATGGAGATACAGAAAATTGTGAGATTATTTCATAGAGGGCCCCAACTGTGGAGGTCTCAAATCTGACGAGATTTCTCTACGTGCCATGGAGTCTAAGAAATCACCTATTGAAGATATGGCGTGTTTTGGGCCTCAGGGCTCTTGAGTGACTACGCCTCAGACGGGGTAGCTTGAAAGCACGGGGAGAGTAGGGAACCAAAATGAAGCCTTCACTATGCATTCACCAAGGCCACCTCGATGTGTTGGCATAGTTGGTTTGGTCCCACGAGATTCCATTTGCAAACTACAAACATCTGGTAGCCCAATACTGAGCTCAGACTACACTATTTTATGTGTTTACAAACAATAAAATAGTGAGAAAAATGATTGGAGATGGATAAAACCATGAGAGGATTTCATAGAGGGACTCGACATGGATATTTGAGATCTAACGAGACGTCTCTAGGTGCCACGGAGTCTGAGAAATCACCTGTTGAATATATAGCATGTTTTGGTCTCAGGGCTCTTTAAGGGACTACACTCAGATGACGTAGCTCAAAAGCACGAGGAGCATAGGGAACAAAAAAAAGCCTCCAATAGAATTCACCTGGCCATCCAGACGTGTTAGCGTAGATGGGGAGGTCCCACGAGCTACCGTTTGCAAAATATAGCATCTAGTAGCCTTACACTTACTTAGACTACAATATTTCACGTGTTTGAAAACAATAGGACAGCGAGGGAAACGATTGGAGATGGAAAAAACCATTAGAGTATTTCTTATAGGGCCCCAACATTGAATTTTTTAATCTAATGAGATGTCTCTAGGTGCCATAGAGTCTAAGAAATCACCTGTCAAATATATATCGTGTTTTGGTCTCAGGGATCTTAAGGTACTATGCCTATACGAGGTTTCCTGAAATCACAGGGAGTGTAGGGAATGAGTAAAATTCCTCCACTAGAATTCACCAGGTGATCTGGACGTTTCGACAAAGATGGTTTGGTCGCATGAGCTACCGTTTGTAAAATATAGTGTCTCGCAACCGTACACTGACTCAAACTGCGCTATTTCACGCGTTTGTAAATAGTATGACAACGAGAGAACCAAATGGAGATGTATAAAACTGTGACATGATTTCATATAGGGACCTAACATGGAGGTTTTGGATCAGATGAGACATGTCTAGGTGTCACGAAGTCTGAGAAATCATCTGTCAAACATATAGCATGTTTTGGTCATAGGGCTCTTAAGGGACTACGACAAGATGAGGTATCACAAAAGAACGAGGATCATAGGGAACCAAAAAAGAAGCATCCAATAGAGTTCACTAGGCCATTCAGGTGTGTTTGGCATAAACGGTTTGGTCCCACGAGCTACCCTTTGCAAAATATAGCATCTATCAACCTTACACTGAATCAGACTACACTATTTCACATGTTTTACATTTAATTGGAAAACAATAGAACCGAATGGATATGGATAAAACCATTAGAAAATTTTGTAGAGGGCCATGACATAGAGGTTTTGGATTTGACGAGACATCTCTAGGTGCCACAGAGTCTGAGAAATCACATGTCGAAGATATAGCGTGTTTTGGTCTCAAGGCTCTTAAGGGACTATGTCCAGACGAGGTAGCCTGAAAGAACAAGGAGCGTAGGGAACCAAAAAAAATCCTCCACTAGAATTCACTAGGACATCCATATGTTTTGGCATAGATGGTTTGGTCTCATGAGCTACCGTTTGTAAAATATACCGTCTGGAAGCCATACACTGACTCAGAATACACTATTTTGCTTATTTGCAAACAATAGGACAAAGTGAGATAACCAAATGGAGATGGAAAAAACCATGAGAGGATTTCGTATAGGACCTTGACCTAGAGGTTTTAGATCTGAAGGTACATCTCTAGGTGCAATGGAGTATGATAAATCACATGTCAAAGATATAGTGTGTTTTTGTCTTAGGGCTCTTAAGGGACAATGCCCAACAAGGTAGCATGAAATAACTGAGAGAATACGGAACCAAAAATATCTTCCACTAGTATTCACCAAGCCATATAGACATGTGGGCATAGACGGTTCGGTCCCACAAGCTACTAGTTGCAAAATATAGCATCTAACAGCCTTACACTTACTCAGACTACACTATTTTGTGCGTTTACAAACAATAGCATAGCGACATCACCGAAAGGAGATGGAAAAAACTAGAAATGAATTTTTTAGAGGGCCTTGGCATGGATGTTTTGGATCTCATGAGATTTCTCTAGGTGCCACGGAGTCAAAGAAATCACCCATTGAAGATATAGTGTTTTTTGGCCGAACAACCTTGAACAAAAGTCTATTTTACAAAAAATCATATAAGTTGAACAAATGAACTAAATTTAACCTAAAATTTTGTAGGAAGAATCATGAAACCTTATTCTATCATTTACCGTAATTTATAGAAAATGATAGTTCTACATTTTTCTATCCCATCTCATTTGCATGCTACAATAGTGAATGTTAGAATAGTGTAAGGGTATTTGATGTAATATTTTGCGAACAGAAGCTCTTGGCATTAAACCGACTACACCAGCACATCAAGGTGGTTACATAAATTATAGGGGAGGTGTTATTTTGGAGGTAAAATCTCCAAGTGCTTTCATACTACCTCATCCGTGCGTACTGCCTTAAGATCCTTGAGACCAAAAACAACTATATCTTCGACTAGTGATTTCTCTGACTCCGTGGTAGCTAGAGATGGCTCATCAAATCAAAAACCTCCACATCGAGGCCCTCTATGAAATTTTATTCCAGTTTTTTCCATCTCCTTCCAGTGTTCTCGCTATCCTGTTGTTTGTAAATGCATGGAATAGTCTATTCTGAGTAAGTGTAAGGCTATTAGATGCTATATTTTACAAACGGTAGCTCGTGGGACCAAACTGTCTACACCAACACATATGGATGCCCTGGTGAACACTAGTATAGGATTGTTTTTTGTTCCCTATGCTCTCTATGCTTTCAGGCTACCTCCTCCGGGTGTAGTCCCTTAAGAGCCCTAAGACCAAAACACCCTATATCCTTGACAGGTGATTTTTCAGACTCTGTGTCACCTAGAGACATCTTGTCACATCCAAAACCTCTATATCAGGGCCCTCTAAGAAATTATCTCACACTTTTATCCATTTTCATTTGGTTCTCTCGCTTTCCTATTGTTTACAAAGATGTGAAATAGTGTAGTCTGAGTCAGTGTAAGGTTGCCAGACACTGTGTTTTGCAAACGGTAGCTCATGGGACCAAACCATCTGCGCTAACAAATCCGGATGGCCTAACAAAAACTATTAGAGGCTTTATTTTGGTTTCCTATGCTCCCTGTGCTTTCAGGATACCTCATCTAGGTATAGTCCCTTAAGAACCCTGAGACCAAAACACATTATATCTTCGACATGAAATTTCTCAGACTCCATGGCACCTAGAGATGTCTCGTTAGATCTGAAACCCCTATGTCTGAGCGCTCTACAAAAAAATCTCATGGTTTTACCCATCTCCATTTGGTTCTCTTGTTTTCCTATTATTTTAAAACCCGCGCTCTACAAAATTCTCTCATTGTCCTATTATTTTGGTCTCAGAGCTCTTAAGGGACTACACCTAGATGTGGTATCCCAAAAGCATGGGGAGTGTAGGGAACCAAAATAAAGCCTCCATAAGTGTTCATTAGGCCATCGAGACATGCTGGCACAAATGGTTTGGTCCCATGAGCTACCGTTTGCAAATTCCTGCATCTAGTAACCTTACAATGACTCAGACTACACTATTTCACGTGTTTATAAATAATAGGACAGCAAGAGAACCAAATGCAAATGGATAAAACTACAAGAGGATTTCTTAGAGGGCCCTAACATAGAGGTTTTAGATCTGATGAGTTGTCTGTAGGTGACACAGAGTCTAAGAAATCACCTATCGAAGATATAGCGTGTTTTGGTCTTAGGGCTCTTAAGGGACTACAATCAGACGAGGTAGCCCAAAAGCACAGAGAGCATAGGAAACAAAAAAAAATCCTCCAATACCATTCACCAGGCCATCCATATGTGTTGGCATAGATGGTTTGGTCCCATGAGATACCATTTGTAAAATATAGCATCTGACAACCTTAAAACGACTTAGACTACACTATTCCATGCGTTTACAAATAATAGGACAATGAGAACACCGAAAGGAGATGGAAAAAATTGGAATAAAATTTCATATAGGGCCCCGATATGGAAGTTTTTGATTTGAAAATCCATCTCTAGCTACCACGGAGTGCGAGGAATAACCCGTCGAAGATATAGTCATTTTTGTTCTTAGGGATCTTAAGGCACTATGCGTGGATGAGGTAGTCAAAAATCACTAGGTGCTTTGTCCTCAAAAATGAAACCTCCCCTGGAATTTACCTAGCCAGCCTGATGTGTTGGCGCAGTTGGTTTAGTGCCAAGAGCTTCTCTTTGTAAACTATTGCATCGAACAACCTTACATTATTCTAACATGCACTATTGTAGCATGCAAATGAGATGGGATAGAAAAATGTAGAACTATCATTTTCTATAAATGATGGTAGATGATAGAAGAAGGTGTCATGATTCTTCCTTCAAAATTTTATTTCAAATTTACTTCATTTGTTCAAGTTATATGAGTTTTTGTAAAATAGACTTTTGTTCAAGTTTGTTCAACCAAAAAATGCTATATCTTCGACTGGTGATTTGTTGGACTCCATGACATCTAGAGATGGCTCATTAGATCAAAAACCTCCATATCGGGGGCCTCTATGAAATTGCATTTGATTTTTTTCAATCTCCTTTTGGTGTTCTCTCTGTCCTATTGTTTGTAAACGCATGGAATAGTGTAGTCTGAGTCAGTGTAAGGCTTTCAGACGCTATATTTTGCAAATGATAGCTCGTGGGACCAAACCATCTGTGCCAACACATATGGATGGCCTAGTGAATGCTAGTGGAAGCATTGTTTTGGTTCCCTATGCTCTCTGTTCTTTCGGGCTACCTCGTCTAGGTGTAGTCCTTTAATTGCCCTAAGACCAAAACATGCTATATCTTCGACAAGTGATTTCTCAGACTCTGTGTCACATAGAGAAATCTCGTCATATTCAAAACCTCTATTTCGGGGCCCTCTAAGAAATCATCTCAAATTTTTATCATTATCCATTCGGTTCTCTCGCTATCCTATTGTTTGCGAACATGTGAAATTATGTAGTCTGAGTCAGTGTAAGGTTGTCAGACGCTGTATTTTACAAAGGGTAACTCATGGGACCAAACCGTCTATGCCAACATGTCCAGATGTCCTAATGAACACTATTAGAGGATTTATTTTGGTTCCCTATGCTCCCCATGTTTTTTGGGCTACCTTATCCGGGTGTAGTCCCTTAAGAGCCATGAGACCGAAACAAATTATATCTTTGACATGTGATTTCCCAAACTTCGTGACATCTAGAGATGTCTCGTTAGATCTAAAACCTCTATGTCTGGTCCCTCTATGAAATCCTCTTATGGTTTTACCCATCTCCGTTCACTTATCTCGTTGTCTTATTGTTTTCAAATGTGTGAAATAGTGTGGTCTGAGTTAGTGTAAGGTTGTCCATTGCCAATCACTTGAATAATATAGGTGGTTCATACAATATAGGTGGTGAAATGATAATTTTAATAAGATATTTTTAAAATATAGGTGGTGAAATGAGAATTTATGTTTTTTGTTCCTTTCTAATATTTAATTTTTATTATCTTCACTTGGCTTCAAGAATAATAAATTATCTTCTGAAAGTGCTAACCACGTGAACATGGAAGCTTTTTTAGCACCACTGACCTACATAAACACATTAGTAAGCAATTATATATAATTTTAAATCATATAGAATTTAAACAAAATCATTAAAGTAAAGATTCAAATTAAATTCATGAAGAACATACCTTTGCAAATTCAATCCAATTAACTGCAAGGATCAGCTCCACTCTTAATAGTAGCAAGAATTGCTTCATGATCTGATTCATGAACCTTCCACATATTCTAGTTTAATGGCCGACCTCCATATTTTATCAATTAAATATTTGTTGCCATAACCAAATGTGAATAGTGAAGTATCTTTCGATGCACTTCATAGTATTCAAACAACCAACTGTTTGACTTTTTAATAGGATATCGCCTAAGCCAAGTTCCAATGACTACCATTGACCCAGTGGGATACTCAAGGTCTTCACCATCAATGACTGTGGAAGTCAAGTTTTTCCCCCTCTACACAATGAGACAAGAAGTAGCATGTTCCCTCTTCGTTAAATTCCATCGCAATAACTACAAAAACGTGCCCTACATCACAAAATAAAATTGAAGTCAAATTTAAAATACATTAACAGTTTACCATTTAAGAATTTACAAATCTAAAACATGACATGTACATGTATGTATGTACCTTATTTCCGTAAATCAAAAAACTTGGTCAAAGTCAGGTTATGTTGTCCTTTGATCTAAAAACCGTGCAAATTGTAATTCTTGTGGAAATTGATGTGTGTAGAGTGGAATTAGAGGTCTACAAGTCCATTCATCCACCCATTACTGTGACTCACATTCATTCCATGTAAAATCAATGCATGATATACAAAAACATACCATGCACCTAGTATTAATAGTCCAAGAATTTACATCTGAACTAGGGAATGAGTGTTTATCACTTGATCCTGCAACTATCATACAATCTTAAAAAATTTCTAGATGTTTTTCCTTTATCAACCAAAAATATCTATGAACCATTGATCTCTCTTGAGATTCATGGTCTATTTTCTTGACACACCAATTATCAATATTTTTGCAACTGTAAATTTAGCACCATCCCTAAACTTGAACTCTTCCCTTGCAAGTGCTCTTTTCACACATGCTCTTGCACCATCATGTTTTCCTTTTCCATGCCATGCCTAACTAAAACTCTAGATATATTGTATAGTTGTTTATTTTTGCATCCTTTTTAGCCAATAAAACATCCATGCATTATTGAATTTTTATGTTCATTTGTCTGGCCAAATGTAATGTTGATCGAAACTAATGTTCCTCTCATTCAAGTCAACATAAAAACACTTAGAAACTAAATTTTATACATTCTGTAGAATGTGTCTGATCATTGAAATGATGTAGAAATGATACTCTCTTAATATTTTTTTATCTTTCTTAGTGCTTTCTGGAGAGTGTATGAATTCTATATGCACAAAATTAATAACTTGCTCTAAGTTATAATATTGAGATTGAACCTCCATTTATGGCTGCCATGTGTAATTCTCTATGAATTCAACTACTGAAACAATAGTACCAAGTGGTAATGTGTTCTTACTTAACTTGAATTTTTCATCCACCCATCGAGCTCTCTGTGTGCTCCTTGCATACTCATAAATAATTTCCTCTCTGAATTTAACAATATATTATGATACAGGGAATTATTTTGTAACAAGCTCACACCTCTTAGATTGTTTTCCATATTTTAATTTATATGCCACCAATTTATATTTGTTAAAACAAACCAATTCATTTCCTAATTAATATATACTCTCCTCATTGATACATCTTTTCAGATTTGGCAAGTCACCACATACATTGCACGTTACATCCAAACATGCTTTGTTATAAAAAATTCTCTAGTTGACTTTTCAAAAAATATTGTCGAAATAAATTCCATTCAATATTTTGGTGGGATATTTAATTTATACTCCTACAACATGACGTTAGTATGTAAAACATGATGTCTTTGACAAAAAATATCATAATGCATTGAAAATTCAACAGGATGCCTGCAACAACAAGTGGTACATGAGTGATTAATTATCACATAAAAGGGTTTTCTCATTTCAAAGAATCTTTGGCTAATGTTAATTTATGGATTTTCATTCTTGAAATTAGAGAAGAATTGTGTTTGAGTCATATCTAAGAAATGTTTTGCACACGATTCATGATTACAAGAACCTATTCTTCTTTTTAGTGTATCTATTCTATTCAGTTACACCTTTGTGTTCTCATTCCAAAATTTTACAATTAATTATTTTAGAATATTAGATGTATTTTTGTCTTTTCCATGGAATTCTTCTAGAGAAATCCCAATATTCAGTGTTATTGACTGACTCAAGATGTTTACGTCTCTCTAATGCTTTCATTAGTTTTTTTTTGTTTAGGTTCAAAGAAATTCTTGCTTTTCTAATCAAGAATTTATTAAATGTTTTATCACTTACTATACAATTATTAAGTGCACATCATGGAGCCTTACTATATTTGGTGCGTCTTTTGCCACCTACATTTTGGTATGCTTTATGTATGTTTTCAACAATTTACATATTTTGATCAGAAACATTAGATGTTATTAACCTGAGGGTCTTCATTATAGGTCTCATCTTAATTAATTTTATCAATGTAACAAAATAATTGACATCTTTGTGTGTGTCATTTAATTTCTCAAAGTAATTATCCCAAATTCTACCAGCTTTTATCCTCGCATTTGTTTCATACATTTTGTTAGGCATTGGTTTTATAATTATTTTATCAATTTCAATTAAGTTAACTGGTTTTCTTTGCAAAATGGAAGGAGGTTTTCATAGAGGTGAAGATTCGTTTACAAGGTTACTTTCTTCAATTAGTGATTTACTACAAATTTTAGGGTTAACATTTGTATTCTCAAGTAAGGGTTCAATAATTGGATTCATATAATTTTTTTCATCCAAACCAACATTATCATTTAATTCAATATCATTATTATTTGAAAAATTATTAGTCATTACAAAATCATTATTCTCTACATTTCATTATGTATTTCATCTCCATTTTCTAATACATTAGCTACATTTGATATCGCTGATGTACCTTGCCCTGCAAAAAGTATTTGCATTTTCTTCAATTTCTTTATTATTGTCTTTTCCAATTGCTTTGGTGTCTTTTTCTTGACTATTCTCTTGTCCTTTTCTCAAATTTTAATGCCCATGATTAGAAAAAAAAAACTAGTGGGGTAGCGGACAAAATGAACTACTAAAAAATTGTGCAAGAATATACAGAAAATTGCAAACCAAACAAAATGTATGCAAAAATCTCGTGAAAGAGATGAAAGGGACATTTTCGGGACCACAATATATAAACAAAGCATATTGTGTATGAGTTATGATTTTTTCCTTTTCCAACACATTCCTCAAGGCTTGGGATCCGGTTTAAATCCCCAAGCCTGAGGTATGGACCTACACAAACACAACAAACCATGTGTTTTTGTACAAAAATGCAAAAATTCAACTTTTGCCATGATAAATCAACATAAAATGATCTATTCACTTAAAAAAAATTATACCACGACGTAAAACAAAGTTTCTTCTTTGTATAAATATTATTTTTCAATTTTTCTAAAAAAAAAAGGTTTCCATATTATTTATTTTCTAAATATGCCTTTTCATAGCTATTTTTTGAATTTTAAACATGTTTGTCTTTTGTCGTGTATCTTTTTTTCTTAACTTATCAAAATTGAATAAAAATTTTTTAGGAAAAAAACTAGGTGTATTTCTATACATATTAAAGAAAACTAATTTTTGATGTTTTTTTGAGGTAGATAGGGCGGAGTACGGTTGGCGCTATGTTATTTTTCAAAACATAAAATTTATGTTATTATAAAAATCATTAAAAAAATACTCACTAGCAAAATCTAAAAATAAATCTTACACAAACTAGACGCTCCTAGCTATCTTTCTACTAAAGGGTTTTCAAAAATACTAAATGGTGATCAAAAAATGGTGGGGGGGCACGAAAGTCACTCTATTATGTTTTTTAACAAATACAAGAGAACCTATTAGTATTTTGGTTATTTGACCCAGTTAAGCTTATCCGTCTTCAATAAAATTTTGTAGCTTAGAAACTAGACTAAAAATGCTAAGATTTATATTTCTATAACATCTTTCAATTTTGAGTGTAACTATTTCAAAAAACTCATATAAGTAGAAATTTTTTATTTTTCAAAAAAATGCGTCCACATAAGACCGCCTTTTGGCCCCTCAACTTGGTGCACTTACCCTAACCTGTTCTCTTAACTACTCCCGCATGCACGCCACTTGTCACTATGAGGCTAGGGTGAATTTTTGAGTAAATATATCCCTTTACAAGTGGACAATAGGGACAAGAAATTTCATCCCACCCCCTTTTGGCTTCATGGTTCCTCACACAACCATTTTTTTCCTCCAAGTGCTTATTTTTAGCCCCCTCCTTCACTTACCTCAACAAATAAACATGTGAGACTTGGAAACACCAAGATTAAACACATTTTTCTGTAATTATTATTCCCAAACCAAATGGACAATGGGACACAAAAATTCAAACCATGCCCTCTCTTCATTTTCAAACCTTTAAACCAAGAATGTATCATTTTTCGCTCATCATCCCACCACCTCTCCATATGCTCCCAAAACTCTGCCATATTTTCCTTCAAATCACCCTCCAACATTTTCATAATCTACAAATTAATACCATTTTAATATGATCATATGAAAATAAAACAAGACAAAACATGGATGTTTGATGGCTTCAGGCTTGTTCTTCACCAATATGACTCTCTAGCCCACCAAGTAACAAAACTTCGTAACTTGAAGACCAGAGCACGGATTGACATGGGATTTTTTGTGATCATCAAAATTATTAGAGGAAGTTATAATTCAAGAGGAATATTTCTCAAATATGACCTTGATTTTTTCAGTGAAGAAACACCAGTTTCCTCGGTGTAAATTTTTTTAAATTTAAAACCTTCATTTCAAGACACTATGTAGAGATTAAATTTAAGAGGTGCACTGAAGAGAAAAAACCCATATCAAAAAAGTAGTTTTCATCAAAAAATAAGGATCGAAACCATAATTTATAAATATAGCAATCCTTTTACATGGGAACTTTCTATTTTTTGTAATTCTAAATAGAAAACAGTTTTGACAGAAGTAGTATGCACCGAGGTGATCTAGATTGACAATATCAGTGGTCAAAACCGAAAGGGGGAAAAAGTACAAGTTATTTAAAATAGTAATTTCATTTCTCAAGTATAGGGAAGTATTTCATAATCCATGGAATTCAAGTTCATATAATGGGTTTTCTTCACTATCAACAATGGTCTATCCATTAGTGTTTGTGGCTTGCTTTCTAGATATGTATGTGAGATCTCAAGAGTGTCTTTTGACACTCATTTGATGATTTAGTCTGTCGGTGTATCATATGTAAGGTAGAGTTCATCTTCATCATTCTTCGATGTCTGAAATGCACTTCATCAAAGATTTTTAATCAGTACAATATTGTAGAGAGTCATGGCAGGATCAGATCCAAGCTTCAATCTCTTCACAGGAGATTGTCATGAGTGAAATTCAATCACAAAATGGAATCATTTGAAATTGTTTCTAAACACTTAGTTCGTGTTGTCCCTGTTTCACTCAAAGAATTTTTCTCATAGTGTGAAAAATTAAATGATTTAAAGTTTACTACATTAGAGTATTTCGTCAGATCACGTGGTAAGGATCAGTGGACTTCCTCAGAGGAAGATTCTTCTTCATCATCATTCCTTCTCGAGTCTATCTCTCCTCTTTCTCTCTCTTCTCTTCCCACACTTTCTCTCTCCTCATTCTAATTATTTATTAAATTTTCAATTTTTCATAATGCCTTTAATATATTTAAAAAAGTGACTTTAGGATTATAATGTAATAAGTCATCTTTATTTTATAAAAAATGACTTAATATATTCCTAGGAATTTGAAAAGTCTTATGTTGTGCAAAGGCATATGAAAAGTTATTTTGGGGTAGGTGAAGATTCAATCCACATTTCTTTAAATTGGGATGGCCTCCCCATTCTAAGTGATTTAGGTTTTGAGAATTTCTACTCTATAGAATTGTGAATTATTGTAGCTTGATTGATGTTTTTTATTCATCAGTACACATGGAATAAAGGCTACATTTCTTCTTTTTCCCTTTCTTTTTATTTCCTCTATTTCCCTCTTATCATACAACTTTTTGAATGTCTATAAATGAGAAAATATTTTTTTTAATTTTCTTAATAAGGAGATTTATGAAACTATGGGTTCACAATCTCATCTTGTCTTGATGTCTTCAACAAGGTTGTTATTCTTCTATATTGAATGTTGAACTACTCATGTTATTGTGTGTGAACTCTACAATTGTCCTGCTCATGGCAGTAACTTCCATTTCCTAATTTACCCTCTTTCTCCCTAAACCTATGTAATTTCCTCCCTTGTACCCCTGTATAATCATTTTTCCATAGGTTCATTAGAGTGTCCCTATGTGATCCTCGACCTATTTGTCCATCGAAAATATTAATATTAGGATTAGATTAGTTTCACTCAATAATGGGAGTTGTACCATTCATTGCAAAGGGGAATAGCCACGTGAATGTTGGTGGAGATACCTAATTTTCCATATCGATATATTTTCTCACCTATAGTTTTTGGAAACTCTACTGGGGAGATATTTTCACACGTACACCCAAAAAGGATCTCTGGTAAAACAAAATTCAAAAAAAGTATATATTCAAAAAATACAAAAAAATAGATTACTTAAAATGATAAAAATACTCTTTACAATCCTGATTGATAATTCAACACTTTTTGAGAGTTGAAGAAGAAGAAACTAAAAACTAAGAGATGGCGGTATAAGCACTTGTACCAGGGGGACAAAACATTGGTCCATTGGCCTTCACTTCACCACTTCACTTTCTTCTACAAGGATCGAGAAAGAATTTCCTGAATTTCCGTGGAGATGGAAAATGACATCCTGGTGATCATATTGTAGCTTTTATCATATCCTATGGAATCCTTGCAGTGAAACACGAAGATGTTGCTATGCAGATTTTCGTGGAAACATTACAGGTTACGGTCAGAAATTGGTTCCACTACTTTCCTTCATGCTCAATCTCTAATTGGGGTGATATTAACTAGAAGTTTGAAGAGATATTAAAGACCATTGAAGATTCTCATGCCATTCTTACTAAACCCACTCATATAAAGAAATAGCCACATGAATCCATGAGGGACTTCATGGCCAAATTTAACAAAGTGGTCAATAAAATACCCACCACTGATCTTCCACTACAAATAATTTGAAGATGTTCTTATTGAATGCTCCAAATATCTAAAGTGAGTTTCTTTATGTTGTGAGTTTTTAAACAAGATGTATATTGCACTGAAAAAATTTCTATCAACGTAGAAGATGGCCTCAACTTTTTAGGTAAGATTAAGAATCCCTTAATAAAAGATAAAACCCAAAGTTCCCAGGATAGGAGAATTGATGCAATGGTGCAGAAGCTGGAAAATGAAATGATATTGATGAAAATCGAATTAAATTAGCTAGCACATCTTAAAAATATAGACAGAAAATATATCATAGGATCGCCATGAAGGCTCACCTTGGAAGCTTCATCAGTAAATGCAATGTACAAGAGCTACAAAATTGAGGAAGAAGAAATTTTTTTAATACGAAGAAGAAGGAAAAGGTGAATGTACTCTGGTTGGGTTCTTTTATTACACACTTGATGATGAGGAACCCACTGACAGTTACTCATATGCATTATTCACATAATCCCAAAAGGAGAAAAAGAGATCCTCTTCCACTTCCCAAACTAAGAAATTTAATCCTCCAATGGTGACTCTCAGAAAATAACAACGGGAGGAGGATCATCAAAGTCCACCTCAACTAAGTCAGCTGAGAAGTAGCATGAAGTCACCCCAACCAATAATCCTTCATCCTCCATAAGTAATTCCTCTTTTGCTTCTCTTGGAAAATTAGTTTCTAAAAACATCCATGTCAATGGTGTCATAACCCATGATTTTCCCACTACCTCTTCATCCTTAGAAATCGTTGATCATTTTAAAAAGTCTAGGATCCAAATTTCTACATTTGAATACTTAAGAACTCATCCCAGACAATTGGAGAGACTCATTCAACATGTCAAAGGAAGTAGCCATATTTTTGAAGATTCCTCCACTAAAGAACCACAATGTGCATCCAAATCCACTTCATCTTTGAATTTCCACTAAATAAGGTTGATCCTTTCTACCTATCTTTATTGGTCAATCGGGTACAAACTAAACAATTGCATCATTGACCATGGTGCCTCAGATAACATCATGCCCACAAAAGTTGATAAATATATTGGTCTCTCCCTTTCCCTTACCTCTTGTAAATATCTCTCCATGGATATGAAACGAGTGCCCCTCATTTGAGAAATCAAAGATGATGAGGTAGCATTGAAATATTTTCCTAACAAGAAAAACACAATGAGAATCGTTGTAGTAAAAATGCTCGCCACATATGGTATGTTGTTGGGAAAAATATTTTTTCAAGATGTCGAGGGAGATATGTAGTTAGATTGGTTACATGCCACCAACCCTGTTGGTGGTAAAACAAAGAAGCTACTTCACATCATAAAATTAAAGTATAATGTTTAATGGCCAAATAACCTGTCGGTATACATCTCATGCCAAAATTCAAAATATGGCAACTTCTTAATGACATTCTAGGAGGATCTTCAACTTCCATTGTTGGTTGAGAAAATTTCACGCATGACAGAGCCAGTCAAAGAGCACAATGAAGATTTGATGGCATCAAAGTTTGAAAAGGTGTACTTCTCATGGGATGAGGGTATAAAAAAATTTTCTCTGGTGGATACCAATGTTGGTGATATCTTTGACTTACATCAGATCAATCTTTAAGTGATGAGAGATGTGGATCAATAAAAATTAATGATTGTTACAACCTTCTTGGTAGATAAATTCAATGTTTTCTATCATGTTCCCAAGGATCAGAATGAGTTACCATATGATGAGCATGTTAGTGAGCTTGAACATTTCTCTCTCTCTCTCTCTCTCACTAGAATAAGAAGGTAAAAAAATAAGTAATTACAGTCAACCCCCACCTCTTGAAATGGGGCATACATAAGAAGAAGCTGATTTCATTATGGAAATGGACTTCTTAATTCTCAGTGATCAAGAACGGGAAGATGAGGATGATGACATTTCATTTTCAGTGTTTTTCTCATTTCCTCTTCATAAGGATGCAAACACTCTTAACAAAAAATGGAGAAATGGATTGTTGTTTGGTCCTAAGGTTGATTTTTCTCAAAATGGAAACCTTCTCAATAGATTTAAACCTTTCACTACTAACTCCACTCAAGATATTGATGCCCTCAACATAGAAATGAAGGAAAAGGCCAAAAATGAACAAGGTAAGCAAGGATATGATAATTTCCATGTTGAATGCCCAATTTTGAGTTCATTCTCTCTCAAAGAGAAGGATGAAACACATGTGAAAAACTATATAGGGTAGTAGATGTCAAAATATTTGGAGCATGAGAAGAAAAACTCGGTAGAACAATTGTAAAATATATAACATTAAGAGGTGGACAATCATGTCAAAATTTATGAGACATCTACTGATAACCAACCCATGAAAGAGGTCATCAAGAAGCAGATGTGCAACGAACATAAAATGTCTTGTAGTGAATATGAAAATTTTAAGTCAAGTACAATCAAGAAGTATCTTGATAACAACAGAAAGAAATCAACAAGTGAAATGAACCGAAGAAGCTGATAATAATGGTATAGCTTAGATACCAAATGATAGAATAGAATAAGATTGCAATGACCAAAGAGGGATGGAAGCCTCACAAATATTATTGATCATGAAATCAAATTACATAACAATGCAAGAGCTGTAATATTTATAGATATTAGACAGCCTCATATGGATAGACATGACACCCTAGAAGACACCAACTACGAGATGATAAGACCCATCTAACATGCACATGTAATTACTACTAATACCAATATTGAATGTTACCCAACATAACAATATTGAATGCAAGTCCCTAGACTAGAGTGCACATGTTGCACATTATTAAATAAAATACAATGCAATAAAATGCAATAAATATGCCTATGCTAAATTATGCTAACATTCCCCCCCTTAATTTTTCATAGTTTCTAATGAAGTGGAGAGGAACTCTCTGAACAATGTGAATTTGTCACGTGAAAGTAAATTAGTGAAAACATTTTCCTTTTGTTCAGCTGTAGGACAGAAATGGAGCTGTATGTTGTGCTTCAAGACATGCTCACATATGAAATGAACCTATACTTCAATATGCTTGGTTCTCTCATGAAATACTGGATTGCTTAGAACTCCTTCATTATCAACATATACTGGAGTATATTTTTGTTGTGGTAGCCCAATTCCTTCCAGTATTCAGCATAGCCATATTGCTTCACAAACAGCTTCACCTACAGCTCGATACTCTGCTTCTGTAGAAGAGTGAGAAACAAAGTTCTATTTCTTGCTTCCCCATGATATCAGTCCAGATCCCATAAAGAAGACAAAGCTTGATGTTGAATTCCTATCATCCATGTTTCCTACATGATCTGAATCTGAATATCCTATCAAGAAGAAATTGTCATTCTTCTTGTACTTTAGACCAAGGTCAACTGTACTCTTTAGATATCTTAGTATTCTCTTTGCTGCTTTCCAATGACATATTTTCAGTTCTTGCATGAAGCGTGATAAATAGCTGACTGCAAAGTTGATATCTAGTCTAGTATATGTCAGGTAAATGAGACTCCCGATCAACTGTCGATAGAGAGTTACATTCACCGGTGGTGATGGATCGGAACGAGATAACTGAAGTCTCACTTCCATAGGTGTAGCAATAGGAGTGAAATCCATCATCCTGAATTTCTCAAGTGTTGTCTTGGTGTATTTCAACTGTGACACAAAGATATGATTCTCTTTTTGCCATACTTCCAACCCAAGACAATAGTGCATGAGCGCGAGATCTGTCATGTTGAACGATTGATTAAAATCCTTCTTTGTTGCATCGATCATCTTCACAGAACTTCTTGTAATGACTAGATCGTCGACATAAACAACCACAATGACAATCTCCCCCCTTGCTTTTTGAGGTAGAGATTGGGGTCATAAGGATTCCTTTCGAATCCATGACTTATGAGATGCTCATCAATTTTGATGTACCATGCCCGAGGTGCCTATTTTAGGCCATATAGATATTTTATGAGTCTACATACCATCATCTCTTTTCCTGGTATTACATAACCCTCTGGCTGAGTCATATTGACTTCTTCTTGCAAATCTCCATTAAGAAAGGCACTTTTCACATCCATTTGGTGGACTTTCCAACCAAATTGTGCAGCTAGAGCAAAGATCATCCTGATTGTCTTGATCTTGGCTGTGGGAGCAAATGTCTCCTCATCATCAATGCCTTCTTGTTGTGCATACCCCTTTGCTAGAAGCCTTGCTTTATACTTGTCAATAGTCCCATCTGATTTGTACTTAGTCTTGAATATCCATTTGCATCCAATGGGTTTCTTCCCTGGTGGAAGGTTGACAAGTTACCATGTGTTGTTCTTCATCACTGACTGATACTCTGAATCCATGGCATATTTCCAAGATTTTGATTATAGGGCTTCCTGAACTATAGATGGCTCAACTGTTTCAACAACTCTGTGCATTAGGGCATAATTGACCTCTTCACGAGCTTGACTGCAAGTTCTAGGTCCAGGATTGGAAAATGTGCTAGGTGCTTCATCCAAATTTGCATCTCTTATTAATTGAGTATACCATTTAGGTAACTTCTTAGCTGTTCCATTGGCTTGTGGTGGATCTAGGTTTTCACCATCATCCAATTCATCACTGTCATCTTTAGTGGGAACATCAAATTCTATCTTCACAAGAGGTGTATTCTGCATGTTTGTTGAGTCGTTGAGTGGAGCATCTGCTTGTTTCTTCTCAAAGAACTCAACATCCCTACTTTTGTATACTTTCTTTGCTTTCGGATCCCATAATCTGTACCCAAGGGCTTCTTCACTGTATCCAATGAATATCAGTTTCTCAGCTTCCATATCCAACTTGTTCCTATTCTTCTTAGGTATGTGCATGCTAGCTTTACACCCAAATACTCTTAGGTGTGCAATTGATGGTTTCCGATTCGACCATGCTTCTTGAGGTGTCACTCCTTCAAGAGCTACTTTGGGCCCTCTGTTCAACAAATAGACTGCAGTTCTTATAGCTTCTGCCTAAAATGTCTTTGTTAAACCTGAGTCGTCAATCATACATCGCACCATTTCCATGATAGTATGATTCCTTCTCTCAACTATACCATTTTGTTGTGGTGTGTGAGTAGGAGGAATTTGTTGACGAATCCCATAAGCTTCCAGGTAAGTCTTAAACTCATTGCTTGTGAATTCCCCCCCTTGATCTGAGCGGAGAGTTTTGATCTTGCGACCAACTTCATTCTCAATAAGAGCTTTGAACTTCTGAAATGTCTCAAAGGCTTGACTCTTGTTTCTTAGACAATATATCCACATCTTTCTTGAGTAGTCATCAACACAATGCATGAAGTATTGACATCCAGAATGACTTGGTTGCATGGGCCCACAAAGATCAGTGTGCACCAAATCAAGCTTTCCCTTAACTCTATATGTGTTTTTTTGGAAGGGAACTCTGTGTTGCTTTCCAGCTAGGCAATTGTGACACTTGTCAGTGTTGTCCTTGAGTGTAGGCAATCCTTTCACCATGTTGCCCTTTTGAAGTGTTTGGAGATAGCCAAAACTGATGTAACCATATCTATGATGCCATAGTTCTGCAGATTGCGTGTCTTTGGCCACTAGAGCTTGATCATCCTTGTGGAAAAAATCAAGTTGGAACATGCGTCCCACATTGGAGGCTCTTGCTACAATCTTGGAACCTCTTGACTTATATCTTATCAAGCACACTTTTTCTCCATTATTACTGTCAAAATCCAACTTCAAGTTGTGATCAAGGAGTTGACTAAGTGATAGCAAATTCTTGGTCAACCCAGGTACATACAATACATTTGTGATTTCGCAATCATGCTTTCCAAGAGGTAGTGAAATGTTTCCAATCCCCTTGACACTGTATAATGAGTCATCACCTAATAACACATGGTTCTTGTTAAGTGAGTCACGCAGTGTGTAGAACCAATCCTCGCGTCCAGTCATGTGTCGAGTTGCACCCAAGTCAACATACCAGATATCTTGTGTGGACTTGGTTTCTTCATCAAATTGAGCAGAATACATGTGGTGTCCTTCATCTGAATCATCCTCATGTTCGGCAATGTACCCTTGTTGTTTGGGTTTTCTTTGCCAATTACCATTTTTCTGCCCTTGATTGTTGTTGTTGTTGGACTTCCCTTTATTTGAATTATTGTTACCTTGATGGTTATTGGGTTTTGAATTGCTTGATGAACCCTTTTTATAGGAATTGTACCAACAATATTTGATGTCATGTCCCCCTCTATTGCAAATGGGACACTTCTTGGTGTTGTCTCATTGACTTTTGTTTTGTTGGGACTTCTTGTAATTAGACTGAAATTTTCCCTTTCCTTTATGATTGGAAGATAGTGCTTGCTCATCTTCCTGATCTTTGTTGTTCATTGCCTCTTCTTGTTGGAGTAGATTGACCAACTTCTCAAAGGTGACTATGTGCTCACTCATATTGATAGTTGTCACAAATATTCTGTAGGAAGGAGGAAGTTCTCGCAACACAATTGGTACGAGGTCTTCATCACTTATCTCTTTTCCCAATGCGAATAGAGATGCCCTCAAAGTAGTAACTCGTCTAAAAAAAACTTCAACCTTCTCATTATGCTTGAACTTGAGAGTATGCAGTTGTGATAGTAGGTTGAGGATGGCATTCTTGTTCTTTGCCTCATAGAATGTGCTCAACTTATCCCATGCATCCTTGACCGATGTGGCATCTCTAATGTGGGGTTGCACATCGTCTGTTATGCTAAACAAGATGATCAACTTGGCATTTTGATTGGCCCTGTCAAATTGAACTTGTTGTCTTCCATCATTAAGTGATCTTGTTGTTTTTCCATCTACAACTGTCCATAGGTCTTCAAACTCAAGTAACGTCTTGATCTTTGGTTTCCATGTAGCATAGTTGTCTCTTCTAAGCAGTTGAGAATCTGGCAAGAAAAAAATTGGTGCTTGTGCACCCATTTCTGTAATCTGAATTTCTGAAACTCTGAATTTCTGACAAAAGGTAAGGTTCTTATCACTCCAGGTTTATGGTCTCCCTCTCAATATACCGTCAGGCCGATATACCAAACCTTTCTATATACGCTCCCTTCCGATATACCCGTCGGTACGTGGAAGAATATCACCCTTTCAATATACCTGTCAGTACGGAAAGAGGTGTTAACGCACGTGAAATAATTTAGTATGTGGTACTTAGATAGTACGGAGAGGGGTTTGTGCAAGCACAAACGGATGGGAGGGCTCAAATGTGTGTGTATTGTGTCCTTATTACTCCCTATCGATTTTATAAGGTCGATGCCCAGACGACGTTTAGGCAGCTATGTTAGGTGTTAAGTGCAGTAGTAGTCGCGACGGCATCACCCATAAGCGCTTCCCAGAGGCACCGTATATACCGAACGCTGCTATGAGATCAAAGATCTCGTGTGATAGAACCAAACATAAAATTAAAAAATTGTACTTTTTTTTTTTTTTTTTTTTTTCACTTTATGCACCAAGATTAGTACAAAATGCTCCAAAAGTACATCAAAATGAAGTTTTTGTGTCCCCCCTCTTTACAAAAAAGGGTCTAGAATCACAAAATACACAATTTAGGCCAAAAATATATTTTTAGCTTTTCTCACAAACTGTGATCTGAGTTTTTCTAAAATTCTGACAGCAGCATCATACAATATTTTTCTTAAAACCCAAAAAATTTCAGAAGAATTGGAATCTTAGTTTTTGAGATCTTACCAAAATACCAGCTAGATCTGATTTTTTTCAGAAAAAATGATCCAACTTGTACAGACTTTTTGTCATATGTAGAGGCCGAATCTGAAGATTATGTAAACTGTAAAGTTGTGCACCTTATTCTTATATTTCCAGCAAAAAACACAGCACATCAATCTGACACTGTATGAAAAATTTATGTCCTTTTTTCTAAAAGCTATCTGCTGGAATTTTGTTGACGCGACTGCTTCAACCTTTGCTCCCGAATTCTTCACACCTCCACTTTCAGATCTGATTTTTTTTTTAGATCTGATCTTTTTTTTCTTTAGATCTGCAATTTTTTTCAAGATCTTTCTCCTTTTTTTTTTTTTTAAGATCTCTTTTTTTTCCACATATCTTTTTTTTTTAGATCTGCAATTTTTTCCAAGATCTTTCTCCTTTTTTTTTTAAAGATCTCCAAATCTGAAATATTCCGCCAATATGTTAGATCAATTGGCTATGCCAATGACTAATGAAAAAAAATTTAGCTTCCAAATAAGTGGATAGGTCAAATTTTAGTTGATGGATGCTTAGGAGGAATGGAGGCTGCGGGATCCTTCAATGGCTCTCCTTTGATGCAGATCTTCTTCTCCAATGGATCCTCTCCAATAGTGCTCCTCTTCAACCTTGCTTGGATAGAACTTGCTCTGATACCAAATGATAATAATGGTATAGCTTAGATACCAAATGATAGAATAAAATAAGATTGCAATGACCAAAGAGGGATGGAAGCCTCACAAATATTATTGATCATGAAATCAAATTACATAACAATGTAAAAACTGTAATATTTATAGATATTAGACAGCCTCATATGGATAGACATGACACCCTAGCAGACACCAACTACGAGATGATAAGACCCATCTCACATGCACATGTAATTACTACTAATACCAATATTGAATGTTATCCAACATAACAATATTGAATGCAAGTCCCTAGACTAGAGTGCACATGTTGCACATTATTAAATAAAAGACAATGCAATAAAATGTAATAAATATGCCTATTCTAAATTATGATAACAGAAGCAACGAGAAACCAAGGAAACTGTGTCTGTAAAAAAATGTGATGGAACGAATAATAAAATCATCAAATGCGCCAGCAATCAAGATAGATTTATCAAGAAGTTGAGGAAAGTTTCATACTTCAGTGAACCTATCAATGGATTCATAGAAGAATGGTATTCAGTGAAACTCGTTTATGGGTGACTACTCAATTCAAATTTTTAATTCAATGAAAGTGGGTTGTCCCCCACATGTACATAGGTGATTTTGGTTGTTTCCCTTTTTATTTTCATGTGATTTTTTTCCCATTGCATCTCATTTTACATTTTGGTGTTTTTCCATTCTATTTTTTTTGTGTGTGTGTATATGTTCAATAAAGGAAATTTATGTATCATATCTTTATAGTGACTCCATAAAGCCAAATGGATAAGGCACTGTTCAATGTATTGTGAATTGATAATATATTATTTCTTACGTCATGTCATTACTGTTCTCAATAAATAACATGTCACTAAGATAGAGCCAGTTGTTTTTTTTGTGTGTTTTCATAATCAAAATTCACCTGAAAAGAGGAAAACTATACCCTAGTGTACAAATTTCCATGTCACAGCTTTCTAGACACCCTAGGTAAACCTACCCCTTAGTTTCAAGTCTATTCTTTTCCTTCATTTTTTCATCTATGAATTTCATCAGTCCCCCTTAAGTGATTTAGGAAAATCAAAGTCATTCAAGTGCCTTTGGATTGGTATTTCTCAAGGTATGTATTCAAGCAAGCTTAGAAAAGGATTTTATCAGCATTTCTAAGCCAAGTTTATACTCAGTGGAGTAGTTTCAAGAGACCAATTTCATCATGGAGGTGTATTCAAAAGCTAGCAACATCAATAAACTGATTCATGATGATTCTAGTAAGTTTCAGAGGTTTAGGTGCCAATGCACCAAAAGCGGGTTTTTGAGACCGAAGGAGCTTACATTGTAAAAGGTACCTAATCTTCAAGGAGTGATTTTGTGAGCTCTAGAATGAGTTAATATCCAAACAATATATCATTGTAAATAAATTTAAGTCCCCTACATGGTGGAGAAACCAAATCATATTCAAGCACCATACATTTTTTAGGCCAAATCATTCTTTCCATACACAGTTGGCAATACTCAGATAAAAGGATATTTTTGAGGGTTTTTTAGCAAAAATAAATGAATTGGACCCCCACCATTCCACAAGAAATGTTTTTTTCATGAAAAATAATAATGAAGCACCCAAAAATTCATTCAGGAGCTCAAGTTATGGCCTTTCAAAGTCAGCCTCCAAGGTATGGTACTCGATACTTACTAAAATTTACTAAGGAAAAAATGGAAAAATGAGGTTAAGGAGTATTTTCATGTCCCCATTACACCTTTAAAAATGGAAAAGATGTGAAATAAATTGTGCCCTCCCCCCATTATGTATGTTGGTTACTCATATGACCACAAGGACACTTGTTAAGCTCCCAACTTCTCCCGCAAGCATGCCACTTGTCACTATTAGGATAGGGAACATTTTTAGCACATTTTTTCCCTTTCAAATGGGACAATAGGGAAAATAAAATTCTCCCCAACCCCTTTTCACTTCATGGTTCCTCATATGATCATTTTTTGGCCTCTAGGTACTCACTTTCAGCCCCCTCCTTCACTTGGTTCAAGGAATAAACATGCAACACTTGGAAACACAAGGCTTAGGAAAAATTTTGTGCACATACTGTTCCCAAACCAAAGGGTCAAATGGGACAAAAAAAATTGCACAATCCCCTCGCTTCATTTTCAAAATCTTAACACTGGAACTTGCCATTTTTCACTCATTGTCCCACCACCTCTTTGTCCGCTCGCTAAACTCTGCCAAATTTTCCATCAAATCTCCCAAAACCATTTTCATAATCTACCAATTGCTACAATTTAACAATAATTATATTAAGAAAAAAAATGAAGAAAAATGGATTTTTGAACGCTCGAGGCTTATTATTTGCTAGAATAACTCCGTAGGCCGTGAAATAAAAAATCTTCGTAACTTGAAGACCAGTGCATAGATTGACATGAGATGTTTTGTGATAATCCTCATTTTAAGAGGTAGTTATAATCCAAGTGGATTTTTTCTCAAACACACCCTACATTTTTTATAGTGAAGAAACACCACTTTCGCCACAGTTAAATTTTTGAAATTTAAAATCTCCATTTCCAGGGACCAAGTAGACTTGAAATTTTAAAGGTGTACTGAAGAGAAAAAACCCATATCAGAAAAATAGTTTTCATCAAAAGTTGAGGCCCATAACCATAATATTTAAAAATAGTAAGTCTTTTACATAGGCACTTGCTATTTTTTGTAAGTCCACACAGAAAGCAGTTTCGACAAAAGAAATATGCACCGAGGTGATCTAAAAAGAAAATATGAGTGGTCAGAACTGAAAAAGGGGGAAATTTTCTACTTACTAAAAATAGTAACTCCATTTCTTAAGTAGCGGGAAGTATTTCATAAGCCATGGAATTCAAGGTCATAGAATGGTTTTTCTTCACTGTGAACAATAGTGTACCGATCAGTGTTCATGGCTTACTTTCTCGATATTTACATGAGATCTCAACAGTGTTTTTCAACACTCATTTCAATGTTAAGTCTATCGATGTATCATATATGAGGTAGAGATCATGGTAATCATTCTTCAATGCCTAGAATGCACTTTATTAGAGCTTTCCAATCAGTATAATATTACAAAGAGTCGTGGTAAGATCAGTTCCAAGATTCAATATCTTCAGAGGAGATCGTCATGAGCGACACTTGCGGTCACCAAATGAATCCTTCGAAACTATTTATAAACACTTAGTCTACGTTGTCTGTGTGTCATCCAATCAAGTATTCCCGTAGTGTTAAACATTCAAGGATTTAAAGTTCACTACATTGGATAATTTCATCAGATCATCTAGCAAGGATCAGTGGACTTCCTTAGAGGTGGATTCTTCTTCATCAACATTAAGTCTCAAGTCTCTCTCTCCTCTTTCTCTTTCTTCTCTTCCAATAATTTCTCTCTCCTCATTCGATTTATTCATTAGGGTTGAACTTTTTCGTAATTCCTTTGATGTAATTAAAAAGTGACTTTAGTATTATAATGTAATAAGTCACCTTTATATATTTAAAAAGGGACTTAATATTTTCCTAAAAATCTGAAAAGTCTTATGTTGTGCAAAGGAATATGAAAAATCATTTGCATGTAGGCAAAGAATCAATCCACGTTGCTATAAATTGGGATGGCCTCTCCATTCAAAAGGATTCGTATTTTGAGAATTTTTACTATGTAGCTTTATTTACGATTTATATTCGTCACTACACATGGAATAAAGGTTGCATTTGTTCTGTTTCTCATTCTTTGTATTTTCTTTATTTGCCTCTTATCATATAACTTTGCGAATGTCAATAAATAAGAAAAGCGTTTGTGGATTTTCTTGATCAGGAGATTTCTGAAACATTGGGTTCACGA